>OX419197.1:13665625-14887500 GCA_948465475.1 Thalpophila matura | reverse complement strand
CCTAACCTAACCTAACCTAACCTAACCTAACCTAACCTAACCTAACCTAACCTAACCTAACCTAACCTAACCTAACCTAACCTAACCTAACCTAACCTAACCTAACCTAACCTAACCTAACCTAACCTAACCTAACCTAACCTAACCTAACCTAACCTAACCTAACCTAACCTAACCTAACCTAACCTAACCTAACCTAACCTAACCTAACCTAACCTAACCTAACCTAACCTAACCTAACCTAACCTAACCTAACCTAACCTAACCTAACCTAACCTAACCTAACCTAACCTAACCTAACCTAACCTAACCTAACCTAACCTAACCTAACCTAACCTAACCTAACCTAACCTAACCTAACCTAACCTAACCTAACCTAACCTAACCTAACCTAACCTAACCTAACCTAACCTAACCTAACCTAACCTAACCTAACCTAACCTAACCTAACCTAACCTAACCTAACCTAACCTAACCTAACCTAACCTAACCTAACCTAACCTAACCTAACCTAACCTAACCTAACCTAACCTAACCTAACCTAACCTAACCTAACCTAACCTAACCTAACCTAACCTAACCTAACCTAACCTAACCTAACCTAACCTAACCTAACCTAACCTAACCTAACCTAACCTAACCTAACCTAACCTAACCTAACCTAACCTAACCTAACCTAACCTAACCTAACCTAACCTAACCTAACCTAACCTAACCTAACCTAACCTAACCTAACCTAACCTAACCTAACCTAACCTAACCTAACCTAACCTAACCTAACCTAACCTAACCTAACCTAACCTAACCTAACCTAACCTGAGCAGTTCCCCCCCAGCTCCCGTGGCGGTCGGATCGTTTTTAGAGGCGCTCCGCACTTAAAAATAGTAAAAAGTGGTATAAAGTTGTCCGATTTACGTGAAAGTGGTGTCTATGTGTGGGGCTTAGTGTTACCCAGTAGCCCATAAGTGAAATTTTACCCGGATTGCAGTGGGAAATAGTGGAAAGCCGGAAAACCTCAACTTTTGAGGTTAAGTCCTCTCAGTCGAACACATTTTACTGTTTTGTGGCGAAACAAGATCGACGACCCCTCATTTTTCCTTTGGCATCCTGTGGACATCGTGGTCGCACAACATCTGGCCCGTTCAAAATCATCGCGACATCGTGTTTTCGCGAAATATTCAGGATTTTCCAAAAAGCACGTGTCCTGAAAAGTCGGAAGGGGTGAAGTTAGAGCGACGAAACTTGGCACGGAACTGGACCCACACCCGACAAGGCGAGTGAAATTTAAATTTGAATTTTAAGACTGCTGAAAACTATTATATAGCGACTGAAACTTTGAAAGTTTCGACCGCTGTAACTCCGGACGGTGGACTCTGATTGAAAATCTGGAACTGCAGTTAGCTGCGCGCTCATTAAGTGTACCTAGGATCTTAATTTTAGAATTTTTGACTTACGCGTTTAGGCACAGTAATTAAAAAACTGAAAATTTTTTGAAACCCTGAAATTCAGTGTCAAAATTTGGTCTAAAATTTTTCTTGTATTGTTATCTTGTAGAGGCTTATTTTTAACTAATTTTAGTATTTTTTGTAGAATTTTATGTGTTATGGTTCCCTAGATATCGAATTTTTTATGTTTTTCACCAATAATTCCTAATAAATAGGAAATAATTGCATTTTTACTGTGTTATTGTGTTCCTTAGCGCTATCCGGACCTATTTGAGCCGAAACTCGGCCCAAATACCACCAAAATTGGCGGAAATTGAAAAATTCGGCCATTTTGTAGGGACCCGGGTATCTTTTTAAAAATTCATAGCTCAAAAACCGTTGGGGGTACAGGATCGCGGTTTTTTGAGCTAAAGGGAGCGTGGCCTGTAGTATCATACAAAATAGGTTTTAAGGAGTTTCGGGCTGAAAAAATTTTCAGGCCTGAAACTTGCTTTGCTGGATAGAGGGAGTGGAGCTGACCTGTAAACTCGAAACCCGGGTTCAATACGACCACTGGTTGCGGAGATAACCGCGGTTGAACCTGACTTTTGACAGTTCGGCGGCCATCTTGGCAAAATTGATTTGGCTGTAACTCCTGAACCGGTAGGGATATAACGATTTGGTTTTCGGATCCATACTCAGGGACATAATATCTATCCCCCCCCCGGTTTTCAGGAGGATTCAGGCCAAAAAATTTCAGGTTTCTGGAATCGGTCTTGGCGGATAGGGCGGGTCGGGCTGAGGCTAACTAGCCCAAACTCGGGTCTTCTACGACACATACGACCGGAGAAATCACAGGTCAAAGTTGGTCTTTGACAGTTGAGGCGGCCATATTGGAAAATTTAAAACACCATTATCTCCGGAACGGTGGGTCGTGGAAGGTCGGGGTTTTTTGTGTTGGTATCGGCTGGACCTGGGCTGTGCGTTGGGTCCGGTTTCAGGAGTTTTCAGGCTGAAAAATTTTTTCAGCGCTGAACACCCGCGCAACGGGTAGGTCTCGGCGAGCACTTTATTTTAAACCCAAACTCGGGTATTTTCGGCCGGGGCGTTGGGGAGATACAGCCTATACCCGGGTTTTCTACCTAACATATCCGGAATTTTCCGAAGGCTGTACCGCCCAAACCCTTAGAGCTACGGAGCCGTGCTTGGGGTCATTTTGAAGGGCTCGAGGAGACCTATCTGGGGAGCCAGTAAAACTGACTCTACATAGAGCAGTTCTTTAAAAGGGTTATATCTCCGCAACCCGTCGGCGTATCCTCACCGGATTGAGGTCATTCTGTGAGGACTGTCAGGTACTATCCATTGACATAGCAAACGGCTCTATATAGAGCCCTGACAAAAACTGCGCTACATTTTTGGTGTTACGTTTTGCGTTTTTGCGTATTTTAGTTTGACCCGTTCTTTTGAACGAAGGACTGACCTTGACTCTACAGGAAGACTGACTGCTTGAGATCCTTTACAATCTCAAGCAAATTTGTACCACCTCTACTTTATTTAATTTTTTATACACTTTGTTTATTTTGATATTTATACAATCTGACGCTTACCTTCGACATGATCGGCATCAGGACCCCACTCAAGGCGAGGCCGGTTGAGGGTGAGAAATCACCAAAGCCAACGACGTCGCCTCCAAATGTAAGACGTAGCGTTGGAGAATTGGCGGAAAGATTGGAGGCCGCGGGGCCCTCTAGCGGAAACGTAACGCCCCCGTTAGTTACTAAGACGGTGCAGGCTGGCCCTGCCAAAACTACGTTGAAGCCTCCAACATCGAGGCTAGTACAGCTACACTCGCCGCCAAAACCCCACTACGCGGACAGATCAGCAGAGGCCAAAGCCTGTGTAACTAGAGCAAAAGTTCTATTAAATACCTCTAGGAACACAAAAACAGAGATCAAAGCCGGTGTGATTGAGGCTCTAGATCGACTGTTTCAGCTGGTCAAGGAGGCTGAGAGGTCCGTGAAACCTAAAGGAGTGGGGTCTGAGGAAAACTCTCGGTCTGGAATTGCTGCCGTCAACCTCACCTATACGAGCCAAGAAGACCCAAATCAGGAGGGTAGCAAACTTGAGGCCCAGATAAGGAGTCACTCGATGCTGCTGGAGAGCCACACCAAAAGCATGAATGAGCTCAAAGTAGCGATAGACCAGCACAAAGAGCTTATGGAGAGTGGCACCCCTATGACGTACGCGAGTGTGACGGCGACTCAAAGCGGAAAAGCGAATCCTAGGCGAAGTACGCTCCATTCAATCGTAGTCACCTCGAAAGATGAGGGCGAGTCTGGGGACGAAGTACTGGACAAAGTACGGAGAATAGTGGACGCAAAGGAAGGATGGGTAAAGGTGGAAAAGGTGAGGAAGGCGAAAGATAGAAAGGTTATAATGGGCTTTGAAACTGTCGAAGAGAGGGAGAAGTTAAAGGGGAAGTTGGCGAGAGACAGTCAGGACCTCCTTGTCGAGGAGGTGAAAAACAAAGACCCACTGCTGATTCTCAGGAGCGTTCTCTCCGTAAACACGGATGAGGACATTCTGAAGGCTCTGAGAAATCAGAATAGGGATGTTTTTCGCAACCTCGACAAGGAAGATGACAGGGTGGTGGTAAAGTTCCGTAGGAGAACCAGGAACCCACACACCAGCCATGTGGTGGTCGGCGTCTCACCGATTATATGGAGACGGGCAACAGAACTTGGATGCCTGCACGTCGATCTCCAGCGTGTGAGGGTGGAGGATCAAACCCCGCTAGTGCAGTGCACGCGCTGCCTCGGTTACGGGCACGGCAGACGCTTCTGCAAAGACTCAGTGGACCTGTGCAGTCACTGCGGCGGCCCACATATGAGGTCTGAATGTGCCGACTTTCTAACGGATGTGCCGCCAAAGTGCCAAAATTGTGCGAAAGCCAAGCTCGGAGACGTCGGCCACAACGCCTTTAGCTCAGAATGTCCAACGCGCCGCAAGTGGGATGAGATAGCAAGGTCTACAGTTGCTTATTGCTAAGGGCACCCAGGCCAACCTAAACCCCTATAGGATGATACAGGCTAACCTACAGAGGAAAAAGCTTGCGACGAACGAGCTGCTTATCGAGGCGGTAAAGCGCAAGGTCGCTGTGGCTCTCCTCCAGGAGCCATATGTAGGCGGGACCAAGGTTATGAGGAGTCAGAAGGGGGTCCGGATTTTCCAGAGCACTGACATCGGAGAAGGGACTGTTAAGGCCGCTATAGCGGTCTTTGATCAGGAACTCGTTGTAGAGCAGTACCCTAAACTCACCACGAACAACATCACCGTGGTGGGAATCCGAACCAGTGCCTGGAGAATCACGCTGGTCTCCTTCTATTTTGAACCGGATCAGCCAATCGGACCATACCTCGAGCACCTCAAACGCGTTGAGGAAACGGTTGGCTCCAAAATGTTGGTAATTGGAGGAGACGCCAACGCTAAAAGCACCTGGTGGGGAAGCCTGTCCATCGACAGTAGGGGTGAAGAAGTGTCTGGTGTCCTTGGCGAACTGGACCTAAACATCCTGAATAGAGGGGAAATTCCGACCTTCGATACGACCAGAGGGGGGGTACGCTACTGCAGCCACGTGGATATTACAGCGTGCTCCACGGATATCCTGGGTCTGGTGGGCGACTGGAAGGTAGACGAGGGTCTCACGAGCTCGGACCACAACGGCATAGTGTTTGAGATCCTCATGCAGAAATCGACTGGCTTCAGAATAGAGAGAACTACTAGAAAATTCAATACCAAAAAAGCTAATTGGTCTAAGTTTCATGAGAAATTTAGCCAGTTAAAAATAGATAATAAATTAACACTAACCGATTTAAACAAAATTAAAGAAACAGAACAAATTGATCACGCAGTAAATAACTTTATTAAAGCCATAGACGAAGCATGTAGACACTCAATACCAAACAAAAAGACTAAAGAGGAGCTTACCTTGCCGTGGTGGTCCGAGAAACTCGCGGAGATGAAGAAGGCCGTCGCCACCAGAAAGCGCCGGATCCGCTGTGCCGCGCCAACCCGAAGGTCGAAGGTCGTTGAAGAGTACCTAGAACAGAAAGAGAAGTATGAGTTAGAAGCAGCCAGAGCCCAGACCGAAAGTTGGAAAGAGTTCTGCGGGAAACAGGATAGGGAGGGGGTTTGGGAGGGAATTTATAGGGTGATAGGTAGGACCCGACGTAGGGAGGAGGACTTGCCGCTGGAGAGAAATGGTGAGGTGCTGGACGCGAAAGGCTCGGTTAAGTTGCTAGCGGAAACTTTTTACCCCGAAGACCTTGCCGAATGCGACAATGCCCATCACCGCTCCACACGAATTAAAGCCGAACGTGTAAACTCTGATGAGCAAAATGATCTTTGTGATCCACCGTTTACAATGGCAGAGTTGAAGAATTCGGTGGAGACATTCAACCCAAAAAAGGCACCGGGTGCAGACGGCTTTACATCCGACATATGTTGTCATGCAGTGGATAATGACCCGGAGGTATTTTTAGGGCTCCTAAATAAGTGCCTGGAATGCCATCACTTCCCCACCGCCTGGAAGGAGGCAACAGTAGTGATACTAAGGAAACCTGGTAAGGAAAACTATTGCACTCCAAAATCATATAGGCCGATTGGGCTATTGCCTATACTGGGAAAAATTTTGGAAAAGATGCTGGTGGCCCGCCTGAAATTCCATCTCATACCGAGGATGAGTACCCGCCAGTACGGATTCATGCCGCAAAAGAGCACCGAAGACTCCCTCTATGCCCTCATGCAGCATATAAAAGAGAAATTGGCACAGAAAAGAATGCTAACGCTTGTATCGTTGGACATAGAGGGAGCCTTCGACAGTGCTTGGTGGCCAGCAATAAGGGTCCGGCTGGCGGAGGAAAAAGTCCCCATTAATCTTAGAAGGATCATGGACAGCTACCTTAGAAACCGGAAAGTGTCACTCAGGTACGGTGGGGAAGAATTTAGCAAGGGCACAAACAAGGGCTGCGTCCAAGGCGCAATTGGGGGCCCAATCTTATGGAATTTGCTCCTAGACCCCCTCCTGAAAGCAGTCGAGGCTAGGGGACATTATGTTCAGGCGTTTGCGGATGACGTGCTTTTGGTCTTCGATGGGGAGACCGCGCAAGAGCTGGAGACTAGTGCAAATGCTGCTCTCGGTCAAGTTCTGGCGTGGGGGGTCGAAAATAAGCTTAAGTTTGCGCCACACAAAACGACCGCTATGGTCGTAACTAGGAAATTAAAGCATGACACACCACGCCTGAGCATGGGCGGGACCAGCATTGGCATGTCGAAAGAAATAAAGTTGCTAGGAGTTACCATCGATGAAAAATTAACATTCAACAAGCACGTCTCGCTAGTTTGTAGGAAGGCGATCGCCATATACAAACAGCTGTGTAGGGCCGCTAGGGTAAGTTGGGGGCTACACCCAGAGGTAATTCGTGTAATTTACGTGGCAACCGTAGAGCCCATAATTCTTTACGCAGCTAGCGTATGGGCACCAGCCGCTAAAAAACTGGGGGTAATAAAGCAGCTCGCAACCGTCCAACGGGGAATCGCCCAGAAAATGTGCAAGGCATATCGCACGGTCTCCCTGTGCTCAGCACTAGTGCTGTCTGGGATCCTCCCCCTTGACCTCCGTGTACGTGAGGCGGCATCGCTGTATGAGGCCAGGAGGGGGGTGCCCCAGGCGGTGCTGGGAGACAGGGAGGTCGAGCGAATGTCTGCGGCAACAGGGGATCCCCATCCCGCTGTGTGCGACATCCTGCGTTTTGATAGCTTAGCAAACCAGGACCAGCTGGACAATATCGCCAAATTCGACATCCGCATCTTCACAGACGGGAGTAAGCTCGGAGGTGGGGTTGGCGCCTCGCTGTCAATATGGAACAGCGAGGCTGAGACTAGAGCACTCAAGCTTACCTTGGCGAAATACTGCACGGTTTATCAAGCCGAGCTCCTTGCGATAGAAAGGGCGACTAGGGAGGTGACTAAAATCAAGGCATCTTCTTTTGGGATTTTCAGCGACTCGATGGCAGCTCTTCAGACGATAACAAATCCCGGTTCTCATCATCCTCTTGCTGTAGAAGCCAGGGATAATTTAAGATCTGCATCCCGCCAGAACAAAGTTATATGCTTGTTCTGGATTAAGGCTCACGTAGGATTGCTTGGGAACGAAAGAGCTGACCAGCTTGCAAAAGAGGCCGCTGGGAATCCCAAAAGAAAACCCGATTACGATCAGTGCCCGATCTCATTCATCAAGCGTAGCATACGCGCAGCAACGCTTGATGAATGGAATCGTAGGTACGAAACTAGTGATACTGCATCTGTCACCAAGCTGTTCTTCCCGGATGTGCGGGTAGCCTACGGCGCAATCCGCAAGCTGGGGACTAGCAGCATAAACACTCAGATAATGACAGGGCACGGTGGATTCTCCGAGTACTTGAATCGGTTCAAGCGCAAGGAGAGTCCATCGTGCATCTGCGACCCGAACGCAAGGGAGACGGTCCCGCACATATTGTTCGATTGCCCACAATTCGCCAGACACCGTTTTAACGCAGAAAATGCATTAGGCACTCAAATCACACCTGGTAGCTTAAAGGACATAATGACTGGTAAAGATGCAAAAATATTGGTTGATTATTGTAAAAGTATTATTAAAATAGTTATAGAAAGAAATAAAACTGGATGAGAAAATTATGCTATCATAATATAGTGTATTATATTAGTGAGTAGCATAGCATTTAAGAAGTTGTATAATATTAAGGCCAATAGGAAATAAGAATTATATTTGTAATGTGAATAAGCTACAATAAGTAAATAATAAGAACTGCTCTCCCCCACTGTAAGAAGAATAAGGATAGGAATTAAAATTGTAAATTATGTACAACATTAGATAGGAAAATGGTGTAAGAAAATAGAATAAGATAGATTAAGAACTATTGTTAAGTAAGAAATAAAACAAAGTTATAAACTACAAAAAGTGTAAAATAGGTTAAGCTTAGACTAACTCAGAATGTTTCAACGTTGTCAAATAAAAACTGTCTCACTGTTTTCTTTAGAACCCTAAGAAAAGAATAAATAAAGTTAGATATATAGATAGTAATTGAATAGTTGGGTATCCCACCCATAGAAGACGAGAATGAGGAAGAATGAAAGAAAGATAAAGGATGAGGAATGAAAGTACGAGAAGCATAAATGATAGAACTGGAATGAAAGTTAAGCATAGCCAAACATAGACTCCGATCACGTTGGAGGTAGAAGATTATTAAAAAAAAAAAAAAAAAAAAAAAAAAAAAAAAAAAAAAAAAAAACCTAACCTGAGCATAACCTAACCTGAGCATAACCTAACCTGAGCATAACCTAACCTGAGCATAACCTAACCTGAGCATAACCTAACCTGAGCATAACCTAACCTGAGCATAACCTAACCTGAGCATAACCTAACCTGAGCATAACCTAACCTGAGCATAACCTAACCTGAGCATAACCTAACCTGAGCATAACCTAACCTGAGCATAACCTAACCTGAGCATAACCTAACCTGAGCATAACCTAACCTGAGCATAACCTAACCTGAGCATAACCTAACCTGAGCATAACCTAACCTGAGCATAACCTAACCTGAGCATAACCTAACCTGAGCATAACCTAACCTGAGCATAACCTAACCTGAGCATAACCTAACCTGAGCATAACCTAACCTGAGCATAACCTAACCTGAGCATAACCTAACCTGAGCATAACCTAACCTGAGCATAACCTAACCTGAGCATAACCTAACCTGAGCATAACCTAACCTGAGCATAACCTAACCTGAGCATAACCTAACCTGAGCATAACCTAACCTGAGCATAACCTAACCTGAGCATAACCTAACCTGAGCATAACCTAACCTGAGCATAACCTAACCTGAGCATAACCTAACCTGAGCATAACCTAACCTGAGCATAACCTAACCTGAGCATAACCTAACCTGAGCATAACCTAACCTGAGCATAACCTAACCTGAGCATAACCTAACCTGAGCATAACCTAACCTGAGCATAACCTAACCTGAGCATAACCTAACCTGAGCATAACCTAACCTGAGCATAAACTAACCTATCATCCAGATGGATGATGATGGATGATGATAGATGATGATGGATGGTGATGATAGATGATGATGGATGGTGATGATGGATGGTGATGATGGATGATGATGGATGATGATGGATGGTGATGGATGATGATGGATGATGATAGATGATGATGGATGGTGATGATGGATGATGGATGGTGATGATGGATGATGATGGATGATGAATGGTGATGGATGATGATAGATGATGATGGATGGTGATGATGGATGGTGATGATGGATGATGATGGATGATGATGGATGATGATGGATGGTGATGGATGATGATGTTTGATGATGATGATGATGGATGGTGATGGATGGTGATGAAATATGTTATTACCATTATTATCATCATCCTTGATGGTGTCGGATGATGATGTATGGTGATGGATTTTGATGGATGATGGTGGATGATGATGGATGATGATGGATGGTGATGGATGATGATGGATGATAATGGATGATGATGGATGGTGTCGGATGATAATGGATGATGATGGATGATGATGGATGACGATGGATGATGACGGATGACGATGATGATGGATGACGATGATGATGGATGATGGATGATGATGGATGATGATGGATGATGATGATGGATGATGATGATGATGGATGATGATGATGGATGATGATGGATGACGATGGATGATGATGGATGACGATGGATGATGATGGATGATGATGGATGACGATGATGATAGATGATGGTGATTGTTGGTGATGATGGATGATGATGGATGATTATGGATGATGGTGATTGTTGGTGATTGTTGGTGATGATGGATGATGATGGATGATGGATGATGATGGATGATGGATGATGATGGATGATGATGGATGATGATGGATGATGGATGATGATGGATGATGGATGATGATGGATGATGATGGATGACGATGGAAGATGATGGATGACGATGGATGATGATGGATGACGATGGATGATGATGGATGGTTATGGATTATGATGTATGATGATGGATGACGATGATGATAGATGATGGTGATTGTTGGTGATGATGGATGATGATGGATGATTATGGATGATGGATGATGATGGATGATGATGGATGATGATGGATGATGATGGATGATGATGGATGACGATGGATGACGATGATGATGGATGATGGATGAAGATGGATGATGATGGATGATGATGATGGATGACGATGATGATGGATGATGGATGAAGATGGATGATGATGGATGATGATGATGGATGATGATGATGATGGATGATGATGATGTTGATGATGGATGATGATGGATGATGATGGATGATGATGGATGATGATAGATGATGATGGATGGTGATGATGGATGATGGATGGTGATGATGGATGATGATGGATGATGAATGGTGATGGATGATGATAGATGATGGATGGTGATGATGGATGGTGATGATGGATGATGATGGATGATGATGGATGATGATGGATGATGATGGATGGTGATGGATGATGATGTTTGATGATGATGATGGATGGTGATGAAATATGTTATTACCATTATTATCATCATCCTTGATGGTGTCGGATGATGATGTATGGTGATGGATGATGATGGATGATGGTGGATGATGATGGATGATGATGGATGGTGATGGATGATGATGAATGACGATGTTCATGGATTACGATGATGATGGATGACGATGATGATGGATGTTGGTGATGATGGATGATGATGGATGATGATGGATGATGATGGATGATGATGGATGATGATGGATGATGATGGATGGTTATGGATGGTTATGGATGATGATGGATGATGATGGTTGACGATGGATGATGATGAATGGTGATGGATGATGATGAATGATGGATGATGGATGATGATAGATGATGATGATGATGGATGATGATGATGGATGATGATGATGGATGATGATGATGGATTATGATGATGGATGAAGATGATGGATGATGATGGATGACGATGGATGATGATGGATGGTTATGGATGATGATGTATGATGATGGATGACGATGATGATAGATGATGGTGATTGTTGGTGATGATGGATGATTATGGATGATGGATGATGATGGATGATGATGGATGATGATGGATGACGATGGATGACGATGGATGATGATGGATGATGATGATGGATGATGATGATGGATGATGATGATGGATGATGATGATGGATTATGATGATGGATGAAGATGATGGATGATGGTCATGGATGATGGTGATGGATGATGGTGATGGATGATGATGATGGATGATGGATGATGATGGATAGTTATGGATGATGATGGATGGTGATGGATGATAATGGATGGTTATGGATGATAATGGATGATGATGGATGGTGATGGATGATGATGGATGATGATGGATGACAATGGATGATGATGGATGACGATGGATGATGATGGATGACGATGGATGATGATGGATGACGGTGGATGATGATGGATGATGATGAATGATGATGATGGATGATGCTGGATGGTGATGGATGGTGATGGATGATGATGATGGATGATTGATGGTGTTGGATGATGATGGATGATAATGGATGGTTATGGATGATGATGGATGATGATGGATGACGATGGATGATGATGGATGACGATGGATTGTTATGGATTATGATGGATGATGATGGATGGTTATGGACGATGATGATGGCCTTATTAGCAAGCTTTCTTCGTACGGCTTATCCACCGGTTTCATTGCGTGGATATCGGACTTCCTGAGGGATGGTTCGATTCGAGTGGTCATTGATGGATGCTCGTCCGGTCGAATGGCTATTAATGCCGGTGTTCCCCAGGGGTCGGTGCTCTCTGCGACGCTCTTCCTGCTGCATATGAACGACCTGCTTAATCCCGGAACCTTTGGGTATGCAGACGACAGCACTGTTGTTGAGAGCTACATAGCCAACGCACGAACCAGTGGACCCCAAATCCAGTCTCTGAGAGAGGCCATGGTCGAGCGCCTGAATTTGGCCCATAAAGCAGTCTCCGATTGGGGCGATGCCAATCTGGTCAAGTTCAATGCAGCTAAGACCCAGGCGTGTCTGTTCTCCGCCAAAAGGAGGCCATTCCAGCTGGCTACTACTTTTCGAGATGTGTCCATAACTGACCATCTCGAGCTCTTGGGCGTTACTTTGACGTCAACCCTCAACTTTGGCTCCTATATTGAGTTCAAAGCTCAATTAGCTGCTAAAAAGCTGGGTATTCTCTCGAAGGTGCGGCGGTACTTCACGTTGGAACAATTGCTTCAATTGTACCAAGCACAAGTTCGTTCCTGTATAGAGTACTGCTCGCATCTTTGGGATGGCTCAGCCAAGTACCAGCTTGAGGCGTTGGAGTCCATTGAGAAGCGTGCTAAGAAGCTCATCAACAACGACTCCCTTGTTCAGACCAAGCTCCTAAGTTTTGAGCATCGGCGCAAAGTTGCTAGCCTATCGGTTTTTTATCAAATTTTCAAATTCAAATTCAAAAATCATTTATTCAAAGTGGGCTAACGAATTAGCACTTTTTGAACGTCAATGTACATAAGACAGCCCCCAAAAACGCCCGCCCTTCACCGCTTTCTAGTGTTTTAGCTGCGAAGAAGAAACGGCGCAACAAACTCCGCAGCAACACAATTCTGTCTGTCAGTTACTTTGTGTACGAAATTATATAAATCAAAAGGATAAACTAAATCACAAAAGAAAAAAGAAAAACTATAAATACTTAACAAGTAAAAAATGATATAAAAATGAAACCTAACACGCGCCGATACACCTGATCAAAGAAAATAAATAGATGGTCGGATACATTTCGAAGAGTGTGCTTCAGATCTGCATGATCTAATTCCATCCTGCCCTTTTTCTATCGGATGGCCAGAAGCACGAAAAAGCGCCATCGGTTCATGGTTGATATACCAAAAACCCGAACGAAGCGCTTTGATTCCACTTTCATTGTGAAAACCGCCAAACAGTGGAATGCGCTGCCCGAGTGGTTGTTCCCCGATAGTTACAATCTGGGTGTCTTCAAGTCACGAGTGCCGTACGGGGATAAGACCGGGGATTGTGGGGTTTTTACCTCACACTAGAACCATCCCGGTGGTCACCATCAGCACAAGGAGGGGTCTCCGAGTTCTCTTGAGAGAGCAGCTCCGGAACTTCCTGTGCAATGCCTGCTAGGCACATCCCTGGGGGTCTCCCGTGAGCCTCGCTATGAATGGCATGTGACCGCTGTGCTACCGTCTACTCTGGGGTCACTCAGTGGATGAAGAGAGTCTCCACTGTGAGCGCCCACGACCCCAAAGGTCCGCCTGCCTTGAATGGCACAGGTGGGGTTTCAGCGTGTGAGGCGTCGAGGCGTTGCTTCGCTACGATTTTATCATTCTCCAAGGTGAGAATTTAATGTACTCGTAGTACCTACTTAGTGTAATAAATAAAAAGCGCGTTTAGTGCAGAAGTGTGATATATTATAATAAATTGTAACAACATAATTAGGTATAACAAAGACCCAATGTACAATTTTGTCTTTAGAACTTAGACCAACATTCAAATTGATGTTTCCAAATTGCTAACTAGATGGCGTTGTACATACGCTGAATCGCGGTGTTAAGATTCTCCGGCAAACAATGACCCTCCGCGAACCTTTTTTGGTTTTATTCACCCACATCGCTAGTGGCAGGCGGTGTCGGGGTAGCGGTAGATCTGCGCGGCCACGTAGTCCGAGATCGCGCGCCAGCAGCCGCGGCAGCGCGCGCACAGTGTGGGCCGCGCGCGCGAAAGCTGCTCCGCTCGCTCGCTCGGCTCCCGGCTGCGCGCGCGCCCGGAGCTCAACGAGTACAGCTGAATCATTATTCGTTATACGTCAGGGTGGCCAACCAGTCAATCGCGACTGTTAATCCAGGTGATCGTGGCAAGGCAAAGACATAATTTTTAGGATAACAATCAAAAGACTAAACTAGTAAACTAATCTGAAATCTGTCAGTACTTAAGATTGTGGATGTTGTTGAAGATGTACGACACTCACATGGTCGTCCAGGTCGTAGCCGCAGCGCAGGTCGCCGGCGCCGGTGGCCGAGCCCGCGCTGCTCTCGTACTGCACCACGCTGGAAAAATAGACTATTAGGGCCGTACCACAAAAAAGATAAACACGTGTTCAACACGAATGCTACCAAATATAATACGCCCTTGTTTTAGCACTAACTTGTATAAATCAAGTGTGTATTATTTTTGGTAGCATTCGCGTTCAACACGTGTTTATCTTTTTTGTGGTAAGGGTGTTATAGTGTGGGTTGGGTTTGCAGAAATGACCGGGCTAGTTTTTTAGTGTACAATAGGTTTATTACTTGTATAACACACACGGCATATAGAACAATCAATAATTCGTGTAGATACAAACAGAGACTTAACAGTTTAGCGCTAGCGACACGCGGCGCCGCGGGAGGCGCGAGTGAGCAGAGCGCGTGCGCTGTATGTAGATGAGGCATTTGTACGTTCAACCTCGCTTCTTCCGTCTAAAGTTGAGTGAACTTGCACAGCTAACCGCCCGGGCCGTGCATTCTGACCGGACGTTAGGTTTTTTAACCGTCCGGGCAGAACCGTGTGTGCGGTGCACTGCTCTGTAGTATGGAATTGACGCCTTCGGGTTCTCTAATGCAGTAACCGGATCAGGGAACCTGATGCCAAAACATGACGTGTGGGGACGGCTTAAATTGGGAGGAATACATAAGTGTAGATGCACTTTACTATGCTATTAATTTCGACATCCATTTTGCCGTATGTTTCTAAATACCTACGCAATGGATGTTTTTGAACTGACAAAATGAAAGCCATGGTCATAGAAATTGAGTTTCGCAATTAGGGTGTTGGACCAGTGCTAGACGGGGAGGGAGGTACCTCTCGGTGGCGATGTTGTATCTAAGCACGGCGGGCCCGGCGTCGCCGGGCGCGATGTCGAGCGCGCACGTATTGGCCACAGCGCGCAGCCCCGACAGCCGCGCGCTGCCCGCGCGAGACGCGCTGCCCGCGCGAGACGCGCGTCCCATTCCCCCAGAAATAGTTTCTGGATCCACCACCGCACCGCGAGGATCAACACAGATATAATATGCGTACACCAGTATGCGTTCGGTTACCCGATGTATGTCCTTGCGGCGCTGGTCCCTGGTGCTGCGGCTGCTGGAGCTGACGTCGCTGGTGTCGGGCGTGGCGGAGCGCTCGGAGCGGCGGCGCGGTGGCGGGGACGGCGGTCGCTCCGTGAGCCGCTCGCACAGCTGAGCGACGCGAGTGATCTCCGCCTGCTGGTCCAGCAGCGCTCGCTCGCACACCGCTCGAAACGCTCGCAGGGAGTTGCTGGAGCCGGTCGGTGTCCGCGACGCGCGAACTGCGCTGTTGTCGCCGGCGGGCGCGCGTCTGTGTCACTCCGGGCGTTTATTTAGGTATTCAATATATTAAATGGAAGTACACTCAAATCTACGGAAGTGCATAGTGTAACACGCTACTGTTACCTACCTCGTTAGATAAACTTTAATGCGCCTGCCACACACTCGATGAGTGGCATGGGAAGTAACGAGGAAAGGAGGCAGAGACATAGTGTGGCAACATTACTCGTCATGCCACACGTCATGCTCCTCGTCCTGCCCACTGCTCTCTATTTTGTCGGTTTTTGCGCGCGATTCAAAGGACCGGCAATACGAGTGCGAGTGGCTGGCCACATAATCGCGCGGTCGCACTGGTCGCAGTCCGCATCAAGCGCTCGCGCAAGACGCACGCGTATGCAAAATTGGAAATTATGTCGTCGCCAAGCGAGGAATGGTCAAATGAAAAAGTTTATTGAATAGATGTGATCCACCATCTCCGTTGGCGAGGACGACGACGACGATGTATATTTCTTTTTACTACATTAATATAATTAGCTATACTAAAAATGCATAGCGCGCACGCTGCCACCGTTTCAACGTCCATTGTCTCACCAAGGCAAATGACAAGTGAGGAGCGTCGCGATTAATTGCGCGAGTAGAGCAGTGTGCGGGCAGAGAGGGCAACATCACGGCAGCGCGAGGAGCATAGCGATGAGCAGCGCAAGGAGCATAGTCTGGCAGGCGCATAAGAATCAGCGGCGGCCTTTGCCATTGCGACGCCCCAGGGCGGCAAATCTTTGCGAGGCCCTTGTTCTGTGTGTATGTACATTGAAAGTAGGTATTTTTGATGATGATTGACGGGAAATGCAAAGTTATAAATAAGTACCTACATACTTCGGTAATGTAAGTACCTAGTTAGTGTAATGTAAAATTTTGTTTGTCATGACTTTTTTTACTTGAGTTGTTGTGCGAGGGCGCGGGGCCCTACAAGAGCGAGGCCCGGGCGGTGGCCCTGAGCTGAGCTGAGCTCAGGTGGTCACCTGTGCGTGCGGTGCTCGGTGCGCGCGTAGCTGCCGTCCGAGAGGCCGGAGTCGCGCGAGGTGCGATCGGCGCGCCGCCCGCGGCTGCCGCTGCTGCTGCTGGCGGCGGCCGGCCGCGCGCCCGGCTTGCGGCTCGCGCCGCCCGCGTCCACCACCAACTGGTCACTGCTCGGGAGGACCATACAGATCAAATGTATCTATCTATAATAAGTAGGTATTATAAAGCTGAAGAGTTTGTTAGTTTGACTTTGATCGCGCTAATCTCTGGAACTATAGTGTGACCCATGTGTGACCGCAAGCGCTGTACCGCGCCTAAGGTAGCTGCGCGGCGAGACGCGGGGGTGGAGTAATTACTCTGTTACATACCTCTCAGATCATAGAAGAACTCTATGATCTGAGGTATACCTACTCTATCCACGGAATAGAGTTAATATAGCGTTCTCTCTGTTGCACATTTGTATGCAAGCGATAGAGACAGATGACAGCATTTCGAGGTCAGCGGGCGTAAACAATTGCCAAGAAATGTAAAAAGCGGGCAAGAGCGTGTTGAACCACGCAAAGTCTAGGGTTCCGTAGGAAGAAGTATTTCAGTCTTCCAACTGCAAACATAAGTTTGTATTTCCTAATATTATAATGAAATACAAAGTTATTTTATATTTTAGTTATTTAATATTATAATCAAAACAAAAAATAGTGAATATTTCAAAAAGTTATTGATGTATCTTGTTCAAACCAATTTTAATCGAGAGTATTTATTAGATTCCATAAGCTTGAGTTTTTTCGGATTTTTTGATAACGCGGTTGGAAAATTACAGGGGGGGACACATTTTAAACGACTTTCAGAGCTCCTAGTTCACTCAATATGGACTTAAATAAAAAATTCGTTTAGGAAACTCTATGTTATTTTCAAAGACCTATCTAACGATACCCCACATGATGGGGGCAGGAAAATATTTTTTTTCATCCTTCAGTTTCATGTATGGGAACCCCCCCTAATTATTTTATTTTTCATAATTTTACTACAGCTCTTTATGGCGGCTTATAAAAGACATCTACTTACGAAGTTTCATACAAATTGATTATGAACTGTAGATTTTACGAGGGTGTGACAGACGGACAGACGGACAGACAGACGTACAGACAGACGGACAGACAGACGGACAGACAGACGGACAGACAGACGGACATGACGAAACTATAAGGGTTCCCAGTTTTACTACGGAACCCTAAAAATGGGTTTACATGGTGTACTTATGGCAAGTAATAATCCTCCAGACATCAGTCCAGTCAATGTTCCTAACATTGAACAATAGACGCGTCCGCACCGTACAAGCACAGTATAAATATGTACACCAGTACGGAAACTACGTACTAACGTTCGAAACGGCACACTCACACAAACACGCGAATCGACGAGACCTCTAAGCGGACATCGCGGTGCTGTCAGTCGTGAGTGCCGCGTCAAGACGAGTGGTTGCCGCGTGTTTGTGTGAGTGTGCCGTTTCGAACGTTAGTACGTAGTTTCCGTACTGTACAATAAGATTCACGAAAGATGACCACTGCGCAGAAGGCATATTTTAGGTCCCTTTGGAGGTGCGAGGTGAGGCGCGGGCGGAATGCGTCAAGATCGGAGCGACGCCATTGGTCCGCGCCAGTGTACGTGCGCAGACGGCCGCCATTTGTGGTCATCTTTCGTGAATCGTACTGTACATAATTTATACTGTGGTACAAGTGACAGATGTTGACTGGCATTTCGCCGCCATATAAACGCTTGCTTAGCTCGTTATCGCCAACCAATGGCAACGCTATAACTTTTCTGAGGCTCTAGACAAGTTGCTTTTCTGTTACACCGGCTCCACACGTTGGTCCAAACGTTGGCCCCAACGCCACTCGCCCAACGTGTGGATCTAGAAAATAGTATTGGCCAACGTTGGGGCCAATGCTATTTTATAGATCCACACGTTGGGCGAGTGGCGTTGGGGCCAACGTGTGGAGCCGGCATTAGCGTTCACGCCAAACGATAAGCACATAAAAAAACAGGTTTTAAAAAAACCGACTTCCAAAAACTACACTAAAAACTATGAAATAAAATAAACTTCCATAATTAAAAATCTAAATGTATATTGAAGCCGGCGGGGCCTCTTCAGGTTTTTGCCTCTCAGTCTTTAAACAGGAAAGGTGTGCGCAGTGTGTGCACGTGGAAATTAAGATTTCCTTTTATTCTTTGTTAATCTGCAATTTTGCTTATTTTCATGCTAGGCCCCGCCGACTTCAATATACATTTAGATTTTTAATTATGGAAGTTTATTTTATTTCATAGTTTTTAGTGTAGTTTTTGGAAGTCGGTTTTTTTAAAACCTGTTTTTTTATTTCATAGTTTTTAGTGTAGTTTTTGGAAGTCGGTTTTTTTTAAACCTGTTTTTATTTTTATCTTTTTAGTGTAGTGTAACCTGTGTAACCATTTTATTGTTGTTAATAATTAAAATAAAGTATCATAAAATCATTTATGTACTGCCTTTGCTACACATTTTGTATGTACCTACTTTTACCGAGATCGATTACTTCCACGAATTTAAATAGGTACTTATATTCATAGATGTTGGTGGATAAGAGCGTTTCAGTAAACAGAAAAACCGGCCAAGTGCGAGTTGTACTCGCGCACCGAGGGTTCCGTATCGGTTTTGGACGTATAAAGTGAAAAAAACCGGACCGCATAACTAAGTTTGTTTGTGAAAGAATTATGATGATTTAAAAAAAAACTGCACTAGTTAGGAACATCGTTTTATTTTTGGTGCAATATTTGGGTCAATTCCTATCAACTCTAATTATTTCAGATTTTTCGCTCTGCAAACTTCGGAGATTAGGGGGGGGGGAATGGTATTTTTTCAGACATTTTTCATCATATGTCGAAAACAGTGAGACATAAAATAAAATAAAAATATATTTTGAAATGTGCAGATCAAGCCCTTTCATATGATATGTCACTTGACCTAGTAACCCACTTTGAAATTTCGGACCCCCACTCCGGCCCCTTTTGCAATGAAAATAAAAACATTTTATGACTTTTTTTATTTTCAATAAAGTTTGGCAAGCATTTTTTATAAATGTTACAAATTTCGAGTCGATAGCATTACCTAGTAGTTGCTGATATAAGCAGGTGTGACAGACAGACAGACAGACAGCCAGACAGACAGACAGACAGACAGACAGACAGACAGTCGCACCATAAGGGTTCCTTTTTTACCATTTTGGTACAGAACCCTAAAAACAGTGTTTGTTTCAGTTTATAATAGCAATAGGCTCGCTCCCCAGCCTTCTATCAAATGCGACTTAAGCATAAAAAAATTGTGTGTACTATACACCTCTGTCTAACCTTGCGGGAAATACCGGCGTGATGTTATGTATGTATAATATCGAGATCGATTGCGTTCAGGAATTCATGTACTTACACAATATCACTTTTTCATCATTGTCATGATGTCATCGAGATACACCAAAAATATCGTTTTAAATGTATATTTTTGCTAATTTTTATTAAACATGTTAAAGCCATGTTATGATTATCTTAATTGTTTTTGGAATGTCTTAATATTTAATAATATCGTTTTAATAAAATTTAAATGGGACCACCGCGCGAGGTTCTTCTACCGTATGAAAAAAGAATCACGTAAATCGGCTCAGAGATCACGGAGTAATCGGTGTACATACATGAAAAAAAAAAACAACCGAATGCAGAACCTCCTCCTTTTTGGAAGTCGGTTAAAAATGTATGACAATGACATTACCTGCGGAAAAGTCACGTGACTCACAAATGTCATTTCCATACATTTTATCCGTAGCGTTTGACGCTAACGCTAACAGAAAAGTAACTTGTCTAGGGCCTCTGGTACCTATTAACTCTGTTTGGTAGATCCGTGGATACAGTATACTAGCACAGTCTATAAAATGTTTTTTTATACTGTGATACTAGTGAGTGTGAGGGGTCCGTGGGACTCACCAGCGCACGAGGTGCGGCTCGGGGCGCGGCGGGCGCACGGCGCCGCGCATGAACTTGTCGAGGTCGATGATGTCGGCACTCTGTAGTAGTGAGTGTGAGGGGTCCGTGGGACTCACCAGCGCACGAGGTGCGGCTCGGGGCGCGGCGGGCGCACGGCGCCGCGCATGAACTTGTCGAGGTCGATGATGTCGGCACTCTGTAGTAGTGAGTGTGAGGGGTCCGTGGGACTCACCAGCGCACGAGGTGCGGCTCGGGGCGCGGCGGGCGCACGGCGCCGCGCATGAACTTGTCGAGGTCGATGATGTCGGCACTCTGTAGTAGTGAGTGTGAGGGGTCCGTGGGACTCACCAGCGCACGAGGTGCGGCTCGGGGCGCGGCGGGCGCACGGCGCCGCGCATGAACTTGTCGAGGTCGATGATGTCGGCACTCTGTAGTAGTGAGTGTGAGGGGTCCGTGGGACTCACCAGCGCACGAGGTGCGGCTCGGGGCGCGGCGGGCGCACGGCGCCGCGCATGAACTTGTCGAGGTCGATGATGACGGGCGGCGCGCGCCCCGCCGACCACGAGCCCGACGACGACATCACCGACTGTCTGCGACACCGCACACTGCTGCACTCCCCACTGTGGCCAGCACTCGCGACTGTTCCACGACAGAAGACTACACTACCAACGGTAGCAGTACGTATAGCTACAATTTCAGTAGCACCAGCATGACAACTAAACTTTATTAACAGATGCATTTTTAGGGAAAGCGACCTTCCGACCCGGAGCCGGTGGCGGCCTTAGGGGGTGGCGAACGGGGCAACAGCCCGGAGCCTCGCTCTTGCAGGGACCTCGCACCCTCGCGCAACAACTCATTACAAAAAGTTCTTGGGCGATTCGCACCGCGGTGTGAAAGGACTCATTCAAAAAGAGCTCTTGGGCAATTCACACCACGGTTCTTACCGCTCGCGGTGCGAAACGATTGAGGATGAGAAGTCAATATAAAAAGTAATTTTATAGAAACATTTTAAAACTCTACATTTATTTGTTTATAACTTTGCATTTCTCGTCAATCATCAAAAATACTTACTTTCAATTTAAATAAATTACATAAAGAACAAGGGCCTCGCAAAGATCTGCCGCCCTGGGCCTGGCAATGACAAAAGCTGCCACTGCCCGGAGGTGTCTACAGGCAGGTACCGTGTGCTAAGCAGTAACTCTCTACCATGTCTCGTAAGCAGGTATTTCCTACTTACTTAGTATCATTTGACTATCTATATTTATTTATTAGATGTTCGTTAGTAGCCTGCACGGGTGTTTTGCCAGTTTTAAATTGTTCCCTAAAGATACTCTCATAATCGAGTTTTCAAAATAATGACATCAGCGTCCTAGATTCGATAGTGACATATTGCGATTGGTTGACACTTCACCTACCATTTGCTCGAAGCACTTGGATACAAGCGCCGGCATACCTTCGTGTAGTGTTGGCAACTGGTCACTAGTTCACTACAGGTCGTGCAGCGCGTGGCGCGGGTGTGGCGCGGGTGTGGCGCGGGTGTGGCGCGGAAAGCGAGAGGGAGGCCTGGCCCCAAACAGTATAAATAATATATCTGGCCCCTTGCTGGCCCCGGATGCGCGCGGAATCTCGGCATGACGCAGCGCCGCCTCCGACTCTGTCACAATGACAGCTGTCACTGGCAAATAGACCCATTTCATGAATTTCCTTGAATGTTCTATTGAAAAGAGGTTCCTTATTTCCTTGCATTAACTATTTTCTAGAGCTTTTTATGCAAGTGGTGCCTCGCTGCTGCACCCAGCTGTTAATGAACGAGAGAACAAATAAAACGCCACACGTTACGGCAAGTTAATTTATTACAATATAATAATAATTAATTACAAGTACATTACATATTAATTTTATTTGCAGCGCTCACTCGCACTGCGCTCCAACTAACATACATAACACGCACACATTCATAAAATATTATTATTAGGTACTAGCTTCCGCCCGCGGCTTCACCCGCGTTTTTTTGAGTAAAAGGTAGGTAGGTAGGTATGTGTTATTCTGATGTTTACGCTACACTACTGTAAAGTTTGATTAAAATCTGTAGAGTAGGTACATAATTTTTGCGTGAAAGAGTTACAAACATCCATACATCCTCATAAACTTTTGTGTTTATACAGGGTGGCAGGTTAGACAGTGGAAATATTTTAAGTGGTCATTGTACTCATCATTATGAACAACTTTTACTATGGGACCAGCCCTGAAATCGCGAAAAAAAAATCAGCTGTTCCATACATTTTGTTGAGTTATGTGAACATAAATGTATGGAACAGCTGATTTTTTTTTCGCGATTTCAGGTTTAAAAAAAAAAAAGTCGAAAACATTTATTTAAATTAGACCATTTACAGGCACTTTTGAAATGTCAAACAATATTACAATAGTTGTCAGTCGGTTTGTCCGTTAGTTGAAGCTAGTTGTCCGTTCCAAAACGTAGATTCCTATGGAGAAGAACGGACAAGAAACTCCATGGTTACTCTTTTTCAATAAATTCTGTTACAATTTCTTTGATTACAGTGATGCCCTAATTAATAATTATATAAATAGATACATAAATAAATAAATATATAATAAAATAAATAAACAAATAGTTTGGTCCCATAGTAAAAGTTGTTCATAATGATGAGTACAATGACCCCTTAAAATATTTCCACTGTCTAACCTGCCACCCTGTATATATTAAGTAATAGTAGGATAGCATTATCGTAGAGTAAATTAATTGAGAATACAGTAAGTATTGAACTATCAACTCTGTGTAGTTTAAAAGTAAATGGACTTCTTGCCCAGTTCGTTTACGTAGAAAACGACAAATTGGAACCATGCACTGAATTCTGCCATAGTGGAACCAAGTAGAGCATTCACTTGTAACAGAATGTGTACAGTTTGTCGAACCGAACATCGAGCACCAACGCTCGGTGTTTTGTTCAACTTGATTTGTAAGTAAAAGCGCAAATCTGTTTCTAGAGCATCGCACATTGCAAACATTTTTTATAAAAATCCGACTGCGGTCTGCCCTACGTCTTATCTGTTGTTATAGACCCACCAAAAAGAAAATAAAAACAAGATATTGCAGTCGGGACCCATTATATGACTATTACCCGGAATCACTGGGTCCCGACTATCTTGTTTTCGTTATCTTTTTGGTGGGTCTATAACAACAGATAAGACGTAGGGCAGACCGCACTCGGGTTTTTATAAAATTTTTAATTTTCTCTTTTTATTTTCCACTTTTTAGTTTTTGATGTCAATGACATATATTATATATTTTCGTAATCGTATTTTTAAGCCCTTCATTTTGATACCCCACATGATGATGTAACAAGAAAATAAAAAAAAAAACTGTTATTTTTTTAGATAGATGTTTTTTTAATGTATAAGATATATACAGGGTGTCCCAGAAATCAACGTCAAGCCGAAATCGAGCATTAGGCCAAGTCGTAACAGTTATCAGAAAAATATGAAAATAAATCTTGGTCATGTACTTTTCAAATTATATGTATTCAAAAATAAATCTTAAAAACTGACACCCTGTGATGATCTTTCAAGTCCTGTGACTGCAAATATTAACTTTTCTTCAGTTTTTTTTCTGTGTTTGACAGAAGGGTTATTAATAATATGTCTCATTTCATATTTATAAAGTTTTTCTTAAGGGGCCTCTGCGAGTTGGCTTCGGCCCCTCGTACGCCTTTCAAAGGCCCAGGACCTCAGGGTCCTGAGATATATAAATGAAATAAATAATAATAATAATAAAAACATTTATTTCTCACCACAAACCAAAATACAAGCAGTGATAAATTAATAAATTAGACATTAGCAAGGGGTGACACATTTCTGGATTGTGGATCGCTGGTGCCTGTGGTAGGTAGTAAACACCTGTAATACAGGTCACCAGGTCCCCACCTCTTAAAGATTAAAAATACAGTTAAATTGGCTTACAAGTATTACTGCTACATCCCATAATTAGTTTTACGTTTTCTTAAGTGCACAAGTTCCAAAAAGTGAGTGGGTTTATGGAAATAACGGTAAAAAACAATAAGAAATAAAACTACCTAACTTAAGTATGTGTTATGTATGAAAGTGTTTGTTTGTGCATGGTTATATGAGTGGGTGTGTGTGTGTGGGTGTGTGTGTGTGGGTGTGTGTGTGTGGCTGTGTGTATAATGGATGTAGTTGAGACTGAATGTATGCACCGTTTGAGTCTACACTAAAACATCCATGAGAGCTTCTGTCTCAGTGTATGGTTGGGTTTGGAGCCAGGCTTGGAGAATATTTTTATAATTATAGTTATTCAATGAGTGCAAGGACAGGATTTGATGTAATTTATTATAAAGATAGGGTCCGAGGAAGATGAAAAACCTATGACTAAATGAGGTCTTAAGTGAAGAGGCCGTAGCAACGATATGGTTGCGGCGAGTGGATTCCCGTGAGTAGATGGTAATGGAGTGCTGTTTGATGGCAGTGGCAAGTATAAACAATTGGCGAACAGTTAGCACTTGACAGTACTCATAGAGCTTGACTGTAGGATAGATACGCGGTTTGAAGCAGCACACCTTAAGAACAGCTCTTTGCGCACGTTCAATCTGTATAAAGTGAGTTTTAGCAGCTCCGCCCCAGGTAGAAATGCAATAAGTTATAATCGATTGACATAGTGCTTGATAGACCATTTTCAAAGTATCTGGATCTGCTGAATGGCGTAGTTGCTTAAAGATGTAAATTAGCTTCCGTAGTCTATTTGATAAATGTGCGATATATTCTTTGAATGTGAGGTTGCAGTCAATCACTATGCCTAGGTACTTTATCGACGTGAGTCGTTCAATGTTGTAAAGACTGCTACGAGGGGAGGTATTGTCATTACTGTTAGAATTATTTAACTCGGCGGTGACATTCAGCGAGCTAGCTAGTGACATACTGGAATTACGAATCGAGAAGTTTAGTATTTTCGTTTTTGCTATGTTCAAAGTAAGGATGTTGTTTTTTAGCCATTCACTGACTTTGTCAAAACCTTTTTGAGCGAGGCTATATGTTTCTGCCCAGGTTTCCGACGTAAATACAAGTGCTGTATCATCCGCATACGAAAATATTGTACCGTTTTCCAGGCTGAGGTTGTACAGGTCATTCATGTAGATTAAAAACAAGCTGGGGCACACCAAAGGTAATCGGTAAGTCATGACTGGAATAGGCCCCGATCTTAGCACACTGTGTTCTGCCAGTAAGGTAGCTTTGGAACAGAGAAAGCTGGATGCCTCTTATACCCAGGTATTCAAGTTTTGAAATTAGAATGGGTATCGCGACCGTGTCGAATGCTTTTGCTAGATCGAGGAATAAAGCAACACATTTTTTACTGTTATCCAGTTTCAGTGCAATATGGTTAACCAATTTATGAACAGCATCGGCAGTAGACAGGTTCTTTCTAAAGCCAAATTGATTTTCCGACAACAGTTTGCGGGTCTCCAAGTACGCGACAAGCCTACTGTTTATGATTTTCTCCAGTATTTTGGACATCGCTGGTAAAACTGAGATAGGCCTGTAATTTTCAACACAGTCGCGATCACCAGACTTGAATATAGGGTGGAGAACTGCCTTCTTGAACGAGTCCGGGAAAATACCAGTATGTAGGCTCAAGTTGCAAATGTATGTTAGCGGGGGAACAATAATTCCTCTATGTTTTTGGAGAAATCTAGAAGAAATACCATCCCAGCCAACCGCACAGTCACGCCTGAGTGAAAGAATTAGACGTTCCACCTCCAGCTCATATTTATTATATAAATTTATATTCATAGTTATACGGTAGAAAAAAAAATGACGAAAAGTTAATATTTGCAGTCACAGGACTTGAAAGATCATCACAGGGTGTCAGTTTTTAAGATTTATTTTTGAATAGGTACATATAATTTGAAAAGTACATGACCAAGATTTTTTTTCATATTTTTCTGATAACTGTTACGACTTGGCCTAATGCTCGATTTCGGCTTGACGTTGATTTCTGGGACACCCTGTATATTTTCATAATTGTCACTTTAAGCCCTTCATTTTGATACCCCACATGACCATGTCAGATTTTTTTTATTTTTTACGACTTCACTTATTGGCGGTTAAAATCCGCCATGTTGGGTTTTTTCATAATCCATACAGTCTATGTTACTCGCGACGTCGCCGTCGATACGAAGAATCTAATGATATGCCATATGTTAAAATCCGTTCGCTCGTTTAGTCTCTAGGAGGGAACACAGAAACGGAAATACATACCCACATACATACATACTAACATACAGGTGAAACACTATACCCTCCTTTTGGGCTTCGCCGCAGTCGGGTAAAAAAAGGTCAAGGTGCTGAGCATTGTGACGTATAAAACTGATTCTGAAGAACAGGGTCACAAAACGCTATTTAAAGTGATTTGTATGTATTGTAGGCCATTCGCAGAAACGTTACCTTACAAGGAAATGCTCCAGTATGTAGGTGCTTGCCTTAATGTGCCTGTCACTGTATATGATTTTTATGTTACATGTAATTTAGGATTATTTTGACAATACATTAGTAATCTTTAACAATTTTTCATTTATACAGGGTGGCAAGTGGAAATATTTCAAGGGGTCAACCCTGAAATCGCGAAAAAAAACAGCTGTTCCATACATTTTGTTGAGTTCTGTGAACATAAATGTATGAAAAAGCTGATTTTTTTTTCGCGATTTCCGGGTTTATCCCATAGTAAAAGTTGTTCATAATGATGAGTACAATGACCCCTTAAAATATTTCCACTGTCTAACCTGCCACCCTGTATAACCCTAGTATCCGACTACCTTACAACGTTACAACCCTTATAGTTTCGTCATGTCCGTCTGTCTGTCCTTCTGCCTGTCCGTCTGTTTGTCCGTCTGTCCGTCTGTCACACCCTCGTCTCAAATCTACAGTTCATAACCAATTTGTAAGAAACTTCGTAAATAGATGTCTTTTATAAACCGCCATAAAGGCCTGTAGTAAAATTATGACAAATAAAATAATTAGGGGGGACTCCCATACATGAAACTGAAGGATGAAAAAACTATTTTCCTGCACCCCGTCATGTGGGGTATCGTTGGATAGGTTTTTGAAAATAACATAGAGGTTTGTAAACATTGACATATATGTTACCACTAGACACGCAGTTCCGAACATTATCCATGTTACACTCAAGTGTGGTGCGTGCACAACACAAGCCTCACATTCACAGAGTACATTGTATATAGCCGCTCACATTCACTTTGGCGTTTGGTGCGGTCAGAGAGTATATAATCACTACGGTGCGGTGAGCAACAGAGCGCATCACAAGCGCATTTTACTGCATTACGCACATAAAACCGTAACTCTCGAACTCTTGACTGATTTTACATCTTTGCCTAATATTTTTATGGTAAGTAATAACAAAAAAATATTAAATTTTACGAAAATTACATAAATAAATCACTTAAAATTAAAACGTCAAAAAAGACAGGTCAATAAACTGACGTTAATACAAATATAGACTAGAATGTTGTAGAACTGTGAGTAGGTAGAATACTGGCGAATAATGAATAGAATAGTTATAAATCATAAATTCATAATTTTATTCGTACCTACATGCGCGGCCGCCGAGAAAATGCGTTCCTGACAGTTCATGATTGGACGGCCAATATAACTTTGATGTGCTGAACATTTTTCGATAAAAATATTGTTATCGTTTTTATGCGATACCTGATATTAAATTTAATCAAAATTCATACAATAACGTAAATAAAATAAATAGTTTAGCGCTAAAAATCATTAATATAAAAGAAACCAGTTACAACTGACACAGGCGGAATTTGAACCCGCGACCTCTGCTTCACCATGGCAGTTGTTTTTGAAAATCTCTTATACACGGCGAAATGTTAGTGGTTGTTTTCCGGCAGCAGAACGATTTGCCATCAGTAGTACTATCGAAACATAGAGTTCAATTTGAAAAATATTATGTTTATTTTTTCAAAAAATCAAAAAAAATATTCATCGACTCGAAAGTGTGAAAAACAATAGTAACTCACTAGATCTAACGTAGGTATAGTTATCTAGTCAAACCGACACGCGCGGCGCGCCCCGATTCCGTGAATCAAAGCGGTGCCGACAAAAGCGGCGACCGATTCATAAATGTGCAGAGCAAAATAAGCTCTCGCGCATAGTGATACGGCATAAAACAGACTGATCGCCCGTTGCAACCACATCGCACCCCCCTGACCCGCACTCCACGCCGACCGTCGGCCGCGACGCCGACGCCGACTGGCCGACAGTTGTACCGCGAACGCGAATCTCGTAACATGCGTAGTGAACTAGTGAATTATCGTTGCAAAAATGGATCGACATTACATTATTATTCCAATTTAGAGTACGTCGCTATGGTGCAAATGTACGCTAGGGCTAATTATGACTCCCATGCTGCCGTGTTTACGCGGAGCCGCAACAACTTGGAGTCGCTCAATCTTCGCGGTATTCTGAATCCCCAAGTCCCGTAGGCCCGGACGATCGTAGCGGCGACACAGTGCTACTCGATCATGGGGAGTTACAGTGCATGTACCCGTTTGCTCGAGTTCGGCGAGGAAATCCACAAGTAGGTACTTCAAACGGGATCCTCGTCGAAGTACCTACCTATGTTTATGGCTGTGGTGGCTGGGTTTGACGTAAGTCAATACTACGTTTGGAAAGTGCTCAACAATGAAAGACTGCTTAAGTACCTATCATTTTCGTAAACTTCATCAAATAAAACGTGCTCGATTGTGTTATTGTGTATGGAACGCAGTGGCTTGCAATTCGAAAAATTACTCCGTTACCGGGTCTAAGCGTAAGTACCTACTTGTACCTTTGTATTAAATACCGAACATTTAAAAGTAGGTAAGTAATTAAAATCATTGTAAATAAGTTTATTCCATTTTTTTTAATACCTACGGCTTAAATACTGTAATAGGTATCTAATTCAGAAAATATCGTTTTCTAAGATAGGTGTCTACCTACCTAGTAATCTTGTTTTTTTAGTTTCGTGTTCACGTGTTCAGTAATTTGTCTATCAATAACTCAGGAATAGTTATCAGCTGATTGATAAACACGGAGGGCAATGACCGCGCGGGCGCGCCCCGCTCGGCCGTGGCCGCTCGCATCGTCGCCGCGCTTGCGTAGCTATCGTGAGGTATTACTATTGGTTTGAGATTTTGTTTTTCACATCATTCTCATCACACCATTCTGCCATTTTTTGATTCTAATTTTTTTTTTATATATCAATCGAATGTACTGCCAAGACAAAATCATTTCGCTACGGGAAAACAACCGCTCAAATTTTGCCGTGTATATTTAATAACATTAAAACACCATCTGATTTTCTACTGACTACTCTTTGATAACAGAAACCCCCCCGGCGCTCCTCTTGCCCCGCGTGTTTTTTTTTTTTTTTTTTTATCATCAAATGACCTCTCCCGCTCTGGGCGGAGCGGAAGGGAGTGTCAGACTCTTACTGACTAAAACCCACCCGTGTTCCTTCCTTAGCCCTTTATGTTCCGGGTCAGCGGTATCCCTTTCGGACAATCCCGCTTTCCCGGCAGGGGACATGATTTCTGTTCGGAAATGCTTGTCTAGTGGTAACGTATATATGTCAATGTTTGTAAATGACTTTTTTATTTATGCGCATTATTGAGTGAACTAGGAGCTCCGAAAGTCAATGTGTCCCCCACTGTAATTTTCGAACAGCGCTATCGAGAAATCTGGAAAATATCAAGCTTATGCCACCCAATAAATAGGTACTCTCGATTAAAATGAGTTTGAACAAGATAGGTAGGTACCTAGGTACGTCAATAACTTTTTGAAATATTCACTTTTTTCAGTTTTGAGTTCTACGACCGCAAAAATAGCTTTGTATTTCATAATAATATTATGAAATACAAACTCATATTTGCGGTCGGTAGACTGAAATGCTTCTTGCTACGGAACCCTACACTGTGCGTGGTCTGACACGCTCTTTTCCTCGCTGAGGTGGGATGAAAAGTTACGTGTTGCACTCGAGTGCAAAGATTTTTCACCTCGTGCTCTTGATTCCCTCGCTCAGGATTCTAATTTTGGAATCCTTCACTTGCTCGGTCATTAAAATTGAGCACGCGGTTAAAAAGCAACTTTGCACTCTTGTATAACAAATAACTATTTATGATGACGTTACATAGGTACCTATATAATATAGGTAGGTACCCGATATTAAACAATGTAAATAAGCCACGAAATCAATAACACCCACACGTAAAAATGAAAGCCACAAAGTTATAAAAATGAACAATTTATTAATAAAATACATTTGTGCAGATGTATGTAGGTACCTATACAATGTTAGCTTCGAGTGGACTAGGAGCGCAGGTAGTGGCGCGGCGTGTACACGCGCGTCAGGTCGCGCTCGCTCATGGTGGGCACGCGCGGCTTCAGCTCCGGGATGATGGCGCTGCCCAGCACCGACAGCCCGTTACTCGGCCTGCGCACACCACACACAGCTCTACAAACATCACACTATGTTATATCAACATTTGATTTTTGATTTGGTTTGATTCGGCACCGACATTCGAAACTATTTTACACATCATCGTCATCATCGTCATCATCATCAGATTCTGATGGACACTCGTTCTCTCTATCTCGTTCTAGCCTAAGCATTTTTCTTTTTCTATCTCTGTCATAATCCGTCAAATACCGGCTTCCCAAGGCCATTTACGTAGCGGTGCTACATTACTTGATGTGACGTCACGACATTAAGACTTTTTAGGGTTCCGTAGTAAAACTAGGAACCCTTATAGTTTCGTCATGTCCGTCTGTCTGTCCGTCTGTCCGTCTGTCCGTCTGTCACACCCTCGTCAAATCTACAGTTCATAACCAATTTATATGAAACTTCGTAAATAGATGTCTTTTATAAGCCGCAGGATGAAAAAAAATATTTTCCTGCACCCCATCATGTGGGGTATTGTTGGATAGGTCTTTGAAAATAATATAGAGGTTTCTAAATAACTTTTTTAATTAAGTGCATATTGAGTGAACTAGGAGCTCCGAAAGTCGTTAACAATGTGTCCCCCCCCTGTAATTTTCGAACCGCCCTATCGAAAAATCTGGAAAAAATCAAGCTTATGGTATCTAATAAATACTCTCGATTAAAATTGGTTTGAACAAAATACGTCAATAACTTTTTGAAATATTCACTTTTTTCAGTTTTGAGTTCGACAACCGCAAAAATAGCTTATATTTGCGGTCGGTAGACTGAAATGCTTCTTGCTACGGAACCCTAGACTGAGCGTGGTCTAACACGCTCTTGCCCGGTTTTTTAGTTCTAGATTCCGACGTAGCTCCGCCGTATTATATAAATTAGCAATATTTATTTATTTTGCTGTCGGAATTAAAAGATAAAACCGGCCAAGTGCGAGTCGTACTCGCGCACCGAGGGTTCCGTATCAGTTTTGGACGTATAAAGTGAAAAAACCGGACCGCATAACTAAGTTTGTTTGTGAAGGAATTTTGATGATTTTGAAAAAACTGCACTAGTTAGGAACATCATTTTATTTTCGGTGCAATATTTGGGCCAATTCCTATCAACTCAAATTATTTCAGATTTTTCGCTCTGCAAACTTCGGAGATAAGGGGGGGGAATGGAATTTTTTCAGACATTTTTAATTATATGTCGAAAACTATGAGACATACCTAAAATAAAATGAAAATATATTTTGAAATGTGCAGATCAAGCCCTTTCATATACAGCGTGTAATTGACAGGTTGGCAAAAACGAAAAGTATGAATTCAGACTGGTATTGTTAATATTTTGATAGTGAAATATTTTCCCGGAAATGATGTAGGTACTACGGAGGCCAGTAAACTTTTACAGCTAACAGCTGATTCCGCGCGGGTTGTATGAATTTTCTTTTACGATTACATTGCCGAATTTAAGTTTTTTGCTTTTTTTCACTAAAATTGTGTTTTTAGGGCTGGATTTTGTTGTAACAAATGAATAGAACACAAATCTAGTTGAAAAACGGTCGGAAAATTCGACAATTTTCCTGAAGAAAATTCCAACGTTTTTCAGTCATAATCATGGTCATGAAGCTACAGTTTCAGTTTTTGCCAACCTGTCAATTACACGGTGTATGATATGTCACTTGACCTAGTAACCCCACTTTGAAATTTCGGACCCCCACTCCAGCCCCTTTTACAATGAAAATAAAATCATTTTTTGACTTTTTTCATTTTCAATAAAGTTTGGCAAGCATTTTTTATAACTGTTCCAAATTTCAAGTCGATAGCATTAGAAATAAGCGTGTGACAGACAGACAGACAGACGGAGTCGCACCATAAGGGTTACTTTTTACCCGACTGCGTGACGCAAAGGAGGGTAATGTGTTTATCTGTCTATGTATGTATGTATATATGTATGTATGTATGTTTGTTTCTATGTGGCGTTCTAGAGATCAAATGCATAGGCCGATTTTGATAATTCTTACGTCAATCGATTCGTCTTAACCTTGCGAGTGTCATTATAGACATAACAGTAATCAAAATTCACCACAGCGACAACCAGACGCCATATTGTCAAAATGAAAAAAAAAAAAAGTTGATGAACAAGTTGAAGAACAAGTTGATGATCAAGTGGGGTGTCGTTGAATAGGTATTTTAAAATCATCTTTAGGTTCCTTTTATCATTTTTCATTTTTTTACCATTTTGGTACGGAACCCTAAAAATAAAGATAGACGTTTTTGTAATGTTTTGGTGCAATTTATACCTGTAGTGTGACTACTACTTCACATACTATTTGACAATAGTGAACAGTACTGTCTGTGCTGTTTTTCAAAGGGAAGCCGGTAGGAATCGGATTGTAGGGACTCTGATGTAGTACTATATCTATGTTATATACTTATGCCACGGTATCATAATATGAAAATGGTCGTGAAAAAAATAAAAGGCGCCAATGCTCCTAACATTTAAGGTGTGTCAGGGTCAGGTTCTGTATGAATTGCATACCTGATGGGCGCGACTTCGTTGTCTGGCAGCCAGCAGTGCAGGGAGTACCCCCGACGCGTCTGAAACAACCGCCTTCTAGGTGTAAATGCTTGCCAACGACGAACACTAACCACTGCGCTACTCTGTCGCAGTGCGATCGCTACGTGACGTCACACCAGCTCGCTAGCGCGTCACGACTGTTTATTATCACGTGACTTTATTAAAATTCATAATACGTAGGTACATATGATATTACGGATTGCACTGACTCACTCACATAAAGTTCCACCGAACTTTAATGTCAGGTGTGTTATACCTTGACGGAGCTCCTGAGCTAGCTCCGCGAGGAACGGTAAGTTTACATAGGAGTTGTATACCTTGATGGAGCTCCTGAGCTAGCTCCGTGAGATACGCTAAGTCTACATTAGGTGTGTTATACCTTGACAGAGCTCCTGAGCTAGCTCCGCGAGGAACGGCAAGTTTACCTACATAGGAGTTGTATACCTTGACGGAGCTCCTGAGCTAGCTCCGCGAGGAACGGCAAGTTTACATAGGAGTTGTATACCTTGACGGAGCTCCTGAGCTAGCTCCGTGAGATACGCTAAGTCTACATTAGGTGTGTTATACCTTGACGGAACTCCTGAGCTAGCTCCATGAGATACGCTAAGTCTACATTAGGTGTGTTATACCTTAACGGAGCTCCTGAGCTAGCTCCGTGAGATACGCTAAGTCTACATTAGGTGTGTTATACCTTGACGGAGCTCCTGAGCTAGCTCCGTGAGATACGCTAAGTCTACATTAGGTGTGTTATACCTTATACCTTGACGGAGCTCCTGAGCTAGCTCCGTGAGATACGCTAAGTCTACATTAGGTGTGTTATACCTTATACCTTGACGGAGCTCCTGAGCTAGCTCCGTGAGATACGCTAAGTCTACATTAGGTGTGTTATACCTTGACGGAGCTCCTGAGTTAGCTCCGTGAGATACGCTAAGTCTACATTAGGTGTGTTATACCTTGACGGAGCTCCTGAATTAGCTCCGTGAGATACGCTAAGTCTACATTAGGTGTGTTATACCTTGACGGAGCTCCTGAGCTAGCTCCGTGAGATACGCTAAGTCTACATTAGGTGTGTTATACCTTATACCTTGACGGAGCTCCTGAGCTAGCTCCGTGAGATACGCTAAGTCTACATTAGGTGTGTTATACCTTGACGGAGCTCCTGAGTTAGCTCCGTGAGATACGCTAAGTCTACATTAGGTGTGTTATACCTTGACGGAGCTCCTGAGCTAGCTCCGTGAGATACGCTAAGTCTACATTAGGTGTGTTATACCTTGACGGAGCTCCTGAGCTAGCTCCGTGAGATACGCTAAGTCTACATTAGGTGTGTTATACCTTGACGGAGCTCCTGAGCTAGCTCCGTGAGATACGCTAAGTCTACATTAGGTGTGTTATACCTTATACCTTGACGGAGCTCCTGAGCTAGCTCCGTGAGATACGCTAAGTCTACATTAGGTGTGTTATACCTTATACCTTGACGGAGCTCCTGAGCTAGCTCCGTGAGATACGCTAAGTCTACATTAGGTGTGTTATACCTTGACGGAGCTCCTGAGTTAGCTCCGTGAGATACGCTAAGTCTACATTAGGTGTGTTATACCTTGACGGAACTCCTGAGCTAGCTCCGTGAGATACGCTAAGTCTACATTAGGTGTGTTATACGGTATAACACACCTAATGTAGACTTAGCGTATCTCACGGAGCTAGCTCAGGAGTTCCGTCAAGGTATAAGGTATAACACACGCTAAGTCTACATTAGGTGTGTTATACCTTATACCTTGACGGAACTCCTGAGCTAGCTCCGTGAGATACGCTAAGTCTACATTAGGTGTGTTATACCTTGACGGAGCTCCTGAGTTAGCTCCGTGAGATACGCTAAGTCTACATTAGGTGTGTTATACCTTGACGGAGCTCCTGAGTTTGCTCCGCGAGGCACGGTAGGTCTCCACGTCCGGAAGCGGGTCGCCGGACTTCTTCGAACTCTTGGACGCAAGAATAGAAGAGTCTGCAATTCAGAAACCAATTAACGTGCTTATGTGAGTAGGTAAGTTAGCTTAGTCAATAAAATGTCAAATACGACATAAAGTGATTTAGTGAAAACGCAATTACGTATTAATTTCCTACTTATATAGTATACATACAGGGTAAAATTAAAACCAGTGCGGATACTTTAGGAGGTGAAAGTACTCATGAATATGATCAACTTCTGTGTTGGTCCCATAACAAAAGATGATCATAATCATGATTACTTTCACCTCCTAAAATATTCGCACTGGTTTTAATTTTACCGTGTATAACATTATTCAGTTTATCAATTAAACTAAAATACCCAGCGCCTCCTTCTTCATAGTGAGCGTCAGTTTGCTGGAGTCAGAGCGCGCAAGGCGCGCGAGGGGCGGGGGTGCGGCGGGCGGGAGGGGCGGCGCGCTCCGCCCCGCGCCGCGCCCGCCCGCGCCCCGCGGCGCGCGCTCCGAGCACGCGCACGTCGCGCAGTGGCGACAAGTGCAATCCTGACCAAACCAACAATCCTTACTAATATTATAAGTGTGAAAGTAACTCTGTCTGTCTGTCTGTGTGTTACGCAATCACGCCTAAACTACTGAACCGATTCAAATGAAATTCGGTACAGAGATATTCTGGAGCCTGAGAAAGGACATAGGCTACTTTTTAATGCGAAAAAAGAGCTGTAAAGGGTTGAAATAGGGCATGAAAGTTTGTATGGAAATTACGTCATTTTTAAAGCTAGAAGCTTGAAACTTATTTTTGAGATTTGGGGTGTAGGGTAGGTGTAGGGTAGGTGTTGGGTAGGTGTAGGGTAGGCGTAGGGTAGGCGTAGGGTAGGCGTAGGGTAGGCGTAGGGTAGGTGTAGGGTAGGCGTAGGCTAGGCGTAGGGTAGGCGTAGGCTAGGCGTAGGCTAGGCGTAGGGTAGGCGTAGGGTAGGCGTAGGGTAGGCATAGGGTAGGCATAGGGTAGGCGTAGGGTAGGCGTAGGGTAGGCGTAGGGTAGGCGTAAGGTAGGCGTAGAGTAGGCGTAGGGTAGGTGTAGGGTAGGTGTACTAAACTTTACCCGTGCGAAGCCCGGGCGGGTCAGCTAGTAATTATTATAAATATGTTACTAGGTGGTGTTGATGCTACGGTATCATTTTCAATGATACAACGTATTAATATGGCACGTTTCGGGATATCGCGTTGTGAAAGTTTGAAAATTCGTAGCTCCTGAAGTGAGGATTGTAATGACCTAATTTATACTTAATAATATACAAATGTGATGATGCATTATCCAATATTATTTTTACTAAGATTAGTGCATGTGTTAGTGGTAGCTTTAATTTTACTAGCACTTTTCTATGGTCGGGTGGACAAGTACTGTATTATGTAGTTTAAATTTTCCAGTAATCCATTATAGCAATACTAATAAATCTAAATAAAACAAAAACAAATATTACCTAAATGAAGAGGTAATAGCTTATTAAGTTAAATAATTAAAAAATAATGCTGTATGTTATAATTAAATAAGTCTATAACCTATTAAGAGGTTATAATCATCTTAATTCGCACAGATACCTAGTTATCATAAGTTTGGCTATCATCAATTTCTACTTCGACGTTTCTTCATTTAGAGTTTCAAGTTCGAATTTGTCTGTAATTAGTTAGCAGCTAGCACCTGACAGGGCCCGTTCTCGCCGGCGTGGGCGTCATGCGGGAAGCGCAGGCGCATCTCGACGTCGGCGGGCAGCGTGTCGCGGCATGAGCCCGCCACCGTCACCGACCACCCGCCTGCCGCACACACACAAGCGCCGTCAACACACCACGCGGCTCGCACCGCGCAGCAGACATCGCGTGGCACGCATCGCACGGCACGCACCGCGCAGCAGACACCGCACGGCACGCACCGCACGGCAGACACCGCACGGCAGACAACGCACGGCACGTACGCTTGGGCCTGCTTATTAGTCAGAAAAACGGTGGCATGCGACCACAGCTACCAGACAAATATTTTCTTGTTGTCATGATTTTCAGTTCGCTTTTTGTCGTAGTCGGGTTTTAGCTTTTTGCTGATCCGTGATCCTCTGTGGTAGTAAACGCCAACCTCTTTATATAACTTTTGTTTAATGATCATCGGTATAGTTAAGGTGGTTGTAGCATGCAGTTACCTGGTGGCTGCTGATCAGGCGGCGCGGGGTCGGGCGCGGGCGGGTCGGGGGGCGCGGGCGGCGCGGCGCGCTGCTGGTCGCGGCGACGCGCGGCGCGCCGGGCGCGGCCCTGCGACAGCCACTTGGGCGCGAGCGAACACAGCAGGCTGCCTCCGGACTCGCTGCTGTCGCTGGAAGTCGCGCCGCCGCTGTCACCGCCGCCTTTAAATTCGGGCAATCTGACGGAGGGTGCGTGAATCCTGTCGTCATCACTTCTTTCAAGCGAGAAACTTCGCGATTTTCGTTTATCGCTGATAATATGTGCGATGTCGTCGGGTGAGCGGTCAGAGGGTTCGTCAGTGAGCAGCGCCGGGACACGCTCGGCGGAGGGTGAGCGGGCGCGCGGGGGGCGGCGCGGTGCGTGCTTAGGTGGCCGCTCGGCGCGCTCGGGACGGATGCCGCGATCAGTCCGCTCCGGACGGACGCCGCGTTTAGTCCGCTCCGGACGGGCGCCGTGGTCAATCTGAGCGCCCCGCTCGGCGCGCGGCGCCGTGTCCTGAGCACGGTCATACTGCGTGGTCACCGACTTGCGTGGCCTCATTTTATCGGACTCTGCCTTCTCTTTGTAACCTTAGTGCGAATGAAACAACGTTTAAAAATTTATTTTTTAATATTCAAACTCTGGTTTACATAAATACTCTCCTAATGCCTAATTTAACAAATAAATAATTACTTATTAAAACGACGGGTGCCACTCGCAAGTCGTGGGTGCTGGCAAGATTTTCTACAATACAAACAAGTGCGCTGTTGAGGTGCAGGCAGCACCTTGCTTCAGTACTCACGTCTCTCAGTAGTGACACTAGCACGGAACAATGACCATCAAAAATATATTACCTATTTGCTTTATTTTGGTGCCAAAGTATTCAGCTGATAAGAATGAAACTACGAGATGGTGGTCGTCTATCAGTGTAGAGCTAATAAGCGTCGCGAGTGTGGCTCGGGTGCTGCGCGAGTGTGGCGCGCGCGTGCAGCTACTCGACGGGCACGGAGGAAGCGGTGCGGTGCGGCAGTAGCGGCGGTGCGCACGTGACCGCCAGTGAGATACCTGCGTCGTGCGGCGCGCGCGCGTCGGCCCGCGAGATGCCGAGCCAGGCGCGCCCGCGAGATGCGATCCCCCGCTTGCTCGCCGGTCCTGCCTCCACCCTCGCCCCGCCCTCTGTTGGGAATGCGCCCATGGGGCTGGTTGCCGCCGACTTGCTGCCCGGGGACGTCATCGTGGTCTGGTTTTTGGACCTGAGCGTCCGCTTGTCTCCATCGGTGTCCGTTATGGGAGATGTGCCTGCACTTTTAACGTCTTTACACCGCTTTGGCGAATGTTCTTGAGGCTTTGATTTCTGCGGCGGGCTGCAGCGGGCCAGCGGTGGGGGCGCGGGGGGCGCGTCGGTGCACTCGGCGTCCGTAGACTCGCGGTGCTGGTCGGCGATGTCGGGCGCGGAGGCGCGGCGGTTGTGGTTGAGGTCCTCGTTGCCGGAGTCGAGGCTGAGGCTGCTACGCTCCTCGGGGATGATGTCAAACATCTGCTTGAAGCGCAGCGAGTTGGAGCGCGAGCGCGGCTCGGCGTGCGGCACGGATGCGCGGCGCGGCGCGGGGGGCGAGCGCTCGGGCTCGGCCAGCGCCTGCAGCAGCATGTCTGCGATCAGTCGGTTGGTGTTGCCGTTGCGCTCGGCCCGCGGCAGTGAGCTGCGCTTACTGTTGCTCTTATTCGAGTCGTTGTTGGGGGACTTCTGACTTTTTTCGTAAATGGGGACGGGAATGCGCGACTTTTTGTTTTTCATACTATGATTTTGATTTTCGTCGGAGTTAGTGGTTTCCGGTGAGCTTTGTGAGCCATTTACGTATTCTAATATTTCTAAAATTTCTATACATTTGTTACCATCATGTATTTCAGACTTTTGGTATATCCTCTTAGCGGCTCGGTCGTCGGATGCAACCGCGGGTCGCGTCATAAGCGACAACTTGCCGTGTATTTGGTGCTGCTCGCTCCTATGTCTTCCCAAATTAAACGAGTCGTATCGACTACTGTTGTTCTTTAAAGATTTGAATGGATCTCTGTCATCGATCGGTTCTAGTTCTTTCTTCCAAGTCCGTTTTGCTACATTGTCATCAGATTTCGAGTTGACCATCTTATTGGGTCGGTGCTTGATCCGCATGCACTTGTACTCCTCCTGCGTGATCTTGGCGATGACGTCATCGATGAGCGCGTTGACGATAGCGACGCACTCCCTCTCCACATCGCGGCGCGAGCGGCAGTGCTCGTCGTGCCGCCGGTCCACGTCCCTCAGACGCTGCTTGCCGCGCGTGCGTCGCGCACACTCCATGCGCATTTCTCTCTTGCGATGTCGCCGGTACAGTCTCTGTTTTATTTTCTCGGGCATTCTGTCGGCGACGTTGATATTTTCCTTATCGCAGTCACACTCATTATCTTTAATTTTTATAAAAAACGATTCACCCTTGTCCTTGGGTGTGATTACTTCTTCGTTGCGAGCGTTCTCCGGCAGTAAGTCGAGGACATCTATAGCAGAGCGCACGAGCTCACTCCGCCTGTTAGTGAAAGCTCTGCGCAACAATACGGAGCGCGGCGAGTTGGGGTCGTCGAGACTGTCGACGAGGCTGGTGCAGTCGGAGCCCATGAGGTCGGCGTCGTCGGAAGAGGACGTGTTGACTTCCATGGAGTCGGTGTGTGGGAAGGCGGAGAAGCGCGGCACCACCGGGTTGTCTTCCACGTCGGGGTAGTAGCTGCCGGTGCCGACGCCGCTGATGAGCTCGTACTCAGCGCCGCGCGCCTGCCCGCTCTCGGCTCCCGCCGGAACTTGCTCGTTCTCGTTGTCTATGAACACATCCGTCACATTAGATATTTCAATGTGGGATATTTCCGGCATCATCTTGCCGGAATAGGTCATATTGGGGTCTAGGTTGTGCAGTTCGTCCTGGAATAACTTTTGTATCTGCTGCAGCACGGCCTGGTTGACGTTGTCGTGCTGCAGATCGAAGGAGTCGCAGGGACAGGCGCCCGGCGAGCCCGCCGACGTCAAGTTGTTGTTGGACTCTACACTGTGCGCCTCGTCGCGGATGGCGAGCGCGTCGTGCGCCACGTGCAGGTTGTTGCAGGAATCCTTGCGCTCCTCGTTGATGCACAACTCCTCGTTACCGAATATTATCTGGTTATTTGAGGTAGGGCTCAAGTGTACTATTGTGTTCACTCCTGTATTTTGTAACTTTACTTTTATTTCTTTTTCAACGATACTAATTTTTCTATCGCTTCCCATGGACGCGTTCATACATTCTAATTGATCCGTCAATGAATTGAGGCTTTCCACTAGAATGTTGGACACGTACTCGTCGATATTGATATTTTGAGCACCCTTGTGGCTCAACGTGGGAGCTCTCAAGCTATGCGGAGTTTTATCTGGTGGCTGTGGCTGCGCACTGATGGCAGGCACAGACGTAACGTTGAGCGTCTCCGACACAACGATTTCCAACAATTCGTAGGAGGGCGTGTGTATGGTGAGCGGCTTGTCGTAGGGCAGCGCATCGTTGTCGTCGCGGTGCAGGCTGGCGGAGTGCTCGCTGACGCGGCCGGCGAAGTGCGCACTCCTCGTGAGCTGGTCGGGCCGGGCGCGCGCGGCCGCGCTCTCCTTAGCGGTGGGATACGACGCCGAGTACGTTTCGGACGAGTCGGACAGCGAACGCTCGTCGCTTAGCGCGAACGCCGCGGAGTGTTCACTCATTACGTTTACGTCATCCGCCGTTATTGATTTGATTTCTATCGTAGCCGTGTCCGACGATTGCGGTTCTGAATATTGAGTAAATGCATTTGTCTCCCCTCTATTGTCAAACTTGGAACCGTCGCTGTCGGTGAACGCGTCCGTTACCGTCTCTATATAGGACGATGGTTCGTGGCCGTGCGATCGATACGTAGAATCTGAGAAGTCAGCTCTCGTAGCGCGATCGTGACGCGACTCTTCAGCGCGGTCGTAGCTGTTCCTCATGGCGGCGCGGAGCATCTCGTCGCTGCCACGGAAGTCTCGCGAGGAGTCGAGTCGCTGGCGCTTGGGCGTGGCCCAGCCGGCGGCCGCGTGCGAATACCGCGAGGACGTCAGGCCGCTGGACAGCTGGCGCAGCTCGGAGCGCGAGCCGTCCAGCGAGCGCGTCTCGCGGCCGCCGTAGGGCGCCGGGTCGCAGGGCTCGGCGCCGCAGCAGCAGCAGCTGCGGCCTGGGTCGCACGGCCGGCCCCACATGCGCCGCATCAGCGCCGACTTGCGCATGAGCTCGCGGTCGCGGCGCGCGAACCGGTGCGCGGTGTCGGTGGGCGAGCCGGCCGCGTCTCGGGGCGGCGACGCCGACGCGGCGGAGCGATTGGTCGGCGGCGCACTCTCCTCGGAGTCCGATCTCTGCTGTGCGAGACGATACCTGTAACGTAACACGATAGAAGTGAACACTCGTGCTTCTCGCGATTTGCTGAGGGCTCATGTGTGGCTTCCGAACTCACTTCCTCATGATAGTCTCGGGCACGGAATAGCGGCGGCGCAGCAGGCCGGGCGAGGCGCCCGCGCGCGGCGGCAGCTCGGCGGCGGCGCGCTCCATGAGGGCTCGGGTGGGTGCGGGGCCCGGGGGGGCGCGGGGGGTTGCCACTCGCTCGCACACCACGCACGACCGGTGCACCGTGCGGCTGGAACCAATAAACACTCAATTATAAGACTCGTACCTACAGTGACATCCTATCACCTGAACTCGAAAAGAGCATCATCCTGCATTGCTCCAGAACATTTTGCTGGTCCGGTGTGTTATGTCCTCGATACCAAACTTTGAAATATTTAAGCCACTGACGAGTCCGAGGCTCACTTCCTAGTGTATTACTTTTAAGTTTTTTTTTTTGCATTTGGTGCTAATAAAGTATCTATAGAGTACCTACTAAACAAGCAGTGATAGCTTAGTGGTTTAACCATGTGCCTCCCACGGCGAATGGTTCGAGTTCGATCCCGGGGCACGCATCGCTGACTTTTCGAAGTCATGTGCGTATTAGAAATTAATTATCACTTGCTTTAACGGTGAAGGAAAACATCGTGAGGAAACCGGCATGTCCTAGAACCAAAAATTCGAAGACATGTGACGTCCACCAACCCGCACTGGGCCCGCGTGGTGGACTACGGCCCACTTCCTCTCACAGAGGAGGCCTGTGTCCCAGCAGTGGGAACATTATAGGCCGATTATGCTTATGCTAGAGTACCTACTTGTTAAAAAGGGAAACAAAACTGAATGATAATCTACTTAAAATGTAAAGAGGTACCTACAAAGGTACGTGAACATGAAGCAGGAAGATAGATCACAAAGCTTTTGAATCAATAGATTTATACGTTTACAGAATGTCAATAATCGCAAGATTAAAATGTTGGGAAGAAAGTAGCCAACATAACCGGAGCTCAATATGAATAATAAGTGCATTCCGTTGAGCCTACCTAGATAATATAGCGCGCGACGAGCACGATCGCACTGAGCACATTACCATAAACAGCACAACATGCGGCTCATTAATATACAGCACTGCCATCAGAACGATGCCGCCGCCCGCCGCCGACTGCGTGGAACAAACGGAGCGAATCATAGAAAACATATGTATATTCAATGATTCAATGCTGCAGACTCTCCGAAACCTGTACGACTTAGCACTGCAGCCAGAACAGGGAACAATAAATTATTGTCTTATTATTTTATAACTCATAGGCATGTCTTTCTTCGTACAATAATTTTCCGCCGCAATGTTGCTGTGTTCTGGTTTGAAGGGTATGGGTGTCAGTGGAACTACATGCACATTATTGACATTTAACTTTGTCTCTAGGGAGATATTGTAGATGTCAATAGCCAGGAGCCTCAACCGTCACCTCAAGAGGCTTTCGTGAAGCAGCTGGATCAAGGTTTGATGCAGAGAGCGGTACTTCCGGACACGGCTCGCATTGTTTACGAGTTCTACACTCTGGACCCCAGACAGCCGGTACCTAGGACCCTATTCCCGATGCCCGCGGGGTACCTACTAGGTGTATCTATGAGCTCAAGCGTCGACTAACGAACCAATTAATTAGGTATATCTATTTAATTGTTGCCGACTTCTAGGATGACTATCGAGAGGATATTTTAAAAAGTTTTTTAAAGATATTTTAAAATATTCCTTATAGCAGCGCCCCACATTTTCACCCGCGTAAGTTTCGATTACGTGGGAACATCGGGCTAAAAAGTAACAGCTATAGGTAACAGCTATGTACCTAGGTACCTACAGCTGTCACCTTACCCCCTTACCTCCCTTACCCCGCTACGTCGATCACTACCCTTCCCCCTGCCCCCTTACCCCCTCACCCCTAGCGCGCTTACCCCCTGCCCCCTCACCCCTTTCCCTCGGTCTCCTTAACCCCCTACCCCCCTTACGCCTTACCCCGATACGTCAACCATTGCCTTTCCCCCTGCCCCCCTTACCCCTGTCGCGGAGTGCCTCCCTCCCTCTATCCTCTCAGGCCACGGCTAGCTTGTGAGGGAGCCGCCGGACACGATCTTGATGAATAAAACAACTGGATGGTTTGGAGAGGTGTAATGCGACGTACCTACCTATTGGTATTATATTTGCACTTTAGAACACTGTTACAACGAGTAAAACAATAACTGTATAAAAGACGTTTTTAGGGTTCCGTACCAAAATGGTAAAAAAGGAACCCTTATGTCTGTCTGTCTGTCTGTCACACCTGCTTATTTCAGCAACTACTAATGCTATCGACTTGAAATTTGGAACAGTTATAAAGAATGCTTGTCCAACTTTATTGCAAAAGAAAAAAAATAAAAAATATTTTTATTTTCATTGCAAAAGAGTGCGGGTGGGGAGTGGGGGTCCAAAATTTCAAAGTGGGGTTACTGGGTCAGGTGACATATCATATGAAAGGGCTTGATCTGCACATTTCAAAATATATTTTCATTTAATTTTATGTCTCACAGTTTTCGACATATGATGAAAAATGTCTGAAAAAATACCATTCTCCCCCGCTTATCTCCGAAGTTTGCGGAGTGAAAAATCTGAAATAATTAGAGTTGATAGGAATTGACCCAAAATTGCACCAAAACTAAAACAATGTTCCTAACTAGTACAGTTTTTTCAAAATCATCAAAATTCTTTTACAAACAAACTTAGTTTTGCGGTCCGGTTTTTTTCACTTTATACGTCCAAAACTGCTACGGAACCCTCGGTGCGCGAGTACGACTCGCACTTGGCCGGTATTTATTTATTTATCATCAATAGTTTTCTCAGCGCACGCCAAATAATGAATTTTATAAGCAAAATTTTGCTACCTTGGGTTACATTATTGCAATTATCTTAAGGATCTCTAACTTTTTTGAAAATATAATATAGCCTATGTCACCCGCGGATAGTGTAGCTTTCCAACAGTGAAAGAATTTTTCAAATCGGTTCAGTAGTTTCGGAGCCTATTCAATGCAAACGAACAAACAATCAAATCTTTCCTCTTTATAATATTAGTTTAGAAGTTTAGATTAGATTAACGAATCCAAAAATAACGTGATTATTATTATAATTTTGAACCAACATAATAAGGTGTTTATGGTGGAGAGGGGAGTGGAAAGCGCCAATACTTTGTGTTGAATGGTGTTTGGAATCACACAATTGGCTGTTTGTTGTTGTTTCACTAAGCGGCGGCGACCGACTGCTGCCCGCGGCCGGCTCACTGGCTCACCGGCGGACACACTGCGCGCACTGTTCCTGTGGCTCACAACACACTTGCATGTAGGTAAGTAGGATACAACATGCTACTCATCGAGTGGCCTGCCCAGTGCCCAGTGCCCACTGCCTAGTGCCATGTCGGCCTGCCACTGTTTGTACACAGCTGTCTGTATTGCACATTATTTTGACGAGTCGCATGACCGGATAACGATAAATGTCTAAACTTAAAGTAGGTAAGTAGGTAGGTACCCATAACAAAGTAACGCATGCAAATGACAGAGTTTGTGTGACGCACGATTACGACTACTAACAAAGAGCATCAAGTCTCAGAATAATAACTGTGATACAGCTACAAGCAGAACGTACCTAGTGATATTATAATCATATACCTACTCTGACTGCTAAATCAGTAGGTACTACTAGTAGTAGGTAATCTGTGGTGCTAGTCAGTAGTGAGTGCACCGACTCTCCTATCCGCACGATGGCTTCACTACTACTACTAGACACCTAAGCCAAAATTTTCTCAAATTTCAAATCTATTAAATCAGACCCTAAGGCTCGTATTATAGAATGATACTTATGTACGGATCATGCCTTGAGCATAGATTTAAAGCTCAGATCACAGTTCAGATTTCTATGATTTAAAGCCATTTGATGGGTTAAACTAGTTATAAGTAATAGGTACTTGAGTCTTGAGTTCGGTTCTGTAATACAAGTCTGTCTTTATTTATTTGGACAAGTAATAGAAATTCGCTTTAAATATTTAAGTACCTATCTATCTACGAAATGGATATTAAATTAAAATAGAGCTTGGCGAAGAGAGGTCAAGAAGTTAAAATTAAATGCTTATTTCAAGTTTTAGTTAGTATTATTTTAATGGTAAACTGATGATGGCAGTGCAGTTGAAGTACCTAGGTAGGTATGTCACACACGCTCCGCTCACACTCATCACAATGACACACTCTTACCTCCCGGAGGCCGTGCGGCGCGAACACTTCACCCTGCACTCATCGCGCGGGCTTCAGCAACTTATTATTCATAAACTATTTCTATATCGATACTAAAATTCGTTTCGTTTTCTTCATTCGTTGAACACAAATAATTATGTTCAAATGGTGCGACACATGCGACTGCACGACGCGCCTGCGGTCGACTGCGTCGACTGCGAGGAGTGCGAGCTATCCGCGGCTGTACGGACACAAATATATTCCATAATTATTTCAGGGGAAGTATCATGAAAGCATGGCGGACCGCTAGGCGCGCGCGTTCCATGGCGGCGGGCGTGCGGCGCGCCGCGGCCGCCGCCCCACTGGAGCGACAACCTAACCGCTCTGGAAATACTTGACATATTTGCGGCGCTGCAGCCGTCAATGAGCCGTGCGACGCGCGGAGCAGTGTGCGGCGCGCGGCGGTAAACAACTGTGCTGATTTATCCAGCCATATCTTATACTAGGGTCCATTTCAATTGAATTTGTTAACTTTGTAAACAATGTTAGTAGGTAGGTATGACCAACTGTCAAAATTTGATGAATTTGTATAGAAAGTTTGTTTACAAAGTAGGTACCTACTACCTACTTATACAAGTTCTATTGAAATGGACCATACCTACATGAACGACCTCAGCTACATTTTGACTCTAAGTAGGTACCTAACATGATTTCACGTTCTACACGAGTGCAACTGCCAGGGCGGGTACCTATTAGGCCATTTTGGGGACTAACGCTATTATTAAGAATGTGCAAAACTGCAAGTGGAGTAGGTACAGTACCTACCTAGGTACCTAAGCTTGTAACGAAATGATCGTATTAGGTGCAAGAGGCAGCGCCCAGCCTGAGCTCAGAGCTGAGCGCGGAGCAGCAGTAAGTGGTGTGGTGCCGCATGCCGTACTGTACTGTTCTACACAGCGGCGCGGCGCGGGCGCATCGCCACGTTCGCAACTAAACCAATTTTTAGGGTTCCGTTACCAAATGGCAATAAACGGAACCCTTATACGTACATTCGTCATGTCTGTCTGTCCGTCCGTATGTCACAGACATTTTTTTCCGAAACTATAAGAACTATACTGTTGAAACTTGGTAAGTAGATGTATTCTGTGAATCGCATTAAGATTTTCCCACAAAAATAAAAATAAAAAAACCGACTTCCAAAAACTACACTATAAACTATGAAATAAAAATGTTAAACTTCCATAAATAAAAATCTAAATGTTTATTGAAGTCGGCGGGGCCTCTTCAGGTTTTTAACTCTCAGCCTTTGTCTGTCTGTCTGTCTGTCTGTCTGTCACACCTGCTTATATCAGCAACTACTAATGCTATCGACTCGAAATTTGGAACATTTATAAAAAAATGCTTGCCAAACTTTATTGAAAATAAAAAAAGTCATAAAATGTTTTTTATTTTCATTGCAAAAGGGGCCGGAGTGGGGGTCCGAAATTTCAAAGTGGGGTTACTAGGTCAAATGACATATCATATGAAAGGGCTTGATCTGCACATTTCAAAATATATTTTATTTTATTTTATGTCTCACTGTTTTCGACATATGATGAAAAATGTCTGAAAAAATACCATTCCCCCCCCCCTTATCTCCGAAGTTTGCAGAGCGAAAAATCTGAAATAATTAGAGTTGATAGGAATTGACCCAAATATTGCACCAAAAATAAAACGATGTTCCTAACTAGTGCAGTTTTTTTAAAATCATCAAAATTCCTTCACAAACAAACTTTGTTATGCGGTCCGGTTTTTTTCACTTTCACGTCCAAAACTGATACGGAACCTTCGGTGCGCGAGTACGACTCGCACTTGACCGGTTTTTTTTAAACAAAATGTAACTTTGACAAAAACACATAAACCCAAAAAATCAAGCCTAATAATTATACTTACAATATAAATTAGTTTGAATAAGATACGTCAATTGGTTTTTGAAATAAGTTATTGCTATTTTCAATTTTGAGTTTGCTAACCGCGAAAATAACTTTGTCTTTCATAATAATACTATGAAATACAATTATATCTAATAGAATTTTGCGGTTGGAAAAACTGAACTACTTTTTGCTACGGAACCCTGCACTGTGCGTGGTCCGACACGCTATTGTCCGGATTTTTTAGCTTCGTTTTATGCTTGGAACGCTTATTATTATTTTTATTTTATGTAGTAGGGTTGGCTACCCTACTCACAACTTGCTCACAACAGTCGCCACAGTCGCCACCTACGCTACGTACACAGATATTGCACATTTTTCAAACAGTGACATACTAAACGGTTCTAGAACAGTGTGGACTTCCGATCAAATACCTACTAGGTATTCTTTGTTGCTGATGTTAGTTTTATAAAAACGTAAAGGTTTAGGTGACATTAACCTTTATCTAATGGAATCCGTTGGATAGTCGGAGCCAGAGCGCTCGCTAGGCGGAGTGTGTCATTTGCCAACAATAATATTGATCAGACGCAGCGGCCGCGGAGCCCACCGACTTCCGACGGAGAGCGCGCGACCACGTGACGCACGCAAGCTCTCACACACGTTAGTCAGCCACACACGCACGGATTCACCCAACAGATCTGCTAGTGTACGGCGAGATTCAGACACAGATTCGCCTGCCCGATGCCTGCCCATTGGGCAGACAAATTCGAGCATCAACTATACAAAATATAGGTATTATGTGCCCCTGGAGGGCACATAATATTAGAATATTACCTCTCCCAAACTTTTCTACGTTTTTAGGGTTCCGTACCTTTAAAAGGAAAAACGGAACCTTTGTAGGATCACTTTTTTGTCCGTCTGTCATAGGTAAGACCCTTAACGGGTGGAGGTATATCTGCTCATAGATGGCGCCGCTAGAAGAAGTATGTAATAGCGATATTTTGCTCATAGATGGCGCTTATACATATTTCTAGTAGAATCTTTTATTTAATTTAATATAATATCTACATACATAATTAAGTTTGTACGGAACCCTCACGGCGAGTCCTACTCGCACTTGTCTGGTTTTTTCTACTTTCTTTTCTTCAATTCTGATAAAACAACCACATATAAGTATTATAGCTAGATTTTGCGTTGAAAGAGACCGTGCCGGAGCTACAAATGCTTACATGGCTACGAAGAGCTAATTAATAAAAGTAGGCAATGCTGCCTGTGCTATTTTTCAAAGGGAAGCCGGTAGGAGTCGTATTGTAGGGACCCTTCGCCACTGCTAGCTACAAGCGTGCCTGGCGGGCAGATCTGTGTGTGTATGGCTAGCTACAGATCTGCCTGACAAGCGTACCTGGCGGGCAGTAGCTACAGATATGCCTGACAGGCGTGCCTGGCGGGTAGATCTGTGTGTGTATGGCTAGCTACAGATCTGCCTGACAAGCGTACCTGGCGGGCAGATCAGTGTGTGTATGGCTAACTACAGATATGCCTGAGCCTGACAGGCGTGCCTGGCGGTTTTTTTTTTTTTTTTTTTTTTTTTTTTCCTAAATTCAAGTGTCCCCCTGACGTTGTCAGAGACCTTTTAAAACTTGTTATAATTTTTACTGCTTTTATATTTTAAAAATGCAATTTTGAGAAAAAATATATTTTGAAAGTGACTTTAATTTTGATAATTGACTATTTTTAATGTTTATACCAAATTTATTTAATGTTGCGTTTATTTAGACTAATTTTATACTTATAAATGGCTTAAATCATAATATCCTTTCAGTTCTGAAATTTTCATATTTTGTAAAGCCTATTTATTAAGTGTTTTTATTTCTATTTATGACCTTTGTTGCTGTTTCTATGCAGTATTCTAAAAATTCCTTTCGTGTCTTGCTGTTGGCAATAATTCCTCCTAGGCTATTTTTATTAATTGCCGTACCTATTTTTGACTCCATTTCATGTCGTCTTGTGTCAAAGACGGGGCACTCTGCGAGAATGTGGGCGACCGTCTCCACTGCATCTGGTTCACAGATGCACGATGGGTTCCCCTTACACTTGAAGCGATGCAGGTATTCGGAGAACCCACCGTGCCCCGTGAAGACTTGTGTTAAGACGCTCGATACGGTGACTTTCTTTACGATTTTGAAAGCCTCAATCGCATCCGGGAAAAACAGTTTCGTGCCCGAGGCTGTCTCGCCGCTCTTGTACCTCCGGTTCCATTCGTCGAGCGACCCCAAACGGATCTGCCGCTTGACGAATGAAACCGGGCAGCGGTCATAGTCCGGCCTCCTCTTGGATCGGAGTGCAGCCTCCTTTGCGAGGTGGTCTGCGCGCTCGTTGCCCTCTAGCCCTGCGTGTGCCTTTATCCAGAACAAAGATACATCTTTGTTCTGGGATAAAGCCACGGCAACATTCGCCCTCGCTTCCACGGCCAGTGCGTGGAGGGAACCCTGGTTAGTGACTGTCTCCAGTGCGGCCTTAGAGTCACTGTATATACCGAAGGTTCCCTCCCCGCTCCTGAGGATTTCGCGCGTGGCTACACATATGGCCAGAAGTTCCGCCTGGTAGACCGTGCAGTACGACGGCAGGCTGAGCTTTACGGGCTTGGTCTCGGCATCGCCGTCCCAAAGTGACAGCGCTGCTCCGACCTTGCCCGCAATTTTACTGCCGTCGGTAAAAATCCTGACTGCTTGGGTGTTGTGAACATCCACAAGCGTACGGTCTTCCAGGCACACGAACTCCATGGCCACATGCTTTGCCGGGTGCGGAGTCTCTGCAAACGCCACCACCCGCTCCACCTCCCTGCCCGCGAGTGCCGGCTGCGGCACCCCCCTCTTCGCCTCATACAGAGCGGCTGCTTCCTGTATTCGGAGATCGAGGGGGAGTATCCCAGCCAGCACCAGGGACGCGTTCAGCGATACGGTGCGGTAGGATCTGCAGAGCTTCTGCGCGAAACCTCTCTGGACCATGTTGAGGCTTTTCTGCACTCCGATCTTCTTTGCGGCCGGCGCCCAGGCGCTTGCCGCGTACAAGATGACGGGCTCCACTGCTGCCGTGTATATCGTGTGGATGATCTCCGGGTGAAGGCCCCAGCTCACTTTTGCCGCACGTGCCAGCTGTTTATAGATGTTGACAGCTTTTCTGCATACGTTGGCGACATGGGAGTTGAAAGTGAGCTGGTGGTCGACGGTGAGTCCCAGAATCTTTATTTCCTTAGACACGCTAATGCCTACCCCACCCATGCTCAGGAGTGGGACATCGTACTTCAGCTTCTTGGTAATCACCATTGCACAAGTTTTTTGCGGTGCAAACTTCAGCTTGTTTCTGATGCCCCACTCCCGAACATACTCGAGGGCGGCATTGGCATACCCCTGGACTTCCAACGCTGTCTCACCGTCGAAGATCATCACCACGTCATCGGCAAAAGCCTGGCAGTGGACGCCACGCTCATCCAGCCCCTTTAGCAAAGGGTCGAGGATCAAGTTCCACAGGATCGGACCGCCAATGGACCCCTGCACACACCCCTTATTGGTGTCCCTGCGACACTCTACACCTGCGTATCGCACGCTGACACTCCTACCAGTCAGATAGCTGTCTAGTAGCCTCCTAAGATTCACCGGGCACTTTTCCTCAGCCAGTCTGGTCCTGATGGCCGGCCACCATGCGCTATCGAAGGCTCCCTCTATGTCCAGTGATACAACAGTGATCAGCTTCTTTTCTCTTAGCTTCCCCTTGATGTGTTGTATCATGGTGTAGAGGGAGTCTTCGGTGCTCCTCTGTGGCATGAAACCAAACTGGCGAGTACTAAGCCGCGGGACTAAATGCCATTTGAGTCTGGCTACTAGCAGTTTCTCAAGGACTTTGCCTAGGACTGGTAGGAGGCCGATCGGCCTATACGACTTCGGGGTGGTGTAGGAATCCTTGCCGGGTTTACGGAGGACCACCACCGTTGCCACTTTCCAGGCTCCAGGGAAGTGTCCGTGCTCCAGGCACTTATTGGCCAGTGCAAGGAACGTCCCTGGGTCCCGGGAAATGGCTTGGGCACAGATATCGGCTGTGAGACCGTCTGCCCCGGGTGCCTTCTTCGGGTTAAAGCTTTCCACCGCGGTCTTCAGCTCCTGAAGTGTAAACGGTGGGTCATGTTGTTCATCATGCGCCCAGTCGTTTACACGACAGGCCGCTTCGCGTGTCCGGCGGTGGTCAGCATTTTCACCCTCCTCTAGGTCTTCCGGGTAGAAGGTCTCGGCCAACAGCTGAGCCGATTCCTGCGCACTCAGTGGTACTCCATCCTTCACCAACGGCAAGTCTTCCTGTCTTTTGGCGGTCCGTCCTATGACCCTATATATCCCCTCCCACATTCCTTCCCGATCCTGCTTCCCACAGAAGTCCCTCCAGCTTTCCGTCTGCGCCTTCTTTGCAAGGGACTCATATTTTGTTTTTGCTTGCAGGTACTCATCGACGACTTTCTGTCTCCGGACAGGTGCTGCGCATCGGATGCGGCGTCTCTTGGTGTTCACCTCCGACTTCAGCTCAGCGAGCTCATTGGACCACCACGGTATAGTAAGTTGTGTATTGTTCCTAATTTTCTTCAATGTTTCCTCACAAGATTCTTTAATTTTAGATATATATTTGTTTATGTTTGTTTCCAAGTCTACTTTGTTTACTATTTTGCCAATTTCTGTTACATTTAATTTTGCGTCAGCTTTTAATTGGGTCAATTTCAAATGAAATTGACCCCAATTTGCTTTCTTTGTGTTATAAATTCTTGTGGTCCTTTTTACATTAATTCCTTTAGCCTTTTGTAATTTTATTTTAAATACTATACCGTTGTGGTCCGAGCTCGTGAGGCCTTCCTCGACCCGCCAGTCCTCCACCAAGTCCAGAAGCCCCTCCGAGCATGCTGTTACATCGACGAAGCTGCTGTACGAGGTGTTACCCCTGACGGTGTCGAAGGTCGGAGTGTTGCCGACGTTGAGTACCTGCAGGCACATTTCTTCCAGGGTTCCCGACATGTCCTCCCCCTTGGTATCGGTTACCAGGCTACCCCACCAGGTGCTCTTGGCGTTGGCGTCGCCGCCTATGATCATCCTAGTGGGGCTTATTTCCTCGCGAATCCGCAGAAGTTGCTCCAGGTATGGCTGTATGGGCTGGTCTGGTTCGAAGTAAAACGAGACTACTACGATTTCCCAGGCGCTGGTACGGATCCTCACCACCACGATGTTGTTGGTGGTGAGTTTCGGACACTGCGTCACGTCTAGATCGTGATCGAAGACGGCTATTGCCGCCTTCACAGTTCCACCTCCTTGTTCAGCGCACTGGTAGATTCTCGCTCCCCGGTAGTCTCGCATCCTTTTAACCCCACCCACATACGGCTCCTGGAGCAGTGCGAACGCAACCCTCCGCTCGTTAGCCACAATCATAAGCTCTTGGGTTGCTAAGTTCTTCCTCTGCAGATTCGCTTGGATTACCTGGTAACTATTACGGGCACTCGAGTGTAGTCGGGTATCCCTGTAAGAGTCGTTACTGGTTTCCGCTGGCTGGCCCTTAGCAGTACGCCACCGACAGCCGCGCCAATCCGTCCCATTTGATACGGGTTGGGCACTGGCTGTCGAAGGCGTTATGCTCGGTATGGCTTAGCTTTGCGGAAACACAGTTCCTGCATTTTGGCGCCTCTGCAGCCAGCCGCGAGGGGCAGTCGATCCTCAGATGGGGGTCACCACAATGAGTGCAGAGGTCTGCGGGCTCCGTACACACTTTGCGGGTGTGACCATACCGCAAGCATCGCGTGCACTGGATCAGTGGCGATTGGTCCAGCACACGCACCCGCTGCAGGTCGATGTGCACTCGGCCCGCGTGCGTCAGCCTCTGCCAGACTAACGGGGACACCTGCATGATGATGTGAGATGTATGGGGGTTCCTCGTCCTACGACGGTACTTGACTCCCATTCTCACACCATCTGCAGGGAGGTCCCCAATCAGGTGGGTATTTTGACGCTGAAGCGCTCCGATGACCTCCTCATCTGAGTGGCAGGATAGGACATCCAATATGATAATTTGCGGGTCCTTGTTTTGGACCTCCTCCACCACGAGGTTTCCTGCTCTCTTTATTTTGTCCTTCACCCGAGTCAGCTCCTCTCTGGTCCTGAAACCGACCACCACCTTCTGGTCCCTCGCTTTGCGTAGCCTCTCCACCCTGGTACCCTCGTTCCTGGCGTCTACCGCCGTCCTTAGCTTCTCAATCACCCCTTCACCCGTGTCCTTGTCATCAACTGATGACACGATCATCGAGTGAAGAGGCGCTTGGATATGCTGCTTTGGGACGGCGGCCATCTCCGCATACGAGGGTCCCTGGCCCGCGACAAAGCGAGGTGCCTGTTGTAGGTGCTCCGACAGGGCTCGCGTGTGCTGCTGGCATTCCTCCAGCGCCTGTTTGTGCTGCTGGAGGTTTTCCATAAGCTTCATCATGAGCTCCGTCGGTGCGCTGGGGGCCGGCGCCAGGTCCTCGGGGGCCTTCTCGGGCTCGACCGCCTCTCCCGGTATTTTAGCCCTCTCTTCCTCTCCTTCCCTGACCAGCTGGTATAGCCGGTCCACGGCTTTTGTTAGGGCATCCTTAATCTCTTTCTTTAGATTGTGCCTGGCGGTTAGATCTGTGTGTGTATGCTAGCTACAGATATGCCTGACAGGCGTGCCTCTCGGGCAGATCTGTGTGTGTATGGCTAGCTAGGGCTATGTGCAGTGTACTGACCAGCGGCTGAGCAGCGAGCGCAGCTCGGACCACGCCTGGCTATGTGTCGAGTGTAGTCAGTGCAGTATACTGACCAGCGGCTGAGCAGCGAGCGCGGCTCGGACCACGCCTGGCTATGTGTCGAGTGTAGTCAGTGCAGTATACTGACCAGCGGCTGAGCAGCGAGCGCGGCTCGGACCACGCCTGGCTATGTGTCGAGTGTAGTCAGTGCAGTATACTGACCACCGGCTGAGCAGCGAGCGCGGCTCGGACCACGCCTGGCTATGTGTCGAGTGTAGTCAGTGCAGTATACTGACCAGCGGCTGAGCAGCGAGCGCGGCTCGGACCACGCCTGGCTATGTGTCGAGTGTAGTCAGTGCAGTATACTGACCACCGGCTGAGCAGCGAGCGCGGCTCGGACCACGCCTGGCTATGTGTCGAGTGTAGTATACTGACCAGCGGCTGAGCAGCGAGCGCGGCTCGGCCCAAGCCTCGCGGATGGTGTTGAGTGCGTCGCGCAGCGCCGGCGACACGTTGCGCTCTGCGCCGGCTGAAACAACACAAGCGTTACTCAATTCATTATCTTGCAAATCTATAGTTAATTAGTTGATTTGCATTGCCATTTCAGTAACATCATTATCTTCTCCAACACTTATCGTCATCGCTAGATTAGCTGGACCAGGCCTGTATGTCATTATAATAACCTTTAGACCTTACGGTGTTAATTCCAGAGAAAAATCGAAAAAACAAATGTTGGGGTACTGCTTGCATAGAAGGGGTTTTATAAAGAATAAGAGTAAGTTGCATCAGTAGACCTCCGACTTCGTACCTCGTCCTATTTGGTTGTGTGTTGCTAATTAAAAAAAAAAAAAAATACCTAGAGTCGTACCTAAAAGTCCTAGGTTTGATCCCCGAGTCTAACTAAAAGCTAAAAGGAAATTCTCAGTACCACCTGCCTATCCCGTCAGTGAATACAGACGTGTGATATATGGATTACAAAAGTAACATTCTGGTAAACACCAGTTATGATTAACTTTGTTTAACTAATTATTTGAAAAATAATCACAGCCTTCCAGAAATATATTATAGCAGGTAGGTCGGTATTCATCATTTTGAGGAAGTTAAGAAGCGAGATGGGCATTCTGAAGGTCGTTGCGATGTGCTTGCGCCTCAAATAGTTATACCTATCTACAGTAAGTAGAGAAGGCTCCATTATAGACTGTGTGTGGCTCCACACAATGCAGCCGCACAGCACGACTGCCGGGCGCGCTGCAGGCTGCAGGCGTCCGTCTGACCTAGAGTAATATTGTTCTGTGCGTCTGACGCTCGAGCGGCGGCGAGAGCGCGGGGAGCGACCGGCGGCGAGAGCGCGGGGAGCGAGCGGCGGCGAGCGGCGCGGGGAGCGAGCCGCGCGAGGCTGCGCTTGTTCCGGTTGTCGCTTCCGCTCTTGTTTACTTTTGGTCATTTCGCCAGCGCGAGGCCGAATCCTATCGATCGAGTGCGTAATGTATATGTAGGTAGGCACTGTCGACAAGGATTCCATGCACCGCCGCCGCCGCGGCCGAACTTCGGGCGGTCGTGGTGCTGTCGGCTGTCACCGTGAAACTATAAACATGTATAATTAGGTAGGTAAGTAGGTACCTACTTGTAATTATGGTATGTTTTATTGTTGGTAGAGCCGAGGCCGAGCGAGTGGCGTCGCTTCGAAGTGACTAATTAGGCACTCCGTTAAGTCTGGGCGAGTGAGTCACATGCTATTTCAGTGGCACTAAGATAAGGGTCGCGGCCGACCTCGCACCAGCACGACGCGCGCACACAGTCGCGCTCGTGAGCTCACACACGCACACACGCGCACGCGCGCGCCGGCGGACTCGTCGACCTCAGCAACAATATGCAAACTCGATGTGAGTACCTACTTGTCCAGCAGAACGAGCTCGCGAGCTAGCGATATTGTGTTACCGAAGTGACGCAGTACGTAATCATATCAGTTATGCACTAGTTAGTTAAACGGAGTGCAATCTGCTAGAGTGACTATTGGAGAGATACTCCCACTTTTACAAGAACTTTTGCGAAATTCGCATGCCCATCATTATAGAGTTCCTAGAGCTGACACTTTTTTACCCGAACATGGTGAAGCCTGGACAATATTATGTTTTGTGTTCAATTAAGTACCTATTCGGAGGCAAAAAGAAGCAAAAAAAAACCTAAGCCACTGACTTCCAAAATTAAAATATTACTTACTATGTGCCCAGTGGCTCTTTGAAGTCGGTTGTTTTTTTGTGGGTATAAAATTTTCTATTAAATATCAAGCTTCTTGCTTTGACAGTAGAAAGGTTACATTGTAATGACTCCTCCTGACCGGCGCCGGCGAGTAGGTGCCGGTGCCGGCCGGGGTCCCCTGCGCCGCGGGTCGGTGGCCGGCACCAGCTGCAGTAGGTCATGCTCGCCATAGCTACACCGTGCAGACAGCGAGCGGAACAACTTGCAGCGGACTTGCCACTTCATAGGAAGCGGCGAGACCGGCAAGCGCTGACAATGTGCAGGTCGTCCGGTCAAACAGCACCTTTGCACCTGGACGACCGGTGCGCTGTTGACTTAGTACATTCAAGATTTTGACAGTATTCATTAGCTTAGAAATTGCTATTATGAGAAACGATTAGAAGTCAAAACTACAGTTTCGTGCATGACATTGACGACTAAATAGTGGATCGACAATAGGTCGACAACGACCGACCGACATCAACTGATCAAATGTATTTGGTAATAAACCCACTATAGTATACGCTGACGTCTCCGAACCCTCGGGGCGCGAGTCCTACTCGCATTTGTCCGGTTTTTTTTCAAGTACAATTCGTTTGGGAATAGGAATGTAAATGTTGTAGGTAGGTACTGCTTGAAATAATACTTTCAGCTCACGGTCGCAGGGTGTTACTGTTATTAGAGCTGTGCTCAATGACATCACAGGGTGGCGAGCTTCCTACCGCCTGACGCAGGTCCTCACCGGACACGGAAGTTTCGGGAGGTACCTGCACATCATCGGGCGGGAGGAAACGCCCGGGTGTCATCACTGCGTTGATCGCCCCGAGGACACGGTGGAGCACACGGTGGGGGCCTGCCCTGCATGGGCGGAGCACCGCCGTGTCCTCGTAGAGGCGATCGGCAGCGGCGGCGACCTCTCGCGCCCGGCCCTGGTTCAAGCCATGGTCCGGGGCGAGGGGGAGTGGGAGGCAGTCGCCTCCTTCTGCGAAGCAGTCATGCTAGTGAAGGAGGCGGCGGGACGGGAGAGGGAGAGATTCTCCCGTCCAAGCCGCCGCGGTAGACGCTCCGGGCGTCGGGAGCCGCGTGACGACTCCCGGCCACCGTAGGCGCGGGCCTGCGGGCGGTGAGTAATGGGTAGCTCACCGTCCGATCAGGACCAGGCCCGTGCCGAACGGCGCGTACGTGTTCCACGCGCGCCTCAAAGAGATGTCAGCATCGGAGAGGGGGCCCTCTAGGGCCCAAGCCTGCCGGGAAAGCGGGATTGTCCGGAAGGGATACCGCTGACCCGGACAAAAGGGCTAACGAAGGAACATGGGTGGGTTTTAGTCAGTAAGAGTCTGACACTCCCTTCCGCTCCGCCCAGAGCGGGAGGAGTCATTTGATGATTACCCACCCTCAAAAAAAAAAAAAAAAAAAAAAAAAAAAAGGGTGGCGAGCTTGGTTGCAACTGTTGCAAGCCCCTACCGCTGCAAGCTATAAATGGCAGTGATATATACATACTTTTTAGGGTTCCGTACCAAAATGGTAAAAAAGGAACCCTTATGGTGCGACTTCGTCTGTCTGTCTGTCTGTCTGTCACACCTGCTTATTTCAGCAACTACTTATGCTATCGACTTGAAATTTGGAACAGTTATAAAGAATGTTTGTTCAACTTTATTGCAAATAAAAAAAGTCCAAAAGTATTTTTATTGCAAAAGGGGCCGGACTCCGGAGTGGGGGTCCAAAATTTTAAAGTGGGGTTACTAGGTCAAATGACATATCATATGAAAGGGCTTGATCTACACATTTCAAAATATATTTATATTTTATTTTATGTTTTACAGTTTTCGACATATGATGAAAAATGACCAAAAAAATACCATTCCCCCCCCCCTTATCTCCGAAGTTTGCGGGGTGAAAAATCTGAAATAATTAGAGTTGATAGGAATTGACCCAAATATTACACCAAAAATAAAACGATGTTCTTAACTAGTACAGTTTTTTCAAAATCATCAAAATTCCTTCACAAACAAACTTAGTTATGCGGTCCGGATTTGTTCACTGTATAGGTACGTCCAAATATGATACGGAATCCTCGGTGCGCGAGTACGACTCGCACTTGGCCGGTTTTTTACTCATAGCGTTTAAATGTTTCGAACACGTTGTCGCTCAAAATTCTGTCATTGTAAATAAATAATTCGTACAATGTATGTCGTTTAATTTTGTACATAAAAGGCAGCAATTAAGATTAGACGCTAAGCTTTCACAACGTATAGAAATAAATAAGTAAGAGTAAAACTAAAACTTACAAAAGTTTAACTATCTAGCTTTTATTAACTAACTAGCATTCAAATCATTATTCATTAAACTATCTTCTCTGAGCATTAGTCCATCCAGCTCCAGCTGCCAGGTGCTGATTCTGAGTGTCGGTTGCCGCTGTGCGACTGGGCGTGAGCGGCAGAATCGTAACACACATTACTGTTGATAGCATTTGTCTCGGATTGCACTTCACGTTCACGGAATGGATGAGTCACTGTATAAGTAACTCTAATACCAGAGCCAGTGTATTTTATTAGAAAAAAAGCCCAGTCTATTTTATTAGGAACACTGAATAAAAGTTGAAAAGCGGTTACAGCTAGGGATCAAATAATGAAAATTCTTCGAGATTCTTTCAAAGTGGCCCCAGACTCCATTGGAATGGACACTTAATGCGCCGAGATGACAACTACTCCGTGAAAACTGTTCTCAACGTTGACACACAGCTGACACAGCTAAGGCGTAGAGGCAGACCATCGGCCACATGGTGGTCAAATGTCGCGAAGTATAGTTAAAGTCATGGTTGTACTCATGATAAAAACAACTTTCCCAAAGAAAAAAAAATATTGCCGGTGGATTTTAAATGAGACAGAGCGGGGGCAAGCGACTAATAGCTGATAGCGCAAAGGAAGGTCCTGCCATAGACCATGCGCCATTGATAAGTACACATAGATGCCTCTGTCGCAGATGGATTGTCCAATAAGAATAAGAATATATTTATTTGCGTAAAACATGGTATACAGAGGTGTTATATTAATATGAGATCATACATGTTTTGCTTAAAATTAAAACATGCAAACTTATAAACATTATAATAATTTATGTTCAAGAAATTCCTTAATAGCATAGAAATTATTTTCATTCAACCATTCATGCAATTTAGTTTTAAATAGCCTGCAATTTAGTGATTTTAATGTATTAGGTAATTTATTAAATATGCGTACACACCTGGCTAGACAGCTTTTATTATATTTGGTTAACCTAGGGATCTCATCAAGTACGAGTTTATATTGGTCACGCCGATTTCGAGAACTTATTTCGTCTGCTGTTTTGAACAGTTCTTTATGTTTTCGTACAAACATACAAGCTTCATATAAATATAAAGAAGGTAACGGTAGCAAACCAAGCTTTTTAAATATTAGTTGAAATGATTCGTCAGATGGAATCCCGTATATGGCTCGTATACATTTTTTTTGGGCGATAAATGCTCTAGTGTGATTTCCCCACATAATAAAATTAATCCATACCGTAGTGAGAACTCAACATATGCACGGTATGACATCACAGCCGTTTTTATGTTCGTTACATTCTTAATCTGTCTAAGTAGACCAGGGCCGAAGCCTTCAAAAATGGTAAAAAATGAAAAAAAATTACAGTTGGATGAAACCCATTAGAAAAGAAGGGGAATATGATCAAAATGAAAGGAAAAATAAATTACGGTCGATCCGACTTCGGGAAAGGGGGGGGGTGAGTTTTTAAGGGTAAAAAATGGTTTTCCTTGATTTCCGGCAAAACTACAAGTCCTATGAAAAAAAGTTAAATGGCAAAGTTGTAGGTAATAAAAAGATCTACAACTTTTGTATTTGCAATTTTTTCACATAACCTCAAAATTTAGGTGAAAAATTCAAAAAACCAAGTTTTTGGTTTTTTATTTATATCTTTTTCAAAAATGTTTATTTTTTCTACGAAATTTGGTGAAAACTTACCTTATTATGTCCCAAATACACTGTAATTTATTTGATTTAAAATATTTAAATTTTCGCCTTATTTTAACTTAATATCAAAAAAGCACCCTAATTTTCAATCGAAAATTCTGACGTCAAAATATCAGCTTTTTTCAAAAAGTTTGGGAGCTTTTTGTTCGTTGAAATATCTACTTTCTGATGGTGTCAAAAAAAATATACATTACCATAGGAAATGTTCTCAGAAAATGCAAAAAATTGAAAAAAACTCAAATTCGAAATTTTTTTTTTTAATCATTATCTACAATTTTGAGGTATTTATTAAAATTTACACTTTAATTACTCAAAAAACGTAAGATTTCATGTTTTATTTATAAACGAAAAAATTGCAAATTGAAATATACTTCTATAATTAACAAACAAATAAGTTAATAAAGTTAATATTAAATAAGACATCTACAATATTTTGAAAAAGTTGTAGAATCTTCTTTATATAATATTTTTAGATGCCTATTTTAAGATAATTCATATACCTGAGTGACCTTCGGTAAATTTTAGCCCATTGTAAGTTATTTCATAGAGAAGTGGGGACGGACCTAGGAGGGTCTGGGCCTTACTACATACCTGCTATTTCGTAGCAGCTGTAAAAACCGTTAGCCAGTATTCGAGATACAGAGCAGTGTACAACATCGTTTTTAAAAATACACGTGCAGACTGAATTACTCTAAGTGAATTGTGAGAAATTTACTTTATTTTTAGAAAAAAAAAATATAATGAATAACGTAATCAGAATTAAGTATCTAAATTCAATAGTACGATTTACATGTACAATTATATTGTATGAGATTTTCTATGACATGAATGTAATTCAAATTAAATAAATAAACTTTTTAACTAAAAAAAATTGCAGCAATCACATTTTTTTGATGAAATTTTACATAGTGATTAAAAAAAAATTTTCGAATTTGAGTTTTTTTCAATTTTTTGCATTTTCTGAGAACATTTCCTATGGTAATGTATATTTTTTTTTACACCACCAGAAAGTAGATATTTCAACGAACAAAAAGCTCCCAAACTTTTTGAAAAAAGCTGATATTTTGACGTCAGAATTTTCGATTGAAAATTAGGGTGCTTTTTTGATATTAAGTTAAAATAAGGCGAAAAAATAAATATTTTAAATCAAATAAATTACAGTGTATTTGGGACATAATAAGGTAAGTTTTCACCAAATTTTGTAGAAAAAAAAACATTTTTGAAAAAGATATAAATAAAAAACCAAAAACTTGGTTTTTGAATTTTTACCTAAATTTTGAGGTTATGTGAAAAAATTGCAAATACAAAAGTTGTAGATCTTTTTATTACCTACAACTTTGCCATTTAACTTTTTTCCATAGGACTTGTAGTTTTGCCGGAAATCAAGGAAAACCATTTTTTACCCTTAAAAACTCACCCCCTCCCACTTCCCGAACTCGGATCGACCGTAATTTATTTTTTCTTTCATTTTGATCATATTCCCCTCCTTTTCTAATGGGTTTCATCCTACTGTAATTTTTTTTGGTTTCAAAAATTATCGACCCTGGTCTAAAGGGCGTATACAAATTTATTGATTTTATTGCATACATTATCGACCTGCGCTTTCAAGTCTAAATGTTCGTCTATTACTACTAGAAATTTGGTTTGTGACACTTGTGTTATTTTTGGTATATCCATTTTAAATTTTTTTTTTTTTTTTTTTTGTTGCACGAAACTTTACAAAGTCCCGGACCTTTTGAAGGCGTGCGTGGGGCCGAAGCCAACACGTAGAGGCCCTTTACAATAAACTTAAAATATATAAAATGTAATGGTGACACAGCTGGCGATTATCCCTGTATGCGCTATATAAATGCACCCATGCACCACACACCCAGGACAAACCCCAGCTGTGCAGAACTATTGCAAACATGTGGAGAAAAACTACTTGGGCTATTGTGATGGGATGGTAGTGGATTGGTTTTGGGGAACTATGGTAACCTATGGCGCCTGCCGAAACAATGTATATTGACACGTAATAATGGCAGACGGAGACTTGCCAACTCACTAACTGGGCTCCCCGAAAATGGTTGCTCAAGTCGCAAAAAGGGGGCAACAGGAACGTGAGTGGCTGAAGGGTGGAGAGGCTTTGCTGGACTTTAAACTCAGATCATTTGCTCCCTGAGGGTCCGGCATCACTGGCCCACTCACCACTTACGCTCAGCATCCACCCTTTGGGCAGTGGGGTCCTGCTCTAGCGACTCCACTCTGGGCGGCCAATTAAGGCAAGCCAGAGGCGGGAGACCTGTTCCTCGTCAGTGTTCACTCCGACCAGCCAATTAAGGCAAGCCGAAGATGAGGAACGGTGACTTCTCCCTGGAGCACTCGGGTACCGCGGGGTCGCTACTCCCCGTCACCTCGCCTCAAGGTGCCCTGCGGGTTTAAATCAAATTAAATTTATTATATAAGATTTATTAAATTGTATGTATACAGATTTATTAAGATTAATAGATAAATTATAATTATTTGGCCAGTTAATTAAATTGTCTATTGTATTATTTATATCAGTTTCATGATCATTGATTGATTTGTATTTTTTATCAGTAGTAACAATTATGGAAATGTCATCAGCAAAAAGGAAACACTTATGATTGGTCACATCAACTATATTGTTTATGTAGAGTAAAAATAAAATAGGGCCCAATATGTTACCCTGGGGCACTCCGCGTTCTACTTTGTTATATTCAGACGAATATAGTGTCATGTCCCTATTTTTTTATCAAGTTTAGTGACAGTGACACTCTGTTGTCTGTCAGTTAAGTACGATGATATCCACTGAAGTGGCAGTCCTCTGATTCCGATGGTCTCTAATTTTTGTAGTAATACATCATGTGACACTAGATCGAATGCTTTCGATAAATCAAAGAATAGCCCTGTTGTTAGCTGATTTTTATTGATGCTGTTCAGTATTGCTTTCAAAAGTGAAAAGATGGCTAAGCTTGTGGATTTATGTTTTTGGAAGTAGAATTGCTCTTTTCTTATAATGTTAAATTTCTCACAGTAGTTGATTAATCTTTGATACATGCATTTCTCATATATTTTTGACATGGTGGGTATTAATGTTATGGGGCAATAATTGTTCACATCATATTTTTCACCCTTTTTAAATATGGATTTAACTATGGACATTTTTAGTGCGTTAGAAAACACTCCATGTGAAAAAGACAGGTTGATTAGATATGTCAACACCCCACTTATTTCATTGACACATGTCTTGATGAATGATGAATTCGCTGTTTTACAAAACCACCAGTTGTTTTTTACATAACAGTTCCGTTATGTAAAACAGCGAACCCTACAATCCATCTGCGACATCTCTATTTAAAGATCGTAACATTTGTAACTCACATAGTGGGTAAGTAGCAGCCCGGGGCGAGGGGCAGGGGGGCGCGAGCTCGCGTAGTGGCCGCATAACGGATACTTCTAGATTTTTCACAACTCATTGTTTCAATCAATTTATGAGGAGCTCGTACAAAGTAATGGCTCCCGCCCCCGTGCCGTGCAGCGCGGCGCGCCAGTGTGCGCTCACTTTGCAGATAAATATTAAATAGCGCCACCGCCACCGCCGTCTTGCTCACGTGCTTGGCAAGAAAACGTGAAAAATAAAACAATTTCAAGTAGTATCTATCTAAGTACCAACTACCTAAATATAATAACATAATACCAAGTGCCGGAACAAGTCAGTTCGCTGGAGTCACTTACTCGCAAGAGTCGCAAGACTTTATCTTAATAGTAGGTACGTTTTTTTTTTTCGAGGTGGAAATCCTCATGGATGTCTCCCACCCTGGGGAGGGCGAGGGGGTCTGTCAGACTCTTACTGACTAAAACCACCCCGGTGTTCCTCCAACTACCTTACGCCGGGGACACGGGAGTCGCTTGCGCATTCGTCCGCACCCCCGGCAGGTATTGGCCCGCCAAATGAAAGGCGGGCCCCGTCACCCTATGTGGCCGTCATGTACGGCCGCAATTCCTCTGGAGAGGCGCGCGCGGAACACGTCGCGCCACCGTCTCGGGCCTGTTTCCGTTCGGGCGACGGACGCCCCAAGTCCGCCGCCCGCAGGCCGCACCCTATGGTGGCCGGAGATCGTTGGCCGCCCTACGGTGCCCGGTGCGTCTGCTGCGGATGGGGAGAGAGGACACCGCCTCCCTCTCCCTTTCCGCCGCCTCCTTGGCGTCCATCACCTCCTCGCAGAAGGAGGCGACGGCGTTCCAAGCGCTCTCGCTGCCGACCATGGCCTCAACCACGGCCGGGAGCGAGAGGCCACCCGCAGCACCGACCGCCGCGACGAGGTCACGGCGTTGCACTGCCCAAGCTGGGCACTCCTCCAGTGTGTGCTGCGCCGTGTCGTCGGGGCAGTCACCGCAATGGTGGCAACCGGGCGTCGGCTCCCGGCCTATGCGGCACAGATACTTTCCGAAGCACCCGTGTCCAGAAAGCACCTGTGTAAGCCGGAAGCTAAGGGCGCCATACCGTCTCCCGAGCCACTCCCTCATCACGGGCTTTACCGCCGCTATTGCGGCGTGCCCGTAATAGTAGGTACCTACATAAGTGTTAAACTTTACTTAGTGTTAATTTTTTCCAATGTAATAATAAATGGAGTACAGATGTAGGTACACCACAACAAGTGTCACAAATTAAATTGTTCGTGCACAGTAGGGGGAGTCGCCGCCACCACTCACCTAGTCACAAAACTGACACTGACCGATGTCATAAAACTGAAAGTGTTAGTGAGATAGCACCCATGCGCGACACGCGACCGTTAAGTACATAATATATAATGTATTCTACTGAGGTCAATGGACTTTACAGGCGTACGTTAGCTAATGTTGGCCTGCTGGAGCGCTAACTACAGTAGCCACTGTAACCAGAGGGAGGTCACTGGACACTGCGCAGTGTACGAGGCTCGGGTCCCCCTCGTCGCCGGGGACGTGTCCGCGTGCTCCTCCCGGCACAGGCAGACGCTCGCAACATTACGAGTATTACTACTATTTATTTTGTATCTTTCGGTCCAGTCTGGATCCGACGCGGCGAGTAGTTACTAAACTTGTTTGGGGTATGGATCATGTGACTTGATGTGACCTACATCCAGTTTTGCTGTAAGTAATTACAACATTTACAACATGAACATAAACGTACACTAGGGCTGCCATAAATGTTGAAACGCCGACCGGGACATTTGGAATTGAAAAAAAAAAATTGTGGAATCACAATCTTTTACACCTAAGCTAGTTCATAGTTCATAGTTCATAGTGCTTTTACGTTACATTTTTGGTAGATATTTTTTATTCAAATACTATGCGAAAATTCAACGATGACATATCGAAAAAATTAAATCCTAATTTATTTTCATACACTTCTCGGTGCAACACGTTGGCAACACTGGGCCGTATCGAGTAAACATCAACTCCGTAAATGTTTATTATTTTAAAATAGTTTCAAGTGCATAAAACACATTTGGAATACCTTTATCATATAAAGTGCTATATTAAGTACATTTACAAGTGTTATCCCGCAATATATGCAGAAAGATTAAAAGAAAACTTAACACCAGTGAAAATCAACTATTACGAAAGCAAACAGAACAATAATATCATTGTGTGTGTTTTGGGATTATGTTAGTGGACAAAAGTGACTGTAAATACATATTTTCAAAGTAAAAAGAGTGTATAAATTTAATAATATAAAAAAAATAATACATTGCAGAATCTTGTGGTGAAGGTGGTTGAAAAACATTTTTGTGTACGTACCCACATGTTATTGTCTCAAGCTTAACGGAGCAGTTGACTATTTCATAACGTATAGTCAATACAATATAGCTCTGTGCGATACTTACTGACTGCTACGCACGGTGTCGCAGGTTCGAAAACCACTACGAGAGTTTCTTTTTGTGAGAACACAAAATTTATAAAATGCATCGTACTCCGCCTAATACTGACAAAACTAAAGATACAACAAGTGTCACTGAAGAAACAAGTACAGCAACTCATGTATCAACACGTAATAAGCGCGCCAGACGAAACAGCAGTATTAGTTCCAATGACAACTCGCCAAAATTATCAGACAGTAGTTCAACTCATCAATGCATTACGCCCGAACTAATAAGAGAAATAATACAGACCGAGCTGCGCAATATACTGTCTTCTGATATAGGAAATATTGTACAACAGTGCGTAAGAACGGAAATAAAAAACATTATGTTGGAACTTACCGAAATTAAAGGATCTATAGATTTTATAAACGACCAGTATGATGAGATGCGATCTGTTCTTGATGAAAAAGTTAAACAAATAGATTTACTGCAAAAGGAAAACAACAGCCTGAAACCTTTGATTAAGGATTTAAGCTTCAGACTTGCGCAGATGGAACAACATGCGCGCTCGTCCAATATTGAAATCTTTTCTGTTCCAGAACATAAGAGCGAAAATCTAAAAATTACAATTATGCAATTAGCAAAAGCAATATCTTATCCCCTTACAGAAGATAACATTATTATGTGTACTAGAACTGCTAAACTGAACACTGATAGTCCCCGTCCTAGATCCATTATTGCAAAACTTTGCTCACCTTTTATGCGAGACGAGATTATTGCTGCCGTGATTAAATTCAACAAGGCTAATCATAACGATAAACTCAACACCGCTCACTTAGGCATAGGAGGAGACAAAACACCAGTGTACGTATCGGAACATTTGGCACCACATTGCAAAGAATTACATAAGGCTACAAGGCTGGCAGCAAAGGAAAAAAATTACAAATTTGTTTGGGTTCGAAATGGACGTATCTATGCGAAGAAATCTGAAACCTCCGATCGACTTTATATCAAAGATTTGGATTCGGTAGGAAAATTGATAAACTAGTTTTTAAAATACTCATCAGCATTCATTGAAAGTGGTAATGAACAAAACTTATAAAATTCGCGGATCTTCATATTTATTATCAGAATACTAGAGGTTTAAGTACAAAAACGCATGAACTATATCACAATATTTTAATGAATAATTACGACATTGTTATTTTAACAGAGACCTGGCTTAATTCAAGTATATCTAGTGCAGAATTGTTTGATGATCGATATGATGTTTATAGAAGGGACCGTGTGGTCAATGATCTTTGTAAAAAGAAAACTGGTGGTGGAGTCTTGATCGCCATCTTAAAACGGTATATTTCTTATGAAATGGAAAATAATAACAGTTTATGCGAAGACCTATGGGTTAATGTAGATATAAAAACCAAAAATAATTCGTTGAGCTTATGTTTGTGTGCGGTTTACATTCCATCACCAATTAAAATCAATGTGTTTGAGCATTTCGTGGAAAACGCGAACAAAAACATAGCTACAGAGAGAAATACTTTACTAGTGGGTGACTTAAATTTGAGTAATATACGTTGGGAAAATAGTAATAACAATCTTTTTATGACTGCTGAAACCACGAATTGCTCAATTAATCATTTGTTTACAGAGTTTGTAGCGTTAAATAGTCTTGAACAGTTTAATAATGTCACAAATGTAAACTCAAAAATTCTTGATCTCGTCTTGACTAACCTACCTAATGTTTATGTGGCTCGTTGCAGTGATCCATTGTCTAAAGTGGATAAACATCATCCTCCTCTTACACTTAGTCTAGACTTAGAGTGTGAGAAAACTTTGCCTACCCATAAACCACCTACATTTAACTACCATAAAGCCGACTATCAAGCAATTACACAAAAGATTGATTCCGTCGATTGGACTACTATTTTCGACGAATGCAAAACTATTGACGACATGGTCAATATATTCTACGTCGAAATTAGGAACATAATATCCATGCACGTACCATTCTCACAAAAAATAAATATGAATAAACGACCACCTTGGTTCACTAGAGATCTAACAAGGCTACTCAGACAAAAGTACAAACTTAGGATTAAAGTTAAAAAATACAATAACGCAATGGACAAAATTGATCTATCCTTACTAAAGGAAAGATGCCGTAATTTGAATAAAATTTGTTATAATAACTATATTAAGACAATGGAAGCTAAAATAACAACAAATCCTAAATACTTTTGGACGTATATTAAACACAAACGGAAAAACAAAAGTACAATACCGGGGAAAATGATTCTGCATAATGAAATGGCCTGCGATAGTGCCGATATATGTCAATTGTACGCGAAAAACTTCTCCTCAGTGTATAACTCTTCAGATGAAGTAGTTCACCGACCACCTTGCTACAAAGCGAAAGTTCCGACGTTTTATGCCATGTATCGCTAACTGAAGAAACTGTAGCTAAAAAACTAAAAAATCTTGACATTAATAAAGGGTCTGGTCCCGATGAACTTCCACCCATGTTTCTAGTAAAGTGCTCAAAGTCACTGTCGGTGCCCTTAACTATATTATATAACTCTTCGCTTGCAACCGGTAGCTTTCCTTCTGTTTGGAAAAAAAACAAAATTATTCCCATATTTAAAAACGGTCGTAAAAACCAAATACAGAACTATAGACCGATATCCATAATCTCAGCTATACCAAAAGTCTTCGAATCACTTGTATATCCGTATCTCTATAATCATGTGAAAGGTCTTATTGTGAGTGAACAGCATGGATTTTTTAAAGGAAGATCAACTAACTCAAACTTGGTGTCATTCACGGAATATCTTATCAACTATATGGACAAACGTATTCAAGTAGACGCAGTGTACACCGACTTCAGTAAAGCATTTGACAAAGTAGACCACCAACTTTTAGTCGAAAAACTTGCTGAACTAGGAGTGTCTGGTCAGCTTTTGCAGTGGTTTAAATCATACCTTAGTAGTCGAAAATCATTTGTTGTCGTGAATGGCGCTAAGTCGGAAGAATTTAATGTGACATCTGGGGTACCACAAGGCTCTCATTTGGGGCCGTTACTGTTTAATATATTTATAAATTCCATCACCAAGTGCTTCCATCACGCGAAACCATTTTTATTTGCGGACGACCTTAAATTAACCTTACCCATACAATCTATAGAAGACAAATACTTACTTCAAGACGACTTGAATAGGTTAGTGGCATGGTGTAAAAAAAACAGGATGAGCTTGAATTTGGACAAATGTTTTCATATAAAATTTACTCGAAATAAGAATGTCATTGCCACTAATTACACAATTTGTGGCAAAGCACTTGAGGAGGTTTCGTGCGCACGTGATTTAGGTATACTAATAGATAATAAATTAACATTTAATAAACATATTGACCACATAATATCAAATGCAAATAAAATGTTGGGCTTTGTTTTGCGGACTTCAAAACAGTTTAAATGTACCAAAACAAAAATACTATTATATAACACGTTGGTCCGCAGTAACTTGGAATATTGCTCGCAAGTGTGGTCACCCCAATACGATGTTCATAAACAACGCATTGAGCGGGTTCAAAGAAGGTTTTTGTATCATCTTGCATATCAGAACAACAAAGCAAGAGAATTAAAGTCATATAAAGACCGCGCACGTCACTACAAGTTGCAAAGTCTAAATAATCGCAGAAAAATATTAGATTTGAGTTTCCTACATAATGTGATCACCTCAAAACTGAATACTGATCTCCTGGCCAAAGTATTTTTTTAAGTCCCCAGAAGGCTGCCTAGATCACAAACTTACAAATTATTCAATGAGTCATTGCATAAGACCAATCTAGGCAGAAACTCTGCCCTTGCAAGAGCTATAAAATTGTATAATGCACTTTTTAGAGCAGCCGACTTAGACATCAACTACGACAAGACTAAGAGTTTTAAAAACAAATTAAATAATTATTTTTTTAAACAGGATATTTGAATACTAAAATTCTTCTATCTTCTATTTGCTTAATTTTCTTTCATGGATTTATTTTTAATCTATTTCAATTATGTAATGAATTTAATTATGATGATGTACTGGATTTTACTATATTAATTTTTTGAATATTATGCTTATCAAATTTTGTTTTATGTATTATAATTGTGTTATTTGTGTTTATTTTGAATGTATGATTTACTTGTATTTTGCATGTTTACTCGATTTGTTATGTTATGTAAGTTGTGATTGCCTATAATTGAATGTACGTTACGTAAAATTTATTGATCATATTTTAATTATTCATCAATTTAATGTACTATTCGTTGGCAGTCCTTAAATAAATAAATAAATAAAACAATTTTTTGACCATTCATTTATGTAGGTATTTTTATATTCTGACTTTTTTAAAGTAACCCTTTTCACACTTTTCGTTTTTTCGTCCATTGCGATGAGGTCAATGAAAACACTCGTATCATAATCATAAATGAGCATTGTGGCCTGGGATTGCAAAGAGAGATTGGCACATTTTTGACATTAGAAGATTTGCTTTTCTTTCGTGTATGTGCAAGTGCATGCTTGTCTAACTAGGTACCAAACCGGGACAACTGACTTACCGACCGGGACACTGGGACACAACGCTTCAAACCGGGACATGTCCCGGCGTACCGGGACGTATGGCAGCCCTAACGTATTCACCAGCGGTGTAGGTATAGGCGCCACAGATGCGATTCACTCGGTGAAAATACTAATGCAAAAGTAAAAGCATCGCAAATAAGATCTTCACCTTTCATCGACCTTGAAAAGGTCTTCGACCGAGTTCCGAGAGAGCTTATCTGACAAGCACTGAAAACGTGACTAGAGCAGCAGCATTATATTGAGCTCTTTGAGGATCTGTACCATATTGTAACCACAAGAGTTTCACTCAAATGTTTCACTTGTGCCGGCTGGGCTGTGGTCAGCCCAGCCGGCACAAGTGAAACATTTGAGTTCAGAGTAGGTGTTCATCAGGGCTCGACACACAGAAACCAGCACCGTGGTCACTACTGTATGTCGACAATGTGGTTCTTATAGCTGAATCGTCGGTAGAAGTACAATCGGACTGCAGGAGTCCTTGGAGAGGAGAGGGCTGGGAGGCAGTAGACAGAAGACTGAGTACATGTATTGTGACTTCTGGAGCCAATACAGGTGTGTCATCCCATGTCCATCCGTCTAAAATAGACCTCTCAACAGAGTTGAAGAATTTAAGTACCTATCTCGGATCCATCATAGCACCTAAAGTCTATGTAGAGAGAGATATACAAAGTAGAGTACAGACAGCCTGGTTGAAATGGAGTCGATCACTGTCTGGCACCCTTTGCGACTCTCGTATGTCAATTAAAATCAGAGGCAATTTATATAAAAGAGCAGTAAGACCAGCTTTACTCTATGGGTCTGAGTGCTGGCCTATGAAAAGTCGGATGAACAGAAAATTCACGTTGCAGAGATGAAAAAGCTACGCTGGGCAGGCGGAGTCTCTAGAACGGATCAAATAATCAAATATCCGTGGTCGTGCTACTTTTGAATTAATTGCCCAGATACAAAAAAAAACTAGAGAAAACCACCTGCGCCAGTATGGACACGTGATGAGACGAGATGATGACCGAGTGACTAAGAGTTCGATGAACATAGAAGAGAAAAGAAGAGGCCGTGGACGACTATCAATGACCTGGTTGCAAACTACGAGTATAGCAAATGACATGAGTGATGTACAAATGCAAATGAAGAGACAACCCACAACCGTAGGTACGGTGTGGCGCAGCGCTGCTAGGAGGGCTGACCCCAAATAAAATGGGACAATAGCCAGGATAAAGAAGAAAATAATTATTCGATGATTGTGAAGATGATATTTTTTGTCAGTGTTGCCATTATAATCATGTATTTGTATAAGTTCCCATTGTTTGGTTTGCCGTTTGTGTTAAATTCATAAAATGAAAATGAGTTACTTGAGTTAGTGTAAAATACACTAACGAACTAATATTTAACTAATGGGGTTACGTGAATAATCAAATATATTAGTCATACCTACCTACACATGCGAAAACATTTGGTATCTTGCCAACGAAATTATTTGTTATTTGTTAAGAACGAAATTTTGTTATTTGTTAGCTGTTTTTGCTATTTTTGTTTAGTCATTAGTAACTTTTTACTACGATACAGTCTTCAGTAACAGTCAACCGACTCATGTACCTACTGCACGGATGAGATATTTTAATACAACATTATATGGCTGGCCCCGGGTACGGGGTCTCATCAGGAACAAAGGCGCTTTGTTCAAATAAATCTCAATAGATGGCGTTATTATATGTATCGATATGTTATTAGGGTTGGAATCAATCAATCAATCTGCTTGGAACGCTATTATACAGACTGGAATTTTATGGATAAAGAACATAGGTATACAATTCTTTACTTTGACAGTGCAGCTTCAAACAAAGGTCGTATCAATCGTGTCCCTGTGCTTTTCAAACAAAAACTTAGCAAAAAGAATCATTTTTCTAAATTTTGCATTATTTTCTCAATAAACTCTACTGTGTAGGTACTACTACTAATTATCTTAGTATTACTTTGGCATCAAGTCGGCACGGGTTATCGTTATCCAATCGTAATATTTTTTATTATTTGAGTTAATTAGGTCAAACAGAATAAAAATAGAGGGTATGCGTATCTAAATTCTCGAAAATAAAATTCTCCCTTATATCTTGGGACACGGGGCCCCTCCCCCTAATTATTTTATTCTTGTTCAAACCAATTTTAATCGTAATTATTTATTAAATGCCATAAGCTTGATTTTTTCCAGATTTTCGATAACGCGGTTGGAAAATTACAAGGGGGGGGGGGACAAATTGTTAACGACTTTGGAAGCTTGTAGTTCACTAAATATGCACCTAAATAAAAAAGTCATTGAGGAACCTTTATGTTATTTTTAAAGACCTATTTAACGATACTCCACATGAAGGAGGGGTGCACGAAATTTTTTTTTTTTCATCCTTCTGTTTGATGTAGCCCCCCCGCCCCCCCTAATTATTTTATTTTTTATAATTTCGCTACAGGTCTTTATGGCGGCTTACAGAAGACATCTACCTGTGAAGTTTCATACAGATTACAGATTGGTTATGAACTGTAGATTTTACGAGGGTGTAACAGACAGACAGACGGACAAACGGACATAACGAAACTATAAGGGTTCCTAGTTTTACTACGGAACCCCAAAAACGATGATTAAATTAAAAAATTCTTATTTCAATAATTGTCATCTCTATTCATTATTATACAAATGACAAGGATATAATATGTTTTTTTGTTTATTTAATCAGTGGTTAAATTAAGAGGCATTTATAAGGAAGGCCCTCTCTAAATTCTGCTCATCCGGAAATGCTAAAATCGTTTCTAAGACGTGTTTATATTTCTGTGCACTATTTCCATTCAAAGACGACCAAACCTCAATTATATGCAACCTCGGAAAGGTATGTTCAATCAAAGAACCTGAAAAGAAAAGAAATTACATTGAACGCATGTTTCGTAGTCTCGTAGAGCGTGCTACGCGGGAGCCTACGCCGTCGTAGAGGGTGTATAGTGCCCAGGGACGCCAATTACTGGAACTTTATTATTATTAAATAAAAATAGTAAATTAAAAATTAAAAAAACCCGACTGCCAAAAAACAACTAAAAAGTTCAAAACAAGAGCACTTTTCAAGCAGTCTGATGCAGTTGGTGGCAATTATTTGTGTTAAATCTTAGATTTTATGCCACCAACTGCATCAGACTGCTTGAAAAGTGCTCTTGTTTTGAACTTTTTAGTTGTTTTTTGGCAGTCGGGTTTTTTTAATTTTTAATTTACTATTTTTATTTTTCACTTTTTAGTTTTTAATGTATGTTTGTAATGTTTGTTTGTATGTTTGTATATCGTTAATACTTGAAATAAAAACTTAAATCAATAAGTAAGAATTAGCGACAATGATTGCTTTGTTAAACAACTTTAAATCGTTATACATCCTAAACTATTATTTTAAATGAAAAATGATAAAAGGAACCTAAAGATGATTTTAAAATACCTATTCTACGACACCCCACTTGACATAGTTCATCAACTTTTTTTTTTTTCATTTTGACAATATGGCGTCTGGTTGTCGCTGTGGTGAATTTTGATTACTGTTATGTCTTTAGTGACACTCGCAAGGTTAAGACGAATCGATTGACGTAAGAATTATCAAAATCGGCCAACGCATTTGGTCTCTAGAACGCCACATAGAAACAAACATACATACATACATACATACATACATACATACATAGACTGATAAACACATTACCCTCCTTTGCGTCTCGCAGTCGGGTAAATAGATATTGTGTTCATTTTTAAGGAGGTGAGAATGATCGGAAATGTTTGGATTTTTTTATAAGTCTATGTAAAGTTAGGTTACGTTAAGAAATCTTGTGTTGCGTAGTAGGTACGTCAAATAAACCAATAATAAGTCAAATAAAAGTGAAAATACATCTAAATAATAAAAACATACTTACCGTGTTCTTGGAAATCATGTTTATCAGTAAATCGTTATGTGTAATTAAATAAACCAATGCCACCAACCCAACTGTTGCAATGCTTGAAAACAACGTTATAATGAAACGAAAACAATACTTTACGATGTAGTTTAATAACAAGTATGACGTGTCAAAGTACAGTACGAAACAGTACCTACGAAAGGAAATAATGTCATATTCTCTTTCAGTGACACAGACACTGTGGCTTTCGCTTGAAAGTATAACTAAGCACTGTTTAACTTTCAATCTGAACTTGTTTCTAACAATAAAGCGAAAGATTTCGAAGTTTGCATCAACTAGAGGAGCCACACAATGTATCCAATGTAGTACCTACTTCGCATGGGTTCAAAAGATCTCCGAACCGTTTCTCGTTTCTCGGATCCTTCAGCGAACTGATGGTGATTCTTACAGCGACCATCAGCGTTATTAATGGATGAGAAGTACCTACCTACGGAGTGGGCAGTGTACTGGTGACGAGAGCGCACGTTGTCGCTGCTCGCGCTTGTTATCACCGAAACTAATTCGTTATTTGCCCAGGAATTTACCGCAACTTAATATACTTACTTAAGTTCTAAATCAGAATGAACTTTAGCGGCTAAATCCGTAGACTTAACCAATTGTACACAAATTATTTACAGTTTGTGGTATCAAATACTGGCCCACGTCATATGACAAGGTCGAACGTTGAATAATTCTGCGCTAGATGTGAAATATTTCCAATTCCATCGTCAGTGACGTCAGCTGCCTGCTCACTGTTGTGGCTACTAAAGTATTGGCAGTGGCGTGCTCCATGTTTACGAAACACGCTCATGTGATGCATACCCTGTCTGCGGGCTTTGCAAATCTTGTCTATATGCTAGTGCATGCAGCAGGACGCTTTTGTGTCAATAATGAATAGTATAGAGTACAGTAATAACTAATAATACTGAATACATCCGACAGGGTGTACGGACTGCACGGTAGTGCTACAATACAATCCCTAATTGTGTTAATTTAATTACTTATAAGCGCTAAGAGTAGGGAGTTAGTGTCGGTTGTGTCACGAAAATGTAATCAGACATATAGTCTAGAATTAAGGCGATGCGTCAATTTCCAGTGTCAGCGCCCCGGCGGCTAGGCGGCTGACCGGCGCGCTGTCAGGGAGACCGCGGCGTAAACACACAGTGCGCCATCGCCAGTGCGGAGTGCGGCCACCACGCGCCGCATCGCACATATGTCACTTTCAGGACGTAAACACAAAAACGGCTGGAGCGGAAAATCGATACTAACTTGAATGTGGTCGACGGTGAGGCGGCAAGCGGTGACTCGGCGTCGCCGGGGATGGCGACCTCGGCGCCGAGCGGCACGCAGCTGGAGCTGGACGGTTCGGTTGCAAAGTCAACCGAGTCGGCCGTCGCGGACAGAACTTGGCGCAGTTTAGGCTGTGTTGACTATAAAGTTTGGTCAGTCAAGTTTCGAGCAGAATCGTGTTCGTCTCCCAAAAGGGATTTTGCAGAAACACGAGTCGGTCTCTTTAGTGGACGTTGGGCAGGCGGTGCGCGCTGGACGCTCGTCTCAGTTCAGCCCATGGGGCTCTAACTGGCGTGCGTGTGTGCGTGCGGCCCGCGCGGTGGCCGAGTGGCACTGCCGCGCTCGCAGCCCGCGGCCCGCCTGCGCGCTCCGCGCGAGGTCTCGCGGAAGTCTTAATGAAGTTGCTCACTAACCTCCGTGCACCGGTTTGGCCCGTCGCCGTCGCTCGTGAGCTACATCAACATCTGCTCGAGATCGAGATCGAGACGGTTACCGTCTGCGACTCCTTGATGCGATCTGGGGCTTTAAGCTTAATGTTTAGTTTTAATAGCAGATCTTACAAAAACAACAATACACAACTTACCTTGACTTTAATCTTGAGCCAATTCATAGAATGTAAAAGAAAAATATTCTAAGAACAATTTGCAAACCTTCATACCTACCTACTTTGCGTCTAAAATACGGTGTGTAAGTAGGGATCCCCCAGGGAATGAACTTGGACCTCTGGCGTAATGTACTTACCTACTTTGCCGATGTAGGTAAGTATTCATTCAATAATAAGTACCTATGCCAATTTAGACAGTTGCCTATCCAATGTTTAAGCCCAAGTTACTGCACTACATAAAATCATGAAAAGTTTGTGTGTTGCGCCTTGAATAAGTTTAATTACCTACCTACTGAGCAACAAATTCTGTTGAGCGCCACCACATACAATATACCCTGGACCTTATTATTCGTATATTTATAGATTTAAGAGAGAGTGGCCCCGTGAGCCTGCCCCGCCGTGTAAGATACGTAGGTATCTTACACGGCGGGGCAGGGTCACCGGGCCGCATTTTGTATGCAACTTTTTTTATACGCATACAAAAAGTTGCATACAAAAAGGGCATATCCACGCCCTACGGTGGCATGCGACCACGGCTATACCCTGGATATCAAAACGTTGATTTATTCAGTTTTTCACAACACTGGAAAAAGAAAGCCATTCCTTCAATATACAGGGTGGCAGGTTAGACAGTGGAAATATTTTAAGGGGTCATTGTACTCATCATTATGAACAAATGGGACCAACCCTGATATCGCGAAAAAAAAATCAGCTGTTCCATACATTTATGTTCACATTATTCAACAAAATGTATGGAACAACTGATTTTTTTTTCGCGATATCGGGGTTGGTCCCATAGTAAAAGTTGTTCATAATGATGAGTACAATGACCCCTTAAAATATTTCCACTGTCTTACCTGCCACCCTGTATAGGTAGGTATCCCAGTGTCGGCGACGCGACGCTTTGTCGTAGGTTTCGCAGCGCAGCCAATTTGAACCAACGAAAGGTTTGAACCGAACTTCGAACTAATACCGACTACTTTATCCGTTTAACAAGCAATGGAAAGTGTTAATTCCTTAGTAGGTTTCAATAGACAGTGCATTTCACCGAGAACAGACAGTCAGACAGTAAGTTAAACTGGAGTAGCCACTTAGACAATAAAATAAACAGGACCTGCATTACCTTCTGGCAATGCAAAAGGATGATAGGTAAGAGGTGGGGCTTATCCCCAAAAATAATACTCTGGTTATACTGTGCGGTGATCCGACCTATGATCACGTATGGGGCAGTGGTCTGGTGGTCCCGCACCAAACTAACGACAGCCTCCATTAAACTACAACGCTTGCAAAGACTAGCCTGCATGGCGATCACTGGCTGCATGAGGACTACTCCAAATACTGCTCTGGAGGCCATGTTGGGACTCCCACCGCTCCACCTGTTCATACAGCAGGAAGCGACAATGACCGCTGCACGCCTTAAAACACTTCAACTCTGGGGTAAGAGAGATACACAGCACACCACGGTACTAGAGGGACTCTATAACGAGTTCCCCCTGGCGAAAGCAATAAACGATCGGATACCAAAACAATTTGTATTCGATAAGAAATACAAAATCCAGCTCCATGAGGACCACCGCTGCGAGGGACTTAACCCGGCGGAACTACAGATCTTCACAGATGGATCTAAAACAGGTATGGGCACAGGTGCTGGAGTCTTCTCGGAGGACCTCAACATCCACATAGCCGTACCTTTGGGGGCCCACAACACGGTATTTCAAGCAGAATGCATGGGCATCTGCCTGGCCGCATCTGCCATCTTAGCTAGGAAGGTTGTGGACCACTCAATTCGTATACTCTCTGACAGCATGGCTGTACTGTTAGCACTGAACAACCACTCAGTGAACTCTGGGTTAATACACGAGTGTCACCAACGCCTAAATCAGGTGGGTAATCTCAATAATATAACCATCCAATGGATCAAAGGACACAGCGACTCACGTGGCAATGATGCGGCGGATGAACTCGCTAGAAGGGGATCGAGCATGGCAGCGGTGGGGCCAGAACCTATCGTACCACTCCCTTTCGGATACATACGCACACTGGTAAGGAAACGAACTAGCGTACAACACCACAAGCTGTGGCTGGACCATGGCGAGTGTAGGCAGGCCAAGGAAGCACTTCCTGATATCGACGGCCGCTTCACCAAACGCGCGCTGCGGCTGACTAAACCACAGCTGCGCACAGTTACAGCTGCCGTCACCGGACACGGCTCGTTTAATAAACACCTCTTTGTCTTAGGAGTCACGGACAGCCCCCTGTGGCGTGCCTGCATGGAGGTAGAAGAGACAGCAGCCCACGTGCTCCTGCACTGCCCGGCGGTTGCAACATACAGGGCAAAGTACTTTGGCAACCCAGGTACTCTCCGCGAGATAGTCAGCAACATTGGGGCGCTGCTGGCCTTTCTCGGGGAATTGGGATGGGTCGAATAGTCTCCCACCCGTTCCCACCCGCACGCAAAATACGCGCTTTGACGTGGAGTTGCGGACACCAGCCCGTTATACAATACAATACAATACAATTCACCGAGAACATCAATGTCAGTATCTATTTGATTGCGCAAGTAGCGCACGGCAGCTCCCGTTTTAAACACACTTGATAATCTTGCTTGATACATGTTTAGTTCAATACTTGAAAAAAGCCGGCCAAGTGCAAGTCTTAGTTACTTGCGCAATTTAGTTTTTCATGTTGGTTGCCCTCTAATTGTAGGTACATAGCTGGATGTAAGCCGTGTTCTAAGGAGTTCATGATTCTTTTGAGTTAGGTATACCTACCTACATTGGATACTGAGTGGGTTTCTTTCTTGAGGGTTACGTAGTAAAACTAGGAAGCCTTATAGTTTCGTCATGTCCGTCTGTCCATCTGTTTGTCTGTCTGTCCTCTGTCACACTCACACCCTAGTAAAATCTACAGTTCATAACCAATTTGAATGAAACTTCGGAGGTTGATGTCCTTGATAACATTACATACCTACATGAAACTGAGGGATGAAAAAAAATATTTGCGCACCCCTTCATATGGGATGGTGTATCGTTATTCGTTGGATAAGTGACATTTATAATTTAGGTGCAAAGGTGTCAAATATGAGCTCCGAAAGTCGCAATGTTCCCTACCCTGTAACTTATAACTTTTGTTTAAAAAGTAAACTTGGGTAAACACGATTAAAATTAGTTTGAACAAGATTATACGTCAAATTCATTTTAGAAACTTTCACTATTTCTAGTTTTGAGTGCGCTAATCGCAAAAATAACTTTGAATTTCATAATAATATTATGAAATACAAACTTATATTTGCGGTCGGAAAACTGAAATACTCCTTGCAGAACTTCCTCAGTGTGTGTGGCCCGAGTCCCGACACACACTTGGCCAGTTTTGATGTTTGTTTGATTAACTTCAGGGTCTTCCATGTCACCATGTAGGTACCTACCTACCTATCTAACACACGTTACACAATTTATGGCCTATTTAGTTATTTTACCAATGATGTTAAAATAAAACATTATTTGAATGGTCATAACAGGTGTGTGTTTTGACCATTAAAATAATATGTTTTCTTTTAAGATTAAATGTGTGTAACGGGTGCTACATTTGAGTGGAATGACCCTTTACCTAGTAAGGGACAAAGGACTACGTAAAGGGCAGGGACAGTAATACCATGTGACTTATAGATCGGAGGATAGTAAACCCCTGTAGTCTGTACCCTTGCCATAACCTAACTTGCATGGTTCTACATAATTTAAAATTGTCTGGACTTTAAAAGAGACTTTGACCTTGAGTTTGTGTCGGTGTTTCTTCTCAGACAGAGGTAGTCGGGTAGGAAACACCGACCTCATCTAGTAAAAAAACCGGCCAAGTGCGAGTCGGACTCGCGCACCGAGGGTTCCGTATCAGTTTTGGACGGATAAAGTGAAAAAAACCGGACTGCATTAACTAAGTTTGTTTGTAAAGGAATTTTGATAATTTTGAAAAAACTGTACTAGTTAGGAACATCGTTTTATTTTTGGTGCAATATTTGAGTCAATTTCTATCAACTCTAATTATTTCAGATTTTTCGCTCCGCAAACTTCGGAGATAAGGCAGGGGAATGGTATTTTTTCAGACATTTTTCATCATATCTCGAAAACTGTGAAACATAAAATAAAATGATAAATATACACACATCAAAAGTATCTAGGGATCAACATATATTTTTGCAATAACTTTTCTCCTGATTGATATTAATTAAAATTTTCTTTAAGGATTCATCAAAGTGTTTTCGTTTGTCACAGTAACGATAAACCAAGTCACCTTTGCATTAATAAAGAAATTTGCCATTTTCCTAATAAAGGGATTTTTGACATTTGAACCACTAACATTAAAGTTCGAAAAAAAGACTGAAATAACAGTTTTCTTTAAAATTTTATTGGGTAACTTAAACAATTAATAATCCGTGTTTCTACCGCGAACACTAACAACACAAGAACATCGGTTTGGCATACTCAAAATGAGTTCATCCAAATCACGCTGTGGAATGGCCGCCCATGTTCGTTGCAACAACAAAAAAAGGTCTTCTTGCGACTGGATACCCTCCATATTCGGCAGAGCTCTTCTCTGTAGCATATCCCATTCATGCTCAATCGGGTTCAAGTCTGGCGACTGAGCAGGCCAGGGCAGGACATTGATGTTAGCTGCGGCGAGAGTCTGTCTTACAACTCTTGCGGTGTGCGGTCGTGCATTATCATGCATTAACTGAAATAAGGGACCGATTTGCACTTGTAGAGGAACGATGACGTCTGATACAATCGTCTCAGCATAAATTTGAGCGTTGAGGTTGCCTCTGATCCAAATCAACTCAGTTCTTCCGCCGATCCAAATACCCGCCCATACCATGATGGTTCCACCACTATAAGGATGGACTTCCTGGCAGGATTTTAATCGCTGTTGGCGTCCAGGGGTTCTCCAGTGTCGTATACGTCTTGTATCCGGTCTCATACCAAAACGAGACTCATCAGAAAAGCACACGAAACGCCATTGTTCTTCTGCCCAATTTCTGTGTTCAAGAGCCCATTGATATCGAATCCTACGATTGTGCATTGCTATAGGTGGTACCCGTAGCGGTCTTCGGGAATGAAGGTTCACTTCATGCAAGCGGTTTCTGACTGTTTGGTCGCTAATTAAGTTCCCTGAAGAGTGATGAAGCCTCACGGCTAACATCATGGCGGTTATTGTTGGAGCTCTTCGAGTTAAGATTTGAATGTATCGGTCTTGTCTCCGTGTGGTGCAGCGATACCGTCCTCCATGGCGCTCAGCCACGGTACCAGTGCTTCGGTAACGTGTCCAAAGTCGACTGATAACACTCTGACTTGTATTCAGAGCTAAAGCTACAGTACGTTGCCGGGAACCAGCTTCTATCATTCCCACGGCTCTGAGCATTTCTTCCCTGCTTAAATGACGTCGCCGCTCCATAATAACGTTGGTTTTAATCAGTAGTAGGGAAACAGTAGCACTAATAATGTCTTCAATGCGTTGTATGTTTTTATAGGGAAAATATTGACAGCTTATTTTCATCTTTTACTCGAATTTGATTGAGAGTTCCTGATTCAAATTATGAAATGCACCAAAAAGGATCCATATAAATTTATAAAATCATAAATTTATTACAAAGCCACATCTCAATCTCAAGAAATCCGCATAAAAATGCTTGATCCCTAGACACTTTTGATGTGTGTATTTTGAAATGTGCAATCAAGCCCTTTCATATGATATGTCACTTGACCTAGTAATCACTTTAAAATTTCAGATCCCCACTCCGGCCCCTTTTGCAATGAAAATAAAAATATTTTTTGACTTTTTTCATTTGCAATAAAGTTGGACAAGCATTTTTATAACTGTTCCAAAGGAGATGTTTCATCCTGGAACTGGTATACGTACGCCACATAGAAAAATAGGAAAAAAATAGGGGATTTACATAAAAATATTATTAAATTCATTTGAAGAAGAGTACAATTGTAAGAGAATAATTTGAGATGAAGTTTTTCACTGATATCTGATATCCCTATTTTTAGGGCGGCCATGACAGTTGAGTTTGGCAGTTTTGTTTTATGACGTGACGTTTGAGTCGTTGTGCGCACGCGTGGTGGATTGAATGTTGCCATTTTGACTGACATTGACATAACAACAGTTGTCAAAATGACGTTTCACTTAATTCATTTGTCGATTGTTGATCCACCATATTTGTGTTATATAATATAATTACATTTTTATTATTATTTTATTTATTATTATTACATAATTACAATTCAACGAAGTAATATTATAGAAAATTAGCATTAGGAACCGGTTACTATCATGTATAGCTTTAATACTCAATTGCGTACCTAGACCCCTCCCAGGCTCCATACATTTCTGAAACAACTCCTTTCAAGTCGATAGCTTTAGTAGTTGCAGTAATAAGCAGGTGTGACAGACAGACAGACGAAGTCGCACCATAAGGGTTCCTTTTTTACCATTTTGGTACGGAACTCTAAAAATATTGACGTGTACAAGCGTTATTTACAACCTACTTACAGAATACAGAATAGATAGGTATCATTTCATTTCACTGTAACTAATGACTCCCAATTTTCTGTTATTATCTATCCTCCGGTCTATTAATAATAACAAAAAAATAATGCTGTTGTGGCATGGTGACGTCACAATCCGGCTGCCCTTCCGCGCCCGTCCGGCCGATGTGGCGCGGAGCAGCGCGACTCGCTGACGAGTCGCGCTCAGTCGTCTGTGTTCACCGGGACAGACTTTACGTTGTCGTTCGTCAGCATTACACACTAGTGTTTATGCCATCTCCCTTTAAGTCGAGGCTGTTGACTATCCAGTAAATAGGTATCTAAAGTTATACCAACAACATTGGCTTGTGCGGAATGAATGGATTCTGTTGTGATTGTGATTATAAAATTGTTATTCAGTGAGTCGCCAACTCGCGAGTTATCGTCGCATTTCGTGCCATTCCTTTCACGTCCGTATCGCGTGATGCCCGGTACACGCATGCTTCGCGCGACTTCGGAACCGTTCGGAGTAAACACGACGACGCGGCGCACGGCGAGCAGGCAGCCAATCAGGGACATGGATGGCGGTCAGAATTAATCACAGATTGACCGCGGTGCGACTTTATCAACAGTTGTTTGATGACTTGATGATGTCGTTTAGTTAACTCGGATAATGATGTCTGCGAAAAAGAGAATATTGGAAGAAATACTTCCGCTGCGTATCATACGCGAAGTGGAGAAATGGCCGGTGTTGTACATGCGAGACTGCCCCGAGATGCCCAACACGCACTTCAAGAATAAAGTTTGGAATGAAGTCGCAAAGGCCCTCATCGACGACTGGGACTCTTATTCACCAACAGAGAAAGAATGCAAAAGTAGGTAGACAACTATGAACTAGATTTATTTTAAAGCGACGCTAGAATAGGTACCTATAACTACGAGTATGAATAAAATTATCAAAATAAATTGACCTCACAAGACGGCCTAACCTTCGGAATTAAAACTCAATTATACACTCCCTATGCGATATTGCGTAACATAAGTAAAGAAACCGGCGAAAATTGCAAGCTCAACTTGAAGGTGGTATGGTAATAAATAGTTCCATGTGAACATGTAGGTAGTAGGTACCTACCTACTTCGATTTGCCACCATAACATTCCTTTGCAGAATAATATTATGATCCTTATCAGCAACACTACCTATCGCTTGGCGTTGGCGCTGGCGCACACTCGCACTGGTCATTTTAGCTCAATTTATATACCTACCTAGGTTAGGCCATACAAATTGGTTGAGAACTGTAGGTTTTACGAGGGTATCACAGACGGACAGACAGACAGACAGACAGACAAACAGACAAACAGACGAACATGACTAAACTATAAGGGTTCCTAGTTTAACTATAAAACCCCAAAAACCGGAAGTGTGAGTTTTTCTCTCTCATGCTAAAAAAACATAAAAAAACCACCTTGTTATCTGAAACAGGGTACAAGCTACTGACTCAAGGTCCAAGAGCTTAGGCGAACACTCAAAAAGGCTGTCGTTAGGCATTTAGATCAAGGGTCTGTGTCAAGATATTGTTAGGACGTTTTAATGTTAAAACTTGTCCCTTGACCGTAACGACTATCAGCACCAAGACTGCTGACTCCACATCCCACATACACAAAAGAGTGTCTAAATATACTAACTGCTGCTCTTTACGTTACAGTTCTGGACTTAACAAAAAAATGGCGAAATCTGCGGGATACTTTTAAACGAGATATGCTAGTAGACAAAAAAAGGAGCCAGGGGCACAACATCCAGAAGAAGAAGTACGTGTACTTCAATCACATGTTGTTCCTGCTGCCGCACATGGCGGGTGCGGAGGCCGCGCCGGCGCCGCGCCGCAAGCGCGCGCACGCCGAGCGCGCCGCCGCCGCCGCCGAGCGCGACGCGCACCGCGCGCCCCCCGACCTCGATCGAATCGACGAGGATCGCCACTTCCTCATGTCGCTGCTGCCCTCCTTGAAGCGCATGAGCGTTGACGAGAAGCTCACCGCCAAGGTGGAAATCTTAAAAGTGATCAAGGAGGTGCGCAACCAGTCCACCGCCGTCGCGGAGACGTACGTGTGCCAGCTGGACGACGACCGGCAGCTGGCCGTCAAGGCGGAGCTGTTCATCGACGAGTTCAAGTCCGTGAGCGAGTGCTCCGGCCTGAGCGGCGACCGCGCAGACTCCGACTAGCATAGACGTGACGTGACGTGAGTGTCTGCCACTGATGCGCAACATTTTGATAAACGACAACCGCGAGTTGATTCAAAACTGTTTCACAAATTAACTAAAAACTGAAAGGTGAAATGCTTTGGAAGATGAAAGCACCCAATTATTTTTTTATAATAAGATTAGTGCTGAGTGTGAACATGTAGAAAAATATGAGTTATTCCTTAGGTATAGTGCTTTGCTTGAATAGATATCGATGACAATCAATGTATGCGCTATATTCAGGGTGCGTCCATATTTGTGCACCACCTTGTAAAATAAAGATTATAATAATCCTCAGTAAAGTTAACATTTTTCTTTCGAAACCAAAAAATATGACGTCCTTTATTGTCCGTATATGTTAGGCTCAAAGACCGAAAACGTAAATCTAACCACTTTACAGCATTTTGGGCGAAAGAGCTGAATAGAATATCTGAAAAGGCTGCATAGACATTGCCTACAAGATAGCCATGTTAAAGTCGCACTGGGCCGATCACAATTAGTTGCCTAACCGATGGAAGTAGTGGGAGACATGTTGTTGAGACAACCGACAAACTGGTAGCACGCGGACGTCCTCGGGCTAGGTGAAGCAACGAACTTCGCAACGTGACTGTGATAGGTGGACGAGTACGAGTGGGCGATGTTCGAGCTCACTGAATCTCCAATGGGAGAGGCTTATATCCAGTAGCAAGCTGCTTCATAGCTGATGGTGAAGATGAAAACGAGCCATAAGACGTAAGCCCTGCTCCGTAGCAGAGTATAGCTTCCAATCTAAGGTAGATTTCTTATATGTACAAGTCTAATATATTAAAGTGCTTATTAGGTACTATGCAGTAAATATTACTTTAACGTTTTAATTTGAACCAGCATTATTTAGTCTTTGTTCTAATTTTCTAATAACATTCGGCGCGCATCAATCGTAAAAACGTAATAGTGGCCGACATCTGTCGCACGCACACGCACCGCACGCACCTGTGTGGGGGCAGCCGCGTGACCGCAGGGGGTGCGGGGGGAGCCCTGGGGGTTAGGGGTGCAGCCTATTAGGATCATTATGTAAATAGGTGACCCAAATACAAGACACAAACAAGCGCCCCGGGCGCGGGCGTCGCGGGAGCCGCCCGGCGCGGCGAGTGTAACCCAAGAAGCGCGACCGCGAGCCGCGGGACCGGTCCGCTTTGTTCACGCCCGCGCGTGCCGCCCTACTCGCACGGTCGCACGCACTCGCACGGCGGCGCGTCACCTGCCGCGGCCACTGGCGGCTCGTGTGCAGATGCACTCATCATGACAGTTCACGTCTGGGAAGACCGGAACTATGCAGGAACGCACTGAGTGCCAATGACTTGTACCTTGTTCAGCTTCGGAGCGTTCGGAGGTAAACCTCCGAATGGCTCCAAATGCTACGAAATACTTAGCTTAGTATTTATACTAAGCTAAGTATAAATACTAAGCTAAATACTTAGCTTAGTATTTATACTAAGCTAAGTATCTCGTAGCTGCTATTTCTGACGCACAACTGAACATGTGATCCAGGATTTGATAGAAAATATAATAAAATTTGAAAAAACAAAACATAACAACACGCCTGCCATGTCTATAAGTGAATTATGTAAATACTTCGTGAAAAACAACAAGTATTAATCACTAGACATCGGATTATATCTATATATTACACTATCAAAATGCCAAAATATGCATGCAAATATGCACGGAAAATCGGCAAAATATGCACTATCAAAATACTTTTTATTATTACAATTTACGCTTATATTTACAACTAGCTTCCGCCCGCGGCTTCGCCGGCGTTTTTCGGGATGTATTATACATATAAACCGTCCGTCCTCTTGAATCACTCTCTCTATCTATTAAAAAAACTGCATTGAAATCCGTTGCGTAGTTTTAAAGATTTAAGCATACATAGGGACAGACAGCGGGAAGTGACTTTTTTATACTATGTAGTGATATATTTATACATATACTTACTTATATAATTCAGTTGTAATTATTGTGAACATAATACAAATAAATCTTTTTCTAGAGCAAACTTGTGACGTTTGTCACAAGTTTATTTATTTGCAGGCTGAAACTTGAGACGACTTTTCAGCAGAAATCTAGTCAGGCAGAGTTTAACCGGTGCCGTTGATAAATGCGTTAACTTGCTTTATTCCTTCAAAACCAGGGTTTTTTAAAGAACATTCCTTTTAAGGGTGCCCTAAAGGACCCTTTCTGATATTTCCACACCCGTAACAGATTTAACCGTAACTATTGAAATAAGCACTATCAATGAAAAAGTACAAAAATATACAATAACGAAAATAGCGTTTTGTGCATTTACATATGCAAACATGCAAATGCATATAATCCGATGTCTATTATTAATCACTAAAACAACTTGTTTTTCATTATTTAATTTACTAGGAGATCACTTTTAGTGGAAAAATATGAATTTTGTGAATCATTTAGGATGCCATGAAAATTCATCACTAATTAAAAGAACTTGTTTCGCCTTTAACATGGCGGGCGTGGTTTAATTTTTTATGTTTTTTTATTTCATACCTTTTAGTGATAAAACATTCATATACCAACGGGACTAAAATGCCACGCAAGCACCATTTCAGCTCAATAGCTGATGATAATAAAATTGTCCGTAGGTTCCCAGAGACAGATCTTTCCTGATCTAATCAACCAGGATCCATCGCAGTAAGTCTTACAACCTACTTCGTGTGCCAGTAACAAGGAAACCCGCATCAGACCAAACGTGCAATTAAAAATCAGTATTACCAAGCACCAAGCAATCAAAACACTGCCTAGGTACTCTGGAATAGGTGCATTTTTTATTCAAGCCTGTGAGAAAGTTCACCAGTGTTATACCATTTTAGAAACCTTAGAAAACAAGAAACTTTTTTCTGTAGTTATTATGCCAAGTGTCATACATTTTTTTGAGCAATAATACTTGGAAAGTAGTGGTAGCTTTTAAAAATTTTCATAACATGATCTGTAGAAAGCTTTTTTTCCAAAGTTATGTGTATTTTTGGGACAGATTGTTTTTCAAAAGATTCATTAGTTCATTAGCTATTAGAAAAGTATCAATTGAGTGCCCAGAGTGCAACGATTTTTTTACAATGAGCAGGTTTTGGTCGAGAAGAGGAAAATTTTCAAAAAAAACTTAAAAGTGCAATAACTCGGAAACCAGCCAGTTTCGACCCCAAGTTTACGGGTCCGAATTTGTTGCAAATGAGCTCTACTATAACCCCTTTCAAGGAATAGGTCGAATTACCTGGCACCCTGTATTTAGGATGATCTATCAGTAAATCAGCTAGCGAAAAAAACGTAGTAAAAACAAAAATGTTTTCTTATTTGCTTATTGCTTTAATGCTGAAGTAACTGCACGAACAACGACACATCTCCATGTGTATAACCTTTTGGAGACAAAGGACTATCTAGGTGATGGAGACGCGGTGCAAGTGCTAACATAAGACACGTGAGCGTGACTAATGCTATAGATATATAAATTATTTATTTGTAGCTAGCGCTATTCATGACGGAACTATTTTGAGCACTGCCCGCACTCGGCTCGTGAGTTTCGTTCGCCTCATAAGGACGGAATTGTCTCCTTGGAAATAATGTCCGCGCACACGGCACGTGACTACTCAGGCAACCTAACTGCCAAGCCGACAGAACAGAAGGCGAGTGGTGCGCTGCGCACATCACACACGTCACAGCATCCCCGAACAAGACGGATGAACACATAGGTTCCGTCTTTACGGTGTGCCATACTATAAAATAATAGTCAGTGAGCTTAACACCTACTGGTCCCAGTGGCAAGTGGTACGGCCCCAATCGCGGATTTGACCCAGGCGGAGCTGCACTTCGCTTTGTGCAATTTATTTCATCACCACTGCTCCAAAACCGGAGAAGGAAAACATCGTGAGGAAACCAACTTGTCTTAGAACCAAAAAAAACAGAAAACAGCTGTTTTCCGCTGTTTTGTGTCATTCACCAACTCGCACCGGACCCTCGTGGTGGACTACGGGCCACTCCCTCGCAAAGAGGACCGCTGAGTCCAAACGGTGGGAACACTGTGGGCTGATGATACCGCTGAGTTGTTATTTTATATTTGTGTACTGCACGGTATTGCTAATGAGATGATGTGGTATTAAATAATACGAGGCTTTTAAAATCCAATAGTTTATTGTAGGCAGGCACTAACTTAACACCAAAGTTCAGACAGAAATGACGATACCCTCAGGGCCCAGGTGTAGGTATCGCTAGCAAAAAGGGTTTGTTAAACAACACAACTGATAATAGTGTTGTCACTACTACGCTCTACCGATAGATTTCGCTTGTAGTATGCTGTGGCTGTGGCAAGATTGTGTGCGTTACAATTATGCAAACGCTCCCTCGTGAATATAGAGATCTCCCACACATTAAAAATTCCACACACCTTCAATCTAACACTGTTGTTCGTCGTGTGTGAGAAGAGTGTTTTAGTTTAGACTAAAACACTTTATTTATATCATCGACCACATTGATCAGAATTAAAGCGTCAAGCTCGCTCAATAGCGCCATGGCACATCGCCCTTGTTTCTATGATCTGAGGTATGTACCTACAGAGTAGGTACAGCACCCGCGTTGACCCACGCTTTACTGAATAAACCACACAGGTGTTACGCACTAATATACTTTTATTGAAAATAGGTAAGTATAAGTTTAGTAATAGCAATTAGAAATACAGAGTAAAAAGTAAAAGCACATAAAACACACGTCACGGTATCGTCAGCCTGTAGTTGATGACCACTACAACGAGGCAGAAGCACGCGAGCACGCTGAGCAGCGCGGCGCACAGCACGGCGGCGGCGAGCAGCGCGCGGCCGGCCAGCGCGGCCGCGCCCGCCAGCGCGCCGCCCGCCAGCGCCTGCCCCGCGCCGCACGCCAGCATGCCCCACGCGTACACGTCGCACAGCGCGTCGCTGCCGGCCGCCGCGCCCGCCAGCAGCAGCGCGTGCAGCGCCAGCAGCAGCACGCCCAGCGCGCCGTGCGCGTAGCGCAGCGCTGCCGTCGCCGCGCCCGCGCCCGCCGCGCCCTCCACCAGCCGCGCGCCCGCCGCGCTGAACAAGAACGCCGCCGCCCACAGCAGCCCCAGCAGCCCCGCCGCCAGCGCCGCCGCGCGCAGCGGCAGGCAGCAGCACCGGTGCACCACCGGGCACCGCTCCAGCAAGTAACCCATGCCGGTGACCGCCGCGCCTCACGCGCCTCACGTGTAGTCTCACACTCCTCACTTGTAGCTCATGACACCGAATACGAGAAGCAGACTCCTTCAACGTGCACGATCAAGTAAGCGTAAGCGCGCTAATACGGGCCCCACTGTATGTAAGATTCTTTTATTATATATGCAGTTATATTTAAATCAAAGGTAATAGAATAGGTACAAGAGGAGGACTATTCCTTAATCTGATACAAAACATACACTAGACACATCAGACACACGTCGCGCACTGACCACTGACGTATTGACGAACAGGGTCAACCGATCGAGTCAAAAAGTTTTAAGTCATAGAGTTCCGAAACGCAGTTTAAAGATATTTTAGTCAGTTTGTAGACTACTAAATAAACACAGTAGCCCTCCCGTGTCCTCACAAACTCCGCGTGTTAATTAATGTCGGGCACCCACCCCGGCTACGGCACGGAGCGTTAAAGTTACCTACATCTACATTAAAATTTGTTGTTCAGTTAATTTGATTCGAAGTTTTATGTACTTAGTTCATCTTTTGGGATTTCACTGAACTGAATGCGTGGCTTGCAATGAGCTGAATAGTAGCAGCTGGTGAGTACGTACCTTTGAATGCTCTGCGCATGAGTGTGGCGAGCAGGCGGCGCAGGTCGGCGGCGCGCGCGCGGCGCGGCTTGCTGACGCCGAGGCGGCGGCGCGCGCGCGCCGGCCGCAGCGCCGCGCCCTCCGCGCTCGACGCCTCCTCCGAGCTGAGGCTACACTTCTTACTCCGCACTATTTTCACTTTTACCGAGGGCATTTCGATCGGTGGCAGAGAAAACTTCTCTGGATTTAAACACTTTTTGGGCCAAAAGTCATCGGAACTGGATAGGTTGGAGGAGTCTTTGGGGCTCGGCAGCTGCAGCGGCGGCAGGATCTTGTTGTAGGGGATCAGCCTGCGCGGGTACTCGGTGCTCCTGCAGCTGGAGCTGGAGTTGAACCACATGTCGCTGGAGAACAGCGATGACGAGATGGAGTCCCGGCTGGTGCCGAAGTCGAGCGTACACTTGCGCGTGCGCGTCACGCTCACCAGGTTGAGCGGCGTGCGGTGCACGGTGGCGTTGCCGAGCTCGTAGCTGGGCCGCGACGCCGAGCTGGCCGTGTTGTAGTCGTCGTCGGAGGGCTCGGCGGCGGCGGGCGGGGGGTGCGTGGGGGGTGCGGGCGGCGCGGGGCTCCACAGGGTGAAGGGCGACACGGGCTCCATGTTGAGGAAGGCGCGCGCGATGTGCGGTGGCGCGGCGGCCAGTGTGGGCGGCTCGGGCGACAGCACGCCGAACGGGTGCGTGAAGTAGAACAAGCACAGCGGACGACTCTGTAACAAAACAACCGCGTTAACGCTCCAATACTCGCAACACTCCGATCACTCACAAAGTAGGCACGCGTGAGACATTACACTGTGTCGAGGGCTAGCCCTCGGTGTCCTGGGGACACTGGACAGCTACTTTATATGTGGAACTCAGTAAAGGTCACCGAAATACAGTGCTCTATGATGTCTACTTGCAATAAATATTTTTTTGATTTCGAGGAGGACTTCCTGCCAAACTCCGGGATTGTCGGGCCCCCTCACCCTAGGTGGCTATCGCCCTGCGGCCGCAGCTCCTGCTGAGAGGTGTGCGCGAAACACAGCGCATCGCCGTCTCGGGCCTGTTTCGGTCCGGGCGACGCAGGTCGGTGGCCGGAGGACTCTACGGTGGTCTCTAAGGCCGTTGGTCACCCTACGCCGTTTGATGCGTCTGCTGCGGGTGGAGAGAGAGGATAACGCCTCTCTCTTCCTTTCCCCGCCTCTTTAGCGTCTATCACCTCCTCGCAGAAGGAGGTGGCGGCGTCCCAAGCGCTCTCGCTGCCGATCATGGATTGAACCGCGGCCAGGAGTGAGAGGTTCCCCACAGCCACGGAATATAAGAAATATTATATTCTCTTCCGCAGCAAGAAGGCAAAATATAGGTTCAGTTTAAGAAGCTTAATTAAACTCACCTTCACGTCGTCAGTAGAAGTTGACGCGTCTGATCTTCCGCCATTCATTTTTATTTACACTTTATCTGAGCACTCCGTATGATACAAAGTCCGCAATATTTTGATGGGAGGTACAGCCGAGCGGCGGCCACATCTCGACAACACCCAAACACGCAACACACTCGATCACAATACAATAATTATAAAGCGACGACAGTCAGAGAGCGTTCACAACTTGCACACACTGGCACATGCCACTATTCCACAAATCTATGAATGTATCAGGTACCTAGATTTTCCGTTCGCAAATAAAGATGCATGTAATGGTCGGGGATCTGTTCGCGGCGGAGTGCCGGCAGGAGGCGGTGGCGGCGGCGAGCCACTGCCGCGCCGTGGCTGGCACCGCCGACAGGTGCCGCCAGGGTGGCAATCAGATGCACCCACACACAACTACCAATGTTGTTCCAATTCATAGATTTGCTCACAATACTTTCATAAAGTTTGTAGATACCGCCGCAAGTGTTAAGTACTTCATTAAAGGAAAGGATCACCTAGTAAGTGTTGCTCACTTCACATTTTATACCTTCTGTTAGTCGTTACTCGGCGACAAACCAAATGCAAGCGATGAAGACCACCGAGTACAAAACCCTTGCTTAGAGCACGAGCCCGCGGCGCGAGTACGTCCGTGTGCGCGGCGGGCGGCGCGGCGGCGCGGCGGTGGTGCCGGGCGGGAACGTCGCCGTCACCCAGTTCACGCGCCAGCATGAGGCTCGGCCTGCGAGCAGCGCTACAGTATCTCTCGCTCGTTCAGTTGTCGGTCGACACAAATTGCTATCCGGTGTGTCGCGGAGTCGGCCGTGTCAGAGAGTGGGTTGGGCTGCCATAAAATAATTGCCGACCATTGAAACGCCGACCGAGACATTTTGGAATAGAAAAAAAATATTGTAGTAACTATCAGACGTTTAATAGTTGGTAGAAATTTTTATTAAAACTAAATAAAATGCGAAAAATCATCATCGAAAAATGACATCCTTATATTCTTAGGCTTACTCTGCGTTCTCAGCGCAACTTTTCTTTGCCCATTCAAATTTTTTGAAGTTCTGCCTTTTTTGAGCAAACCCTTTTCACCGTTTTCGTTTATTCATCCAGGGTGATGAGATCAACTAAAAGAAACGTTTCACATGAGCATTGTGGCCTGGGATTGTAAAGAGAGATTGACATATTTTAACAAGCTTTCTTTCCTGTATGCGGCTATACATGTCTAACTACCAAACCGGAACGACTGACTTATTGACCGGGACACCGGGACACACGCTCCAATCCGGGACATGTCCCGGTGTACCGGGACGTATCGCAGTCCTATAGGAGGGCTGGCAGAGCAGAAACTGTTCCTCAAGTAGGTATAACTCTATAACTCTTTCACTTTTTGAACCGCAAGAGTAATATCCTAAATAAATAGTTTCTAAGCACAATATTTCAACCTTCTCAAAGCATGTCATAAACTAAAGTTAGGTTCCGGTTCAGACAGAGACGGATGCTTCCATTCCATCAATTTTTAGTTTAACTCGCGTGTGATCACTATCTCGCATGTTAGGCGATTTACGCCTTGCTGTAGCGCTACTCTACTCTTTGCGCTCATATTTATATTCAGAGATATTCCAAAAAACTACTTAACCCTTTAAACTACAAACTATAAAGGTAGGCTTACATAAACTAATCGGTTCTACCTTAAGATAGGGCCAATAGGGCTCTACTGCGACTCTACTATAAAAGTTTAGAATAGTGCCACCTATCGGATACGCGTAGAACTCACCACGCTGGTAGTGCTCTGTGTAACGCGCGGAGTATCGCATAGCGTAGGCTCGGCGGCCCGTGCCGTCCTGTCAGTTCAGTGTGACCAATTTTATTATCTTACTAGACTTTTGCCCGCGACTCCGTCCGCGTGGACTAAAGTGATCTGACCAGTTTAAATAACTTTCGTAGTGTAGGTTGGCTATTACTACCAAGAGGTCAAGCTGTATCTTTTTTTCAGCGGAACCAGATGAAACGTGGCTTAGATTTTAAGTTGGACCATAAGCTATCGAACTGTGAAAACCGCATCAAAATCCGTTCATTAGTGTTCGCGTGATGGGCGCACAAACAGACAAATAGACAAAAATTAAAAAAAAAATCTTTTCGGGTATAGTTACGTCCCAGTACCCTATCCCGACTGTTTTTTCTGGAATATCTGGAAAAATATGTTTCAGTCTACTGGTACCTCAATATTCTTTGAGATGGCGTTAGATTTTATTTGGTGAAACGATTTTTTTCAGGGATACTTACACCTATCTATTTAGATAGGTGTATCCCTGCAAAATCGTAAAATATTTACAAATGCTATCCACTCAATATCATGTGGTGCTGTGCCACCCTCTTGGGCCAGCTTGTTAGTGGGCCATACGGCGGCATGCGACCACACACAGCTATACCCTGGATATCACCGCACTTAGGAGAAGATTTTAATCCAGTAAATTGTCTATTAGAACGCTGATTTATTAAATTTTTCACAACTCTGACATCTTTAGAGTCTATGATCAATAGAACTCCTCAACGGCTTACAGTAAGAGTGTGTTCTATGGTAAGATTTCTAATTGATTGTGATCTGATTACAATGCGCTTACGTTCATCGCGACATGAAGCATAGAAAATGTAATGAAGTTGTACAGTCAACGTCAAAAATGTGTTTAATTACCTAACTTTAGAATGTTATTATCGGATCCCTTAAAAATGTTTTTGGGCAGCGATTGAAAATCCTCATCAATGAGAATTTGTGGAATTTTATATATTCCCGATATTTATCGTTCCTCCCCATACATAAGTATGGGGAGGAACGATAAATATCGGGAATAAACAATAGGTATATGACTCTATATGATCTGAGGGTATGACATAGTAAAACGAAATTTTGTTCATTTCAGTGTACCGGTTTCCCCCCATCCTTCGCCACAGTCACAGTTGAGTGTCAATCAATCAATTAATCTCCACAGCACGCAGTGTTGCTCTGCACACGATACTCTGAAGTCACAACAGAGTGACAGTGACAAGTGCGCGGCTGCGGGGCGCGGGGCGCGGGGCGGCGCTAATTGTCGCCACTCGCCGGTGTGTGGGACACCGCGAAGCAAACCCGAACAGAAGGCCTACTGCCGATGAGGCAGCAGGACTGGTGCAGTAGGTGGCTCACAACCTACTAGATCGGTGCTGCTCTGAATGTAACATGCATAATGTATAGCTTGCTAAAGAGTGTCATCTATACTATACTAATCTATACTAATATTATAAAGAGGAAAGATTTATTTGTTTGTTTGTTTGTACCGAATAGGCTCCGAAACTACTGGACCGATTTTAAAAATTCTTTCACTAATAGAAAGCTACATTATCACTGAGTAACATAGGCTACTTTTTATCCCGAAAAAATGCACAGTTCCTGTGAGCTACTCGGACGAAGTCGCGGGCGAAGTGCTGGTAATAAAGCTGAAGTTTTTTGTTTGAATGTTTGTTTGTGCTAATCTCTGGAACTACCAGTCGGATACGAAACATTTTTTTTTGTATATGATAGCCAGATTCATGAGAAATAGTATCTAGGCTTTTTTAATATCTATAATATACTAGCTTCCGCCCGCGGCTTCGCCCGCATTTTTCGGGATAAAAGGTAGCCTATGTGTTATTCCAGACTATAATCTATATGTATGCCAACTTTCATTCAAATCCGTCCAGCCGTTTCAGCGTGAAGAAGTAACAAACATACATACACACAAACACACCCCTCCACACACGCACAAACTTTCGCATTTATAATATTAGTGGGATTAATATATAAGCTATACCCTTAGAAGCTGAGCAAAAAAATAAAGTCTGAATGAATGCTAAGCGAAAACGAAGTAATAGCGCGGGAAATTAAATTAAACGTTGTGTGAGACCGCGGGGCACAGCTAGTATGGACTCATTTGACAGCCCGTAAACAACACGCGGGCGTCCGGAAAAATTACAATTATCGATCGTTGTTCGAGGCGGACCTTCTATGCGTCACATACGCGTGCTGCCGGGAGGGGGTCACGCGCGGCAGCTGCGCGCGCGCACTCGATCGCTTTTGATTGATTTCAATTGATTGCAGCGGGCACCGCGCGGCTTGACACACTTGTGCCGCGGGAGACGCTTTCGTGTCACATGCCCTGCTGTTATCTCCAGTGACGCCGCATTCCTGACGAGATAACGTCTGTACCGTAACGTGTAGTAAGTAACACGCCACTCGGATTCTATTAGTTTGCTGAGGCGGCACTTTTTAGGGTGCCTTATTTTCCCAAAAAGTACCTTATAAGGAAAAAACGGAACCCATAAAGCATCATCTTGTTGTCCGTCTGTCCGTCTGTCAAGGTCCTTTTTCTCAGGAATGGGTAGAGGTATCAAGTTGAAATGAATATGAAATAGGTACCCACTGAGTCTATCGTGCCTGAAGTGTACAAAATTCAAGCTTCTATAAAGTCAACACAAACTACTGACTCATCAAAACCTATAGGTAGAGCACCTCCCATTAACCTATAGAATCACGAAATTTGGAAAAAAGCAAAGTCTCACAGGTCACAGCACAGGTAAAGGAAAAAATCTGTTACAGACAGCTCAATAGTATTCGCATAGCTGTAACTTAATATGTGTATTTGAAAGTATTGCAGGCATGCGTTGAGAACTCGATGAGTCGCGACAATGGAGATGATCAGAGTAATTGTGTGCGGGAGATGCGCGGGCTCGGCGCAGGCGCAGCAGGGGCAACGCCCTTCGTTCCCGAGATAACCGCGCGGCGCCACCGTCGCCGGCCGCCGCCACCAACAGCATGCAGATTATCTTCATCAGTGACGCAACTGATTATTATGTTATCTCGCTGTTATGTTAGTACAAGTGAAGCTCAAGGAAATTAACATAAATTATATTTTGAACACGTAATAATTATGAGATTCTCTATTCTACGATTCTAAAGTAAAGCGGGTTTTTGCTCCTTGTCTTTCTTGGTAGAGTCTTCTTCCTCGTAAGCTTTGTTATAACATTGCCCTACAGGCCACACCAGGGTTAGATACTTCTGTACCATGTGTATGTTTACAAGCACAATTTTACACACAAGCGTTTATATACACTCAGACTGGAAAAAAATGTTGTGCCATCTGGTGCCGGCTCCACACGATCGTCCAACAGTCCAATACTCCAACATGACTTCAATCTATCTCAACTCCTATTGTATATAATTTTTGATACAAAAAGACTCCAACACCGTCAAACATGCACGAACTATCTCTCCACACGTGGAAGGTTGGACGAACAGTTGGACTGTTGCACGATCGTGTCTAATACTTAGCTTGACTTCAGCGTACCAACCACATCCAACTCTCAGGCCGTGATTGATAAACGTTACTTAGCACGTACTTTGGCTTAGATACTATGTTCCTGTCTCTATCTTGCACTTGCAGTTTGACAGTTGTGCATCAGTGACAGGAATAATGCTCAGCCAAAGTAATGTTCAGTTATCTTGCATAGCATAGCATAATCGGCCTATAATGTTCCCACTGCTGGGACACAGGCCTTCTCTGTGAGAGGGAGTGGGCCGTAGTCCACCACGCGAGCCCAGTGCGGGTTGGTGGACGTCAGATGTTTTTTGAATTTTTGGTTCTAGGACATGCCGGTTTCCTCACGTTTTCCTTCACCGTTAAAGCAAGTGATAATTAATTTGTAATACGCACATGACTTCGTGAAAAGTGAGCAGGTGAGTGCCTCGGGATCAAGCTCGAACTGTTCGCCGTGGGAGGCACATAGTTAAATGTTTAAACCACTAGTGGTTTAACCATTTAACCATGTGCCTCCCACGGCGAACAGTGAGTCCAAGATAAATGGCAGTGATAGCCTAGGCTGTCACTGCCATTTATCTTGGACTCAGCTGTAATGAACAAAGCTCTGACGAGCGACAGATCGGTGGTACAGTTATCCAGCTTGTCAGTGGTAGCTGTCAGCGTGCCCATAGTAAGGAGTATACCACCACGGCACTAACTTACTCTAGGAAAGCAGTAGTGGTCAGTAGCTGAGCGATAGAGACCTGCCACTGATGTGATGCTTCAGTAGGTAGGTTTGAATATTGTGTTGCGCAATCGCAGCATGTTCGCGCTTGCTAGAGTTGATAGGAATGCTGAGATCGTCGTCGCGCTTTCTACTCAATTAGTCACTATTATAATAGTTACTTAATTATAATTGCATGCCATATCAGCGGCGATGTGCAGATAACGCGCGTGCAGGATGCGCATTGCGCTGTTCCCGCCAATTTTGACAGTCGCCAGCGGCCCCGGCGAGCGCGAGCACGCACGCACCGCTCCGAGACGCGCCGCGCGTGCGCACCACGCGACGCACTCGCGTACCAGTGAAATGAATTATTGCCGCATAAGTTACTGTTAATGATCCGTGCGAGTGATAACTCTACCAATGTATTAGCTGCGCTTTCCTTCTGAAAGTGGGCCAGTCGGCGCGGGCGGCCGCGGTGCCGCTGATTAGATTAATTACCTAAACTCAGATACCATCCAACATCCACTGATATGATAAACAGAACACCAAAGTTTGTGTAACACTAAATCGGCCTCAAATACTGAAGGTATAAGTTTAATAACAATAAGAAGAAATTCATTATCTATGAAACTAGCCTCATCGTGTTTCTGAACATCTGTTATTGCGCCGGCGCCGCATATATCTGTACACTTCTACAGCTCAAATACTAGGAAGTGGTGAAGGATAGGTGGTTTTGGGAGCTTATTTTGTAAGCGACGAGTAGTTAAAGTTTAAAGTTATAAATCACTAGCAAGCAGCGGACGCGCATAATCAAACTGAATCACTTATGGCACTTATGGTATTCAAGATGTAGTAAATTTTCAACGATAGGTATTTGGTTAAAAATTGTTTCCAAAACCCTTCAGGGCTTTCATTTATTGTTTGTTGTAGGTACCTGATATCCGTTTAACTACATAACAATGATCAAGCCTCGTCCAACATTCGACTCTATCTCTTATCTCACCACCGCCTGCCTCTAAGTTCACGTCCAGCTGGTAGGTATCTCTTCGCTGTTGACTGTACACGTGCAGTTCTGTATGTTATCACTTATCACCTTACGTTATCGCCTGTCGCTATCTTTACATCAAATAATTAAAATTAAATAATGAATCTGCACGTGTAGTGTAGCCGCTTCATATAGCGCCGAACGGCGCACTCACGGACCACGGTATTAAAAGAATTAGGCTGCTTTTCCACCAGAGATGTGCGAGGTAGCTGGGCGGTGCGAGGATGCGTAACGACGCTGTGAAACGATGTGAGCGTTTTCACCAGAGATGTGCTAGGCCGCTAAGCGGAGCTAGGAAGCACACATCCCTCGCACACATATCTCTTGCACACATCCCTCACCCCCTGGCTTGTTTTGTATGTACTTACAAAAACCTCGCTCCGCTAAACCGTTACCGTAGGGGCTGCGCTAAGTGAGGCTAGGTTAATGAAGCGAGTCCTCACACATCTCCGGTGGAAACGCAGCCTTAATCTGTTTTATTTCCTTAAATTCTCTTTGACATATTTTAAGTAAATTTGCTAAAAAGTCTGTCTCGAGCTTCCTTCATTTTGGTGTCTTTAAAATCCTCAACTTCTACTTAATTCATGAAATTAATAGTATATCTTCATTAAGTATACCAATCGAATGCTTTTTGTGCACCCAAGAAACTATTATTTTTACAGAATAGAAAACAATTCATGACTTTCTCTACTAATTACCAATTTAGGTAGACGTACATAGATTTCTTCTAGAATCATCACTATCGGTTTGGCTGTTTAGTTTTAGCCGTAACATTAAGCGGACTGGTCCCGAGGCAGGTTGATATCGACGCAAATCTGTCGCCAGCTCTATTACCAGCACGCGTGGCATGACCACGAAAGAAACGGGTTTTGTCTACGGAAGAATAGACAAAATGACAGATTGTAGAAAGGTAAGTATCTACTGTTTTATGCATACAATGAAGAGAAGAAATGTTTCTATTCTTCAGTAGACAAAAAGTCTGCTACGCCAAGCACAGGTCGCCGCGTGCTGGGGCAGAAGAGATAGGTAACGATTTGGATAGAAAAAACGTTGTCATTACTTTGATAGAATATAAATAGATAGAATTGGTCATGCTACGCGTGCAGTGCACATAATAAGATGCCATAAGTACAATATTCTTGCTCCGTTTAGTCGCACATATTCTCTTGACACAGAATAGTAGATAGGTAGAATAAAAAAACTGAAGTGATTCGAACTGAAGTCATAGTACTCATAAGTTCATATCATAACACTGGCACAGTTAAAGTCGCCCTCAGCCCGTGGGCGCCGGCAGAGCTCGCGAATGCCGCGGTGACGTGCGCTGGAGGCTGCTGGCATTGCTCGGAGCAGCGTAGGCGCCGCTCGCTCAGCGACTGTTAGAAAGAAAAGAAGTCCCACTTCTACGCGTTACCACCTGACAACGTTAGGTGTTAGGGATCTTTGTTTAGAGAAACTATTAAGTACAACACATTAGACAGACTGAGACTGGGTAGGTATATTATATTTCTGGTAGCCCAAGTTTTAGGCCCTTGCTTGGACTTAGTATATCTTAGTAGATATGTGCGTGCAGCACCATAAGCGGACCTTCTCATACTTAGATTTAAGTGAAACACTCAAATTCTATGGAATGTTTTTACAAATTGATGGTAGGTGTCACAACTAGCGCTTGATACGACACCCGCGGTGTGCGCCCGATCACATGTAATGACACAATTTGTTGTCTGAATGATTGTTCTGTTTCGAGTCAGTAAGTAGGTAGGCGTTATCGGCGTGCCCTGAGACTAATTTATGAACAGATAAGTAACAATGATAGGTACATGCGCTGCGAGTGTCGATACAATTGTATCAATAAACTGTCTAGCAGTCAGCTCGTACGAGTTAGTAGGTACAAGTAAAGGTGCGGAGTGTCAGACAGGAAGCCTTCAAGGTTTTTGGATAACCTGCGACAAGTGTAGATAATGTCGCCATCAATTAACAATTGTTTTTAACGCTGATGTAAAACAAGCGATGTTCCAGTTCCAACCCAAAGTATTACAAAATCAAGCTGTCGATGCAGACGAGACGCAGAATTGTAAAATGTTCTGGAACATCAGGGCCGCCGGGGTGCGAACAGATGATATAATATTCAAGTACAGTAATACAACGGAAGGAAAGCTAATTGTTATACTGAATGTCTGACAATGTATTTCTTGGTACGATTTGGCGTTATCAAACTTACTGTACCTACTAAATCAAAAAAATGAAAATCAAAACGTTTATTTGCTAAATACTATCAATACTTCAATGCGTATCTAATTATCTATTGTATAGAAAACGCCCGGAACTATTTAAATAAATTGAAAAATTATGTAGGTAGGTAGGTACCTACCTAAATATAATACAGCATGTGACAAAAATCCTGTTGAATCATTATACTCATCCTTATGAACAACTTTTACTATGGGACCAACCCTGAAATCGTAAAAAAAATCAGCTGTGCCATACATACATTTATGTTCACTTATCAAAACAGGCAACAGATTTTTTTTTCTCAATTTCAGGGTTGGTCCCATAGTAAAAGTCCTACCAATATTATAAACGTGAAAGTTTGTAAAGATGTATGGATGGATGTATGTATAGATGGATGTATGGATGTTTGTTACTCTTTCACGCAAAAACTACTGAACGGATTTTAACAGTAATATTATTACTGTAAAGTTTCATCAAAATCCATTCATTCCATCAAAAGCTATATTATAGCTTATACATCAGAATAACACATAGGCTACTTTTTATCCCAAAAACGCGGGCGAAGCCGCGGGCAGAAGCTAGTAACAAATATTGCGACTCGAGAACTGCTGAAAATAAAGAAAGAACAGTCACTTGTGTGTGTTGCTTTTTGTTCCTAAAATTGATGAAAGTTTGAAACGGAGTCATATTGATTCTCAGCAGTGATAGAGCGTTTTGATGTCTTTTGTCTAACCTTCGCCAGCTCTTGTCAGATAATGCCGCGACAGCGTGTTAGATTTTATAGTCTGTAGTGTTAGTGTGAGAAACGTTCACTTCGGTCGATGTCTGGACAACGTGGTGCTGTGAGAGATTCGCTGGCCTTTAGTGCGGATAAGTGAACCGGGGTATTTATAGTGAACTTTGTAAATGTTATCCAGTGGTGGTGTGTGAATCAGCTGTGGCGGCGCATACGCGCGCGGCGTGTGCTGATCAAAATAAACGTAAATGTCAGACAGGCGGACGCTGCACGCTGCACCGCGCCTGCGCCTGCGCCTCGGATGTGCACTCGTGCCAATGAGGCTGCTGTCTCTTTGATTAATGTTTCTCTTCAAATGATAACGCAATCATTGTTGTGTAGATCACTTGTATATTCTGTATGTAGATCCACGAAGAGGCTGGGCACTGAGATGTTATATAAAATTGAAGGCTTGTATTTATTTCGTAGCGAGTCATTTGGATCGCGGCGGGGGTAGATAAGCACCGCGCCTCCCGGAGCTGGTATGGCATGGCAGGAGACCTTTTGGCGGGCCTCACTAGGTTCATTCCTACTCTAAAGAAAATACTGATTATTATATATTTCTAAGACGCGTTTATATTTCTGTGCACTATTTATATTCATAGACAATAAAACCTCAAATAGATGCAAGTTTGAAAAGGTACATTTAATCAAAGAACCTGAAAAGAAATTACATTGAACGCATGTTTCGTAGCCCGTGCTACGCGAGAGCCTACGCAGTCGTAGAGGGTGTATAGTACCCAGGGACGCAAACTGACGTAAGTGAAACTTTCATTATTGAAAATAGACATTTCAATGTTTATTATGTAGGTGAGAATGGTCGGAAGTGTTTGGATTTTTTTTATAGTCTACGTAAAGTTAACTACATAAGTAGTATAATGTTATTAAATATTCTGGGAATCTTGTGTAGCGTATCACGTAAAATTAAACGAATAATAAATCAAATAAATGCTTTCACTTCGGAGGTCAAAAAGTAATGATAAATTAATTAAAAATTATGACACATTTAATATCATCAGGTAGCTTATGTGTATATTATCGGTGTATCGTTATGTGTAATTAATGTAATTATTGAGTATATTTTGACAACTGAATTTTCATATTTATGACCTATGGCGAGATCACCGTGTGCTGTAGTGATAACTTTGTTAATTTTGGCGCACATATTTGTTGTATCATCATCGCTTGTGTGCAGTGAGTCTTCTGTAGGTGCCTAGTTGCCGACTTACTAGTAGCAGTAATAGGCGGTTGCGTGATCGCGGCACATTCTCACCTCCGGCGCATTCCGCAACGTCCGCGCCTGAGTCCCCGACATTAGCGTCAACACACCAGTTGATCTCACACGGGGCCTGCGCGCCGAGGCCGCACCTCTCGTGTAATATTATAATGTGCATGCGTTGCATACGTAGGTAATCCTCCATACCCGTTTTTGTAGAACGTACAAATCTCTTCAACAGGCGCCGGAAACCATAATGCCATATAGGTATTTATGTATACTAGCAGCTACTCTAATAATATTGAAGCTCTATAGGTACTCGTCGTGTTCGGTGGCTCCTACAAATTGTATCGTTTACTCAAACACTTCTTTTAATTACTTAATTTGTTTATTAGCTGGAGTTGGAACAGAGATGGGAGTTAATTTAAATCACAATATTAGCCAAATAGCGCGAACTCGCATATAGGAACGCATGCGTTTAATGTTCGCACTTCCCGTATTGTAGGTACGTGACATGAAGTACTTAGTTCTTTTTACTTTCCATTGTGTGGTAATCTTCCTCAGAGAAGTATCTCGATACCTACCACTTGTACTACAATGGTTGTAGTGCTTGGCATCATAATGTCACCGTGCAGCGAGCACACGGGGATGCAGTTCACGTCGCTTCACAGCAATGGCGGATCCAGAAATTATTTAGGGGAGGGGGAGGGCTTAGGCGTCCCAAATATTATTTTTGGGGGAGGGGCTAAGGGTTGGAAATCAAAAAAGAAATCGCTAATCTAATTTAAAATCACGGGGTGCTTCTGCCCCCAAGATCCGCTATTGCTTCAAAGTGACATTTAATTTAAAACCAGTCCTCTCCGTTACTGAGTTGTCTTATTTTCTGTAGTTATCGAGGTTTATTCGGCCCTTTCTTTGTTATAGTTAAATGAATAATTATAGTCGCAGTAGTGTCGCGAACGATGACCTCATGGTAGTGTTAGTGACTTCAGCTTCCGGCGCTTGACCGGAACATGACGTGCTGTAACAGTACCGAACGTAACGTGATGATTGTCTTCTGTTGATTGCCGACAACACATTGCGAGGGAATCCGATGACCTATAATTGTGATTAGCTCACTGCCGATATTATTGTCTTAGATATTATAAACGAAACAGTTAGCGTTTCCGCTGAGGAGTGATTGAGTAGGTAGCACCAATTTAGTTATACCTAACCAATAAATAAGTGCACTGAAGTTTATTATTATTAGTTCGTAATTGGCCTCGAGCAGGCTGCTTCAACCAGTGCACTTTTATTCTCATCTATGCACTAAATGCGACAGTATTATAATGGCAGTGCACGCGGTCCCGGTCGGCGGCCGGTTCGCGTGCTGCCCCTAAGTGGGTGTAGTCGCAAGTTCAACGAGCACGGCTATCTGTAGGATGCAGAGCAGCCAAGGTGAACCGCATACACCTAAAAATAACCGAGATACCCGCGGCGAATAAATAAACCGCTGCTACAGGACCGCGGCGAAAGCGAAGCCTGCGAGCGCGCACTCCACCGCACACCATGCGCCCGCGCATACCTACCTACCGGCCTGGAACAGCCATCAAACAACAAAATAATATCAATTCAAATTCTATACCTACTTAGTTAATGAATATAGCCTGTTAGAAGTTAATTACGTAGGTACCTACTACATAAACTAATTTTAAAGCTTGGTATTATCATTAGGTACCCATTTGAGTATTATTAGGTAGGTCGTAAGTACCTAGGTACTTGCTGCGCTCGCTCGAGGGTGAAGGACATTGTTCAGTTTACTATACAATTTATTATTATCCTATTTGTTGAAAGGTGTGAACTCCGCTCTGTCTGGGAAATCTTGCACTACGCAAATAAGAATTTGAGTTTTCGCTGTGCAGATAGGTACCTACCTAATAATTTATAAATTATAATTGAACACATACCTAAGTAGGTAGGTACTACAGATTTAGATTAGGCTAGATATACCGCATGTTCACAAAATAGCTAGTATGAAAACCACGAGCGTGCTACTTTTGCCTACCTATATACTATGCTGTCGCGCAGCTGTTTCTACAGATAATATTGGTACAATTTGGCATTCGTATGTCTTCAACGACAACTATTTGGCAAGTTTCACCGGCGCGTTTGAAAGTAAACTCAAGTAGAAATTCGGCAAGTAGGCGCATCGCACAAACTTTATGGCACGCTGGGACGGACGGTTTGCGGTATCTAGTCTACTCTAAATCTGTGGTAGGTAGGTACAATGGCCAATCGTTCATTCATCATAGTGATAAGTTAAGAACAGTGACAATGAGTTGTGTGTGTGTTCAATGAGTTGTACACAATGCAAACAAAACAAAAAGTGAAACAAAGTGTGTTCAAGTGATCGTGTGGAATGTGATGTAGTGCGCGTTGGAGCCGAGAGATGGCGTCGCGGTCGCCTATGCTGGGCCAGCGCAAAGTCACGTGGGTCGTGGAGATCGGAGACGTGCCAGCGTATGCTTACGCGCCCTACGAGAAACATCTAAATAATAGCAAATGTAAGTATACAATGTACATTAAGAAAATGAATTAAATTAAGTACGTCTACTTACCTACCTATCAAAAATCCAATCCAGTTTCTTAAATGTGTTGCACACGTTGCGTACGTGAAACAGTTTTGTCTCTACCTTTATGATAGGTAGGTACCTCATTTGTTGAAATCCGTTTGGTCGTTTTCTCTAGAAAGGAACATAGAAACGGAACTAAACAGACCGGTTAAAAATATTACCTTTCGCCGCAGTCGGGTAAAATGTTACAATGGTACATGATTAGAAATATTTTCACGAAAATCAGCTAGAGGTAGTGTAGGTACTAGAAATAAGCAAAAAACACGAAATAAATTATATTTTAGAATTTTTATTATTTTGAGGCTGAATTTTATGCTTGACTGCGACTGCTGCGATTGCGAATAAGATAATTAGCATTGGTCCGAGGCTGCGAGTAAATTGTATTTTGTGCTATCCAATTATTTAAAACAACGACATCCATGCATCATCAACTAAAACTATACGCCTCTAAAGATTAGTACTAGATGGCGTAACTAGACTAGAAGCGATAAAGAAAATTAATGTTGTTTGCAACGAGGTCATCAGTAAAAAAATATGTTTTGGAAATTATTTAATTCAATTTAATGAAAATATTGTAGGAGTAAATCGTAAAATCGAACTATAAGATTGTTTTAGAAGTATTTGTATTAAGCCTGCAATACATGTTGGCCGAGCGTTGTCGAGTGAAGGCCAATACCAACATGCAGACGGTATAATATTTGCCTTGTCTTGCTATCGCTCGGTGTCAATTGCCTAGTTGGTTGAGTATAGACAAGCGCCAACGTGTATAGACCTCATTTGACGTAGCTTGCCACAACTTGCAGTCGCTCCCTTTATAATTATAATACTCTTTGAGTCGCTCGCGATCACTTGCCTCACTCACTTCGGAGCGTGGTCGGTTTTTGTGAACAAATCAAAGGTGCTCGCGCGCGCTCGTACAATAGTGTTCACACGTTTGTCCGCGCGCTATTATGCGGTTGACATCGAACTTGCCGAACGTGTAGACAGTAGCGCTTTTTTTTTTTTTTTTTTTTTCGAGGTTGAAATCCTCATGGATGTCCCCCGCCCTGGGGAGGGCGAGGGGGTCTGTCAGACTCTTACTGACTAAAACCACCCCGGTGTTCCTCCAACTACCTTACGCCGGGGGCACGGGAGTCGCTTGCGCATTCGTCCGCATCCCCGGCAGGTATTGACCCGCCAAATGAAAGGCGGGCCCCGTCACCCTATGCGGCCGTCATGTGCGGCCGCAATTCCTCTGGAGAGGCGCGCGCGGAACACGTCGCGCCACCGTCTCGGGCCTGTTTCCGTTCGGGCGACGGACGCCCCAAGTCCGCCGCCCGCAGGCCGCACCCTATGGTGGCCGGAGATCGTTGGCCGCCCTACGGCGCCCGGTGCGTCTGCTGCGGATGGGGAGAGAGGACACCGCCTCCCTCTCCCTTTCCGCCGCCTCCTTGGCGTGGACAGTAGCGCTTGCCTTGTGTCAATTTGTCTAGGCTCGCGTTGGTCTAAGCTCGGCCAACATGTATTGCAGGCTTTAGAGCCGTTTGCGTAGATTTCTTTGATCTGGTCACACAAAGTAATGTGTGAGTGTGCGTGACACACACACACTACAGTAATTTTTATTGTACGTACGCAACTTAATCGTGCCGCGGAGCGAGCGCCCACCCTCCCGCTTGTCATCTCGACTCGCTCGCCTGTCATTTGTCGGAAACTAACTTTGCTGCGCCCGTTCGTGATGTTTTCCACGCTTTTTAGCGTTGTTTCATTAACTTTATTTTTTTGTGCGCGACAGTGAGGCAAAAGTGTTGATAATTGAAGTGAAGTGTCGGATATCGACTGGTGGTGTCTCTCGCCAAGTTCTAATATTCTTGTTTTGAAAAGTTTGGATAAAGTTTCAACTTGGGAGTCGGGAGTGGTGGTGTGTTTGTGCGTGTTGTCATGTCTCAGAAAAACTTTTTATTATCACACAAACTGGATTGAAAAGGCGTCATCGGAGACAGATAAAGCTCGAAGAAAATGGAGCCGAGTTACGTAGGTAAGTGTGTCGGGCGTCGCGCGGCGCCACCATAATAAGTTAGCGTAGCAAGACCTTGAATAGTCGAATGTTGGAGGTGCATAGTGCGCCTGGTGATGCAAGCGCGCAGCGTGCGCCCGCGCCGCCGCACCGCCGCCGCGGGTTCTCGCTATCTTATCAGACTATGTAACGTTGTGTACATAGGTAGTCATCTGATAAAGTTGGAACTCACTCTCTTCTCGCGTTTCATAAGATTATCCATCAGATTTTATATTAAATAATTATGATAACAGATAACACTGAGATTCTATATTAATAGGCTCCTAGAATTACTCAATTACTCATACGGTCAGAGAGTCGCCTTCTGTGTTCCAACTGTTACAATTCTGCAGATAGCGAGCAGCGGTAGCGGCCCCTACTTACAAGTCATAGCTTGTGGGTTTGACTCCTGGTCCCTGGTAGGGCATGCTTTATGCAATTTGTTTCTTCACAACCTAAAAACTGTGAGGAAAAATATTGTAAGGAAACCGGCATGTCCTAGAAGGAATAATTCAAAGACATGTGACATCCACCAACACATATTGGGCCTGCATGGTGGACTTCAAAATTTTAATACTGATGTTTTCAGAATCAGGTATCTACCATAATTTCAGTTTTTGTTAGGGAGTCACTTGCATAATATAATATATCATCATCATTACCTCAATCAGAAGCAAGTATTTAAATAAATACTATAAATAAATGGTTATATAAAACCCATCAATACAGTGAAATGAGGAACAATCAAAATTCAATTGTTTGCGGCCACAGGTGGCAACCTGTGCATCTGAGAATTTAACAGAGAGCTAATTACTACTTAAGTCATCAGTATTCTGAGAGCTGATGGATGTGTCAAGTTGTGAGTGTCAGTTTTTATATTTCATGGTTTTAAAACAGGCTAAGGAAGTACTTTAATAAGAAATCAAAGTAGGTATTGTATACAAAATTTTTCACATATCACTCAAATGTTTTCTGTGTAATATTTATAAAACTCAATCAATGAAAGTGAAATGAGGCAATTAAAATACTTTTGTTTGACGGTCGCAACAGTCTGCTTGTATATCTGGAATTAATATTTAATACCTACATAAAAGAAGAAAAAAATTAACTGAATAGTTGAATAGGAATACCTATTAAAAGGATAAATTTACCCAAACTAAGGAAGACATGATTTCATCTTTGTATGGAACTCTGGCCATAACATTTTTAAAAACCTGGGAAATTAACCCCTGAATAGAATAAAGTAACATTAAAATTTATATTTAATACCATCTAATATTTTTTGGGCACAAAATAAAAAAAAAATGTTTGATGTTTTTCGTGAGAATTATGACCAGTGACCAGTGATCGGAATTGGCAGTGCTAATTTACCTAAACTTCGAGGAACAGAGCCGAAAACGGGAGACTTCCTTACAACAATATTTTAAGTAACCTAAAGTACAGTACGATTCACGAAAGATGACCACAATGGCGGCCGTCTGCGCACGTACACTGGCGCGGACCAATGGCGTCGCTCCGGTCTTGACGCATTCCGCCCGCCCCTCACCTCGCACCTCCAAAGGGACCTAAAATATGCCTTCTGTGGTGTGTGGTGTAGTGGTCATCTTTCGTGAATCTTATTGTACTTAGTGTAAAAAAAAATTACTTTTGTATGTTGTAATAATCATCAAATAAATCAGCTTGTCAATAAGACTTCTCATAACATATTATTAAGTGAATGTATGTACCTACTTCAGTAGATTGTTGCGCTGTGCAGAATCTGTCATGCACCAATTGTGTTGAAGAAAGCTGTGTATGAAATGTTGGCGGGATCACCTTTCAGCAGATCATGTTCTTCCTTATGAAACTGGTTTGTGCTGGGTGCGGGGAATCAACATCTGCTATCGTGTTATGTTATGAGCTCACTCAAACGTTTTTGATGAGGTAGCAAATATCTAAATACCTACATAAGTCTGTAGATTGAGTAATTGAGTATCTTATAATGGGATCTTTATGTTAGGATTTTTATGGTGCTGGTGCTGCTGATGCATAACAATGGATGAAGTTTGCTAAGACAATGATTGAAGTAATTTTCATTATGTGGCCAGCTTGGATATAAAGTAGGTCATGGTTGAAATTGAAGCTGAACCTCAGTAAAAGATTACTGGGTCATGTACCTATACATAAAAAAAAGTAAAAACCGCTTTCAAAAAGACCACTTTAAAGTGATTCTGAGTTTTTTGGATGTTTTTGATCACTATTCAAACAAAAAGTGAGCATGCAGCTAGAACCTCGAACTGAATGAGACGCGGAAACTACTGCCATCCAAAAGACAAATACGAGCAAGATCAAGATCCGCCATCCCATGTAATGACGCTAAAAACGCAGGCAGGTCCATTGACCTATTTGTCACTAGACTAGCAGTTCCGAACAATGATCATGCGGGATACGCGGGGACAGCGGGGTATAGATTCTCCCTCGAATGTTCGTAAACAACAGTTCTCGCGGTGATATCACGCGGCGAGTCGGTACAGAATAGAGAGGCAGGACCGACTGTGACGTGCTGTGAAAAGGACGGAAGGGTCTCGATATGTAAACAACGAGCACCGACCCATGGGCTGACCGCGGCAAGCGCAGCTTAACTGCGCAGTTCGATCGACCAGCGCACCCTCGAGCCCCTCTTAACATAGACTACTAATAGCGACTACTAATAGACTACTACTGGCGGGGCGACCGCCAACTACACCGTCACTGTGTGACGGTGTAGTTGGCGGTCGCCCCGTATGCAGCTGATGGGCGGAGTCTACGGCTATAAAAACCTCGCGTGGTGGCCGCGCGCCCTCTTGATCCAGCGGCAGATCATCAGTTAAGTGCTCCAGCCACATTACCTGAAGACCTGAAGACCCGTATTGCCAGCGAACTACTCACCCCTTTCTAGTTATTTCTGTCTACCAAAGTGTGGTACTATATTTGTTAATGTAAAAAAATACATAGTGTTTTGTATAAAGGTGTTTGCTTTATTTTCCTACCCTAGTTAAAATAACCCTTCAGGTTATTCTAGTTACAATTGCTATAAACAAAATGTACCTACCAGTACCTACATAATAACAAGATTCGCAGAGAGTTGATAAGCGTTGCGTCTCGTGAACTTGAGCGGTTGGCGTGCGTGTGCGCATCTCGTTGTCTTGCACAATTACCGCGATGATGTCATGTCACTAATTTTATTGAGTGACTAACTGTCGAACGAGAACTATGAGCTGGTTGAGCATGCAGGCTGTAAAACTAATAGCCAGTAACTCGCGTGAGAACTTGCGCAGCGCTGTTGCTGGCGGCCGAGATACCCACAAGGCTACAACTGAACTGCGAGCGGACCACTCAATACCTACCACTCTCGATCCGCTTGGTGTGCTGCGTCGGAGCTTCAGTGTCATGGGGAACGTCCTATCTAACCAGAACCGTGAAATTGTGGACATTCGTGTCTATTTTTAACCCCCAACTTTGTTACGAGGGGTGTTATAAGTTTGATGCCTATGTCTGTCTGTCTGTGCCATCGCAGCTTCCAAACTGATGGACCAATTTCAATGCGATGTAATCTTTTTAATTGAAAGGTAGTTTAATCGGGGATGGTTCTTAGCTAAGTGTTTGATGAAGATCTGTCCAGCTATTTAAAAGTTATGAGCTTTATTCCGAAATGGTGTGAGAACTTCATAATAATACAATTAACTATTTATTGTGCCATAAGTTTTGTGTCGGAGGTTTATGACTTATGATTTCTTCGAATCTTTATATTTCGTTAATTTGTAACGAACATTATTCTAAAGCACAAACTTCCGAGGTCCTGTAAGATTAAGTACGTGTACAGTCAGTGCCCCACATTGTCAGACCCCTCTTAGAATCTTGCTATTTCTAAGGGGGGCAACACAATGTGGGGCACTGACTGTACCTAGGTAGGTACCTGAATTATGCATTCTAGTTCATGAGAATTACTAAAATCCCTCTCGCAGCCGTTCTAGTACACTTCAAATTACAGTAATTTTCTGACATAGTCCTCGTAAGGCGTCGTTGAAAATTTCAAGTTTAAAATACACGTTCCTTTATTTCTGAGCAGTGAGGACATGATCGTGTCTAGTCGTAGGAGTTCAAGCACATTAAACTCCTTGTCGGGGTCGTCAAGCTGCTAATCGTATAGTTATTATGCGGCGGGCGCGGCGGTGCATCCTCGGCACTGCATAATAGTGAGCGACGTAACTGTCGCGTCTGGCGGTGCGCGACTCGTGAGGCGTCCATCGCACTTTGTACGTTTAATCGTCGCTCGTAATCGCTGCATTTCCGTCCTACGATTGACAACTGCTAACACTGGCGCTAACTTGCATACAAACAATTATTACCTGTACCTCTTACCTTGCCTCTCAATCGCATTCATAGCTGTTATGTGCTCCACCCGTATGGTATGAAAACGGACTTCTTAAATTCCGTTAAACACATCCTTTCATTCTACTCGTATGTTTAAGCCTGCAGAGGGCAACGAGCAATATTTTGAATGATTGAGTTAAGTTGATAGCTGCGTGGTTAGAGTACAGCGACGTCACTATACCTGTAGCGACGGCGACATCTATCGGCTATATCAAGTACTATCCTACATCGCGCAAGAAGAGTTTCAGCGCAATTAGCCTATACACAGAAACCGACATCAACTGTCGGGGCAGTGGCCCGACAGACAATAACACCCAGTCTAGTAGGAGGATAATAATTATCCTCCCTTTTCAATGGAGGGACGTTCCACCTCGTCCCTCCAATCACCATTATACCTACTTCGTGGGAGTCGGCTGGACGTTCGGCCCGTGCAAACTTGGTACGTACCTACCCTCGGCGAATAACTGAAATGGCGCCCCTTGAAATAAAAACGCAACAAAATAAAAACCAATATTATAGGGTACTTGCCGGGGACCTACCTGCTGATTGTCTATACTGCTATGCGGCTATAGTCTACATAGAAGAGGCGCGTGAGCTGACCAGCTAACAGCGCGTGGAAAATCACCCATCCCTTACCCTCGCCATGCCGCCCCCAAATTCGCGTGCCCTAGGCCGTTGCCTAATTTGCCTATTGTATGGCCCTGGTTCGTCTACGACGCTAGATGTGGTGAGGACTAAGGTAAGGTACAGCTCATATGTTCCCGACGTCTCGTCATGTTCTCATCATCGTTTAATTCTCGTAATTTGTCATAAGTGGTCCAATTTTCCGGCGTGGTAGGATCATTGACACGGCGTGCGCAACGTATTGATAGAATTATGTGCAGCACGTGTGCGAGCCGGGCAGCGGGCGCACACGCACGCACCGCTTAATGAAGAGAAATTAGTGGAAATAATTGCTACGCAGCGAAACATGGAATGTTTCGGCATCTCCGCGCACCATCGGACATAGCTTATCTACTGTGCGCCTGTTTTTACAGCACACACACTTCAATTACTTAAATGAGCAGCCGCTCGGGCAATTGCTAAATATACCAGCGAGTGCACAACATGACCGCAGGCTATTTTAATGCTGTTGTAGTTTCGCACGCCGCAAATTAATCATTGCATGTGGACCTACCACCGTTCCGTACCTACTATAGTATCAGCTTCAAAATTATGTTAGCACGTGGTGTCAGCGGCGTAGCGTTTGGTGTCAATGTCAAACTTTCCTTCCCATTCCTTACGTAACGTCGGTCGGGTCCGCCCACACCGCGCTGCTCGTGAGTGCTCCGCGCCAGCTCGAGCCGCTGAGTGCGTCCGACATCAGACATGCACTCATATCTTATTTGACATAACTGTGTGATATGACAAATCGCATAATAGATACCTTCTGATTTATGAATTCTAGCTTTTTTAACCCTCCTTTCACCTACCTACTAGAAATCAACCAGACTACTCATTTCTAATATCTACGGGTCTAAAACGCAAGAAAAAAAGTTACAGTTCCATTGGTTCCAATTTTCTTTCATGGCGGCATGGCATCCGATGCAGCATCTAACTTTAAAACTGTTTTGTCATAAACTCATAAACTGACGTTTCATAAGATGTAATTTTAATGTCTAGCTTGGGCGCACATGTTTTTCGGAAGGGGAACAAAATAAATAAACAAAGTCACAAAACCATGATGTGCGACGAACCCTCCCGCGGTGACGCGCGACGGTCCTGCGCCTGTTCGTATGAAGTAATGCACGAATTGAGTCAGGGAGTGAAGTTTTTGTCTGTTGAAAGGGCCGGAAAGTGGCGACGGAAACTAGGAAACCAAACCGCGCTCATAATGTTAAGCAACGATGGAGTGAGCACCGTGGCGTGAATTTGCACCCATCTATTAGTGGCATCCAAACGATCGTCAAACAAAAGCTTATCTTATCAGCTACGTGCGCCGGTTGTTATGATGGTGTAGGACCTACACCGTAGGTAAAGACAGGAGGAAGGAAAACATTACTAGTTAATCGACTAGGATATTTTTAACTGCTGATAGGTAGCTACTATATATTGTTAATGTTATACTTAGTTATGATACCACTCTGATTCATTCATCACGTGCGTTGTTTATAAGATATCGCGTCTTTATACCTACTTCCTGCATGTTAACACTTGATAGTTAGGACAGTCTTTCTTAGATCTCATCTTTTATTCCGCTCGCGAGTCGCGACCCTCCCAGTTATTTTATTCTTTTAGAACTGCCACTCAAGCGCTTCAGATGGACCCGCGGCCGGACCGCGACGCCGACGGAACGCATGTCCTGCAATCGGCAATATTCTATCTAAGGCAATATTATCAATACGATGCACGGGTAGGGTTGCCAGATACAGATTTATCATTACCTGGACATTTCAGGGGTGGCGAACGGAATTGGAGTCCAAGTTTCAACACCAACTGTGGCGATTAGTCCCGCTATGCTCTAGTTTCGTTATGCTCGACTCGTAAAATACCTACTAAAAAGTTGGACGGATGATAAAAAAATAGATTTAAATTACTATTTTAGTCGTATCTTTAAAGCGAAAAAATATTTGTATTTTAGGTAAGAATAACCATACCCTATTAAGTCTTTGAACGCCTTTGACAAACAATACATTTTCTATTGTGTCTGGTGGCGTGGCGTTCAGTGTTTACTGTTTACCAAACTTAAAACAAAATTATTATTATTAACAATTTTTAATACTGGTAGGTTTTCGGGAATTTCAGGACTGGACACGGGACCAGACGCAAAATTCCGGGACTTTCCCGGATTTGCCGGCTATTTGGCAACCCTATGCACGGCGCACAATAATGTAGCAACACTGCCAGTTTTTATTTACTTACTACATACTACACAGATGATTAATTTCATCAGTGTCATCAGTGGTTCGTGGTCTCAATACTCTCTCAATACAAAAGTAGGCAGAAAAATGTGAGATTTATACATATATTTTGACAGAATGTCAAATCTATACCACTTATCCTGATGAGGTACTCACTTTCTGTAAACCGATAGTGTGAGGCCGATGTTGTTGCCCTGCCGGGCGGCGGGAGTACGTTCACGTCCCCGTATAAGTCCGCTCCGCTCCTAGGAAAGGCTCGATGTAACAGTGGTTGTCGAACCGGTCCCTTCTAGATATTAGATGGTACCATTACGCAGGCGTGTGTGCAGCTGCAGTGTGATCAGTATTCTACGGTAAGCCTGAGTCTAAGCAGTTCGGTTAGTTGTTACACACCAACTATACCGAACTGCAGCGTGGGAACTTTTAAATTCGGTAGGTTTGAGTTGTTTTGTCAAAGAAACGTCTTGTCCAAAGTAATATTCCCTCATGGACGTATTATACTAACGTTAGTATAATACGTCCATGTATTCCCTACACGAAAAGAGAGACAGCACGCACAGTAGGTAATCATACGATCGACATGCAATTTTAATAGTATTTCGTAAATCATGACGATCTTCCGAAATTACTTGTAGGTACTATATATGTCCATGAAACATGTAACAATTTCATGAAATTGTAAATGAATGCTGTGTTACGCACGTAGTCTCCGCGTCTAGCGTTCAACTGCCGCCGTCTAATTAACACGTTGCTAAGCAACGGCCTTGAGTATTCCCGCCAAACTATGTATTATAAGAACACGCGGACTCTACAAAGTTACCAAAATAATGAATGGTAATCTTAATCAGAGATCAGGATCACACATCACATGCTTAATCAATAATGTTGATAAGTCGGTAATGTTGAATATGTTGATAGTGTGAGCGACGAGCAAAGCGTTTCCTCGACAATTCTGGCGATACGAACTGGGTTGGAGTGGGACTCCAAGTTTCAACTTCAGTTGGACGGACGGATGTTACCATACCCTACTTAACTAAAAACAAAAATTTTGAGACTCTTAGGCTTATTAAACATTTTAACAACACGGGACCACACGCAAAATTCCGGGACTTCCCGGATTTCCCGGCGATCTGGCAACCCTAGGTTTTTTTGCTGATTTTTGAGGAATCGGCCATAATTTTTCGTGTACATAATACTTCATGGTATGCGTATACTGTAAATATAGTGTCAGTAGATGTCTACGCTACACTGCAGTGTTCTGGAGCCGGCCTGTCTGTTGTCGCTCAAGAAGTTCAGTGGAAGCGACGACGACGTAACATGCGATATTTAATGAGCAACATGCAACACGACATAAATATCTTATTCTTTTGTTTGTATATTTGGTCACTTGTACAAAATAACAAGCTGCATGATGTGATGATGTAGGAACTGTAAGAAGATATAGGTAGGTAGTTACCGAAGCCCTAGTCGATACCGACTAAAGTATTATGGCATATTTATAATACTTTAGTATTATGGCATATATTACTATCCGAGACTCTTACTTTGACAACTATCTCGATGATATTTGGAACACTTGGTCAACAAGGTCAAAATAACGATAAGGACGATAACAGTATTTTATGTAAATTCTCGGGAACTCTTCACTGAACAGATGAGGCGATTGAGTCTTGTTTTATCGTTGGCTTAATTATTATCAGAACTGTTAATGGTGCGGATAATGACTTGCGCAATGCGCACACGCAAGGCCTCATTAACAGCGAGGTATATATGGCTTACGCTGACATCAGGTACCTTCAGTTATGACACCGTGGAGTAAAATATTACGTCATCTTATTTATTTAAATCGGTCTTCGTCGCATGCGTTATCTTGCAGCGTCTCTGATGAGATGTCGTCATGGATGGAGTTAAAACCGCGATGGTAGAAAAAAAAAACAGTTACCTACATGACTATATGCAAGAACGAATACCTATGCAAAGAGAATAATTACGTTGTGGGATGTCATAATCTCGCAAATTATAGGTACCTACTTGTGCTTTCATTTGCTTGTACAACGTTACTACCTATAACAACACATGGAATAAAGTCTCTGTGACGATGTTCATTAATGCGGATGTCCTTCTTATGCCGTGTCGTGTGGCTCGCCTTCATTTATTGCAATCATTGATGGCTACTGCAGTTTTTGTTGATGTCCCTCTGTAACAACGTAGGCAATAGGTTTGGAATGCATCAGAATCTGAAGCAATAGATTCGCGTCAGTTGCGACGCGCGGCGCAAATCGTCGAAGGTCGCGGTGACACTGCGATACATCTCATTACGCGACGGACGCCACAAACAAAGCGACAATAATGTTCGCTGGAGCGAGGATAACGGGTCCACCGTCATCCATCGATACCATAACGTACTAGTTTTCAGTCGGCACTCGGGAACACAACTAGCTTGCCTATGCGCATTTTTTGTTTATAAAACGGGTGCTACATTTATGAATATAACAGAACCCGTTAGTGCTGGTGTAGACGCGGGTGCTGCGCGGCGCTCGCCGGGCTATGCTCACGCTTCTTAAGACCTGGGAGGCCTTCCTGCAGCCCACTGCTGGCCGCGAGGCTGTCGGTGGTGACCGTACGTCTTCAGAGTGACTGCCCCGCCCCCCGCTCGCTATTGTGATCATACGTCGTTGTTGTATACCTATTGGTGTTCACTGTGCGACAACCTACTGTGCTTTAGTATTAACGAACTTGAGGAATTTCACTAGCGTTATAATTATAATTTCTCTATTGAAGAATGTGTGCTGTCGTTTATTAAAAGTTCGGTTTTAATATAAGGGTGTTTGATTGTTTCAGATGAACGAGAAGACGTCCAGAAGAAAACGTTTACCAAATGGATAAACTCCCAGCTAGTGAAGGTGAGTTCTGCACTATGACACATATGATGCACCTTATGTAGGCTTGTACCTTGCACTCCGTCTAGCTGAGCCTTTGAACTAGTAAGTTAACATAAAGGCATCACACTGTAGATGTTGCGTAGATAATAGATATTTGATCAACTAAATTGTTTTGTTGTGGATCGTCTGCGCGCGCCGCCCACTTAGTGAATCAATGTGTAGTGCGTAGTGTGAGAGGTGGCTAGGGCTGCCATCACCTAAATTGCTGACGCCCGCCGGACAAAAACTTTAAAAACCCCGGACATTTGGGTGAAATTGAATATTTTTCCCGGACGTCCCCGAAAAAAAATTTTCATCGATCAGGATTGATGAGCCCTGACACAAAGTGTCCGGTTTTTCCCCGGACACTTTTTGAAACCGCTATCGGACGCTCCCCGGACGCCCTCTAAACTAGGACAAATCCGGGGAACCCCGGACGGATGGCAGCCCTAGAGGTGGCACACATTGCTTCTTGTTTAATTTATTTATTCGTATTGAAACATTGATAGACATGTTGGCGGAGCTTAATTCATCGTGCCTGAGCCCTTGGCCGACTGAAGACTGAACTGTTTGATGTGTCATGGAGTAGGTATCTATTTCTAGTGGAGAAATTAGCAGTTCAGTAAAATCGATCATAGCGTAGGTAGTACGAAAGTCTAAACTTCTTTTATTATCGATGAACGTTAGATCGATAAAAAACTGGACGTAATGCCTGAGCTCGCTGCGCTGTAACCTCAATTTGAGAACTAATAAATAACACAAACTTCCACAAATGGTGGTGTAGAAAGTTTCAAGTTTTATTCACTATTTATAGCATGAGGCGGCAGTCGGGACCAACTGAAGAGCGTCAGTCGTTATAATGTCAGTGTGTTCTTCAAACACACCAGTCCGCGATGCTCACAAATTGTGTGTATGAAGTACCTAATTAGGGTCAATTCTCGACACAGCGAGCCGCGATATGTTTACGACTGTACGCCATATTTATACAAATATGGTGGAGCTGCAATCTGTGAGTGTGACGAACTGCACTAAGGTTTCGGGATTTCCAGGGATATTGTGTTCCCGGGACTCAGGAATAAAATTTTACCATTCACGGGAATTCCCGGGAATCGGGATATGATGGCAATTCCTTCAGTTTCTAAATATGATGTAGTTCTTAGGGTTCCATAGTAAAACTAGGAACCCTTATAGTTTCGTCATGTCCGTCTGTCTGACAGCGATAACGTGCGAGTGAGAGGGAATGATTAGTGCCGCCATTTTAGATTCGCTTCTTTATTGGCGCGGGTTATACCTACTGTGTATGATACAACACATATTATACTATTATAGGTATGTACTGTGTTGTGTTATTAGTATTACCTCTCTATTTCCAGTGTCAGGTATCAACACTTGCATACGTCGTCTGATTCTGTAGGTATTGAGAAACATAAGAACTATAAGAAGGTAGGTACGACGTACGAGTATCTATCTAGTGAATTCTAGTCTACGTAAACCAGCAATAAACGAATCTATTTTCAAAATCACAACCTCTGCATCAGCGATTTAAAAGGCATCACTATGAAGAGCCTTTGGAACAACGGCTCTTTGACAATTTATATTATCTGTGACAGTATGAGAGCTCTTTTAATTTAGTCGTTTGGTGGCAGTACGACACCCGCACGGCTGCCGCACGACTACCGCACGGTGGCAGTCCGACACCAAACGTCTAAATTGAAATAGCCCATCAGGTTGAGGTGAAAGAGTCATACTTATTACTTGATGTGAGAAAGATAAATGTCTACATTAATCTAACCAAAGAGAAGGTAGAATCTTTACAAGTGTTTATGTCGTGTATTGTGCATCGTTGCAGAACGACAAGCCGCTGGTGGAGGACCTGTTTCTGGACCTGCGAGATGGAGAAATCCTACTGTCGCTGCTGGAGATCCTCACCGCGCAGCAGTATGTAAGTACACGCGTACTGGAGTGATATGTATGTACCATGCTACCATGGTCCGCGGTAGGCAACTGGGAACATGATAGCAGTACAGTAAGTTGTCGGCTTCGGCTGTCCTGGCTATGACTAAAAACAGTCTTGTCTTTTGATAACTCCCGGCATTTAGTGAGTCCTCCCGGAGGTCAGACGTTAGTCTGTCAGTTTAGAAGTATCACGGAGATGATACTGTTAATAATTCAGAAATCCCGCTCTCGTGGCAGGTCATGTCCGTTAGTTGCTAACTCCTGCACTTCCTTTTATGTGTCAACTTTCACTTTCTCTTTGATTTGTGCAAATTAGCTTTGTCTCGGCGTCGTTAGACCTTTGTGTGTAAATGTAAGTGTATGGGTGGCTCTCGAGGTGTCTGCACGACAGACTTCTACACTGGAGTGTATACGCAGCGCTTCATGTGAGGAATACTCGCGTCAATGTGATGTGTTGTTGAATGAAATACCGCTGTTATCATTTATTAATTTTACAACTGCTGCTGACGGCACGAATTTTTATCTCGTAGGTATTAGTCATCCAGCTATGTAGATAACAACTTTCAGCATGTCACCTTTGAAGAGAGAGATAGAAAGAGATGCTATAAAGTAGACTAACTTCATTGAATATTATAGAACTTATAGATATGTCGCAGATGGATTGTCGAATCTGCTGTTTTACAAAACCGCTAGTTGTTTTACAAAACCGCTAGTTGTTTTACATACGGATTTGGCCATCCACCTAGTAGCAAGTGTTAGTGTTAACATGTGCGCACTGACGTGTTGGTTCGTTGTTGCAGAAGCGCGAGCGCGGGCGCATGCGCGTGCACCACATCAACAACGTGAACACAGCGCTGAACGTGCTGGACGCCAACGGCGTGAAGCTCGTCAACATCAGCAGCAACGACATCGTCGACGCCAACCCCAAGCTCACCCTGGGTAACATGCCTTGCCTTGCGTGCGTCATGCGCGCCTTGTTGCTGTTCTCTAGGCGCTCCGCGAGCCTGTTTTAGCGCACTACTCCTAGGCGCAATGTTGGTTGTTATAGCAACGCCAGGTGGCTGAAAAGGAAGACATTTGTCTTTGAAGAAGACGTTTTTCGACACCACCTTATAAAGTAGCTATACCTGGCGAATTCAATTGAATCGTACTATGTTCTTTGAAATACTATTTTTATTTTGCAGGTTTGGTATGGAGTATAATTCTGCACTGGCAGGTGCACTACCATCTAAAAGAGCTGATGTCGGAGCTGCAGCAGACCAACCTGGAGAAGACGCTGCTGGCGTGGTGCCGCACGCACACGCAGGTCGGTGCCGCGCGGCTTTGGAGGAAGGCTGTTCGGTGAGGAAGGTCGGAAGCAGGAAGCCCTTTAATGCGTGTATGTGTTCCTGGTGCAGAACTATGCGGGCGTGGACGTGAAGAACTTCACGACGTCGTGGTCGGACGGGCTGGCGTTCAACGCGCTGCTGCACCGCTGGCGGCCGCAGCTGTTCGACTACGCGGGCGTGGCGGCGCGCGCGCCCGCGCAGCGCCTGGAGCACGCCTTCAGCGTGGCGCACGAGCAGCTCGCCATCGCCCGCCTGCTCGACCCCGAGGGTACGCCGCACTTCAGCGCCGCTGCCGGCATCTTGTTGGCGTTTGTTTCTCACCAGTTTGGTATTGCTTACAGACGTGAACACGCCGAATCCTGACAAAAAGTCGATAATGATGTACGTCATGTGCCTGTTCCAATCCCTGCCGCACTCGAGCGAAGACGTGGCCGACATGGAGAGTATACACTCCGAGCCCAGCACGCCTGTCGCCACGCAACCGCCCGAGGTACGAACATGTGAATACTGTCGATGCGTAGTCGCATCAGTGCTGAGTATTGTGGGATAGAGGGTGTACGAGTTCTTGTTTGCTAATACATTTGATAAGGTTAGATGGAAGAAAACTGGACTTGCGGAGGTCTCGTGAAACGGTTTATTAATTGTTAGATGTGTTAGCAATAACTAATGCGGTGTGCGCGTCAGGTGTCGGGCAGCCGGCCGCTGTCGACGGCGACGACGGGCTCGGTGGAGCTGGGCGGGTACTACGCGGCCTTCGAGGAGGTGCTGGCGTGGCTGCTGGACGCGGAGGAGCGGCTGGGCGCGGCGCGGCCGCCGGCGGGCGACGCGCTGGCGCCGCTGAAGGCGCACTTCCACGCGCACGAGCGCTTCCTGCTGGAGCTGGCGGGCGCGCAGGCGCGCGTGGGCGGCGCGCTGGAGCAGGGCGCGCGCCTGCTGGGCGAGCTGCCGCGCGACGAGGCGGCCGAGGTGCGCCTGCAGCTGCGCCTGCTGGGCGCGCGCTGGGAGGCGCTGCGGCGCGCCGCGCTGGCCACGCAGGCCGACGGCCACCGCGCGCTCATGCGCGCGCAGCACGCGCAGCTGGCCGCCTTCCGCGCGTGGCTCACGCGCACGGAGGACCGCATGTCGCGCGCCGCCGCCGCGCCGCCCGCCGCGCGCCTGCGCGCCGTGCAGGCGCTGCACGACGACCTGCGCCGCCAGCAGCCGCGCGTCGACGAGCTGGCCGACTGCGTCGTCGTCGTCGACGACGACGCGCAGGATAACTGTAACTATCGCCTTTTCACGTCCGAATACTCCATCTTATACATATTTCGTACATAGTGTTTTAAGACTTTTAACAATGTTTCCGATTTCACTGATCCGATATTTAGCATATTTAGCGATATTTAGCACAACGCGTTTAAGTGATTAATAAAATAATTTATAATCGATTGTTTTCAGCCGTGACCGAGATCGAGGACGAGCTGACCGCGCTCAGCGAGCGTTGGTCTCACACGTGCCAGTGGACGATGCAGCAGCTGCAGCGCCTGCACGAGCTGCAAGCGCAGCGCACGGCGCTGGACGAGCAGCACGCCGAGCTGCTGCAGGCCGCCGAGACGTACGAGAGCGAGCTGAAGCAGATGGAGGCCAACCCCGCCAGCGAGGTGGGCGCGGTGCTGCAGCGCGTGGGCGACCTGCAGCGCTTGAAGCGCGCGCTGGTGTCGCGGCAGCGCGCCGCCGCCGGGCAGCTGGACGCGGCCGCGCGGCTGGCGCGGGACAGCGGCGCGCCGGAGCCCGCCCTGCTGGACCGCGCTGAAGCGCTGCACGACCGCCTGGACGCGCTGCTCATGATACTCGACGTGCAGGCGCAGCGGGTCAGTGCCCCACCGACTCTCATGCCACTTGTAAAGCCTCGTCTAGACCTGCGAGCGCGGCGCGCTGTGAACGGCTCAACTCGCACGTCAATACCTGTTTGTTCGATTCGAGCCGCTCGGTCTGCGCTTGTCGACCCTGAGCCGTATGCTGTTGGTATTTTGGCCGCGCTCGAAGAGCGCTCAGCCTGAATCGCGCTGAGTGTGGAAACAGTTGTACGTGCACTTCGTGAGCAATATAAAGACTGTGCGACACGGCGGCTCACGCGTTCATTATGAACCGTTTCATTTTGCATTTGGAGAATGTTCACAATGAGCGGCTTACTAAGCCCCTCACAGTGCATCGCGCTCTCAGATCGATACAAGGCTTAAAGCGCTTTTAAAATTTTAAACAGGTAATAACGTGTTCCTTCCGTTTGTGCAGATAAAGGACCTGGGCTTCGACATCGACCTAGACTCTGGGCCGGAGGCTAACGAGGCTCCGACTGCGCCGCAGGACTCGCACAGCGGCTCCAAGAAGCCGCGCATGGCGGCGGACGCGCGCGCTGACTTCCAGCTCGGGTACAAGACCTTCGAGACCTGGGCCGACGACGCGGAGAAAGCACTCGAAGATGTCAGTATTGTCGAAACAATTGGAATACTAATTATTATTTAGACCCATATCCGATACGTGGACAAAATTAAACAACTTTTCATACATTCTGGCTATTTTTGTATTGTTTGCCGAACATTTGATTGTTTTTAGGGTTCCGTACCAAAATGGTAAAAAAGGAACCCTTATGGTGCGACTTCGTCTGTCTGTCTGTCTGTCTGTCTGTCTGTCTGTCTGTCTGTCTGGCTGTCTGTCTGTCTGTCTGTCTGTCACACCTGTTTATTTCAGCAACTACTTATGCTATCGACTTGAAATTTGGAACAGTTATAAAGAATGCTTGTTCAACTTTATTACAAATGAAAAAAGTCCAAAAATATTTTTATTTTCATTGCAAAAGGGGCCGGAGTGGGGGTCCAAAATTTCAAAGTGGGGTTACTAGGTCAAGTGACATATCATATGAAAGGGCTTGATCTGCACATTTCAAAATATATTTTTATTTTATTTTATGTCTCACAGTTTTCGACATATGATGAAAAATGTCCAAAAAAATACCATTCCCCCCCCCTTATCTCCGAAATTTGCGGGGCGAAAAATCTGAAATAATTAGAGTTGATAGGAATTGACCCAAATATGGCACCAAAAATAAAACGATGTTCCTAACTAGTACAGTTTTTTCAAAATCATCAAAATTCCTTCACAAACAAACTTAGTTATGCGGTCCGGATTTTTTCACTTTATACGTCCAAAAATTATACGGAACCCTCGGTGCGCGAGTACGACTCGCACTTGGCCGGTTTTTTTTTTACGAATCGAATATAGGTCTCATAGGGAAAGTTGTTTAGTATGACGGGTAGATTCACCCCCTTGAAAGTTGCAGGTGACTAAATCAACAACCTGTATAATGATCTAGTTAATCTAAACGTCAATAACATATACATTTTTGTTGTTTTGTAAAAATACCGTTAAGTCCTGTATAGAATACATCATTGGCTCTCTGGATAGACACATAATAGCCGTTGCTGTATTTGAATGTTCCAGTGCAAGCGCGAGTTGGAGAACAAGAGCGGTAGCAGGCAGGACATACCCGCCGCCGTGGAGCGCGTGCAGAGCGAGCTGGCCGCGCAGCGCGCCGACTTCGCGCACGTGGAGGAGATCCAGCGCCGCCTCGCCGCGCACGCCGCGCTGCACGGTCAGTCAGCGGAGCCACGCGCAGGGAGACACGTGGCGTGGCTGCGTCACATGCACTTATAGTATCGCATGGGCGTAGCCACGGTGAGGCAGGGTGGGACGCTTGCCCCACCCTGGCTCTGGCCTGAGGCCCTAGACAAGTTACTTTTCTGTATGGTTAACGTCAAACGCTATGGATAAAATTGGATAAAATGTATGAAAGTGACATTTGTGAGTCGCGTGACTTTTCCGCAGGTAATGTTAAAAAAATGGGGTAAGACCGCGGTTATAGTTTGCTAGTTACATATTATTTTAGACTGCTGCCCCACCCTGAGCATATGGCTGGCTACGCCCATGAGTAATCGCTGTCTCTATTCCGCAGAGGAGGCCGAGCGACACGCCGAAAGCATAGACGACCTAAAGAAACGATGGGAAAACATACAACGAACGATACTGGACATACGCAACACCATGAACCTGCTCGAGGACAAGGAGAACTTCGACAAGAACGTTGAAGCGCTGCAGCGGGAGCTGGACGACGCGCGCGCCGCGACCGACAAGCTGCTGGCGGAGAAGCCCGCGCACAACCAGCTCATACACCTGCGCAACCGCCTGCGCGCCGCCAAGCAGCTGCGCGCGCGCCTGCAGCAGCTCGGCGCGCACCTGCCGCGGGACGCGGGCGACGCGCCGGCCGCGCGGCTCGCGCGCGCCTGCGAGCTGCTGCTGCGGCAGCTCGCGCAGCGGGAGGCCGACGTCAAGCACGCGGCCGCCAAGAAACCCACCGACACCGCCGAGGACGACTTCAAACAGCTGCAGAACCAGATCCAGGCGATGGAGGCGCAGATCATCGCCGAGCACGCCATGGTCGCCTCGCGTGACGTCATGGCCAACAAGCTGCAGCAGCTGACAGAGCTGCGCGAGCAGTTCGAGCAGCTGCAGGCCACGTACGACCGCGTGGTGAAGGACCGCCGCGAGAACTGCGAGAAGGGCAGCGTGCAGGAGCTCAACTTCAAGAGCAGCCTGGAGAACCTGGTGACCAAGTTCGGAGACACCAGGAGTATACTGCAGCAGAAGATCAACAAGTTAGAGAATGGTAAGAATTCATTTTGTATCATAATCTCTAACCTTTGCTCGTGTTGTTGTTGTATGTTTCCAGTTTCGCAACCAGGGGCTTACTCCCGACTGGATCGAGTTCAGGATCGTATCGAAGTAATGTCAAAATTATTTCATTTCGTACTCTTGAAATCATCACTAGCGCACGATCGTGCGGTGGATCGAATTGAAACTAACTACGATCGTAAACCGTCGTTACGATCGAAAAATCCATACTCCCCACTGGATCGAGTATCTGTGGATCGAGTGGCAGGATCGAAAAGAACTGTCAAAATACACGATAGCAAAAATGGTTACTTATTACGATCGAGTAAGATGATTTTGTTGGTTTGCCTTGTTTTTTCGATGTTCTGAAGGAATTAAATCGTACAGCTAGTCTATTCTGTACCGATACGCCGTGTGAGCTCACCGCATGAATTCACCCGGCGAGCATTGCTGACGTCTGTAGGGATTGACAAAAAGTACAATCATATCGATATTAATTATGAATTAGGTATTACGTTCCGCGTGAGTCACGCGCACGTAACACGCATGCGCGGCATGTGAATCTCACTGTGCTACGGACAAGTTGGAGTAGCGCGCGCGTTGCCATGAAAACCGAAGTGAGTTGGCTGAATGCCGTGATATCCCTCAAACGTTCGCAAACAAATTGGAGTAGCGTGCGCGTTCCCATGACAATCAAACGCCAATTTGTTTGCGAACGCTCGAGGGAGAATCTCACCGTGACATTTTCACCGTGATATCACGGCATTCAGCAAACTCACTTCGGTTGTCATGTCAACGCGCACGCTACTCCAATTTGTTTGCGAACGCTTGAGGGAGAATCTCACCGTGACATTCTCACCGTGATATCACGGCATTCAGCCAACTCACTTCGGTTGTCATGGCAACGCGCGCGCTAGTCCAATTTGTTTGCGAACGTTTGAGGGAGAATCTCACCGTGATATCACGGCATTCAGCAAACTCACTTCGGTTGTCATGTCAACGCGCACGCTACTCCAATTTGTTTGCGAACGCTTGAGGGAGAATCTCACCGTGACATTCTCACCGTGATATCACGGCATTCAGCCAACTCACTTCGGTTGTCATGGCAACGCGCGCGCTAGTCCAATTTGTTTGCGAACGCTCGAGGGAGAATCTCACCGTGACATTCTCACCGTGATATCACGGCATTCAGCCAACTCACTTCGGTTGTCATGGCAACGCGCGCGCTACTCCAATTTGTTTGCGAACGCTCGAGGGAGAATTTCACCGTGACATTCTCACCGTGATGTCACGGCATTCAGCAAACTCACTTTGTCAATGTATATTTTTTGTGAATTTGAAACATGTCAAAGCCATGTTATGCTTATATTAAGTTATTAAATATATAAGTGATTCTCAAAAATCATATGACCCGAGCGGGATTTGAACCCGCGACCTCTGCCGAACCGTGGCTAGTGCTCACCCGGTAGCTCAGTTGGTTCAGAGCACTAGCCACGGTTCGGCAGAGGTCGCGGGTTCAAATCCCGCTCGGGTCATATGATTTTTGAGAATCACTTATATATTTAATAACTCACTTTGTCACTTCGCTCAAGCGCTTTACGTACGTGTGGCTCACGCGTGACACACGGCATTCGGTAAACTCACTTAATTTCTCACTTCGCGCAAACGCATTACGTACGGTCGTGTGACTCACGCGTGAACACACGGCATTCAGTAAAATTTCATTTATATTTCATTATTAAAAAGAATGTTACCATAGAGTGTTAGCATTTGGTCGTGACGTAGTCAACTGGAAACAAATAACGACGCTGATAACACACGATCGTAAGTCGATCTTGGTTCGCGATTCGGTTTTGTTCAAGGGTACGCAACTGAATCGAGTTCGAATCAATATCGAGATCGTAACAGAAACAAAATCGAAATCGTATCATTTTCGGGAGTAAGCCCCCAGGTAAGGACTGTAAGGACTCGATCCTACTGGCATCTATTGAACGTGCGCGTTCCTCTTAGGTTTGACCAGCGCTGAAGTTGTCCATGCCTGACAGACGCCAGTGGGATCGGGTTCTAATAAACATGAATGTGTCGTACGAACTATTATACGAACTATAATATGAAAATGTGTGTGTGCGCAGGTTTGAAGCTGATGCAGCAGCTGGAAGAGCAGAGCGGTGAACTGTCCGCATGGCTGCAGCGCGTAGAGCAGCACCTGCAGGACAACGCGCACGTGCCGCTCGGCGAGCAGGAAGCGCTCGAGCTGCTGCTCGACGCCAGCAATGTGAGTATGACACGTTGAAGACTCGTACAAAGTGTACAAAAAACTCATTCAAATATGAACATTGTATGTATGACGGTAAACTACCGCGTCCCGCTTGCTTTCAGGTGACTTATCTTTTTGTTTACAGAAATTCGAAGAAGAGAAACAAACATACAAAACGAAATTAGAAACAATCGAAAGCACCAAAGAATCTATTCTCGAAGACTGCGACGACACCGTCGCGAAGACGATACAAAACGACACGAAGAACCTGAGGAAACGATACGAGAGCGTCACCGACAAGGCGTTCAAGATGAACGAGAGCTTGCGGCGAGCGCTGGAGCGCACCTCGGGCGTATTCTGTGCCATCGGCGACACGGAGGCGTGGCTGGAGGGCGTGGCGCGGCGGCTGCCCGGCGACAGCGAGTGCGGCATCGCCGACTCCGCCGAGCTGTACCAGATGAAGGCGCGCTTCCAGGCGCTCAAGGACCAGTGCGACGAGCGCACGCCGCAGTTCCGCAACCTCAACGAGACCAGTGCGTAGCGGAGCGCGATTGTAGCGCTGCCGTGTCAGCCCTATTTGATGTATCTCAAAAATCATAGCTTTGAGATATTAGCGTTTCAAGTTTTTAAAATCATTTTTACAAGAGTTTTGGATTGGCCAAACGACGAATCGGTTAAAGTTAGATGAAAAAATGTTTTTTTAGTTGATAAAGGATCCAAGTAAAATACGATTTGCACCTGTTATGTGTATCTAACGCCTCCCCCACATTGGGCGTGCGCGTTCCTCGAGCGTGTGAATGACGCGAACGTTCACGCACGCGGCGTTCGCGTCGTTCACACGCTCGAAGCACGCGCATGCCCAATGTGGGGGAGGGGTAATGTCTCTTAAGTTATCAGACATGTGCGTGACACGGCAGCGTAACGTCTTTAGTGACCGTAGTGCCCGTAGTGACTGTCTGCTCTCCCCGCAGGCAACGACATCCTGTTGGCAGCCGGTGCGCGTGCGTCGGCGCTGGCCAAGCGCGTGACGCACCTGAACGCGCGCTGGAACGACGTCACGCACGGCGTGTACGAGCGATACAAGTACGTGTGGTCGCGGGTGCGTGGCGTGTGTGCGGCGTCTGTGCGCGCGCGTGAGTACTAGCCGCCGTCTGTGCAGGGTGCTGTGCGAGGCGTGGCTGGAGTCGGGCGAGCTGCGCGCGTGGCTGACGCAGGAGGGCGCGTGGCTGGACGGCCTGCAGCGCCGCCTGCGCCGCTCGCCCAACGCGCCCGCCGACGCCGAGGAGATCTCCGACGAGCTCTACGTGAGTAGCGCGCGGCGCGACCCCCGCCCCGCCCCCGCCCCGCCCCGCTCACCGCCGCCCTCTGCGCAGGACCTGGAGAACTACATCCAGAACCACAGCGACGAGCGGCTCGCGCGCATCCAGGACATCGGCCGCCAGCTGATCGACGCGCACATCATGCCCGGCTGGATCCAGGCCGAGATCGACAACGTCACCGACACCTGGAACACGCTCAGAGCTGAGGTACGATATAGTGTTGTCGCGGAGTCGACGTCGTTTATTAGACGTGCCCTGGAAGCTTTGAGACGCTCCCGAAATTGCTCGGTCGGCGCCAGACATTAGAGTACCTATGCATGATTCATAGCACTCTCTTTCCGACGATAGCCGTGGTTTAAACTTCCAGCATGCTCTAGCACGGGTTGAGGCCGATATATTGAACGTTTGTATATTATTTTACATTTATTCGTTATTTACCTACAAAAAATTCCAAATTACACTTATAGACCAGGGCCGAAGCCTTCAAAAATGGTAAAAAATGAAATAAAATTACAGTAGGATGAAACCCATTAGAAAAGGAGGGGAATATGATCAAAATGAAAGGAAAAATAAATTACGGTCGATCCGAGTTCGGGAAGTGGGAGGGGGGGAATTTTTAAGGGTAAAAAATGGTTTTCCTTGATTTCCGGCAAAACTACAAGTCCTATGGAAAAAAGTTAAATGGCAAAGTTGTAGGTAATAAAAAGATCTACAACTATTGTATTTGCAATTTTTTCACATAACCTCAAAATTTAGGTGAAAAATTCAAAAAACCAAGTTTTTGGTTTTTTATTTATATCTTTTTCATTTTTTTATTTTTTTTCTTCGAAATTTGGTGAAAACTTACCTTATTATGTCCCAAATACACTGTAATTTATTTGATTTAAAATATTTATTTTTTCGCCTTATTTTAACTTAATATCAAAAAAGCACCCTAATTTTCAATCGAAAATTCTGACGTCAAAATATCAGCTTTTTTCAAAAAGTTTAGGGGCTTTTTGTTCGTTGAAATATCTACTTTGTGATGGTGTAAAAAAAAATATACATTACTATAGGAAATGTTCTCAGAAAATGCAAAAAATTGAAAAAAACTCAAATTCGATCATTATGTACAATTTTGAGGTATTTATTAAAATTTACACTTTAATTACTCAAAAAACGTAAGATTTCATGTTTCATTTAACAAACAAATAAGTTAATATTTAATAAGACATCTACAATATTTTGAAAAAGTTGTAGAATCTTCTTCAAATAATATTTTTAGATGCCTATTTATTGCTGTTTTAAGATAATTTATATACCTGAGTGACCTTCGGTAAATTTTAGCCCATTGTAAGTTATTTCATAGAAAAGGGGTCTGGGCCTTACTACATACCTGCTATTTCGTAGCAGCTGTAAAAACGTTAGCCAGTATTCGAGATACAGAGCAGTGTACAACATCGTTTCTAAAAATACACGTGCAGACTGAGTTACTCTAAGTGAATTGTGAGAAATTTACTTTATTTTTTGAAAAAAAAAAATATAATTAATAACGTAATCAAAATTAAGTATCTAAATTCAATAGTACGATTTACATGTTTAATTATATTGTATGAGATTTTCTATGACATGAATGTAATTCGAATTAAATAAATAAACTTTTTAACTAAAAAAAATTGCAGCAATCATATTTTTTTGATGAAATTGTACATAATGATTAAAAAAAAAATTTCGAATTTGAGATTTTTTCAACTTTTTGTATTTTCTGAGAACATTTCCTATAGTAATGTATATTTTTTTTACACCATCAGAAAGTAGATATTTCAACGAACAAAAAGCTCTCAAACTTTTTGAAAAAAACTGATATTTTGACGTCAGAATTTTCGATTGAAAATTAGGGTGCTTTTTTGATATTAAGTTAAAATAAGGCGAAAAAATAAATATTTTAAATCAAATAAATTACAGTGTATTTGGGACATAATAAGGTAAGTTTTCACCAAATTTCGAAGAAAAAAAATAAAAAAATGAAAAAGATATAAATAAAAAACCAAAAACTTGGTTTTTTGAATTTTTCACCAAAATTTTGAGGTTATGTGAAAAAATTGCAAATACAAAAGTTGTAGATCTTTTTATTACCTACAACTTTGCCATTTAACTTTTTTCCATAGGACTTGTAGTTTTGCCGGAAATCAAGGAAAACCATTTTTTACCCTTAAAAACTCACCCCCTCCCACTTCCCGAACTCGGATCGACCGTAATTTATTTTTCCTTTCATTTTGATCATATTCCTCTCCTTTTCTAATGGGTTTCATCCTACTGTAATTTTTTTTGGTTTCAAAAATTATCGACCCTGTTCTATTAATTGATCATTCTAAATGAACTTTATCATAAAAAGTTACCACGTTATCACGTGTGAGTCGTGAGTTGCATTGAACAAAAAGAGCGAGAGCGCCGATTTCGATCATTTTGCACAGTGCCTCTTTGTCGACACTTCGCTCGGCTTTGAAAATTTAGAGTCATAACAGTGAGCTGATTAATTCATAAGACGATATAGACCATTTCGTCATGGTCCAATTTTCTGACATGGCACTAGTATATTTGGGTGTGATTTTAAAGACGTTTCATGTCAAAGAAATACAGTTGAATTAAAAGCAGCCAGGTGTATGGCGAGTAAGCCGAGTGGAGACAAGCAACTGTTGATTGTGTTTAGGCGGCGTCGCGCAGCGCGCTGCTGGAGCGGTCGGTGCGCGAGGCGGCGCGCTCCGAGGTGTCGGTGGACCGCCTGCAGCAGTGGCTGGACGCCGCCGCCGCCGCGCCGGACCGCGAGCGGCTGGCCCGCGAGCTGCCGGCGCAGCGCCGCCTGCTGGGCGACGTGCGCGCGCAGGCCGCCGCCTACCGCGCCGCCGGCAAGCACGAGGCCGCCGCGCGCCTGGGCGACCAGCTGGAGCTGCTGCAGCGGCGCTTCGCCGCCGTGGAGGACGAGCTGCGCGCGGACGGCGACGCGCCCGACCGACCGCCTGCGGACGCTGTGCCGGCCGCGGGCGACGTGGGCGCGCGGCTGGCGGCGGCGGCGGGCGCGCTGGCGGGCGTGCAGCGCGAGTGCGCGCGCGCGCTGCCGCTGGCGGGCCACGAGCCGGACGCCGTGCGCGCGCAGCTGCGTACCTGCCTCGTGAGTACTGCACACTCACGGCTTCATATTCATACAAAACATTACAATTTGTCTTTCTAAACATTTTCAAACATTAGGGTGTCAACGTTTTACATGAAGCAACAAGTTTTACATGGAACAACAACATTTCGTCGCAATAACCTGTTTTTAAAAGAAAAAATACCGATGGATATACCCGAGGTCATCCACATCTTGCGATATTATGTAAAACACACATTATAATTGTACACAATACACAAATGAAAATTTTCATTACGCGTGCGCCACACATTCCGATCAGTGGGTCGGTCGCGCTCCGCCGCATGCCCAAATGTTTGAGTGTCCCTGACTGGCTTGTTCACACGACTAACGTACCACTAGCATCGACCTTGACAAATGCACCATTTTGTTAAACTGACACCAAAGTCGAACTCACGAACTGGGATATTATAATATTACCACTTGCCCAAGGAACGAGGCTCAAGCCCAAACACTTGTCCGCGTTTAAATTAGCTGCACTATTACAATAGTACAACAGCTACATTAATTTTGGATAAGCTTTGTATTGTTAAGGCATGGATAGGCTCACAGAAATATAAATAAAAGTCAATAGAAATAGCAAAAGTGTGTTACACGGCACCACAATATCGAGAGCGCGCGTTTAAAAACGTGACGTATCTGAACGGAATTAAGTTTAATTTATGTTACATTCGATGCTCTGATAGGTATTTAGGCTAAGTTCACATGATCACGCGGTACTGCGCGAACAACTTAGCGCGCGGTACAAGAAACCATGCGCGGTACGGCGCGGTCATGTAGGTAAGCGTATAGCATATAAGCGAAATAACATTTCTTATTACTTAGATTTCTGTGGATAGGCTAGAAAGATTGTTCGAAAGAAAAATATTTCAAATCAATACTATTGGCACACCTATAAGTAATAGTAGTATGTTCAAAGTAACAGAATCACGAAATTCCACCTAGATTGGCACACGGTATTGGGTGTCATATCGAATGATCGATCGTCGCAACAGTTGCATAATTATTTTGCGCGAGCGCCGGCAGTGCGTCGTTGCCACTCTTCTCAGTACAAGCACCGAAAGGCAACTGTTAGCCGCCGCAGTCGCGTGTCGCGCGGTTGTCAGGCCTATTGCGCGGTTTTGTTGTTTCCGATCTGTGCACTACACCCTTTAAGGCAAGCCGGCAATGTAAACAATAATAGGGGCTCTTTCGATTTCGACGATTGGTGTCGGACTGCTGACGTGCAATAGTCGTGCGGCAGCCGTGCGGGTATCGCACTGCACACCGCCGGTTGTTTTTTCCACACAGAGAGTGCCATCCAGGCGACGCCCACACGGCTGCCACAGGACTACTGCACGGCAGCAGTCTGGCACCAATCGTCTAAATTGAAAGAGCCCTAATCGTTGTTTGGATAAGTGTCAAAATAAACATTACCTATAAAAGCGGTTTTCAAACAGTGCACCTTCTGTAGGTACTTAATACTATTATCTATTCAGTGGTTATGTCCGGAGTGGATCTTCTGCGCGTGTTCCGTGTTGCCGACCGGAACTGAGCGGATTACGTCCTAACAAGATAATGTAGTTGATACGTTTCGTGCGCGCTATCGCGAGCGCATCGTGAGCGCGATTGTTTGTCAACAATCACATTGTTCCGCGGCGGCCATTAGTGACCGCGGTACGATTTATTTACGTTACTGTATGCAAATATTGAAATATGACTTGTATGTATCAAAAATCAGTACCAATAAATTAATAGATCAACAATGCAATTCCTAAGAAAATAGAGATTTAACTGTACAACATTCCAAAAATATTTTTTACCATTTGAAGTTCAATGGTCTTCTCAGATCATAGAAACAAGGAGATATGCCATCATAGCAAATTAGTACGGGAACAACTGATGCCACTTTTAGTACATTTTTCGACACAATTACGCGCATAATTAAGCGCTCCTTGTGAATAAAAAAATCCCAAGCATTAAATATTCCGCACGCCCTCAATCTAACACTGTTAATCGTCACTCAACACTAGCACTAAACTAAAACACTGTATTTATACCATCGATCGTGTTCGGTTCGTCGCCAGCGCGTACGTTTTTAGTATGAACAATTTGCTCAAAATCAGGCATCAAGCTCGATAGCCCCTTGGCACATCTCCCTTGTTTCTATGATCTGAGATGGTCTTAATGATACAGCTAAAAATGTGCAAAAAATTACTATAATTTTGACATTAATAGGGTTAGTAGATATTGAGCCATATATTGAATAAGGAAAACTGCAGGTTTTTTCGACAACGTAATACCTACCTAGTTGCGGGAATAAAAAAGTATTTTTTAGAACCTCCTTTTTTGAAGTCGATTAATAAAACGACTACTTGTTGTTTTAGTACAGAACCCTATGCAAGCCTAAATTGCTGTTAACCGGTTTTTAGGGTTCCGTACCAAAATGGTAAAAAAGGAACCCTTATGGTGCGACTTCGTCTGTCTGTCTGTCTGTCTGTCTGTCACACCTGCTTATTTCAGCAACTACTTATGCTATCGACTTGAAATTTGGAACAGTTATAAAGAATGCTTGTTCAACTTTATTGCAAATGAAAACAGTCCAAAAATATTTTTATTTTCATTGCAAAAGGGGCCGGAGTGGGGGTCCGATATTTCAAAGTGGGTTTACTAGGTCAAGTGACATATCATATGAAAGGGCTTGATCTGCACATTTCAAAATATATTTTTATTTTATTTTATGTCTCACAGTTTTCGACATAAATGATGAAAAATGTCCAAACAATACCATTCCCCCCCCCCTTATCTCCGAAGTTTGCGGGGCGAAAAATCTGAAATAATTAGAATTGATAGGAATTGACCCAAATATGGCACCAAAAATAAAACGATGTTCCTAACTAGTACAGTTTTTTCAAAATCATCAAAATTCCTTCACAAACAAACTTAGTTATGCGGTCCGGATTTTTTCACTTTCGTATAAAGTGAAAAAATCCGGACCGCATAACTAAGTTTGTTTGTGATCCATGCATGCATGTGTCCAAATATGATACGGAACCCTCGGTGCGCGAGTACGACTCGCTCTTGGCCGGTTTTTTTATTGGCAATTTGCGTGATCAAGCATTAGGAAGGTGCAGCCGAAGTGAATGTCAGGTGCTTTGTCAAACGAACACTAGCGTATATAAGCTAGTCCCAAGTACAATAGGTGACGTACCGCGGCGGCGCTGCAGCGCTGCCGGCTGCCGGGCGCTGCTCGCGTGCGCGCTCTCAGCGCTGACATTGAAAGGATTCTGTGATTCCATTTGTGATCACACCGACCTACGATGTTCTCTATTAGTGCGGAGCGGGCATTTCGATCTACTTCAATTTTCCATGTATCTAGTGTAGCTGCATATTTATTATCTTTACTTGTAGATAAACCAGTACCAGATAATCTGTCAAGCTCATTACAATCTAGGGAGTGTTATGATTTGGACAGCTATTTACTACAGAGTTTCTGAAGTCAATTAAAATCAGATCATTTAGAATGTCTCCGGAACAATGTCTTTCATACACAAACGCATTTCTAACAAGCAAACAGCATGATGTTGTGTTGTTCCAAAGTAAATAACTAGAGTGAGTGTAGCGCGCGGCGTGTTCGCACATCGCGGCCGGCGCGCTTTGCTCACACCTATACCGCGCGCGCCACACGCATGTCGGACACTTCCGCGGCGCTAGCTCGTCACAACGACAACATGAATTGGGACTCCCTTTATTTACTTGTCATATTAAGCATCGCTTTGTACAAATGGCTTGTAAGTACGCATGCCTATTGCTCTAATTGGGTGATCACGAATGTAGTCTATGTTTACTTATATTATTTTCCTTTTGACAGCGATTCTACCGGACTCTGAGCGAAATCAAGTCGGAGGTGGAGTCCATCATCAAGACCGGGCGCAAGATGGTGGAGGACAAGGCGGTGGCGGAGCCGCAGGAGTTCTCCAAGAAGATCGACTCGCTGAAGGAGCTGTACAACAAGCTGGGCGCGCAGATCACCGAGTCCAAGACGCGGCTGGAGTACGCGCTGCTGACGGCGCGCGAGATGCAGAACGACCTGCAGGCGCTCACGGCCTGGCTGGACGGGCTCGGCGCCGGCGTGCGCCAGCAGGCGCTGGAGCTGGAGATGTCGCGCATGCAGGCCATCAGGGACAAGCTCAACGCCAACTACGCGGACTTCGCCAACAACTGCGACCCCGCCTACCTGCAGCGGCTGCGGGAGCAGGTCGACGGCGTCAACGCGCGCTGGGAGCAGCTGAAGAAGCACGGGCCGGCGCGGCGCGGCGCCGACGACGAGCTGCAGCGCTTCCTGGCCGACGCGCAGCAGCAGCTGGACTGCCGCGACACCGCCAGCGCCGCCAAGTTAGCGCTGTTGGCCGCTGAGATGCGCGCGCGCGCGGCGCAGGTGCGCGCGGCCGACAGCGCGGCGCTCGCGCAGCAGTGGCAGGCCATGCTGGACACCATCGCGGTGAGTGCTTCCCATCATTATCATAGTAATAAGTGAGCGTTTTCGATCATTATGTGTAATGTCTGTCTAGATGTAATGCTTTGTCGATACACTGAATATTATTGCACGTAGTCGCCTCATTGCCACGGTAAGTGATTCATTGATGCATCGGTGTTCAATAGTTCCTGTAAGAGTTTGAACATGCCCCATAACAAACTAAACGTACTGACGATGTGTCGCGCAGCGCGTGTCCGGTGCGCAGGCGTCTCTATACATATGTAAATACGATGGTGTCGGTGTACATGTGTGGTGTGAACTGCGCTTTGTGTCTCACGGCATACAACCATTCTATACATTGGTGCCACCTCAAGCTTTTAATGGACTCACCTGTGCGGGGATCATGCTTAATCACGCATCTCATACAACACAGCGGCGCTTGGGACATCACGCGGCCTCACGGGACACCGCGGGACGTGCGAGGTACGACGACCACACTACACGAGTTTCACTAACATGTAAATAACAGTGTGGCTTGTAACACATTAACGATGGTATGGAGACTAAAGTGAGTCGCGGTTTGTGCTTGCAGGCCGCCACACAGGCGCGCACAGACGCCGCCGCGGTCGAGTACGAGAACGTTACCGACACTATTAAGAGACGCCTGGAGAGTCCCGTTAACACTCCCGAAACCGAGAAGCCGGAGTTTAAAAAGTCTAAGATACCGTTGGCCTTGAAGAGCCTCGTGCCCATCAAGAAGGAGATCAAAGAGGGCGGGCACAGGAGCCGCGGCTCCTCGCTGGAGCGCGGCTCGCGCGCGGCCGCCGGCCCCGCGGCGCGGCGCGGCGCCCGCGCCCTGTCCGCGGACTCCATGGAGCCGCCGTCGCCCGCGCCCTCCACGCCCGACACGCCGAAGAAGAACAGCAGCACCTTCAACCTGCTCACCGACAGCGACCTGTTCACGCAGATATCCAACAACAAAATACAAGCCAAGCCCGCGCCCCCGCCGGACGCGCCCGGGGCCGACCCCTGCCACATGGTCGAGGTGAAGGAGCACGAGATCGTCAAGTCCACCGTGAGCCCCATAGAGCCCATGGAGGTATACCCGTTCGAGGCGATCGACGCCGTCGTCGAGTTCATACCGCAGAGCGTGGAGACCGTGGAGATCATCGACGACACCGAGAACGAGTCGCTAGGCGACTCCGACGAAGAGGACGTGCCTCTCGAGAACGACGAGAGACGACGGACCGTGGACTTGGGCACGGAACCCAAGACCTTCGTGGTTGAGGTGAAGACTCTCGAGCATCGGATGAGGCCGACGCTCGGCATACTGAAGAGGAAGAACAGCTCGAACGACGACAAGCCGAAGGCGATGCGCGTCACCATGGTCACCGTGCCCGACCTGATCCCCAACACGGAGAAGGCCGCCGCCGACGGCTCCACGCAGACGCCGCCGCCGACGCCGCCGGGCGCGGGCGAGGCGGCGGAGTGCCCGCTGCTGTACGACCTGGCGCAGCGGCAGCGCGACGAGCTGCACGAGTACCTGGTCCTGGACGAGGTGCCGCGCGACCAGGCCGCGCTGCCCGAGCCCTCCGCCACCGACACCTGCGCCGCGGACGCGCTGGGCGGCGCGCACGTGGACGCTACTGACACGCTGCTCAAGAAGGCCGGCGTCGGCATCAGCGGCTCCACGCCCGAGCGGATCACGAGGAAGTCCGGCAGTGCGGTGGAGGACGAGGTCATATACTCGGAGGTGGAGGACACGTCGCAGGTAAACGATTTAATTGAAACTGTGAACTTATCTCTTGTTGGGTGTTTTTTTAGGTTATAATTCGGAATAACTTTATAAAAATCCTTGGGTGTAAGTAAGCCATTGATAGAAAATATGATTTATTTGTTTGTATGTACGCACTAGAACGCGATCAGGATTTAATGTTTTTTCCTATATAGACCCGGTCGATCGCTCGGGAGGGTCGAGTATCTGACTCCTTCGTACCATTGCAGTTGCGTTCGACGTCGTGTAGCGAGTTCGAGGAGAAGGCGCCGCTGTCGACGTCGACGCCCATCAAGCAGGAGGAGCGCGGCAAGCACGCGCAGGTGGTGGCCATGTCGCCCAAGCTGGCCGCCACGTCGCCCACGCCCGCCACCACGTCGCCCACGCCCGCCACTGCGTCGCCCAAGCCGCCCGAACTGAAGTCGCACATCCCCGTCAGCAAGGAGCGGCTCAAGACCGTGCTCACCGACAAGTACCAGAAGACCGACGAGAGCGTCCAGCAGACGTCCTCACCGGTGGCGAGCGCGGCGGGTACGGAAGCGGGCGGCGAGGTGAGCGCGCTGCGCGCTCGCTTCGCGGCGGCGGTGGACGACGAGCTGGCGGCGTGGGAGAGCGCGGCGGGCGCGCTGGCGCGGCGCATGGACGTCATGCTGCTCACCGTGGGCGGCGTGGCGGCCGAGCGGGACCCCGCCAAGCGGCTCGAGGTATGTGCACACTGTTTATTCTAATAGTCGGTACGAGTACTGTCGGCACGGTTAGCGCACTGAGTGACGTGTCGCGGGTTCAATTCCCGTACGTAACGGATACTCTTGTTGCGGGTCTGGATGCATATCTATGTGAGATTTATGTTTGTAAACGCACCCATGATAAGTACAGGCAAAATTCCTTGGTAAAAATAGTAAATCCAGATCATAATGTATTTGTGTGCAGATCCTAAAGAACCAGCTGGGCCAGCTGGCGCCGGACGCGGCGGCGCTGATCTCCCGCGGCGACTCGCTCGTGTACGCCAAGCACAAGGACAACCCGCTGCTCGCCGACTACATACAGACGCACTTCCAGGTAACAACACTCCTAACTAGAAGTGTAACTTGTCGGGGTAAATTAATAAAGCTGCGATCCGGCTCGAAGGACTAATATGTTTTAAGTATTTAATACTTTTAAATTGTTCCACACAGGACAAGCTACGCAACAAGTGGTCGATGGTGATGTCAGAGATCGAACTGAAGCGCAATCTGGCGCTGCAGGCGGAGGACAACCTGAAGGAGCTCAACAAGCTGGTGGAGGAGCAGCAGGCGTGGTGCGACGCGCTCGACGACAAGCTTAGCAAGGATCCGGTGGGTTGGCATTTATAAGAGCTTATTTAGGCATTGTACCATTACTTTTTGCATTTTTGTTGCTTGCATCTGTCTGTACGCAAATATTGCCTGAGTGTGACATTGTTTACGATATTTAAGCCAAGAAAGCCTGAATTTTTTCACGCTTACCACAAAAAATATAGACATGCGTTAAACCCGAATGCTACCAAAAATAATACACACTTGTTTTAGACAAGTTAGTGTTAAAACAAGTGCGTATTATTTTTGGTAGCATTCGCGTTTAACGCGTGTCTATCTTTTTTGTGGTACGGCCCTTTATGTTTTGGCTACATTTACGTCAGTCAGCAGTAGACGGTACTGCGAGATAATCCATTCGAACTGACTGGGGATTGTGTGATTTGTCTGATTATGTGAATGATTTAATTTAAAAGAGTAATCATGGAGTTTCGTGCCTTGCCTGTTCTTTTTCATCGGAATCTACGTGTTGGAATGGGCATCTAGCTTCATCATTGTGACTATAATGCCCGTTTTCACCAGCACTATTATAGGAGACTCCTAACCTAGATAGATAGCCCATAGTTGTCGTCTAGTAGATGATGACATATTTTTTTGCGCTAGTGAATTCTTTTTACTATTTTTTCACTTAGGTGTCTCCTAGTGTTGGTGAAAACGGGCGTAACTGTCAGACTTCTTGACAATTTAAAAGTACCTGTAATTGGTCTAATAGACATAAATGCTTTGACTTAGATCAGTATAGTATTAAGTGTGACCGTTCCCTGTGTGCGTCAGGAGGGCGTGCGCGCCGCGTACCCCGCGCGCGCGGCGGCGGCGGAGCGGCTGCAGGCGCTGGCGCGGGCGCTGCGCGGCGCGCACGTGGGGCTGCCCGAGCGCGCCGCGGCCGCCGCGCACGCCGCCTGGGCCGCCGCCGCCGGCCAGTGCGCCGCAAGAGGCTGCCAGCCGGTCAGTGCACGCGCATACGTACAGAGTGTTTCACATAACAAGTCCCTTCGACGCTATGTTGGCCTGGCGCAATCGCAGCCGAAGACCTGGGGGGGGGGGGGGTTATACCGATTAATACCGACGTACAGTACAGTGAATTCATTTTTATACAATTGGGGAGTGGGGGGGGGTAATGACCCCTACGACCCCCCTCCTCCCCTTTGGATCGCCTATGTTGACTGTCCTGAACGTCAATATGTTACATTTTTAACGTTGTTGGAAGTTTTCTTTCAGTACCAATTTTCGTTAACCACTTTTTATTGTCCTAAACATTATTTTAACATATAAATCTTTAAGACATAAACTGGAGCGACAGATAAGAGAGCCAACATAGCGTCGAAGGGACTTGTTACGTTCTCCGCGTCGCGCGTTAATAGCACGGTGTGTGTTGCGCAGGAGGGCAACGAGTACGTGACGCGCGCGAACCTGGCGCGCGCCGCGGTGGCGCGCGTGGCGGCCGGCCTGCGCGCGCACCCGCTCGGCGGCCGCGACTACGACGACTTCCCGCTGCAGGAGGACGCGCTCGCCGTACGTACACACCATATCATTTTGATTTAACATACTATGTTACTTAGAAATAATTAATGCTTATAATTTACTCTTTCAATCGGCATCAAAAAAAATACAGGATGTTTATTTTTTCACATTTGATCGGTTGATTGCTAGATGAAGCAAGCAACTTTAAAAAAATATTTGAATGCAGTATTACATAATTTTAATAATAAAGTGAAGTCTCCATGAAGCAAAATTTCCTGTCTCAAATATTGAAAGTACTTTCCCTTCATGTGGCATAGCCGTGGGACAACCTGTAGACTTGCGAGCGCAGCACGTTGTGAGCGGCTCAGCTTGCATGTCAATACTCGTGTGTACAATACTATGTGCTCGGTTTGAGCCACTCCGGCGGTCCGCGCCGCTCGGCTACGAGCCACCTGTTGTTGGTTTTTAGAATGCGCTCAAAGAGCGTTTAGTCTGAGCAGTGCTGAATGTGGAGACGGTCGTACGCGCAGTTCGTGAACAATGGAAGACTGCGCGGCGCGGCGGCTCGCGCGCTCATTACAAGCCGCTCAGTTTGCATTTGGAGAGCTCACAACGAGCGGTTCACTACGAGCGCCGCGCTCGCAGGTCTATACGAAGCTTGACGCGACGTGTGTGTGCAGCGCGTGAAGGCGAGCATGGAGGAGGCGGCGGGCGCGGTGGAGGACGCGGAGCGGGAGTTCGCGCGATTGGACGCGCCGGCCGCGCAGGCGCAGCGCGTGCGCGACAAGCTGCGCGACGAGTGGGCCGCGCTGCAAGCCGCATACGAGCAGAGACACGACCGGTACGCACAGCTGTACTAATTGCAGCCTAGCTATCTTTCTATATCACTATTTTTACCAAAAGTCTTTCATACGGTGGTCAGAAAGGGTTCCTATGTATCGGCTCGGCTTTTAATAATTTATCTATAACAGATGGAGCAAGTGTCAGTCGGTGTGGGCGAACCTGTACTCGATGCTGGAGTCGTGCGGCGAGTGGCTGGACGCGGCCGAGCGGCAGCTGGAGGCCGCCGGCGACCCCGCGCTGCCCTTCAAGGACCTCAAGCAGAAGTACCGCGACCTGGAGCAGCAGAGCGCGGCGCGCTCGCGGGCGGTGGCGGCGGCGCGCGCGGCCGGCCGCGGCGTGCTGGCCGCCTGCGCGCCGCCGCTCAGCGCGCACGTCGGCGACCAGCTCGACCTGCTGCACGAGCGCTGGACCGCTGCTGCACAAGCGCTGCAGCGCCTCGCCGACAGGTACTCACTATACCATCGGTCACCTTGCCCTCGCGTGCGGTGGCGGCGGCGCGGCGTGCTGGCCGCCTGCGCGCCGCCGCTCAGCGCGCACGTCGGCGACCAGCTCGACCTGCTGCACGAGCGCTGGACCGCTGCTGCACAAGCGCTGCAGCGCCTCGCCGACAGGTACTCACTATACCATCGGTCACCTTGCCCTCGCGTGCGGTGGCGGCGGCGCGGCGTGCTGGCCGCCTGCGCGCCGCCGCTCAGCGCGCACGTCGGCGACCAGCTCGACCTGCTGCACGAGCGCTGGACCGCTGCTGCACAAGCGCTGCAGCGCCTCGCCGACAGGTACTCACTATACCATCGGTCACCTTGCCCTCGCGTGCGGTGGCGGCGGCGCGGCGTGCTGGCCGCCTGCGCGCCGCCGCTCAGCGCGCACGTCGGCGACCAGCTCGACCTGCTGCACGAGCGCTGGACCGCTGCTGCACAAGCGCTGCAGCGCCTCGCCGACAGGTACTCACTATACCATCGGTCACCTTGCCCTCGCGTGCGGTGGCGGCGGCGCGGCGTGCTGGCCGCCTGCGCGCCGCCGCTCAGCGCGCACGTCGGCGACCAGCTCGACCTGCTGCACGAGCGCTGGACCGCTGCTGCACAAGCGCTGCAGCGCCTCGCCGACAGGTACTCACTATACCATCGGTCACCTTGCCCTCGCGTGCGGTGGCGGCGGCGCGGCGTGCTGGCCGCCTGCGCGCCGCCGCTCAGCGCGCACGTCGGCGACCAGCTCGACCTGCTGCACGAGCGCTGGACCGCTGCTGCACAAGCGCTGCAGCGCCTCGCCGACAGGTACTCACTATACCATCGGTCACCTTGCCCTGGTACGTTACGCGGCGTGGTACGTTTAAATCAGCTTCCAAAAACCAAAGGTATTTAAAATGTATAAGAAACTTCAAAATCATCTGCCACGGGCAGAATATGAACCCGCTACTACTGCCAAACCGTGACGTCGCTCTAACAAATAAGCTACCGTGTCCCACTTGCATCAGATGAAATTTTAAATCTCTATACGCTTTTTATGAGCGTGTGGTGACATCTATCGAAATCTTATCGGTAATATAATATACTTAGTTAACACGTGGTCGTCCATCCAGGATCAGTTCAGTGGAGACGAGCAACGTGGTGAAGGAGGGCGGCGCTGCGTGGGCGCTGGGCGCGCGCGCGGCGCTGCGGCAGGTGGGCGAGCTGCTGGACACCACCAGCGCCAACGCCTCCGACCGCACCTGCCTCGCCATCCGCCTCAGCCTCGTCAAGGTAACACACACCGCACTAACACCCCTATTCACAATATCCGAATATGAACATTATAAGTATAGACATAAGGTTCATATTCATATAAACGATATAAACAAGCACTTCATACGAATATGAACCTTAATCTAATACAAATAAGGTTCATATTCTATATTCTGTGCGTTCGAGACGTCGTAGTAGGTAATGATTGTGAATACGGGTGTCGTTCGGACAGACGCGGCCTGCGGTGGCGGTCAGTAGTAACAACACAAAACAACACTTATTACAACTGACCGCCACCGCAGGCCGCGTCTTTATGTGTACGTCGCTATATTCAGCACGGGAATGAACATTTTGTAATCAATAATTCATGAACTTTTTGTGATCAATAAAGATTATGTATTTTCATTTCTCATACTCGGAAAGTAGTGTTTGTTTGATCAGAGCAGCGGGTCGAAAACGATGCTTCCCTCCCTTGGGCGGGAAAGACTCATAGTAATTGCTTCCCTCCCTAGGGCGGGAATGAATTTTAAAAATAGAACTAAAATTGGTTATTTAGTCGGCTATAATTTTTTTTACATAATTAAGAAAAATATCGATAAAAAAAAAAATGCTGCGGTCTTGTGAGTGTATACGGCCAATGTGAATTAAAAAAAATACCTATTAAAGTGGGATGGCCCGCGGCGGTGACGCGGGCGGTGTGTTCCATATTTGAAATTTAAATTAAAAAAGACTATTTATGTATAATTTGGCGGGATACTAACTCTGTACCGAAATTATTTGATTAAAAACTACTATTTTTTACTTTCCTTATATTTGAAATGAAAAGTAGAGTGTTTAACACGGGTGAAAGTCATCAATTCCCACTCGGACTATAGCCGCCCTCGCTTCGCTCGTGCGTCTAAATACCTCGTATGGGAATTGATTTCTTTCCACCCTTGTATAACAATCTACTATTTCATGTGATAAAATGTCAAAGGCGCGAGGGGATGGGGGGGTAAAATGAGTTTCTCTAATAGGTAATAGAGGTGACAAGAAAGGTTAGGAACGGCTGCTCCATCCACTGTTGGCCGTGAACGTCAGATCACTCGTAGTTACAATACCTAGGTGTAGCGTGTTTACGATGCATGCTGCAAGGTATACTATCCCATCCATCAATCGCCGTCATTTCCTCGCTCGGCGGCAGAATGCACCGCGTGCATATGACATGCATGGCTGACAAGCTAGCAATAATAGTAAGACATTGGTGCTGATTCTGTTGAACATTGCACTAAACTAATTTTAATCACACCATATCTCTCTTACAAATATAAAACAAAAAAGGAAAAAGGACAGAAAATATTAAGAGCTGTCAAATTAGTCTACGCCCTTGTCATTTACGGAAAAATAGTCGTGACCTTTTGCGAAACCGACTAAATTCACATTGAAATGAAGCAAGTGTACTAATTAGACAGGATTAAATATTGTCTATCCCTTTCTCATGTTTTTCGTTAGAAAGAGACATAATGAGACTAAATTACTTTAGTTTGTAAACAACAGAATCGGCACCATGTACTTTAAAATATTGTCGTAAAAACTATCTTGTAGTTGCTATCACTTGCAATGCTGCCGATCTTCTCTTGATATAGCCTACAGACGTTTACATACACTAGTTTATTTTATAACAAAATACAATTCTTGCCTTCAAGTTACTTCCAATTATCATGTAAGCTGTTTTTATCACAAGCAACATGAACACAAAACCAGATGGTTTTGAGTTTAAACCTTACGTACGCACACACAAAACGATACACGTAGCGATTCGCAGCCCGGTTTAGCCATAAACATGCATGCCCTTACAAAAAATGCAATTATAATGTGTGTTGGTCCGGCTCCGCGCTATAAATCACGCCGCTGTAGGCTCGCTACTACGTTCTAATACGCGGCGTATCGCCCAGTGCAGCGCTGGCACCCGGCCAAGGCAGACGGTGCGCCCGGCGCTGCAAGCGGAAATCAACTTTGCGATCATCTACGTAAGGTTTAAACTCAAATGTCCGGTGCAACTGCACGGCATTGCAGTTTCACGCATATACTAGTATGAAACCTCTTTCTGCTACGGCATTTTAAATCTTATCCTGTTTGACTTTAGATGCTATGTCGCGCCGTGCAAGTGCGCGTCATCACGTGTTTGGTCGTGTCGTGTATTCGCAGTTTCGTTTCGCTTCCTAGTTCGCTGTTGTTTTGCTAAAGGACAAAAGCCCGTTTGATCTATAATTTGTCCGCCATCAAGTTGGAAAACGGAGAGAATCGCATGGGGTTCGCATTTCTTCGAACATCTGCAAAATGTTTTTGCCGTCTTCATGATTATAAATTGTCTATTAGGAGTAGTTTTTGTCGCATTCAATTCAATTTATCTGCATAGAACTCGGAACTATTCGTTGTCTCGTACAAGCGGGCCACCGCGCGGCCGCACGTACGCGCGGTTGTTTTTGTTTATGTTTGCGGCGGCCGGCGTCCACTGCACTTTATGTCGCGCGCGCTTTGTGTTTCCAATGTGACCGACCGAATAGATTTATTGCCGCATGCGTTTCAAATACATTGCTCTGACTAAAAGCACTTTATATCAATACAAACGGATTTTTGTTGCTACCTAGTAACAAATTCAGGACTACACGTTCTATTGAGACGCATTTCCATCCCCCTAATGTCCTTACTACCGTTTGCCGTGACATATCTTCATCTATGGCGGCAGAAAAAGCCGCACAGCGCTGTCAGACGCGCGTACGTAGTGTTGGGTACAGCGGCTGCTGGCGCCGCGCCAGGCACCGCGCATTACACTATCTGCTAACAAAGCAAGCCGGATAATAACAAAGATGTCGCTCTTTCAACAATGGTCCTTCGAGCCGGATCAGCGGGATCTAATCACGTTGCGAACATAATAGTGGTTATTCCTGTAAACACGACCTGTGGACGACGGTCAACGATCTACCAACGTCATCGAGCCATCGACTGCTGGCTCCATCATTACAGAGGGCTCAGGCTAAGAAGGGCACTTTGCTCTTCTTTCCATGGTTGCGAATCGGTTCAGCCGGCTTCCCACAAGTGGGTCAAACCTTCTCAATCAAACGATTGAGAAGGCGCTAATATCGTGAAGACTTCGCAATAGCACTTCTTGTTGACTAGCGATCAGGAAAGTCAATCAAGAATGTATGTAATGTAATGTCAAGGTACATCGCGGTGTCAGCAGTCCGGCGCACTCGCACGGAACCCGCCGCGACCGCACACGCTCGCCGTGTAAAAATAAGCGCGGATATTTACAGCGCGCTTAAAAATAGAACACTGTTTGTTTGTGTTTTAAATATACGCGCACTTCACGACGGGGATGCGCTGTCGTTAACTGTTCAAGATCACAATCACTGAGCGCGTAGAAATAAGTATTTTTTTCCAGTTTTAGGAAAAACGAAGAGCGATACTTTCATCACAGTTCATTGCAACAATATTGTGTGATGCGAATTTCGGTCAGCTGTCACCACACGGAGCTATTCCTGTTTTATGTGACGTGCGCGCATGAAACGGTATTTAGATGACTGCATTAAAGATCTCGCGTCTCAGACCGTTCGGTTTAAAAGCCGCTCAAATCTATTACTGCCTGGAACGCGGAGAGGTGACATTTATCTCAAGTTAGAACTTTATTACAAGTTTAGTGTTATTTATTGGGCGACCGTTAAAATATGCAAGTACATAACTAACTTATATTCTCGCGATTGCGTACACAGTTTGGTACCATTTCATTTTTCATATTTTTTTACGATTTTGTTGTAAGTTCAACTTAAACACGTGAGCGCGCGGTCAGCGGAGCAACAGTTTCATTCAATAACGAGCTGCTCTCTCACCGCGCCGCATTACGGCCGCACAACAACACTAATATAAAGTGGTGTGTTATGACGTCACAACTCATGAGTCTTCCACTACGAGAGCTATGTACTACGCGTTCTCAGCGGGACGCGTGTTTACACTACGATGAGTTAGCGTCGTGCGCTGCGTCTTAAGATAATCTCCGCACCCTTCGTGTGAATATTTTTGATTCTGTGACGACTATGAACTAACAAAACTGACCAACTTAATTTGTCGCTGTAATTAGAGGGGTATGTCAAGCAGAAAGGGTAAGCACTCATAGGCTACCTAGGTGGAAGGAAAAAAAAATACAACGCCAAACTTTTCTACGAAGTCGTAATAAATAAATAACTGTCAGTGTTCCTAGAGCCGCGTATTAAATATTATGGCTCTGAGCTGAAACATCCAGCTTTATAGCTTTCTGCAGCACATTGTCAGACTACTGAGAAGTGCAACCGCATGCAATGCGCCCTATAAGGAAGTCAACTGATAGTTAGCAGATCTCGGCGGCGGCATCGCGGCTATTTCTGAATCTATGAAAATATTCGTGTCCCATCGCGTCCCACTCGCGGAGGGACGTAAGAGTCGCGTCAACTGCGTTCAGATATAGATCTACTAATAATCGGTGTACTGTTTACATTGGTGTCGGTATGCTCTCCCGGTTTATATCGTAATGAAATATAGTGTGCTCGCGATGCGCGCTTAGTTCCCCGGCGGGCACTTCCGCGAGCGTGCGTCGGGAACTTTTGTCGCGATCCGCTGAGATTTACTGCGATTTCGATCGATATTACGCGATCTATCTGCGCGCTTACGTCCGATTGACGAGTGACAAGCGTCCGCGCAGTGAGTGCTCACGAAGTGATACTCGCTAATGTGCTGTGCTGTGTTACTGTTTTGATTTGACGAGTAATCTCACCGCTACTGGTATGTACTACTTTTAAAACAACACGCCGGTAACGATTATAAAATCTCATTAAAAAAAGTAAATTATAGCAGGTAAGTATATCGAAAATTACAGATAATGCAAGGTTTGTAATAAATGCCGAAACAAAGACGGTGGGTAGGTATTCGTTTCTCGTACACGAATAATTGTTTTTCCTATTCATATTTTTACTTGCGTAAATTCCTCAGCCCATTTATTACAGGCATATACCGAGTAGGTAGATCGCGTTCCTGTACTCCGTGGTACACTAATTCTGTGAGACCGGCGCTCGCCGAAAGTTATTGTATGTAATACGTGTGCTGTTTTCAGAACTACGCGGTACATAGAGTTAACAACGAGTGTGCGGTTCATACCCCAGGGGGTTATCTCTGGAACTTAGTCTAACTCTACAGCTGCTAATTAAATGTCTTCAAATAAGTAGAGATCATCTTTTGGCGACATTATGTTTTCTTATTCAAATATTAGTTCTTAATGACGCAAAAGTTTCGTATTTTTCTATACTTATTTAGCTTCCCAGTCAGTTGTCGCCACATTAGTAGTACCTATCTATACCAATATGATAAGCTGAAGAGTTTGTTTTTTTGTTTGAACGCGCTGATCTCTGGAACCATCAGTCGGATTCGAAAAATTATTTGTATATGATAACCAGGTTCATGAGGAATAGTATAGGCTATTTAACATCACACTACGACCCTTAGGAGCCGAGCAACGGGGGCAAAACCGCGGGGAACAGCTAGTTATTTTATATTCGTATTTCCTTCCCTTCAAAAGTAAACTTTGCTGAGAGCTAGGCGGCCCCAGCAATAGGTTTCCCTGTTTATTATGACACGGGGCGCTGCCACTCTGTTGGTGTATCTAAAAGCACGTAGGTACAAGCACACCTGCCTGGTGTCCCCGCGGGGCTTGTAACCGTCTCTATGTTATGTAGAACAGCGGAGTGCGCGCACGTGCGTGTCCTTCCTCCGACGCCACGGCGCTGAGTGCAGTCGTAGGATAACCATACTATCATTCAGCTCTTGTTACAAGTTCTAAAGTTTTAGTCAGTCTGAGTCTTACATCGTCGAACAAACGCAATGATATCTGAAGCAGGTTATTTCTTCTATTCTAATTCGAGGTTTATTTGGTTGTAGTTGAATGCAGGGCTTGTGTCAAAATGTCAATCACACGGAGGAAAGTTTTATTGTAGTATGTGAGCAAAGTTACATCGTCAAACATCCGACGCCATTTGGACCAAGGTCCATACAAAAATGTCCAATATCCTTTTCTTAGATACAATCTTGGAGCTACTAATAGCTCACATCAAATGTCGATACACTAGCTCTCATAACGTAGAACTTGGGGTCAGGTGTGTTGTTCTTAAATAGGTATCCAGCAATTGTCTCCAGTTGACCTTCAAGTTAGTGTACCTTTTATTGATCCTGTCTTCAGTGTATTGCCGATCGTTACATTTTATACGAGTGTCTCCGCAGTGGCGTGTACCGCTAATGTGTCTTGACGACCTATCCAACGAACTCGCTGCGACTACGAGACAGGACGGATGTTATACCTTCTGCTTGTGTTACTAGCATAAGTCCTAAGTTTTTCAGGGTTACCTTGTTAATTTAGCATATTGTGCTGTTGTCATCGCTTTGCAGAACCGCATTCCATATGCTAAGCGGCAGTAAGTGAATGCATCGTAAAACTCTTTATGAAAGCAATAAGTCGTATTATTAGCTGTCAGAATTTTATATTGTCCTGCAGTTGTGACCATATTCATGAGTTCTATATAATTATTATGCACTTACAGCAAGCAATGCTTGTTCACAATGCATCAAAAATAAAATAAAATCTTCATTTAAATTATTTAAAATCTTTTAAATTTCCAGCGTGCAGGGTACAAGCATCTCTCATAATTCAATACAATGTGGTCTGTAAATAGATCGATAGCCGCCACGTATATCAACACCCATGGGTTCATGACTCACACACTTTCACCATACAATACGTATCTACTTATTTCCATGGTAACAGCAGCTATTTTCAGTTATCTTCCGTTATAAATCGATGTTTGAGCTGAATGGAGTTTAACTTAAATCAAATCACGCCATATAAGTTATCGTTATTTAATAAATTGCAGCGACTGCGGCTCTCAATGATGACATCACATTTTTTTTTTTTTTTTATAAAACGTTGCCCCACACTAGTATTTCTCCTGTGTCGTGGGTGCGTTTACAAACACAAATTTCACATACACAAACAGCCACACCAGTGTGCAATGCGGGAATCGAACCCGCGACACGTCGCGCAGCAGCCAATCTCTCAGCCACTGCGACAACCGTGCGGTGCACCCACTTAGGTATAACACTAGCGAAGACACCGCACTGTCCCAATCAACTGCGGTAAAACAGCCGCACGTCACGTAGTAAATGTCGCATCTATTCTATTATTCTTTGTCACGTGTCACACGGCGTTTGGAACATGAGTTTGTTCAAAGTGTCTCCTCTAGTGTTATGCCTCAATGGTTCTAGCTCGGGATCGATCTCTTTACTAATGCTCTACCAATGTTTCGTTCCCCCGCAGGCTCGCGAGGAGGAGCTGGCTACCAAGCTGAAGGACATGGAGGTGCTGCGCAAGTCCAAGCAGCTGCCCAAGGGCGAGCAGCCCGCGCTGCTGCAGGCCGAGCTCGAGAAGGTGAGCGGTTCAAGTTCCCACAGCTTAGTATGTAGGGCTGCCATCACCTAAATAGCCGCCACCGGACTAAGACTTCAAAAAACCCCGGACATTTAGTCAAAATCGGGATATTTCTTCGGATGCCCTTGAAAATATTTAAAAATATGATAGCTAAGCATTGCTTAGTCACAAACAATAGAAAACGAACGAAACTGTCCTGATTGCACCCGGGCAGTTGCTGAACATCTGGACGTTCCGGGATGTCCTCCCCAATTAGGACAAATCCGGGGAACACCAGACGGATGGCAGCCTTAGTCGTAGTAGTTAGTATATCTACTACAGTGTTCAAGCCTATGTATTCCGACATGTTGACTTTCCCGGGTCTACAAACTCCGAGAACCAAATATGCTCGTCTGCGACGCCGTACACGCTCATGCTTATCAATATAAGCCATATACAAATATTATCCTGATGTCGAGGCTCTTCACCTAACCAGGCGCAGCCGAATATCGGGCGTGTAAATACAATCAACATCACGACACGAACACGACTGAACCCATAAAACGTGAAGGCTTCCCATGTGGAGACAAGTATAATAAGCCTTTATTGCGGTGAACACAGGAGGTGAGGTTAATTCGGGCGCGCCGTGCGAGCGCGGTGTCGCGACGTGTAGCGCGGGGGATACGTGCACACCGCACAGGGGACGGCGTTCGATAGCGGTTTTGGAACTACGTTCTACAGGGTACAGAAGGTCAAAAATAAGACTTGCATCGATAGGCACGCATTTTGGTCGATGCGATACCGATATTTATGAATATGTATTGGCGATGTCGATACTGATGATACGGATGGTTTTAAAAGGTCTTAAATTAATCAAAATTAACATTAACAAGATTTTTTATTTAGGAAACACATAATTAAATAAGTATGATATTTAATATGTATAATAAAAATAAGTTATGTGGGGAAAGACGTTTTCGCGTGTGAATGAGACCTGCTGCAGAAAATAATCTCCCGGATTATTGGGAGATTATTTTCTGCAGCATAACTCATTTGAAAGAGTTTGAAATGTATCGGTGTATATCGCCGATATATCGGTATCCGTATCGGTATCAGTTGCATCTCTAGTCAAAATTAAACATGCTGAAGTGCTTGTAATATAAGCCTGCATTTGATTGACACTGTTCCTGCAAGTATTATGAAACAGCAGCGTGTTTCTTAGCGAGTCGATAGTTCCATAAGCTTGCAGGTGTCGGAGCAGCACACGTAGAGGACATAGTATGCGACCTTTGCACTTCAGGTTGAAGTTAGCTGTGGATTACCACCTGATCAGGCATCATAGCAGCATTAGATATTATCTTAGCGAACATGTTCAAAAACTAATAGGATTTCACTGCGGTCCAATTTTGGTGGCTTTCGATGTTCGGCTCGACTCGTAGGTATGTCCGGAATGCTCCTTGCCGCCAGTTATGAGGAGCAGATCTTCTGTCTGTTGTTGTTCAGTGGCCGCGTGCCGTCGTGTGTAGGAGCAACGCCTCGCGTCACAGCGGGATGCCTCTGCGCTGTACGTCTAGCCCTCAGATCATAGAAACAAGGAGTTATGCCATCATAGCAAATTAGTACCGGAACAACTGATGCCACTTTTAGTACATTTTTCGACACAATTACGCGCATAATTAAGCGCTCCTTGTGAATAAACAGATTTCCCACGCATCAAACATTCCGCACACCCTCAATCTAACACTGTTAATCGTCACTCAACACTAGCACTAAACTAAAACACTGCATTTATACCATCGATCGTGTTCGGTTCGTCACCAGCGCGTACGTTTTTAATATGAGCAATTTGCTCAAAATCAGGCAGCTTGATGCCTATAGCGCCTTGGCACATGTCCCTTGTTTCTATGATCTGAGGTCTAGCCTGATAAGCCGGGTCGCACACCAGAAATACACTTGTATTACGATATTTTGGCGCCACAATTGAAACGCGACACATTTAACGTCCCTGTATATCTGCACGCAACCACGCACACCAAGGACTGCACTGCTACAAATGTGTAAAAATTACCTTAATACAAGTGTATGTCTGGTGTGCGGCCCGGGTAACTGCCACGTAGCAACACCACAAACAACATGATTGCCAAATATTTGAAGTCATGCTCTATTTATTTACAATTTACAGTTTTTTATATAAGCGTACAGCTGTTCGGCATTATTATACTGTTGTCGTCACGAGGTCATTGGCACCGGTCGTCAGCGTGACGTGTGACGTGTGACGTGCCCCGCCCACGTTGTGTGACGCGCGGTGACGACTGCGCTGACCAGCCGCCGCTCACGTCGCGGTACATTACTATCTGTGTGTACTACGAGTTCCACGACGAACGAGTCATTTATTAAAAAGTGCGCCAGAACTACACATCATAAGTATAGGTCCCGGCAGCAGTCATGAGCTTGTGACGTTTGTACGTCACCTGCGCATTAGCTGATCTTTCGGTCTCTTTGGCGGAATGAAGAAGACGAGGGGCGCCGAGGCTGCACGCGATTGGTTCGTCAGAGAATAACCCAATAGACGACGAGCATCGCGTCGTCTATTGGGTTATTCTCTATTACGTATTGTCAACTGTTTATTGTCTATTGCGCCGAAAATGTACATGCGCGATCTGTGCTCATAACTGACGCCGGCACCTATACCTACATTGTGAGTTTGCAAAATTCTAAAATTCACGTTCTCCCCGAGACGGCTACAAACATCCCCGCCCAAACATAAAGAGCGTTCCATTGAATAGGTACACAATATTCGCTGATGGCAGTGTTATGCTGAGCATACGGTTGTCATAACTAGCGTGTAGCGGCTAGACTAACAGCCCTCGAGCGGAGAGGGCTGAGGGCGCGCGGCTCGTCTGACGCGCACCGACACTTCATAAGTTCATAGGACACGCACACGTGCGCGCCGCGTGCTCACACGGAACTGTACGGGACACAGGGTTAACTCGCGTACTTAACGGAATAACATGTACGCGAGCCGTTCGCGTGTGTGCGGTGCAGGAATTCGTGGAGTCGATTATCTGCACAATTTGTTATTCAATTATGCGGAACATAGCGTTAGTATCTGGCAAACCCTACTTATTTCTCCTATATTTGGCACCTCTGGCCAAATATAGGAGAAATAAGTAGGGTTTGCCAAATAGGTACAAATTAAAACGCAAAAAAACAAGTTGTCTATGGAAAGTAAATAAAAAAAAATCAAAACTAGTCAGTATGAACTATTGCAATTGTTATTGTTGTTAAATATATTAAATCAGATTTATAGAACAGATACGGGGCCGGGCTTTCTCGCAACCTCTGCCGTACCGTGGCGTCTAACCACTGAGCTACCGTGTCCTGCCCGCATCAGTTGGAATGTTAAATCTGTTCGAATACCCCTCTTATCAGCGTTGGTTTCTCATTGATTCCAATATCGCCTATTCGACATTTTTTGTTAACACTATTTGTCTCCGTAGTAGGTCCCTTATCAGTGCATCGTACTGAGCATCATACAATACGGACAGTCTGCCTACGTGTGCGTCGCGTCACTCTCTTCGTATCGTTTGTGTCGCGTGTCGCGTGCTCGGCATACCATTAGCGACAGGTCGGGGCGACGTGACGAATCGATCTACACACCGTGACACGACAGAAAAAAAAACGGCAAAATGCGTGTCAGTTTGTGAGGGTTCCGTAGACAAAGTAACAATTTCTTATTTTGCACCATACCACCAGAAGCTGTGGGTCAGCCAGACTTGTACGATGATATTTACTACGTTCCTGTCTAGTGACTATCTGTATAATACGTTCGGGTTCCCAAAACAGGCGCACAGCGACAAAACTAAAGGTTCCCCTTGTTGTCGGCAACTTGCGGAACCCTGAAATCAGGTCGTAAGCACCTTCTCATGTGTCGTTAGGAAAAACGTCGTGTATTGTACAAACATGTACCTACCTATACTCCTACCTACTTGGTAGGCAGTATGTAGAATATTAGTAACGTAGCTATCGACAGGTCCTTACCTCATCATGGCGTATTCATTCACAATACTGATTTGTCATGTCCAGTTCATTTCGTTTTGCATCCGGGACATGATTAGCTTGTCCTTTATGACGCTCAAACCTACCGTCCGACTTATACTGGGTTAGATATTGTTGACGATATTACAAGTATTATACGTCGGAGATCAAGTCTACTGCATTGTCTGTCTGCACTGTTACACTGAATTGAGTAAAACTGATAAGTTTTGAGCAAGTTTTCACCAAAACTTGGCGCTAAGTTGACAGCAACTGGTGCTGTGCGAACAATAAGTAAATATTAAGTAGGGCAGGCACAAAGAACAATGCTCAGTTTGGACTCGGAAAAAAACGGAAGTCGAGTGAAATGAGATTGTCACCAAAATGTAATACATTGTTAGCCCCATCAGCAGGGGCGCTTTTTCGACGCGTGTTTAAAAATCGCCCGAATGAAACAAACGGGATATGTGCCTACATTTTTGTTCGCAAGAAAGCGCTTTTATAACGCCGTGTTTTTAAGTCGCGTACTCTCGGATTTTCAAACGCCTACGACGCTTTTTAAAGCGGCTTTCTGACCGAGTCGGTACGTTTTCTTTTCTGTACAGATCTGTACAGATTGTTTACAGAGTGCATATAATTAAATGAGAGTTTTCTGACCGTGTCATTTCGGTACACATTCTTAATCTTAAGAATCTGTACAGATTCGGTACAGAAACGAAAGTGTAAGCAGATGATAATAATATATCACATGAAAAATAATAAAATACCGGAGTAATAATACCAACGGCAATTCGTATGCCGACTGCGCTCATATTCGGATGCAGCATTTAAGTGCAGCAATAAAGACAAAATTTGATTTGAATTTTAAATCAAACATCGCCTGTCTGCTGTTTATGTTTATTTGATCTTGGCGAAATTGAAGAATCAGATAAACATGAACATAAACTGAAAGATTAGGTACCTACCAACTGGATAAATGGCACTCGGCATATTCTAACTGACGAAACGACGAGTGAACGATATTGAACTGTGATTAGACAGATGTTTTATTTATTTATGTATTAAAGTGTTTTGTAAACAAATATAATTTGTGTGAATGTTGGTCAGGCGCAAGCGAGCTTGTCCGCGCACGGCGAGTACATCAGCAGCAAGCTGAGCGCGCTCGGCAAGTACGGCGCGCGGCTGGACGCGGCGCTGCAGTGGGCCGCCGACTGCGCCGCGCGCCTCGACGCCGCCGCCGCCGCGCCGCCCGCCATGCGCCAGCACCTCGCCGACACACTCGCCGTGAGTACTCACACATCAGCAGCAAGCTGAGCGCGCTCGGCAAGTACGGCGCGCGGCTGGACGCGGCGCTGCAGTGGGCCGCCGACTGCGCCGCGCGCCTCGACGCCGCCGCCGCCGCGCCGCCCGCCATGCGCCAGCACCTCGCCGACACACTCGCCGTGAGTACTCACACATCAGCAGCAAGCTGAGCGCGCTCGGCAAGTACGGCGCGCGGCTGGACGCGGCGCTGCAGTGGGCCGCCGACTGCGCCGCGCGCCTCGACGCCGCCGCCGCCGCGCCGCCCGCCATGCGCCAGCACCTCGCCGACACACTCGCCGTGAGTACTCACACATCAGCAGCAAGCTGAGCGCGTGAGACGACTATATACATTTCGCCGTAGGCTGCAGATGACGTTTTCTATCACGAATGTATAGGCGATGAGTCCGGCCACACCAATACAGGCTGTTGTGAACGTTGTGTTCCCCCGGCAGGCGAGCGTGAAGGACCGCGAGTCGGAGGTGCGCGAGGTGCTGGAGAACTACAACAACATGGAGCGCGAGTGCGTCGCCGCCAAGCAGACGGTGGCGGGCGACGTGCGCGACGCGGCCGCGCGCCTGCGCGAGCTGTGGGCCGGCCTGCGCGCGCGCACCGACACCGCGCATGCGCAGCCGGCGCGCGACGAGCGGCAGGGCTCCGCCGACAGCACGCACAGCGGTGAGTCGCGCGCACTGGTGGCGGGGTGTAGTTACCGGGAGCGGACGATACGGTCGCACACACTTGAACACTGTTCGAGGGCTTACACATCAAAAAAATATATCAGTTTGGTCGATCTCGCGACATTGAACACTTGCTCAGTCCGTTGCGCTTAGGGCTCTTTCAATTTAGACGTTTGTCGGCAACAAACGTCTTAATTGAAAGAGCCCTTATTGTTTGCACAATCGATCGTAACGTTTGCTCACAAACTGTAATCGCTAAACTTGTCAGAACATGTCAGCTTTGGTGTCTGTAGATATAGATATAGCTACTGTTTGTTTTGGGCAATAAACGATTGGGATACTAACAGCTCGTTTCATTCACTAATATATTTACTATAAAAGTTTGTTTATTTTATGTTCACCTGTAAAGTGCACTAAAATGACGCTGGCCGCACTTAGCCGTCGAGCGTCAGTTAAGGCACCTTGTCTCACGCACGGTTTGTGTTTGGTAGAAGGTAGCTAACAAACAACTAACACTAACTTGTCGTTGCACTGGCGGCGTCGACGACCACGTCAACACGTATAATAACATCTAACAAACCGGTAGTATTACACAATGTTTGATAAAATACAATTAGGCTAACTGACACGATGGCGTATGGAATCAAACGCGCCGCTGATTGAAGCGGATCTGCCATAGTATGTTGTACCCTGAATGGTCACACTCGTGGGCAATCATGGCGCTATTAGCGCGTACAGGGCGGTGGAGGGGGGGGGGGGGGCGACACATCGGACGGAGAGCTTCCGTCTGGCTAATCGGAGGCAAATTAACGACTCGCCAGTATGTGGCCATTCAGTGGATCAAGTTAACATCGTTGTTAAAAATAAACAAAATCTTGGATTTTATGATATTGATGTACTATTGCGCGGGGAATAAAATAAGATGGTACGAGTATGATACGATTTAAAGCAAATATATTTTATGTAGTTATACTTACTTAACTACTTAAAATAAACATTATGGGTCGTACCACAAAAAAGATAAACACGTGTTCAACACGAATGCTACCAAAAATGATAGGCACTTGTTTTAGCACTAGTTTGTCTAAAACAAGTGTGTATTATTTTTGGTAGCATTCCCGTTTAACACGTATTTATCTTTTTGTGGTAAGGGTGTATTGTTTTAAAGAAAGGTATAGATTCGTTTGTCGTAATATTAAGCTGTAAGTTTGTGGCTTCGGATAGATTAAAGAAACGCATATATAGCCTAACATAATCATGATTTATTACTAGCCAAAACACTAGGTTGATCAATATAATGAATAGGTAGTTGTCTCTCTGTGGTGCGTGCACTGTGGCGAGGGGTGCGTGATGCGGACGCGACAAGTTTTTTCATTAAACTGACGGGAGGAGAGAGGACCTCACTCGTACTCCAACGTTCTAATACTCATTACAATTTGTACGCCGGATAGATACACGCGGGGACGTGGATGACGGAGATATACGTAACAAGTTTTATAAGACATGCTTATTACTCGTATGTTAAACTAATAATAACAGAGTACTTAGGTACCTAATCAGGCAGTGTACCCACATGTACTACGGTAAAACCCGAATAGGTATCAAGTAAAACGTCCGTTGAATCACGTCAATAAGCTGAACACCTCCGCACGTCGCGCTAATATTACAAACACTAAACATACGCGGTAATCTGCTGCGGCGCGGCTCCCGGGGGAATATCATACACTCAGCTGATAAGCCATCAGCTGAGTAGCGCTTTGAGAGTGCCGCCGAACGTCGAACCCGCCCCCCGCAGTGCAGCACAAACGCCTGAATTATTCTCTTTCAGCCGTCTCGTTGAGTCCTCAGAGCTCGGCCGAATCTACGGGAGAGCTCTAAATGTTAGGTACAACTATAGTTTTACGTACTAGATACTTAATGAAAGTCAACGTCGTGCGTCGTCTGACACCCAGGAACTTCATTAATTCGGCTCGCAATGCGATTCGCATTGTCTATCTCTCCGCGCGATAGCCACTAACGGCGGGTGCCCGAAATTGATACGCGAAGTGCGCGAGGAGGGCACGGGATGGCCTAAGAAGCAGATTAAATATTTATACAGCGACATTTCATTGCACTGAACGCCATGTTATGTCATAGCTTTGTAATGTTTTGAGTTCAAGAAAATAAACTGTTTTTCATCAAATTATTTTGAGTGTATTAATTAATTACATCTCAGGATTAAAATATAACATTGCATGCGACCGGAGCCTCGAGTCAATGCTTATTTTAGATAGATAATAAATAAAAAGTTTGGCAGTAGTTGTGCCGATAAAAAGAGTGCAGGCAGCGGTGGTGAATCATTGTGAGCGTTGGCCAATAAAACGCAGCCGGCATAACGCCGGGCCGGCGGGACGCACAAATCATACGAGATGCGTGCTTGTGACGTGTGCACTCGTCACACACACGCGTCATGCGTCACGCTTGTGACGTCGCCGTCTACTTATTGATGGGATCAATGGGATATTAATGGATTTGACTTTCAATATAATTATTGCGAATTAACTAGAACTACATACCTACCTCAAAAAAATAAACACGTCTGTCATGTCTAAGGATGCGTTTCCACTGACGCGGAGCTGGGCGGAGTGGAGCGGAGCGGACCGTGAATTGGCCATAGTGCTCGAAATCTCCACTCCGCATCATTGCAAACACTGTGATTGGCCAATTCACGGTCCGCTCCGCTTCACTCCGCCCAGCTCAGCGGCAGTGGGAACGCACCCTAAAAGTGAACTAAAAAGTTACAACTACAACTACAGCAACAACTACAGCTGTATTAGTGTGTGTGTAAATTTTCGTCGCAGTCGGGGGACCTATAAGAAAATGATTTACAGAACTGTCACCCAAATGTGTTGTTTACACACACAAACACTAAAATAAAAAAACCGGCCAAGTGCGAGTCGTACTCGCGCACCGAGGGTTCCGTATCAGTTTTGGACGTCTAAAGTGAAAAAAAACCGGACCGCATAACTAAGTTTGTTTGTTAAGGAATTTTAATGATTTTGAAAAAACTGTAATAGTTAGGAACATCGTTTTATTTTTGGTGCAATATTTGGGTCAATCCCTATCTCCAGCTCTAATTATTTCAGATTTTTCGCTCCGCAAACTGCGGAGATAAGGGGGGGGGGAATGGTATTTTTTTAGAATTTTTTTATCATATGTCGAAAACTGTAACACATAAAATGAAAATATATTTTGAAATGTGCAAATCAAGCCCTTTCATATGATATGCCACTTAACCTAGTAACCCCACTTTAAAATTTAATATCGGACCCCCACTCCGGCCCCTTTTGCAATGAAAATAAAAATATTTTTTGCCTTTTTTCATTTGCAATAAAGTTGGACAAGCATTCTTTATAACTGTTCCAAATTTCAAGTCGATAGCATAAGTAGTTGCTGAAATAAGCAGGTGTGACAGACAGACAGACAAAGTCGCACCATAAGGGTTTCTTTTTTACCATTTTGGTACGGAACCCTAAAAACTCACAGTACACATACCTACATACCTTTCGTGGCCAGGTAAGCATTTGTAGCTTCGGCTTACCTCTTACAAAAACTGACCCTTCGCCACTGCTACATACATGACACTCCCTTTTCTGGTCAGTGGTATAAAAAGCGAATAACACGAATAAATCGATTTATTAGAAAATTATTGAACAAGTTCTAAGGATGTTGCTTGTAAAATCGCACACGTTACCCCAAGTTTATGATGATAGTGCAGTCAATATACATATAACATATGCGGGCGGAATTAATATCGGTCGGCACTTGTTCTCAAACAGCGGAATAATAGCGAGGCATCTGCATGCCGGGACGTGAGCTCATTTCCACTACAAACAGACGGACGCGGCGCGCGCTACGAGCGCCAGCGGGCGGGTGCGCTACAGTACAATGTGCTTCAACTAAGGATAGGAACGTCAATGACCTCGAAATGTCAACTATCACATAAAAAATAGGGCTTGCAAAAAAATTATAAGTATCTTACAGTACCTCATCTTCACTACAGATTTTTTTAGGGTACCTAGGTAGTGTAGTCAATCTAGGGACTCTTGAAGTTTCGTCATGTCCGACTCGGACTTGGCCGGTTTTAATAAGAGATAATGATAATACTAATGAAATACGTGTAATTTGGAGGTATAGCACTAAACAGTACCTTTTAATTACACGTAATAAACATCCTTCATCGTTCGTTCCAGCAAAATATTATTCGTCTCGGAGTGGCCGCTACCGCTCGTCGCTTGCGACTCACCAAATATTCTCACAAAGCGTGTAAATTTCCTTATTATTAGCGAGTTTGCGACTAACGTTCCGTTGAGCCGGAATGCGGCGCACTACCCGCTTACAATAGCGACGCTCGAGCGGTTCTAAATGCTAAATATTCTCTCCAAACATTTCGCGACGAATCCTTTGCTTATTCATTTCTAGCGAAGCTTAGAAACTGGGTCGACTGAAAGAGACACGGCCTACTTATAGATCTGAGAACGTCGCTCGAAGACGAAAAAAACTGGAATAACAAACAATAGGCAGCGTGCGCATTGTGGCGCGAGCGACGCGGCGCGGCCGGCGAGGCGGCGACACAAAGCGCGGAACTGGGGCGCGGACGGCGAGAGCGCCGTAATCAGCGCCGACACTCACTGTTTCATTTGTAACTGCAATACTCCTCACAGAAACGTTCTCAACGTTTTCTTAAGGAACCGAGCGCCGTATTACAACTGACTATCACGACTGACTATTAAGGAGGCGTTTGGGATTGAAGAGTGATTTCTCGTTAGCTGGCAACACCAGATATACAGACAGGTGCCAGTGATTCAGTAATGAATCGCCTTGTCGGAAACTGTGCTTGTAATAAAATGGTACGGCGACGAGACCCCGAAACGATCGTGTATTAATTAAGCCGCACCTGGCGCGAATATAATTCTTAATAACGGAATATTTGAGTGTTATTGCTATTCAAGCAAAATCGTTTACAAGCTATTTCGCCAACGAAGTGCCAGTCGTAAGATTGAAGTGGGGTGATGATGGTACCTATAGAAAAACTTCTAATTAAGTTCGATGTTTGAGCAGTAGGTACCTACCTACCTGGTAAATTTATTAATTGATTGCTACTTTAAGTTTTAGAAGTGGGAGAGTGAAAAGTAGGTTGAGTTTTGTACTTCATTTTCAAATTAGAATGCCAGATGTGGCAAAAAATATAATTATACACTTTTTAAATTAAATAACACCCTCGTAATTATACCTACCCTGTTGGTAGGTATTCAAAGGTATGAATTCCGACAGAATAAAAACAGCCACGTGTGGTATGTAACACGACGGGTGAAGCGCGTGATGTTCCGATTCCGCGAATAGTGGAATGCAGCGATACCTACGACGCGCGTTAAACATTTACACGCTTACCACAAAAAAAGATAGACAAAGACAAGACAACGCGTTAAACGCGAATGCTACCAAAAAAGAATACACACTTGTTTTAGACAAGTTAGTGCCAAAACAAGTGCGTATTATCTTTGATAGCATTCGCGTTTAATGCGTGTCCATCTTTTTTGTGGTAAGGGTGTTACCGTTCACACGCGCCGCGCCGCGTCACCCGCGACTCGCCGTGTTTTACTGCTTTTAATAATCCTGTAAGTCCGTGGATTACGGAATTGCGTGTGTAGGTGTTGTTGAGTCTGGTGCTGTGTTGTTTGTGACCAGCAGATAGAAATAAAGCAAAGTACAATTCCATTCTCAGAAGAGTATATTTTTCGCACTGAAGTATTTAAAAAAATGCCAGAGGCTGGCCAACGAGTGTTGTGTCAGTGTCACACTGTAACCGCGCCATGCCGCTTGATGTCGCTGCAAGTCGCGTGTTATGGCGTTCATAATGATTTAGTTATCGTCTCACACTCGTAGGAGTCGTTATGCGGTTCATTGACAGCTTTGTATTGGTGCGCGGTGCCTTTAGAAAATAACAAATCTGAACATCTTAGATGACTCTTATCTACAAGCGAATTGACTCGTTAATACTCCGTAGATATCTTTGTCTTATTACAAACAAGCTGGAAGTTCATAGGCCAAATTCTCAATCAGATGAACAACCAATATTATACCGAGATGGAATCATATCACTATTTAACATAATTCAGGCGCCAACAGCCCTCTGAGTCAATCCTCGTAATGATACTAATTTATTGATGGTCACGTAGAATATGACAGTAGTTCGCAGACACTGATTGAACTCGCGTCCGGTTCCGGTCGCCGGACAGCCGTCGATCTCGCGCCGGACAGCCGCGCCGCAACCGCAATGTCACTGAGTTTGACACCGTCTCACACACGCGAGTGACGTGCGGTTAATGCTATTATACCTACCTACATCGAAACGTAACGTAACCACTGATGTTTCACAAACATATCATTATTGAAAATTGCATTTCGGTAAGTGCGGTATGTAGGTTAGTATTGTAGGTAATCAGATACCTACCTAATAAAAAGGTAGCCGCGACTGTCCTGTCCCTCATCATTGTCGCAAACCAATGCACCCCTAATTATCTGCCGACCGACGCTTTTCTCCAAAAATACCTTCTACCGTTCTAGTCAGCAGTCAGTTCTATCAGCCATTACGTGTTGAGATAACATGCCGTCCCAACGTTGGCAGGCATAACATACGACCGAAAGAGGAAATATGCGACAACCACGCGGTGCGGCGCAATGCACCACAGCAACGCGCTTTGTCGCACGAACAGCGGCCACACTAGCCTGTGCGGTCAACATCAACCTTAACATTAAGCAATAGAGGCTAAAATAACTGTATCTGGGGTGGTCATAAATATGCGAACAGGGTATCCTTGCATTTGTCATGAACTTTATGTTTACAACAATAGATGTTATATTGAAATATGCAGCGCGCCGCTCGGTGTGAAGAATTTGTGAGCGGTCGTTTTGCGCGGCCTCGCATGGTGTCGGAATTTAAAAGTTTTATATCACGAGGTGTTTGTTGTTCATTTTTGAATGTCCTTTCTGACGGTGTGTTGTAATGCGAGAGAAATTTAATCGTCGGAATTCGGCAAATGCGTAAAACGAATATTTAGTTTATACAAACACCACGCGCACTGCTAATGCAAATTGTTTACACTGAGTGGAATTTTTTAGCAAAAAGAAGTGACGTTTATTGGTCCGACATGTGAAACGAAACGTAGTTCGCGGCTTCGATTTCATGTGTTACTTATTACCTGGAGAGTAGGTATAGGTATTTTACTCAGCTAGTGTAAAATCAGAAAGTTAGTTCACAACCTAAGGATTATAGGTAAAAAATAAATAAAAAGTACGTAAGTGTTAGAAAAAAAAAGTACCTACTCTGCTGCTATATTTACCGGAATACAAATGCGTGTCGTCAGCAGATGGTTTTTACACAGCTGCATTGGAGCGGCTCTCGAGACGAGCGGCGCGAGAGTGCTAGTTCAAGTGATGTCGGGTGCGGCCACGACGCCGCTAATAGTGGCTGCCGGTCCACTACTGGGGTTACCCATCCATTACCATACTTATCTACACATATTTAAAGAGGTATTTGTTTGTAAGTTTGTATAAGTATAGGGGTAAACTCCGGAACTACTGATCCTGATGCTATTTTGAAAATTATTTCACTAATAGAATGACATAAAATTATCCATGAGCGCTATAGGCTATAGATACAGAGGCAGGGTTGAGAATCAGGGTTAAAAATTCGACTTGCTTTCTATCTTCTTATATTTTTGTTAATTTTCTTATAATTTTGTTGAACTAGATCATAATATGATCTGATAACAGTAAACTGGATTACATAGTAATTGACGCGCGTGTATTGTACACAGCGCGATTCATCTAATCGGCCAATCAGCTCGTTAGTGGCGTGTTAAGGGCGGCTCACACTCGCCCGCTCAGTATGCATGAATCATCGCCAGTAATCGCATGCACTCTTATTCGCGCTCATTATGTTATGCTAATAACGCTCGTGCGGGCGACGTCGATGCATATGCAAGGACGTAGTAACGAGGGTGGACTGACTACTTTATTGTGAACGAATTAATTACCTTTGCTAGAAAAAAATGTAGTTAGTGTAATAAAGTTTTTCTGTGGTTAGTAAGGTCGCCAGAGCTCCAGGGACAGGCCTGCTTGTCCCCTAAGCTGTCAGCACAGCGAATCCTCGTTTTAAAGGGTTGACAATGCGCATGTGGTACGGTCAGCATCATAAGTCACTGATCATTTTAAAATTTTAACATGTGGTTTATGCTTGAAAACTTGTCAATTATAATTGACAAGTTTTCAAGCATAAACTATAAGCATAAGCATAACTTGCTTGTAACAATTTATTATAGAGCAGGCAATACTTTGAAAACTAGTAAGTATTATGATATATTTAAAACAATAATTAGGTTTTACGATATTTAATTATTAAAATTTTAAAATGATCAGCGACTTATGATGCTGACCGTACCTACTCCTGGTGTTGTAACCGTTTCACAGGCTACGGTTACCATTTATCATCAGGTGGGCAGTATGCATGTTTGTCTTGTATAAAAAAATTGTGTGGTTGTGTGCTTACGGTGGTGGAAGCTTGTAAAGGTAAACTAATGAAAACAAAGAATTATTAATTCCTTAAAACGATCAACATTTTATTGTTTTGTTTCGCTTTAAATTGATTTTCTTTTTGTTGCTTAAACTTATTTTTCTTTTTCAGGTATGTACTCCATTTGTTATTCTGCATGTACCGGTAAGATATTACTTTATATTAGTCGCGGCAAGCGGAGCGAGCGAGCGGAGCGCGCACCGCTCCACAGACTCGGGCTAAGCGCTCAAACACCATTACCGAAAGTTGTAAAAAAGAGAATTATTTGAATTCGCAGCTTTTACTGCACTCGAGCAATGAAATCTTTTATAAATCTACCTACTATTACTCGCTATCCGAGTGTCGTCGCAAATAACGCTCCGAACGGATTTACGAGTTTGTTTAAAAAGGATTTGTAGAATAGTTTAACCTAGATTTACTTATTCTTTATGTTGTCTACTTTACTGGCAACTGCGTGCCTGCTGTGTGGATCAATGTTCGGATATATTACCTACACGTACTCGTAAGCTCGTAAGTACATAGGCCCACATCAGCCCACATCGCCGCCGGTCGTTCGCAGCTAGTCGGCATGTCTCCGGCTGAACGCAAAGCCTCTTAACAAACAGTTAGGTTCTAATCACGTATTCTCAATTAAGCTTTGAGCACAAATCCAGCGAGTGTCCCGCTCGCCGCCGCCGGGACCGGCTGGTGCTCGGCCGGGACAGTGCCAACAGAAGGTGCAAACCGAGCCATGAATTATTACTTATTATAACAACAAGGACGATTCAATGTTCCACTGTAAAAAAAAAAGCTTTCTAATTCCCTTTTATATGGGTAGACTAGCTGTTCCCCGGTTTCACCCCCGTTGCTCGGCTCCTAAGGGTCGTAGCGTGATGTTAAATAGCCTATACTATTCCTCATGAATCTGGCTGTCATATACAAAAAGATTTTTTTGTATCCGACAGGCAGTTCCAGAGATTAGCGCGTTAAAACAAACTCTTCAATTTTATTATATTAGTATAGATAAAGATCGTAGACACAGGTGTTTTGTATCTATTATTGAAGTTGCAGTAAAATATTAAAAAACTTGACAACTTATCCAGCTATGTGTCGGTGCTCAGAGCTAATCGGTCAGTGACAGCTGACAGCCATTGACTGACCAAGCGATTGTCCCGTGCACCACGTGATAATGAGGTTGACATTCAGCATGTTGTTGTGAGTTTGCCTTCTGGCGTGTTGCTCGTCGTCGGGCTGGCTCGCCTCGCCCGGCCTCGTCCATTGTTCTACACAACATGCCCACTATCATCAGACTCAGTCGGATATCCGGCCAAACGTTAAATTAAGCTCCCATGGATAGATATTATACCTACATAATATTATGGTGTTTAACAAAATAGCTCGAAGAATTTCCTGAGGTTACTCGTTTCTCTCACCAACTCGCACTGGTCCCGCCTGGTCAATTATGGTCCTTCTCACAGAGAGAATACCTGAGTCCCAGAAGTGGGGTCGTAGTAAGTAGGCTGATTATGTATAATGTAGGTATTTATGGTAACGCGCTTGTATGAATATAAACTGGTTAGTGCTCGGAGAAGATCAGAAATGTAATAGTCCCCCGAGCCAGCGCGGTTCTGTTACCTTCAGCGTCGTTACAAGCACGTAGCGTACAACGCAGCCTCCATATTTTATCAGCAATTGTCAAGTTTTTACAGCGTCTCGACTAGAGACATGATCACATTCGCTCCGACATTTGTACACTTTTAATATTACCAAAAGCGTTTTAATTTTAACACGATTTCATAAAAGTAAACTCAAAATCAGACTTAATATACAACGTTATTCTTAGTTTATGCAAAAGACGAAAAGGGGTCATTGTACTCATCATTATGCATAACTTTTACTATGGGACCAACCCTGAAATCACGATAAAAAAATCAGCAGTTCCATATATTTTGTCGATTCAAGTAAACACAAATGTATGGAACAGCAGATTTTTTGAAGTTGTTCATAATGATGAGTACAATGATCCCCTTTCAGCTTTTGCATAAACTAAGAATAACGTAGTCAGAGTGACTTGTCACGATACAATCTAGTATCTGTGAACTGTAATTATAAAGTTGGTACGAGTTATGAAGCCACGAAGCGCCGACGGTGCGTTAACACAATCATTGTAGTAAATCGCGAGGCGTTAATAAAGTCACGACGCAGTGCGAAGAGACCTTAACAACGCGGTGCGACTTATTAGTAACGTAACCACAGTTGTCGGAACCAAAGGCAAGGAAGAAACATCGTAGAACTAATTAACGCTATAAGAAGATTAAATTGATATCGTGAGCTTGCACAATGATATTTTATAAAACCGAGTGGATTTCACACTAAACCAAATGCTTCTATTTAATTCTAAGCTACCGATAAGCTCAGCCGGTCGCTGCCGGACTTAGGCGTCTCCCAAGCTGCGGCATTACGCTTTGTATCAATAAAACGCTTAAAAATGTGATGAAAGGCATAGGTAGGTAGGTACTGATGTATAAGCAAACAGACAGAAGCCTTCCAGACAGTACTTAATATAAAAGATGAAAGTACTCACAGAATGGAGGGGCGGGGATATAATGGCGCGTGTACTTGCGAACACACGAATTGAAGCTGTTTAATTAAAAAACAGACGGCGCCGTGGAGCCCGCGGCGGTCGGTGCTGCTGGAGAGTAGTGACTGAGGGGCCTCCGACTCGTCCCAGACCAAGTACATGAAACTAATCGTGTAAAATGGTCCTGTGGACTTGCATTTTATTTGTGTATCAAAGATCTTTGAGCTATAGATAATGACAATGTAATAGACAAGTTTCTTCTTCGCAGCTACAGCACTAGGAAGCGATGAAGGGCGGGCGTTTTTGGGAGCTGTCTTATGTTTATTGACGTTCAAAAAGTGCTAATTCGTTAGCCCACTTTGAATAAATGATTTTTGAATTTATGGGCTATAATATGGGCTATGAGTCATATCGTCTTCAAGGATTTTAAAATCCTTCTGATCCTTGATCCTATATTTGATAGTGTCATATGGCCCATATTGGTTATAAAAAAAAGAAGTTAACACTCATGTTCATTAAACTGAAAGTTTGCTACATTAGTGTTTAAACACTAAGGTGTTCAAAAATAATCGATAGTTAGTTAAAATTAAAAGCAAATTAAACTGCTTTACAAAAATTACAAAATTAAATTCAGCATAATTTTCCACGGATAATCTAAAATAAGTAATATTGGCTAAAACAACACACACTAAAATCCCTCCTGTTAGTGATAATTATTATGTCACTATCACTATTTATTATCATAATAATTATAATTATGTAAATGCACGGAGCTCGGTCGGAGCTCCCTCTGTTCAGTTTCAATCGCTTTGATTCGGCTATGAGAGCCGAGTGCTGCGTCTATATTAATACGATAGCCTGGATGTATAGCAATTTGCCGGATGCAATAACAACATTACGCCGTCACGCTTGTAATCCTTCGCGCAGTAAGTATTAAGAGGGGCGAGTGCTGAATTTATTGGGTGCGCTTCCAATCGTGGGGCTATAAATTGGAGCTATTTCTAAAGACATAACTCCAGTGAAATTTTTGACTGGCTTTGTTAATCCCTATAGCGTTAATGGTTTCAAGCGGCTTCAATAGACGCGGAATAAAATAACGCTACAATTGCTACGAACGTAGCAATTGTAGCGTTATTTTATTCCACGTCTACGTCGTAGCATGCGTCGCGGTCGTAGCACTTCGTCCGCGTAGCTATGCTGTCGTAGTCGTAGCACTTGCGCTGCTACACCTGCTACGAACATGCTACGCCATTGATTTACGTAAAAACACTGCGATTAGGTAATGTTGTTTATTTTTTTTTTATTATTATTATTTTGAACGTTGCTGTTCATTAGGAATTTCGTGGGTTCCTGACACTGCTACTTGTGTCTCGATTGTTCCAAGTCGTACCAAATGTTTCGTGTGTTTGGTCACCAACCAATTTTGTGTCGTTGAAAAAATATTAATTAACAGTTTGTTTTGGTGTGTAAAAATCAATAAATAACATCCCATTTAAACAGTAAAAACGTTAACGTTTCAAATAACATTGAATGCGCGTGACTTGCAGTAACTCGAGTCACCCCGCCGGTGACCACCTCACGTATAATAAACGAACCTCATCGCGAAGCCTTTACAATTCACTCTGAAAGGAAAATTAATATCTTTCAAATCGCATCAACTGAATAATATCAATCGCCGATTCTTATCTAAAACGTAGAAAAAAGTAGCGCGCGCCGGCGGAGCCATCCTTCAGCATTCCGTTCACGGGTGAGCGCTTATAGGCATTCAACTAGCCAGGTAAGGAGATTGATGTCGGGTGCGTGGCGGGGGCGCGGCGGGAGCGTGGCGGGAGCGTGGCGGGGGCGCGGCGGGTGCGGCGCGGTGACGGGACATTTTTCCGTCGCCGTGAATAATGTAGCTCAATGCAGACGCAGTGATTTATCGCCGCCACTCGGATTGTATGACGACGGGGGTTTGTTCAGCTGATCTAGTTCACTGTGCACCTCCCCCCCCCCCCCGCCGTGCCGCCGGGAGCCGGAGTGTATGATAGGCGCCGCATTTGTTAATGAATATTAATTAGTTTCATACTGTGTATGTGTGTGGGACTTTCCCCGCAGCTTCAATGTCTCTGGGGCGTCATTACGTGCGCAGACATCCACAACAAATATTAGCCGGCCGACTGCGGGAACAACTTCTCTTAGATAATCAAGCGCTGCTATATAGAGTTTTGGTTATTTTCCTGCTTATTCATTATATTATTACTAGCAGATAAATACATGTTAAGCCCGGATACGATATGTTTCCTGTCTTTCCCCAGAGTTAAAGCTATTTCCCACCTACGTCAATATTAGTTCCGCGGTTTGACAGGGAACACGTAACAGACAGACAGTTGTTGTCGTATTTATAATAACAATTTAGATTACCTACCTAGTAGCATACTATATTTTTATTTTTAACGCAATATCAATCAATCAATCAAACCTACATACGTTTAGATGACATTCCTTCACACACTCCAAACTTCTGTCGAACGGTGGCGTATTGAAATAAATGTTAGTAAATGTAGGAGGTATTGCGCCGCGTGAGAGTTTGCGCGGAAGAACAAACAAACATCCACCAACCGGGTGTTACAGCAACGAACCGTTTAGTAAACATCCTTCATTATGAGTCGCACACACGCAGCCTTACCAAACTTACCCAAGAACTATGTTTTATAGTTGTTTAACAGCTGTGACAGACAGACGTTAACCTCGATACCGACATGCGAGCGATCAAACTATCCCTCCCAGCGCAGCCTGCACAGTACCTGTGCGTATCAACCTAACTCACACCGCACTTACGCACCGGAAACATTACTCTACCGCCATCGAAAAAACTCGCTGCATCCGTGAAAAAACATCCGTTTAGCCCGAGCCGAGCCGGGCGTCAATGAAACAAGGCGACATTCACTACGCGCCGGGAAAAGTCACGTGAAACAAACGTATACTTTAACATAAGTGCGAGAGGGACAGAGCACGGTAGGGGATGATTTCCCTCTCGTTTGGGCGGGCGGCAACGACAGTGAGACTTGGGCGGGCGCGCGTGTCGCACGCCGGCTGTGACGTGAGGCGCGTGCTCGTCGCGCGCGTGCGAGTGTGTGAGTGATGTGACAGTGGACAGACAGCGGGAAACAGATCGAGAAGTAACACAGTGTATTGTATTAATACACCCAGTGGTTGCTGGTGAATGTTTGTGCGTGCTGTGGATGTGAGCGCGTGCAGCAGGAGCCGGCGAGCGGCGGCCACCGTCGTGCGGGATACGTGCGTATCCCATCAATTACTTTATTGATTTACATGAAAAAGTTACAACGTAAACATTGACAACGTTCACGTGATTTAACAAACAAACTCTTGTTTTTACTTGCACAAAGTTCAAACTACGTGTGGTTCTTGTTTGCGTGTAAAGTTTCATCCGTGAAACTTCTGTTGTTATGTTATTAAGTTCACAGTTGATTGGCGTCAGTGTGACAGCGCAGTGTAATCACATAACAGGTTATTAGTTTACAACGAACGATTCGCAGCAGTCATGTGCTGTAATTACTATAACAGTCAGCCAATGACAGGACACTGAGTTAGATAATAATCAGTTTAATTGTCACTAACCACGATACGCTGACTCAGCGTTCTGTTGCCCACTGTTGGGAAAGAGTCTGATCTTCGTTTTATCAGTACGCATTATTATGCTGTTCAGAGGGTGGCGGTCGTATAATGTCACTTCTTCAAGTACTTTCTGTAAGCGTCAGAGTTAATAGACAGATGACATTGTTCTGAAGTAAATAAAGTGTCTATCTAAAGATTCTGTAGTTACAAAGCTAGCAGGTACACTACGCGTATGACCAAGTATTACAGAAGGCGTTGAACTGTTCAACAGCGTGATAATATCGGCATCTCCGGCCGCGGCGTGCTCTGCCCACCCCCGGAGGGATGAGCGCCGTTATCTTATTATTTATTATGTCTTGCCCCTACCCCTTGCACTTTAAAGTATCCTCCGCGAGGTCCCCTACAATGGCCCAATAATTTCATATTACTGCCGACTTTGGAGACTTTGAAAGTGCATAAAGTTTTATGTTTTAAAGAAGCCCGTGTGAGGTTGGCGCATATATTCCACTGAGTTACGTTCAGTAGTTCAGTGGCGTTGCCCGGAGGTTTAAAGGATTTATGATAGCTATTTTATTCGATTCGAACCAACTCCGTTTATTAAAATAAAATCCCAGGTAAAACGAACGATATTTTGGTTAGGTGCTATAGGTACATGTATGTGTATGAATACGCTCTCGCACGCTCCGCACGCGCCTGTTATCATAACTTCGTACGGTTCTGTTTAACAGAGTTCCTCTGTGCCTGTAATTGAATATTCAATTGCGGATCCAATACTGAGTAATCCAATTTACAAAGATATAAATTATCAGTAGAAGAGACTCTGTTTCGTAAATTTCAAAGTTTTTATACAAAAATAAATAAACGCGCGTGTATGGATTATCTGATAAGTAGGGTAGCTTTCACACATGTTTTATTCAGGCCCAGACACACGCTTCGGTTTTATTCAATAAAGAATATTACAAAAAACCTTTCGCCGCGATCCGGGAATTAAACAAAAACAGTAGGTACTCACGTAAGCTGCTTAACTTGTTGCCATTGTAAAAAGTTAAGGAAAAGGGTTGCGAGGGTGCCGCGCCGCGCACTAACTATTAATACAACCTTTGTTTGTAATCGTTACAGCGGTACGGATGCTAATGTTACTTCGCCGGTTTGAATCATTTTCCACAAAACGGGAATAAAGGTACTGATTACACAATGAACGCCACAGTATGTCAGAAGCGAGCTCGACCACGATCTAACGGCTCGTTTACAAATGTCTATTTGCCGATAGTATTTACTCTGTGTGCGCGTGCCGTGGGCTCTTAGCAAATATGTTACCCGTAGTTGAGAAGTTACACGGAGGCCTCCCCCGCTAGGATGCCACTCTGAAGATTTCTTATAATAGTCTGCAGAGGTCCATAGGGCCTGCTTCTTATCGGACGCCACAATCAACAGGGAACATTAACATGAACCCAACTTTGTGATTGCTTTCTAGTCCTATTGTAAAGTTCGCAGTCCATTTGTAGTATCTGCTGCTTATACATATATTTGCCTTTTGATATCACTACTGTTTTTACAAGCTTTTGTATATTTCATCTGTTAGTATGTGTGGATCAAATCTTGCAACTGAATTTTAAATCACTTATAGTGCTGGTAACGTTACTTGCAATCTAAATAGAAAGCATATTTAAAAAAATACTTTTTTGTTTCTTTTTAGTCGGACATTGCACAAAAAGTCGTCACAAATAACTCGTCACTGCGTCAAAGGAAAAGTCGAGCATGATTGACGTACCGTATCGTAGTACTTACATGACGGACAGATAGTTTCCGCGAATCTGAATGATCGGCAAACAAAATAAAACGCGCTGCATAGTAATAGTGCAGGCTTTTAGGTGATGGCTGCAGCGTGCAGCGCGGGGGGCAGCGGAGGGGGGGGGGGCTGCTGCAATATTTAAAGTGGTTGCCTTATTGCTCCCCAGGATGCGAGAGTTGCGTTGAATGCACATTTTCTGCATAAGGCAGACTTAGATACATACATACCAACAGATTTTCCTTTGTTATAATCCCTGTATAGTTGACCGACACGAATCATGAGCACAGATGGCGCATGTACATTTTCGGCCCAATAGACAATAGACAGTTGACAATACGTAATAGTAAATAGTCTAATTTAGACGACGAACATCGACTGACGAACCAATCGCATGCAACCTCGGTGCCGCCAAAGAGATTGAAAAATCAGCTAATGCGCAGGTGATATTTGTGCTCATGACTGATGCCGATATCTATAATAATAAGAACAACGCATCAATAGCTGCATATAATTTATATAATCATGGTGAGAAAAGGCAACGAGGGCAAGGTCACTTGGCCCATATCTTTAATCTACTCGTGCCGCGCCTGCTGCGAGGCGTATCTACACAACACTCGCGCGCACTTGCTGAAGTATTATACCACTTAATTCAACTGGAATTAAGTGGTATAATACTTCAGCAATCTTATGAAGTGCCGTAAAATAAGAGCAAGAGGTCAAGGCCAATGCCGCCATTACTTGTCTCGTTAACTCTGAGCAACTAAGCAATGAGACGCGTTTAATGTGTTTCAACACGGTTTACATTCCGCGTCAGACGGATGAGCGGAATTTACTCCAACGTCATGAATATCTTAGAAGCCCGTGAACGTCCATTGTCTACACTATTATAAAGAGAAAAGATTTGTTTTTTTGTTTGTAATGAATAAACTCGAAAACGATTGAACTGATTTTAAAAGTTATTAATCGCAGTTAGAAGAGATAATATCGGTCCCTATCTATACAATCTCCTAACTACAAATGACAAATGTTACAGGAGAGCGCTTCAAAGATTCAAACGCGCGTATATAACGTTCTACAAAAGAAATGTGTGTGGTTTTAATGTTCAATTGGCCAACTTAGAATTATTTTTATTAAACTAAACGATAGTTCATCATCCATCCTAAACTATAAACACAAATCACGTATCTACCACTTAAGGGATTGTACGTAGGGACCGTTGATATTGCAGTTATGGTCACGTTGTGCAGATTACTGTCTTGTACTGTAGTGTGTTGCAATTTGCAGAAGGATCTCTCTAGAGATATCATTTCTTCAACAATTCTTTGTACTCTGACACCGAGAGGAGAGAGATCACAGGTAGGAAGAGGGGGTGGGGGACCTATTGTTAGCTGAGAACTATGTTATAGTTATACGTAAAGTGAAGGTCACACGATACTGCCGCAGCACTCCCGTGTGTATCGAGTTGCATCAATACCATCTCGTAAACCAACAAGGAGGAACCTTTGTGTCGTAAATTAGGTTTATATGCTGCTGTGTTCAGTATTCAGGTCAAGGTCAACGCGTACAATATGTGAACGAGATTCCTATATTATTTGTTAATCGAATCATAGGCTCTCCTTATTGATCAAGGGTCTTTGAAATTAAACATTAGACTATTTAATTGGAGCCCCGTTTATTAGTCAATTAAATGTTACATTACGCTTGTAATTCTCGTGGTGATAGGCAGAGGTACACGTCTACTATAGTACCTACCAGTGGCGAAGGGTCCTTACAGTATGACTCCTACCGGCTTCCCTTTGAAAAATAGCACAGGCAGTATTGCCTACTTTTGTAAATTAACTTTTCATGGCCAGGTGAGCATATGTAGCTCCGGCTTACCTCTTACAAAAACTGACACTTCGCCACTGGTACCTACACATCTTGTGAGTACGAATTATACGAGTTTGCGTTACGGACCGTATATAATTTTATATGCATTTAGTAAAAACCTGTTAATTTGACATTACAAACAAAAACAGACACATTCAATTGTATTTATTTGATGAATAGATTTGTATAGATAACATTAATCACTCAGCAACAACAACTATCCCTCCGCGCGACCCCTGGCGACCAACAATCGCTCCCTGTCAGCTCGTCGCTAAGTGTGCACTGTGACGGGCGCGAGGTCAAGGTCGCTCATCTCGCGCGGCCTCATTATCTGCCTTGTTCTGTGTCACACTGATACACGGTTTATCCGGTGTGTTTCCAATTTTTGTGGTATATAAAGATACTATTTACCCGACTGCCTAAGAAGGGTTATGTTTTAAGAATTTTTGAAGTTTTGAATCTTTTATCAATCTGTAAACGGTAGTGAAGTCATCATAATGATTGTGTAGTCTCTAGTAGAATTTAGGAGACCCAATGTTAACTTCATATACCTTTTGAAGTCTACTACAAATTCTAGGATTGTTTCTAAAAAAACAGCAAGTTTTCCACTAAATCGGAAGAGTGAATTTATCCGAAGCAAAATATCCGCGTTCCAAATCTGGCTCTTCAGACCATACAGACCCAAATCGACAGATCGGCTGTAGATAAACGAGTACATTTGATTGAGAAATGCTGTAGGTTTCCTATGTGTGTTCTTCTGAATAATACTGAGTTCTGAAGAAGTCGACTCAAGCTCTGTAAGCAATTATTCCGTAGTGTACAAACATTAGCCTATTTAGTAAAAGGCACAACCATAACATTCACTCGCACATTCGTGTGTATGCACACAAACCGGCGGGCTTCTATTATAGTTTATTTATTGTTTTCCACGTGCTGAGTGCAAATTGCAACCTTCGCGTTAATCGAGTAAACATCTCGCGACGTGAATGAACCAACCAATCACGTGCGTTAGCGTCTTGACTTTCGAGCGCGAACCGATGTTCGATTGGTCGTTGACTATGACCTTCGTTAACGTTCACGCGATCAAATAAGTATGTTAGAAAAACTCACACTAGGTAGGTACTCTGCACTTAGGGGAAATAATACTATCTTCAGTTCTATCATATTTTAAGAAGCTTTTTATAGGTGAGATGATCCATTTTAACAACTTCCTATAATTAAACTCGGCATTGTTCACAAAGCTCTTCTCAATATCAGACGCGGGCGAGTGCGTCGTGACGTCATCGTCACTACAGACCTCGTTTACTAAAGAGTCAATTTGGCGCGAGTTGGCGCGAACGTTAAATACGCAAGATGGCGGCCACAGCGGAGCATCCGTAGGATTAGGGGCAGCCAGGCTGCTGGCGAGGTGTGCAGCTTAGCGGCACGGTGCCCCATACTTTATGGTTGGCTTGGAAACTGCAATAACACTGTGTCATCGTTATTTTGTAAAAAATTTGTTTTAAGAAAAGGATTTTAAAATGTTGCTGCCTCGGTTTTTGTTAACATATTCGTTTTACTTAGTACGAAAACTGCGGACCTAAAAGTAGGAAAATTATTTTTAAACCAGCTCTATTATTCAAGAGTCTTATATAGACAAAGCGCCTGCAATATGATCCGACGTCACATTCCCACAAGTCAACCTCCACTTTCTAAATCATGAGTACATCGTACATTCCCCCTGACTTTTATTTCACGTTGGAAATATAAGGTTGTCACGAAGAAGAAGCGTTGTTACGTCTGCGTGTGACAGCGATGGCGTCGGGCGTCGGGCGTCGGGCCCGGCGGCTGACTCACAGAAGTCACAGACCGACATTATGACTCGTATAATTCGGCTGTGAGATATAATGAACTGAAGTTTTAGGCAGACATCACGAGGATATTGCTCGCGGTGGCGGCTACACGATATTACTCAGTGTTGGTTGCGTCTAGACCTTGTACCGCGGCTTACTAAAGTAAATGAGCTGAAGCAGTGATGTGGATTACGATATATTATTTTCTTCTTAGTTAATTGATGTGACAAAGTCATCCTTCTTTCATTACTTGGTAGGTACTGGCACGGGGTCTCATCAGGAACAAAGAAACATTTATTCAAATAACTCTTAATAGATGGCGTTATATCTATCGATTTGTTATTAAAGTTTGTGTAAAATTTAAAACATGAAAAAATAGACAAATATAAATATTTATTCAAATTTTAAAAAAATCTTTAGGTACGAAAAAAATTATAGCCCGAAGATAGCCCGCGTTACAGCGGTCACGTTTCTTTGTATGAGATGAGGCATCTGTACGCGTAGTATTGTATTATCTGTGGTACCTACTGGTAATCTTCTTCTGGCGCCCAATCATATTCGAACTACAGAAGAAGATTACCAGTACTAAGTAATGAAAGAAGGATGACTTCGTCACAATAATAACGAATAGTGGTTTCTCTGAGCCACTAAGCAATCAATGAGCTGCTCATTGTCATCGTCAGACTATCGGCTACTGTGCTCACCTCACAGCAAAGCTATGAAAATAGTACTTTCGTAGATCCATTTTCGTTGGAAGGTCTTGAAGTACTGGATCGAAAAAATCTGACATTGAATAGCCATCTTATTTGAAATTTTCCCTTATTCGGCAGTTTAGACGAAGCTCGGGTGTCCGCTGTCGGCCACATATTTATGTTATGAGTATCGGCCGGTCGCCCGGCGGCGCGGCGCGGCGCGGCGGTAGAGGGTTGACTTTGTTTTCAACTTACTGGCTGTGTCGAACATTTGCGGTTGTGTTCGGAATGTATGGTATGGCAAGTCGTGTTCTACAGTTCCTGTTCGTTATTGAGACATGAATCACGTTTTATTATACTGCTGCTGGAACTTGGGTAGGTATACTCCTAATGTGACCAGTTTTCTAGCAAAAAAAAAAGTTTGCGTAGGTACCTTTTTTTTATTCAATGATAGGCTTGCATTTGACCGCCATCTCGCTTGATGTTTAGTGATGATGCGGTCTACGATGGAGCACGCTTGCCTAGAAGAAACCGATTTACTCGTTACTTGAAGATACCCAGGTTTTAACTGTCGGGAAACCTACTGCGATTGTAAACTTTCGTTCAGATTCTTTTAATTTCCATGCCTTTGCTTGCTCAAGAGCCAAACATACGTTACGTATTATTAGCACTGTCCTCTACCCCTCTACCATAAATGCGGTAACAAGTCCCGTGGGGCATGGGGTGTCCCGGACGCCATATATCAGTCAATACCATCCACACCTTGACATGAAACTGAAAATCTAGCTACTGAAAAAAAGGAAGTGGCTACTCCTAGTTCGAGCTAGTGTGAAGCAGTTAGATCAAATACAGTACATTCTAATCCTAACTAATATTATAAAGGGGAAAGTAAGTTTGTTCCCGTTTCACGCCTATACCACTGAACCGATCATTAGGAAATGTTGCATAAATACGTTGTCAGAGAAGCGGGATTGTCCGGAAGGGATACCGCTGACCCGGACAAAAGGGCTAAGGAAGGAACATGGGTGGGTTTTAGTCAGTAAGAGTCTGACACTCCCTTCCGCTCCGCCCAGAGCGGGAGGGGTCATTTGACGATTTCCCATCCTCAAAAAAAAAATAAAAAATAAAAAAGGGGTACAAAAAAGACGTAGCGTACCTTTCATCCAGAAAAAAGCACTGTTCCCGAGGGAAATAACAATAACTTTTGACGGTCACAATTGCTTTAGAACGCTAGATGACGCTACGTGTCCTTAACGCCGCGGGTAAAAGCTAGTATTTTATAATATTTCACAAATATAACCCACCCTACACCCTAGTGCACGTCACACATCTCACACATCTGTCACATACGTGTCGTGTGACGGCACTCGGCGTCTTGCAGACATGTTCAGACATGTTCGTTGTGACCCTTGTTCTGCGTCACACACAACCTGTCTCGCGGGAGCGTACCTACCTTTGACCGTTAGGTTTACTTTTGTTGTATTTTGAGACAATGTTTATAAAAGGTGTTAAAAAATTAACTCTAAAGCCTATTGTATACTTATCTCTATTCTGGGATCTTAAGTCCTGAGTTTCCTTACAGCAAACCTTAGAGCGATACTCTAAGGTTTGCTGTAAGAAAACTCGATTTTGAATTAAGCTCGCATTTGTACATAAAAATAATATCCATAAAACATTGTATTTAAAATCTGCGTGTACCTACAATAAAGAATATGAATATGAGTACCTAGGTATGTAGGTAGATAGGTACCTACTTATAATGTGACTCGATACAGGAGTCTGTCCCGCTCAGCGCAGACACACACGCTGCGCCATTCGGGGGTCATTATTATAGCGAAGCACATTTATTTCGTCTAGACCATCCCTATACTAGCACGAACAGTTGTCCCATAGCTTGTCCCTGGCTCACTGCCAGACACTCGTTTGTGCACCACCAAATAATAGCACCACTTAACTTCTTTTTTAAATACTGCCGCCAAGAAATTAAGTTTTATGTTGTGATTGTTCTAATAAATGAGGAACAAAATTGGTCCGATAATGTTACCCTGTGGTATTCCTTGTTTAACAATGACTTTTAGACTCAAAATCAAAGCATTTGTTTTAATTAGACCACTTACAGGTATATTTGAATTGTCAAGTCAGTTAGTCGGCAAGATGAAGCTGGCCCGTTCCAAAGCGTAGATTCCTATGGAGAAAAAACTTTTTTAACAAAAAATAACCGACTTCAAAAAGCCACTACAAAGAAAATAATAATTTTGGTTTCGGAAGTCGGTGGCAAAAAAAAGCAAACAAAAACCAAAGCCACCGACTTCCGAAACCAAAATTATTATTTTCTTTGTAGTGGCTTTTTGAAGTCGGTTATTTTTTGTTAAAAAAGTTTTTATTTTTCCCTTTTTAGTTCTTTATCTCGCATTAGATTACTTTGACGACTTCGTTCAACAGTAAATCTTCTACGTAGTGAGTACATTTATGCATATAACTTTGTACATAGGAATGATTACCTAATGTATTATATACTAAAACCTTCCTCAAAATATGTAGATTACGTTAGTGAAAACCCTATCCAAATCGAATCAGTAGTTTTTGAGAAAATCGCGCACATATAAACATACATACATACAAACATACATACATACATACATACATACATACATACATACGGGACGAATACAGAACCTCCTTTTTTGAAGTCGGTTAAAAAAACGGGCAAGAAACTCCATGGTTACTCTATTAAATCAAGTCATAACTGCTTCGATAATCATTCAAATAATCACGACATTTCCCTGTAAGCTCGGGTACACCTACAGAATGCCTCTACGGTACGTGCCCATGCCCTTATAACTAGCTTAGTCTTTGTCGGTTGCGTTCAGTTCCTACTAGCACACGTTATTTAATACCACTACACACTACTACTACCTACTACGAACCACAAACTTAGGCAATCTAATACCTAGTTTAACAAATATTTCGGTTCCTAATTCAGCCTTTCCATTCCTAACAGCGGGATCTTCAAACGTTTTTACGCGTTTCTCACACAAACTGGATTGAGATCTCCGAAACTTCTATTTCTCTTAAAGCCCTTAACCTGCCTAGTTAGTGTCGCGTGTTAGCGGGTGATGAAGGCGGTCGTTACGTCACATAAATTAGCCGCACCACCGTGACTGCCCACCCCGGCTGATAACTGGCGTGTAGGCGCGCCGAGGGGACTATTGATGGTATTGGCAGATGATGCTAATACCGGGGCCCTCGCTGGCAGTGCTTGAAATATATCTGCGCAGAAATAGGACCCATAGATGTTACAGAAAACTAAAACGAATAGTGTTTTAGACTCTGAGCAGAGCAACCGGGTTTTCAAATATTGGTTGTGCGACGCGAATGTATGTCTAATTAAAATGAACGTATATTTAATATATTTTTAAGAGTGGCTCTTAAAAAATAGAAAATTAAAAATTTTATAAAAACCCGACCGCGGTTTGCCCTATGTCGCATCTGTTGTTATAGAACCACCAAAAAGAAAAGGTAAACAAGACATTGCAGTCGGGACCCATTATATGACTAAGTATTACCCGGGAACACTGGGTCCCGACTGCAATGTCTTGTTTACCTTTTCTTTTTTAGTTTTTGATGTCCATGACATATAATAAATATTTTCGTAATCGTCTCGTAATTTTTAAGCCTTTCATTTTGATACCCTACATGATGATATAACAAGAAAATAAAAATCATTCTGATTTTTAGATTAATGTTGTTTTAGATAAAAAGTATTTTAATGTATAAGATATGTATATTTTCGTAATCGTCTCTTTGAGCCCTTCATTTTGATACCCCACATGACCATGTCAGATTTTTTTTTTTTATGACTTCACTTAATGGTGATTAAAATCCGCCATGTTGGTTTTTTTAAAAATCTATATAGCCTATGTTACTCGCGACGTCGATACCAATCTAATGATATGTCATATGTTAAAATCCGTTCGCTCGTTTAGTCTACAGGAGGGAACACAGAAACGGAAATACATACCCACATACAAACATAGATACTAACATACAGGTGAAACACTATACCCTCCTTTTGGGCTTCGCCGCAGTCGGGTAAAAATTGGATAATAAAATTTGACATGAAATTATAGCGCTAGCATTTTGAAAGTTTAAAGTTGTTGTAATATTCAAAATTCGCGCCTTCTACACTCTGTTTAGCTATAATGCATTTTATGTTATCTGTGCTCGGTTTCTATCTTGCTCTCTGCTCTGTGAACATTACTAGGCCGAACTATTGTTTTTTATGTTAAATAAAGTTTTAATTAATTCAGTGGTTAAAACCAGTTATTTTTCATTTAATATCAACAGGTTATGGGCCCAGAGTGCCTGGAAAATAAAATAAGTGCATAAAAGTGAATAAACTACGTGTGATTATCAGAGTCGAACAAGATTCAAAAACGCAACGCAACGTGATCAGTTTTTTTTTTTCAGAATCATATTAAAATTGTTCTCTGTATACATAAATACAGAAAATGTCTAATAATCCACTGACAATTATTGAGAAATTAACGGGCCGTGAAAATTACGCCACATGGCGTTTTGCTGTTAAAACATATTTACAGCATGAAGAGTTATGGGATTGTGTGGAACGCTCAGACTCAAGCACAGTTGATGTAAAGCGTGACACTAAAGCAAGAACCAAAATAGTACTTCTAGTAGATCCCATAAACTACGTACATATACAGGAATCAAATACGGCAAAACAAGTTTGGGATAATTTATCACGTGCATTCGACGATTCTGGGCTGACACGCCGAGTTGGTCTGCTGCGAGACTTATGCAATACTACACTAGCAGGATGTTCAAATGTAGAGGAGTATGTGAGTAAAATTATTACAACAGCCCATAAGTTGAGGAACATTGGCTTTCATGTGGACGACGAATGGCTTGGCACACTACTCTTGTCCGGTCTACCTGAAAGTTATAAGCCAATGATAATAGCTATAGAGAGTTCAGGCATGAAGATTAGTTCTGACTCGGTGAAATCAAAGATTTTACAAGATGTTAAACAAGAAAGTGATTCATCAGCTTTTGCTTCAAGTCAGAAGTTTCACAATAAAAACAAACGCTTTTCAAAAGGCCCCCGCTGCTATACATGCAACAAATATGGACACAAAAGTCCTGAGTGCAAATCAAAACCTAGTAAGGATCAAAAGAATGCAAATAAACCGAACAGTTCTTCATATGCTGCTGTATTTATTGCTTCTTCAGAGTGCTCTGATGCCTGGTATGTTGATTCTGGTGCTTCAGTTCATATGACTAAATATAAAAATTTGCTCAAACAAGAAACAAATTCACAAATTAAAAACATCAAAGTTGCAAACAATAAAACACTAGCGGTTCAAAGCTCTGGACAAATAAGCTTAAATGTATATGATGATAAGGGCCAACAAAATGAAATATTGTTTACTAATGTGTTATATGTGCCTGAACTAGCTACTAACCTGCTGTCTGTAAGCCAAATCATCAATAATGGTGGCCAAGTGAAGTTTAACAAGAATGGCTGTACTATTTCAAATAAAAGGAATGTTATAGTAGCAACAGCAAGCTTAATAAATAATATGTACCGGCTGAACATGCCTGGTGGCTATGCATGCATTTCAGATATTATTGAGCAAGATACTTACCTGTGGCACCAGAGGATGGGTCATCTAAATTTTCAAAGCCTAAAGAAATTGACTGAAAATACCGCTGATTTAAATTTGAGACAAATAAAAGAGAATGTTAAGTGTATAACGTGTCAGGAAGGAAAACAAACACGTCTGCCTTTTAAAAGTCAAGGGTCTCAGAGCAAAGACCTACTTGAATTAATACACTCCGATGTTTGCGGACCGATGGAGACTCAGTCTTTAGGCAAAGCTAGATACTTTGTGACATTCCTCGATGATTACTCCAAAAGGATATTTTTGTATACTATGCACAAGAAGTCAGAAGTCCTAGAAAAATTTAAGGAATTTAAGAAGCTAGTTGAGAATCAGTTAAATCATAGAATTAAAATTCTCAGATCTGACAATGGGCTTGAATATAACAATGGTAGCTTTACAAACTTTCTCAAAGATGCAGGAATAATACATCAAACTACCACACCATACACTCCGGAGCAAAATGGAACAGCCGAACGAATGAATAGGACTCTAATAGAAAGAGCAAAATGTATGATGTTAAATGCCAACTTACCAAAACTCTATTGGGCTGAAGCTATTCATACGGCTGCTTACATAGTCAACCGCTCTCCAACAAGGTCTCTGTCCTACAAAACACCAGAGGAAATGTGGACTGGTCAAAAACCAAATGTCAGCCATATGCGCACATTCGGATGTGAAGCTATGGTTCACATACCTTGTGAAAAGAGAAAGAAATTGGATTCTAAATCACAAAAATTAATCTTTATAGGATACTGTGAAAACTCAAAAGGGTACCGATTTATAATACCTAATTCAAGAACTGCAATAAAGAGTAGAGATGCGGTATTTTTAGAGTCGACAATTAAAAGAGATTATGTGCCCATTGAATTAACTAATATTAATGAGAGTAGTATTAAAACTAGAGATCAAGAAATCTCAAGTGACGACTCATTTGACACTGTGCTCGAAAGTAGATCTCAGTCAGACAGTGATTATGTTCCCGATGAGAGCATAGAATCTTCACCTGAAAGAAATATATCAGTAATAAGAACAAGAAAACAATGTTTAAATGCTGAAAAACAAGAAGAATGTTCTTATCTGTGTTGTAATCAACAATTATTAGACAATGAAGTTCCAGAAAACTATGAAAATGCTTTAAAGTCAAGAGATGCTTCAAAATGGATAAAATCAATTGAAGAAGAACTTAATGCTCATCAACAAAACAATACATGGACTCTAGTCGATAAAACTCCCAATATACGAATAATTGGATGTAAATGGGTGTTCCGGATCAAAGACGAGGTCTCTGGCCTACGTTACAAGTCCAGGCTCTGTGCTAAAGGATACTCACAGACCAAAGGCATTGATTACCAGGAAACATTTGCCCCAACTGTAAGGTATGATTCCATACGATTATTACTTTCAGAAGCTGTCCAACACGATCTTCAAATAATTCAACTAGACATTAAAACAGCTTTTCTGTATGGAGAGCTCGAGGAAGACATATACATGACTGTACCTGAAGGCTTAAACTGTGACACCAATAAGGTATGTAAGCTCAATAAATCATTATATGGCTTAAAACAGGCTCCCAGATGCTGGAATTCAAAATTTGATGCAGTTTTAAAGAAGTTTGGGCTAGTCAATAGTAATGCCGATCAATGTGTGTATGTAGGCACTATCAATGGAGCAAAATGTTACCTGTGTTTATACGTTGATGACGGGCTAATAATCTCAAAAGATAAATCAACAATAAAGGAATTAATTGATGACTTACAGTCAATATTTGAAGTAAAAACTTGTTCACTCAGAAATTTTGTTGGTATGGAGATAGAAAAATGTGACAAGTACATTTTTGTACACCAATCAAAGTACATTGATAAATTATTAAATAAATTTAATTTAAATAATTCTAAACCCAACAGCATTCCAGTTGATCCTCACATGCAATTAGAAAAAGGAGAGGGTGATACAGAGAAGAACATTCCATATCGAGAAGCAGTGGGATCCTTGATGCACCTAGCTACAGTAAGCCGACCTGATATTTCATTTGGAGTAAGCTTGGTGAGTCGATTTTTGAATTCTTACAATGAAAGTCATTGGAATGCTGTGAAGAAAATTTTCAAATATCTAAATGAAACTAAAGATTACGGTCTATATTACACACCTACATCTGAGTCTAACACCATAGTAGGCTACAGTGATGCAGATTACGCCAACGATCCTAGTACGAGACGTTCAGTCACAGGATACGTTTTTATTAGAAATAAAGCAGCTGTGACTTGGGCATGTCAAAGACAACAGACAGTTGCCCTTTCGACTACAGAAGCGGAGTTTATGGCAGCCTGTGCAGCCACCAAAGAGGCTATGTGGCTTAAACAACTATTAAGTGATATCGGTGAACTTAAACAAAAATCTGTTTGCCTCAACTTAGACAATCAAAGTGCTATAAGTGTAATTAAAAACATAAATTTTCACAAACGGTGCAAACATATAGACATTAAATTTCATTTTATTAAAGAAAAATATCATGCTAAAGTTATTGATTTAAACTATGTGTGTAGTAATGAGCAGTATGCAGATATTTTTACCAAACCTTTGTGTAAAGCAAAATTTTGTTATCTTAGAGAACAAATAGGAGTCAAATCTTATCTCAATGCTGTGAAGAATACTTAATTACTTAGTAAGTTTATTGTTCTCTTTCTGTTTTGTTATAATTTAAAAACAAACATGTTCTTTTGTCTAGGAGGAGTTGGAAGGCTTTAATTTAGGAGGAGTGTTGTAATATTTAAAAATTCGCGCCTTCTACACTCTGTTTAGCTATAATGCATTTTATGTTATCTGTGCTCGGTTTCTATCTTGCTCTCTGCTCTGTGAACATTACTAGGCCGAACTATTGTTTTTTATGTTAAATAAAGTTTTAATTAATTCAGTGGTTAAAACCAGTTATTTTTCATTTAATATCAACAAAAGTAATACAGCGCAGTGATTGGTATAAGCCGTAGCTGTTTAAACACGTAATTAAAAAAGAAAGACTTATTTTTTGTTGACGTGATTAAACGTTGTATCAATCAACGTTTTTCATAACGCATTGTAGCGTTACTCCGCTGAAAGTGAAACTACTATAAGATACTAACAGTATCGTAAAACTGAGAAAGTTATATAATATCATTTTCAAGCAAGTGTGCGTCTTGATTCTTTCAGGTTAATTAAATTAGACACAAATAAATTAGATATTATTTATCTCACCTAAGTTTTCATAATCCATTATCACGCAGCGTGCGGGAGCGTCGGCGAAATATCCATTAGAATGGTGGGGCCCGCTGCGGCCCGCTGCGAATGCATTTGCTAAATGCCGGGGCGTCATCGTTGTACTGCTTAATTGCTCACCTGCAGCGCTATTGTTGATTGTTTTTTTATGCTACCGATCGCCAGGATGCTAATTTTATTAAAAATGCTAATCTAAGATTAAAATTGGCTGCATAAATAAAATTGTTAGTGTCTAGTGAAAACAAGCCAAATTCACGCAGTGTTTTACGATGTTCTCCTGACATTACACTGGCAGCCAATAGACAGGTGCGAGACTTTGTTGCAGTTTATTATGAAAGGGTTTATTATTTGTTGTGAGGATACCGTCTGCCTGCAATAAACCTGACAGTACACCACTGTGTACCTAGAGTTTATGACGAATTAAACGGTGAAGTGGTGGAGTGTTTGTACTCTGTACTCTAGAGGTCGCCGGTTCCGTCGACACGCCTTTAAGGCTGCGTTTCCACCAGAGATGTGTGCGAGGGATGTGTTTGTTAAGAACCAATTGAGTCGCTTCATTTACCTGGGGCGAGGTAAATGAAGCGATTCTATTGGTTCTTAACAAACACATCCCTCGCACACATCTCTGGTGGAAACGCAGCCTAAGGCTTGGAACTGGATGTTTTCTTATAAAGTGCCAATCACTCGCGCCTTACGTAGGTACACTAAACGAAATCGCCGAAAGGATTAACATTTTTTCATGTTCCTTCAACGAATTCGCAAAAATAAAAAATAAAAAACTCTAAAATACTTTCTAATCAGTGTGTTAAGTACCAGTAACGAAGGGTGAGAGGAAGCCGGTACAATAAAATAGTAACAAAATTGTAAAGAATTTTTCAAATCCGACTGGTAGTTTTAGATAAACGCGTTTTAAACAAACAAAAAAAAACTCCTCAGCAATCTATTCATAGTTCTCATGCACATGAAATACGGTGGTGAAGATGTTATAGTGCCACGAATTTAAGAGTATCCACGTACCTATGATGTATCAACGAAAGAAATTTAACTTTAAAACCGAAGTGTATTTACCTACCACTAAACCGGTATAATAAAGACTTGAGGATCGCTGTTAACCTGATTATTCCCCGTCCTCCTGCGGGACGCGTGAGTTACTGCTGGGGGGGGGCTGATAGTGCAAGGGTGGGGGTGGGCGGAAGGTGCGTCATCCGTGATCTATGACAGAGTCTATATAAACGATTCAATTAGGTAGGTAGTATTGCTTGTGATGATTACGAAATCAATTTGCGTTAAAGAAAACAGTAGTTAGGTACATTTTAGGGTTCCGTAGTAAAACTAGGAACCCTTATAGTTTCGTCATGTCCGTCTGTCTGTTTAGGCCGCTATAATAACCTGTAGCGAAATTATAAAAAAATAAATAATTGGGGGGGGGGGGGCATACATGAAACTGAAGGATGAAAAAAAATATTCCTTACTTTCATGTGGGGTTTCGTTGGATAGGTCTTCGAAAATAAGATCAAGGTTTCTAAATTACTTCTTTATTTAAGTGCATATTTAGTGACCTAGAAGCTTCGAAAGTCGTTAACAATTTGTCCCCCCCCCCTGTAATTTTCCAACCGCGTTATCAAAAAATCTGAAAAATATCAAGCTAATTGCTATTAGCTTGATTTTTTTCAGATTTTTTGATAAATAAATAATAATAATAATATATAGTTAGTAGTATACAATATATATATAGATCTAATAAATAATTACGATTTAAATTAGTTTGAACAAGATACGTTAATAACTTTTTGATATATTCACTATTTTCAGTTTTGACCGCAAAAATAACTTTGAATTTCATTATAATATTAGGAAATACAAATTTATGTTTGCAGTTGGAAGACTGAAATACTTCTTCCTGCGGAACCCTAGACTGTGCGTGGTTCGACACGCTCTTGCCCGGATTTTTTATATAATTATGTATCTTATGAAGTAATGTTTGAGGTACCTAACTTAATTTTATACATGAATAAGCAAAATGATAAAGCAAAGGGATTACCAATTGATGCAGTCGTCTGACTGCATTAGTTGGTAATCCCTTTGCTTAAGAATGTGTATGGGTGCAGGGTACCCAATTAATAAAGGCTTCTGTAGGTACATGTTAATTTAACTAAACGAAAAGTCATAATTAATGGGTTCAGTTTTATTTACATTTATTTTTGTATTTACGCAAATTGCATTTTTTTCAAAAATTATAAAAGCTTGGACTATTATATTTTAGTGAACTGTAATATTTTCTTAAACCGACCGTCTGAGGTCTTGACGATAACATAACGGCCGTGCGGTTCTCATTCCCATAGATATTCCCAATCATTCAATTTCATGGCTGTCGGCTTGAGATCCGTCTCAGATAGCGATGGGTCAGTTCGTCGCTCGTTGTCGATGCGTCCTACAAGCTACAGGGTATTAGTGCAGCATTAGTATTATTTATACAGCTTGAACCTTTTTATGTATCAAATCTGCACCCAAAAACTCAAGTGGCTCCCTGTAATATTATAATTTATACTATTTAAGAGCTGCCATTTAAATATTCACAGTACAGAGAGATACACGGCTCCCAGAAAATTAATTAAAATATTGCGAAGCGTACCTAACCCGTGTTTGAGCAGATAACTCCAAGATCCCTAACTATTATTTACTCCGCGACAGGTGAGCCGGGTGTACTTTGCGCGGCTGTATTAATTCACCGGATTATCGTGACGGTGTAACTGGGCCGGTCCCAAGCGGCTGCTCGCGCGCGCCGGCACACCCGCGTCGGACACCCGCCGCGCTTACTGGTAGCTCCCGGGAGAATGCGCGGATAACCGCAGAAACCTGAGGCATACTTATGAAAATACAGAAGTACCACTCCTTCTACAAGTATGTACCACGATTATCGCAGGGGTTGAGTTGGCTGCTGCGCGACGTGTCGCTAGTTCGTTTCCCACACAAAGCAAATTGTTCCGGGTATGGGTGTTTGTGGATGTGAAAGTTTGTAAACGCACCCACGACACAGCAGAAAAACTAGAATGGGACAACGTTTTTCTAAAATACAAAAAAATACCACATAAAAAGTCTCTACAGTGACAATGTACTGCGATACTTTCGATCCAATATTATCGCACGTCGTACTGCAGTTAACGGAATCATATCGTAGAAAATAGAACCCGCGATACGTAGCACAGTAGCCTATCGTTCAGCCACCGTTTCAACAGTGCTGGATCGAATTCCGATGCGATTTTGGTGCAGCTACGATGCAGTTTATCGTACACAGCACTTTTGTAGGTACCTATGTGTATTGCATCAGGAATGCGTTATCTCCACCCAGAGTGACGTGGGATGGAGTGGGGTTTCTGCATCTCTATTTTGTAGTGGCGATACTAGCGAAAGTAGTTAGTAGGTAGTAGTGGTTGTTGACGTAGTATAGTAGGATTCTGGGTTTCGTATATTGGCCCACACGGCAAAAAGAAATGCTGAATTATTCGGTTATGGCATGGTGTCTCATCAGAAAGAAAGGAACATTTGGTCAAATAAATCTCAATAGATGGCTGTTATGTACCTATCGATTTGTTATTGAAGATTGGGTAAAACTCAGAATATTTGTTCTTATATTTTCAAAATGCTCTAAGCACGAAACAGTTTGTAGCCCGAGGATAGCCCGAGTTACGGCGGACACGTTTCTTTGTCTGAGATGAGGAATGTACGGAGTATTATATTATCCGTGGTTATGGTTATCCAATCCAATCCAAATCCTTAGAGCTTTTTTACTGCACCCAGGGGATGTGCCGCGGTGAGAGCGAATTTTATGTTATATCAAATTATTTCGGATTCACTAAGCCGGGCCGCACACCAGATCGGGCCATACACTTGTATTATGATAATTTTGGCGCCACATTTGAAACGCGACACATTTAACGCCCCCCTATATTATCTGCGTGCAAGCACGCACACCAAGGACAGGTACAGTTTGTGTCTTTGGTGTGCGTGCTTGCACGCAGATAATATAGGGGGCGTTAAATGTGTCGCGTTTCAAGTGTGGCGCCAAAATTATCGTAATACAAGTGTATGTCTGGTGTAAGGCCCGGTCTGAATTATTTATTATCAAGCGGAATTACCGGTGCGTTACAGCAAACATAGCTAATCTAGATATTATTATGTATCTATCATGTATTAATTCCTCAGTTACATGAGAGGCAGATTCATATTATTGTTATGGTCGGTTCGGAACGCTGTAAATTGGCTGTATCTACAAAAACGTTAATATTACTCGTTGATAGTAGGTACCTACGTTAAAACAAGAAATATACAGCAATTAAAACCTGCGTAGATGGTCAAATGAACCACCACCACTTTTGTTGAACTAACGTTTTCGAAATATGTATTTAAATTGTAGGTCTGGTTACTAACCAAACTTTAATTCGACTAAAAATCAGCTCTGAGTGCCATCATGCTAATTAGTGTGTGGAAGCTCTCGGAATTTTATTAATTAATGCGTTAAGGAGAACGCGTGGACAAATAAATGCAATTTAAAATAATAAACTGGATCGCCAATTTTATTGACAGCTATAATAATTTCGTGAGCGCAGGCACTTATGTTGGCTGTGGTCAGCTAATTGATAGCGTCAACAAGCTATTCACAATTTATGACATGACGATAAAGTGGTGGAGTCGTGATAAGTAGTGAGTAGTACCTACATAGGTACTGAGACCGGGCAAGCGTCATTCGTTTAGGTTACCACGTATAGTATTATATTATCTGTGCCACTGCTGAGTCACTGAGTCGGAGGTTTATAACAAGTGTGTATGAAGAAAAAGTACTTAAACTATTTTTTTAACTTAAACAACGTGCTCACTCAATCAAAGCATTACCCTTCAATTTACTTGAGTAGGCACTTAGAACCTTTCCAAACTCACGAAGCAAAATTCACACAAAGCCAACAGCCGCGTATGATCGCGACGTCTGCGCCTAATCGCGGGACAAGGAGCCCTAAACAATAAACATAAACAACCCCCCCCCGCGGCCCCCGCCGCCCGCCACGCGAGGGGCGAAGCCCGAGGGGCCGGCTGAAGGACTCGACGGCACTGCAGTCGCATCGAGGGCTTCACAATGATATTTGTTTTCAAGTTTCGAGTAGTATTTTCCATATTGCTTTGGTTTGCGATATTGTGGATATAAGAGTAGGGCAGCACTCTAGTCTGTGGCAATATTCAAATACGTACCTACCTATAGAGCTTAAAGCCACGGTTTAACAAAACTTCGTCGTAGTATCCCATATTAATGAATGGATTACCTACATGCACAAGGTAAGCTAACAAATAAACACTACACTTTACGGCATCGTGAAACATTTTAGTGTGGAAGCCTGGAAGGCAATGTGAAGCACATACCTACAGCCGAACTTCAGTCCCTTTACACAAGTTTTTAAGTTACACGAAATAAGTAGGTACCTAATTATGATTGCCAGATTTTTACTACATTTAATACGGGATTTCAGTTTTTTACACGGGACAATAAGAAACAAAATTATTTAGTGACTTTTTTTTTAATAAGAAAAAGAGATGCGGGAAATGCGGGGCGTCTGGCAACCTAATACAAATAATTATGATCCGATTAAAATCACTACACAAGCTCACGTGTACACACCTCAGAGGTACCTATGCACAGATTCACATTTCGATTCGCTGACACGCGACTTTGAACAGCGCTAGTGCATTCATCGCGGGGTGCATAGGCCTCCACCTGAGTGTGTAGCGAGCACCCCTTGAGCGAAACAAGCGGAAAATAAGCACACTGAGCACTGAGCAGACGAGTGTGATCAGGAATAGCGGAGGGGAACACGGTTAAAGAAAACTTGAGGAATAACAATACTTTCGTGTCAACGTTCTTTTCAATCAGCGTATACTCAATTACAAAGGCGGATCCAGGGGGGAAGGGGGGGGGGTAGCTGAGCTGGGCTTAAATCGACTACTGATAATTTTTATTTTGTAATCTAAAATGAGCACTGAGCAGTGATAGCCTAGTGGTTTAACCATGTGCCTCCCACGGCGAATGGTTCGAGTTCGATTCCGAGACACGCACCGCTGACTTTTCGAAGTCATGTGCGTATTAGAAATTAATTATCACTTGCTTTAACGGTGAAGGAAAACATCGTGAGCAAACCGGTATGTCCTAGAACCAAAAATTCGAAGACATGTGACGTCCACCAACCCGCACTGGGCCCGCGTGGTGGACTACGGCCCACTCCCTCTCACAGAGGAGGCCTGTATCCCAGCAGCGGGAACATTATAGGCCGATTATGCTAATCTAAAATACTTTGTAGTAAAATACACATAGTGACCGCCCTCTACCTCAAAGGCTAGATTCGCTAAGTGCTCCATTACGTTCAAAATTGTTAGCTCTTAAAATTCCTCCTCTAGTAAAAAGCCATAATACTTAATAAACTTGTAGCGCACTCAAAAAATCAATAAATTGAAAGCTGTGTCGAATAAATTGTGAGTTTTCTCAGATCATAGAAACAAGGAGATGTGCCAAGACGCTATCGAACTTGATGCCTGATCTTGAGCAAATTGCTCATATTAAAAACGTACGCGCTGGCGACGAACCGAACCGATCGATGGTATAAATACAGTGTTTTAGTTTATAGTGCTAGTGTTGAGTGACGATTAACAGTGTTAGGTTGAGGGTGTGCGGAATGTTCAATGCGTGGGAGATCTTTTTATTCACAAGGAGCGCTTAATTATGCGCGTAATTGGGTCGAAAAATGTACTAAAAGTGGCATCAGTTGTTCCGGTACTAATTTGCTATGATGGCATATCTCCTTGTTTCTATGATCTGAGTTTTACAAAACAGCTTGTTGTAGCTTGCCGCGAACAGCTCACATTAACATAATGATGTCGTTGTAATAACAGCGGGTATTAGCATGACACGGAACGCGGACAATGTACTCACCTGCATTGAGTATCTACCTGTGACTATAGATATATTATTGATTGTTTCCATAATCATACATCAATCTTGTCAAGGATTTTATGTATGTTTAGGTACCTACTTATCATGATAACATGACATACTCATGTCATGAATATGTTAATTTAAGAACTTCAAGTATTCCATTAAAAAGATACCGAAGAATTGAGAACCTCCTTTTTTTTAGTCGGTTAAAAAGATGAATGGCTCCATGTGACACATCGATACGCACAAGGGAGTAGAGAACGGCGGTGGACAGGAGGCATGATTGCATAAGAGATCGTCATGCCGTTTGCCGTCATACCAGTCGAACCTCCAAGGCGCGTCAATAGATCTTCCATATCAAAAAGTTATGTTGATGAAGACTTTGTATATTTATTGCTGTTGGGCTACAAGTTTGTATATTTGGTGGATGTTCCGTTTCTATAGCGATCACGATTGTATCGAACGAAGTAGATAGCTAATGGAAATTAATGATACGCAAACTGACGGGCTTCAGCGTCATCTATTTTGGTATGAAATGGAAACTTGTTGTTTACGCCTTCAAGGTTGATTGATCAATCAATATCTGGGGATTGGCAGTGTAGATTAGACAATTTAGAAGTAATTTCAACACAGACAGTATCACGATTAATCTGCTGTCGTTTATACACGAAAATATTACGCTTCGTTAAATCTGGCTGAAAGGCTGAAAGAATTAGCATAACTTAAACCACATCTTGACAATCTCCCTGTTGTAGGTACTCACGTATTGAAAGTTAGCTACGTAGGTATCTAATCAAAAAAACACATCAAGTTACGAACACAATAATAACAGTAGGTACCTAACTTATAAAATCATGGCTGCTTTTCATTTGAACTTTTGACAAATTGAACATATATTATTAAACAAACTTATGATATGTTTAAAAGGAGCAGTGTAACTCAAATATAATTTCTACACAAGTGTAATTAAAGTCTTGCTTATGAATGTGGCGCAAGGGTCTTATTTGTATTGGATGTCACAATGAAGCCACCGTGACGTCATATTAATAAAGGAGAACATTCGCTCGTCACACATATTTGTCTAGCACACACAGGGTAAGGTCGGGCACACACGGGGTAAGTCGTAAAGCGAGTAATTACTGGTTTATTAGCTCTCCGAGCTCGAATGTTGTGTTGAGACTGTTTCACACGGGTGCTGCGGAAGGAGAGCTATGTAGAAAGTATGATTTTAGTGGGTCTTTTGGGTAAATGACCTTAAAAAAATATTTTTTCATAAGGTTTGACCTTAAGAAAAAAATATTTTTTAAGGTCATTTATTGCGTTACCTGGGTCGGTCACAACTTTAATTAATATCTTTAGTTAGTGTGCCTATTAAATTTCAAACGTAATTAATATTTGTATGGCAAGCTTCTTGTTTAATTATCAAATAGGTACACATGCGTCTAAATCTCAATTATATTAAAGCCCCGGCTGTGGTTTCGGTTAGCAGTTCTGCTTGAGATGCAGAGAGCAAAGGGTAACCACATTGTCATGTAAATGATTGTCTTAATAGGAAACAGAGCACTACAACATCATTTTTAGTAGGTATATACGAAACCTGAAAGTTATTTGTTCAGAATCAGTAGAAGAGTTGATTTTAGTTGGTTTTAAATCATGTTATATTTTGTAAATTTGAATGCGTATAACTTTGTCAGTTTTCATTATTTCTTTTTCAAATGTTTTACACATACTTACTTTATTAATTAAAATCTTGGAGAGATGTTTCGGTTTTCGCACAAAAAAAAGTCACGGCAAAAAATGATTTATATTATGTCGTACGTCCAGTTGTACCATTCGCTGTGCAGTCTTCATATACTGCTTTGTGTGAACTACGCTTTATACAGTCGTCACAATCTCACAAGTTGTGAATGTTAGTGAACAGTTAGTAGACAAGTTGAGTGCTCGCGATCGCGATAAGCACTAATGTTGTCTGAGCGAACCGTAATGTGCGAAGAGCTTATTGTTCACTTGAAATTCTCATGTTTCACTGTTTGGCAACAGATATTGTTATCTGCAGCGACACTATGAAGATATAAGGGGTGATTTGAAATTCGACTTCAAAGGAAGGAAGGACCTTCCAAAGGTAAAGGTCGAATTTTCAATCACCCTGTGTTGTGGCAATTACAAAAATGAACTTATGACATAGTTAATGTTATTAATTTCACAGAAAACAAAAAATAAAAATAATTTAACATCATGCTACGACCCTTAGAAACCGAACAGCGGGTAAATAATCCGATTTATTTTAAATTAAGGTGTGTAAAACCGCGGGGCACAGCTAGTAGGTACCTACACTACCTACTACCTAATAAAAGCCTTGTGTACCTACCTACACAAAATGTAAATTTGAAAATATTAAAAATATATAGTATGCACATTTTGTAAGATCTTTATCAATATTCAATATTAGCTTTCGCCCGCGACTTCGTCTGCGTGGCTTTCGGTTTTTGCGGAATTAGTAATTTGTCCCATACTCCGATCCCCACACCGCACGGATCTACCGAGTCAACAGCGTTGCGTCGGCTGTGAATTTAATTTTATTTATGTTGTGAATTCAATTAATTGTTTAGCTTTCGTATTCTAAATAAATAGACGAAAAAGAAGGAACAACTTCTGCAAATCTATCAATATTCTAGTGAGCACTGGATCCCTTTAGTAAAACTGTCGGTGGATCGGTCCGCGTAAGATACACACACCTGCCCCGGACCCGCCTGCCTTCGCGAACGAGAGGTGTCTTCCAACTTTTAATTAAAACTTTTTTAAGGTATAATGTGATGAATCCTCTGAAAAGTTGAGAGGCTTTCACAAAATTAAACACTTGGAGTCTTGGAGAGAATATTCGGTAAGATGGCGGCTATTCAAAGCTGAAGTCTCGGAAAATGCGGTCTCATCGCATTTTAAAACATGTTTCCATTTGTGAAAAAAAACCTTAATAGCAGTGGAACTTAAACTTATGATAATAAATTATAATGTTGTGTCTAGAATCTACGACATTATCTAAATGTCTCGTCAAAAGTAATGACGAAGTAACTGTATCTATTTATTTATTTATTTTTAACTCATAAGTATTAAGTTTATCACTAAACATACAAGTTATTGGTCTAAACGTAAATTTTAACACTAACACAAAGTATTTTTGTGTTCTTAGGCAAATGTAAGTACCTACCTACTTATACTAAGTTATAACTTTAATCTGTTTTTGGTCGCAATGGGTTGAACTTACGCCGTTAGAGGTCACGTTATTCATGACAACTATGTAGACCCTAAGTCTTAACATTAAACTCAAGATTGATGCTTGCGCTAAAATATAGTATAAGTTATAGGCACTTAGTTTACATTAATAGGTACAGAGTGATTATTATCTGTATTCAGAATATGCAGAGTCAGACAAAAATCGTACATGCTCTAAGCTCAAACTTCGAAAAATATATGTAGGCTGCAAATATACGATGCATAAAGGAACAAGGATGCCTGCAGGAATCCCTTGGAGAATCTTAGTAACTCCGTTGGAGCACGCCATAGAAAGAAACAAAAATAATATAGGCACATTTTTTTGTTCTGACGTAACTCGACGACTCGTTACTCACAACAATACCTTTAGGCAACGGATCGGTGGTCAAAGAAGACTGGTCTGTCGACTTATTTAAAATCATGTGACTAATTTGATTCTTTGTAGAGGAACCAATTTATGACATCAAAACCTCACGTTTAATCCAGTACACATCCAGGCTGAATGACGATTGCAAACGAAGTCCGTCATCCTATAATCAAGATTGATTCGTACCTCGAAGGTGTCGCATCGATGGCTCCTTATTTATCCCAGCGATGTCAATCAGAGGACCGGTCATATATCTCCCACATACGTCACGTTGGGACGGCCAGGTGGCCTGTCAATCCTGTCATCCTCCGTGATCAAGATGAGTGGGCAATCCGCGCCTGTCAGTAGCGCCCGTCATGGCGCCGGAGCCCGTGATCTTGGCTGGGGGCGCGATGATCCCGGGATTATGCGAGCGCGATCCACGAGCAACGCGGATTATACGGGATTGTGTGGCGTAAAAATGCGGGATTACTGAAAATAATGTGCAGTTCTTGAATAATAATGCCCATTTTAAGAGATAGGAATTCTGTCGACATGTTCTTTTGTCTGGTGCATAGTTTCGAACAGTAGGTAGTAAGTTGATTTGAAAACCTGAGATATTGTGATGCTGAGCATGTCTGCCTGGTATGGCAATAGGTAATTGGCTATAGCACTGATCTTATACCAATACTCGTTAAACTCGTCATAATAGGGCGCATCTGCGAACGGAATCGTCACCGATCCGATCTAATAGGTGCAGTCGCTATAGTTTTAGTCGCGTACAGGATCGGGCGATTGACACCGATCCGATCTTTCCTTTTGCTCATACTACACTGACTTGTCCTATAGCTGAGTGTGACTGGGATAGATTACCTACATACAGCGACTGACACCAATCCTACATTGAAGGCACCTGTACTTATGCCCTTTCTCTTCTATGCATGTGATCGGGTGATTGACACCAATCCTCTGCTCATACTGCACTCGTCATATCACATCTGTGGAGGTGTGGACAGAACGGATTAGGCAGGGATTTGGGGCCATATTTTAGTATGCGCGAATCTATGAAACCGATGCAGGCACTTTGAACAGCGCCGTATTAAAATGAAATGTGAATAGTGATAGAGGATTACTTTGTGGATAGCAACAATTCACTTTTTTGAGCAAATTTTCGGGAACACAAATTGTGTTTTTACTATCGTTTTTTGTGGACTCATTTATATTCTCTTACTTGGCAGTATCTTTCTCGGAGACCTTCCGAATTATGAATAAGTAACATTAATAAATATTTTCTGAGATAAGTGTTCATTGTCAGAGGATTGTTCCAAGAGCTTGGCTTATTATCAAACAAGATATTCTGTAATAAACTTTGGCGTTTTTCATTAACGTGATGAAATGTATTTTCTCGTGAAAATCACCAACACATTCGTTCATATTACCTACTTTATGTCTAGGTACAAATTACACTGCCTTTATCAGCATTACCTAATAAGACAGCTAGCAGAAATATTATAAATTCAGACTAAAATTCACCGATAGCTCAATTTTTTTTTATATCGACGATATCTTAACCCTTAACTGAAAAGCATTCAATAAGCCATGCCAGAATTTTCATACAAAAATGATCAAGCAGGAGTTTGAATCTCATCTCAACCCCTGAGCGCGAACGATTTTAATATCGCCCCTTATTTAAGGATTACTCGGGATGAGACGGGGCGAGCGGAGGGTCCACCTCGTTTGTAACGTGTGGCGGGTTTAATTCGGTGCCACTTAATTATGTGGTAATATATGAATTTTAATTATGGGAACTCATTTCGTGACAGGCGGGGACGACGGCTTTTTGGCATTTTATTGGATATTGAGGTTCGGAATTTACCCTCGGGGTCGAATATGTTTTGGGTATTGTACAAGTATTTCAGCATATTTTGATTGGACATTAATGTTTTTATTCATTTTGCTTCTATATGTACGGTAGAGATTCTCGTAACGAAAATGTGTCTTAATTCAGAAACAATTTATTCGGTAAAAAGTTCTTAAAAGGTTACAAAACGTTATCAAAAGCGAAATATAAACAACTTTTTCTTCGTAACACGAAGTAGGTTACACAGAGGAGGCCAGTTTAGCAACAAAAATAACGGGAAACTGGAAGAAAGAAAAACTTGGCATTCACCACAATACGTGGCCTTTACTGCGGGTACTTTGCTCGGTGGTACTTCGTGGTACCTACAGTTCGTCCTAATTCCGAGGTGTTGGAAGTTGGCGGGAAGTTTGGCAAGTCGTCACGTCGCCGTCGGTCGACGGGACGTGATGCGTGATTGAGGGTTAGCTATTTAATTGGGAACTTTGCGAGGGCGAATATCACTTCTGTCGTTTTATTTTATAGATTTCGATTATACCTACTTATTTCTTTACGCATGTAGCTCTAGTAAATAGAAAAAAGTTTGCAAAAATAACAAAAAACTATATTCAGTATTTTATTAACACTAAACATTTATTAAGTTTAACTTGAAACGAAGCTTTTGTGTGACGTGCGTGGGCGCCATGTCCGCCATTAGCGATGACGTCACGTATCTAATGATGGAAGACTTGCGGACAATAAACAAGCATCTGCAGAAGGTTCAATGCTAACAACACGCGTAGATACTAAATCGGTAAAACGAAATAGTAAAAAAAAACAACTGACTGAAACAAACTGCCGTTAGTCTCTCGGATCGCACGTGTTTTAGTGATATTTTTATTTTGTTTGTCTGTGCACCTACGTGAGCTTTTTTGTTATAAAGTGCAGTGAACTTTTTTTTGTGTAGGCACTTCAGTCGACAAATGACGAGTTCAAAAGAGTTTTTAGTTAGTTATCTTTGAAGCAGTGACATTGTTAGGTGAGATTTATATGCGAACTAGCTTTAGCTCGTGGCTTCGCCCGCGTTTAGGTCGGAAAGTTTCTATTTCTCTATGCAATAAATTATGGCGATCCGTTGCTCCGTTGCTGTGTCAAAGATGGACAAATCAATAAACATACTTTCAATTATAATATTAGTAGGGAAGTAGGGATAGGGATTTGTCGCTCGATTTCGTTACATTCTTGAAATGTCAATAGCTTCCACTGTATGTGTAAATAGAGTATTAAACTCTTACTCTATCAAACATTATTGATTTGCCAAAATGAAGAGGGAGGGATGTTTAGACTGAATCTTCTAAACTTATCTCCGTGTTGCTTGCGACCGCGTTCGTATTGTAGTTTAGTTCGCATTACCGCGTTTTGTTAGCTTCGTCCGCTCGCTTCGTGGCGGCAGTTTGAATCACTCGGAGTCGTTAAGGCTTTGTCTAAGGTCACGTGAAACCGCCATCAGGTGCTGTTTCCCTGACAGCTCGCTATAGTTTTTGTGCATTATTGTTAGCAATAAAAAAATGTTTTTTTTTTTTCATTTTATCATTCTAGTGTGCTATATTTTTTAAACAATCTTTTCTAGCCCTTAATTTTGACACAAAATGACCACGCCAAGAAAAAAAAAATTTTGCGACTGTTGGTTTCTTCAAAATCCGTATAACCAGTGTCACTGGTGTTATTGAGATGAATCTAAGGACACCTCTTTTGTTAAAATCGGTTTACTCGTTCAAGCTCTAGGAGGGAACATAATCTAGAAACAGACATACAACAAAAAACATTGCCCTCTTTTTGGGCTACGCCGCGGCCGCAGTCGGTAAAAATTATTAAGCTATTAGGAAAGAGTGTTGCCATGTTAAATATAAAAGCTAGTTTTTATTTTTAGCAATCTAATAAATATTTATGATAGAGTCTTTGTTTATTTAGTTATAGGTTTGTTATGGTACTAGTGTAGGTATTCAAATAAAAATGTTTCCATTGAAAACAAACCTCACCGGTTGAAGCGTTTTTTTTATGTTTTTGATGAAGGATTCTATTTTAGTTGCGCCAATGGCGGTTCACATTTTATGAAGCACGAATAGCGAACATTGTTTTTATGAATATTGGGGATATCCACAACATTAGTTATATTCATATCTGTGTATTTTGTTCTCAGTTATTTTCTATCTACGTCAGCCATAAAGCGATTTAAGCAAAAGCCTGGTGAAACGGAAATGGGACAAAAAAAGGGTAATTAGATGTTGTATCTACAGTTGAACCGCGGTCAGTAAACCTTTTAGCTGTTTTTTGTAGCTTTATATTTATTGTGTCGAATTGGAAATAGGGCGTTTCTCTTGTTAATGGATTTTGTTTACCAAAGGTGTTCGTAAAATGTTTTCTGCAACCTCGTGAGAGAATTATTTTACGTGATTCAGATGTGGTCTTTCTTTCATCATTACCTATCTCAGATGGCAATAAGACTAATATCACTGCCAGTGCCAACAAATCTCTGACCTCATAATAAACTTAATAAAAAGCAAAGTTACATTATAACAAAATTACATTTTTTCTCACACAATTACGCTTTCAAAATCTCTATTTACGGTATTATGCTTCGCGGGTAAACGGCTACATCATTTCAATTTAATATTCACTTTGTAAAACAGGAGATAAGGTTTAAAATTGTTTGTGTCACCTTTGGCGTTGTAAATGCAATTTGAGCACGGTGTAATGGTTCGGGTAGACGCCATTAGGCCGGTGACGTCACGGGCCCTTTGCGAGGCCACGGAATAGAAAAACGGCAGCAGGCACAGGCTTAACACACGGAATTAGCACAATCGGGAACTCGCACATACTCGTTAAATTGTCGCTACGTTATAGCGACACGTCTCGAAACACTCATATTATACCAAAGATTTCGGTTTTTTGCTGTAATGAAATACTCTGGTAAAGTCATAACTTTCGGGGTTTGAATTATGGCCCGTATACAGTCGTAAAGGCCCCTTTTGGGAACAGTAAATAACTTTTTCTGTCGCATGATACCGTAATACACATGAGTTCCGAGTCTTTTATTATCATTCAATAGGCTTAGTAAGCGCCGCGTCGTCCTCGCTCGAGGACATAGTCCCAGTAACGTGCCTAGAGAGTAAGCCCGACGCATTTTATTTCATTTTAGAGAGTATTTAATTATTTTTTTATGAAAATGTGATTTTTAATCCAACGTACTGCTTTAACAACGACATCAACTCACTTAAATTCATGAAAAATGTTCATAAATACTCTTTAAAACCAAAAAAATAAAAATGCTTCGGGCTTGTCCTCTAGGCGCGCCACTGAGTGGACCTTCTCAGTGAGCTGTAGGAGTGCGCAGTGTCCGCTCGCTAGTGAGGCGCCGCGCTCGCACCCACAGCGCGGACATGATTTAGCTCACACCTAAATTATTGTGTCGCTACAGTTAATGGGCCGGATTCACGTTCCGTGGTGTTATCTGTCTCTTAGTTATATTTATTCGTTTGTTTGGGCCTTTGGTGTTTACGGGGAAACAGTTTCGGTTGTCTTTAAAGTACAGCTATTTAGGCAGCGCGGTTTTGGGAAGATCAACGACCATTTTTCAAGGCAGAAGTTTCGTTCAAATTCTCGAAATTGTATGGTTCATAAATAGTGACATATTAACAGCTTATGTATTACAACATACTTGTGTCTATCGTATGTTACCATAATATACAAACATAAGCCAGTTCCTACCCTCAAGCACTTCCGAACAAAACCCCTGATCGTATCACAAGAGCTGCCAAACGGAGCAATAACGCAAATTAAACAGCCACCGTCTGAAGGGGACACATGTAACAATAAAATACGCTCAAGGGCTATAATAGTGGTGGGGTGCCCCGGGGGCCTGGGGTACCTGGTGGGGGGCGCACCCGGGGTGACTGCGACTAAAGAGCCAGTGATTCATATTAAAATTACATTTGGGGGCAACGCTACCGGCGTTTTTGGTGACCGTGCTTTTTTGATCGGCAGGTGCGTGCAACCTGCGAGCGCTGCTAGTTGTAAAGTGATTGCATGATAGTTGCTGGGGATGTAGTTGTAGTTCTTAACAAAGCGATTAAACTAAGAATAGAAACGTCAATGACCTCAAACTGTCAGCTGCTATTAATGTTTTTAATGTAAATGCTATTGCGGTCCCATGTGTGACAACTGCCGTAATGATGGTTACCCATCATTACGGCCGTTGTCATACCGAACGTATACATACATATAAGTATGTATACGTTCGGTATTTCAATTTGCTATAAAGAGCTTTTGAAAAAAAAAATGGTTAAAGACCAAAGCAATCAGTTGCCGTCTCCTTTTCTATAATAAAACGCCAGATTTACGATTTTAGTGTTTTATTCAACGTCTTGATAGGGGCCCAGGCGTTAAACTCAGGTGCATTCAATTTCAAACTTTATTTGAAGCACTGAAAGATTCATTTTCGTTTAACCTAAGTTGCGCCCCTTTTTCTTACAAAGTACGCACGTGAGCTGAAGTTTTAAAAAGCGTCCAATTCCCAAGTTCCCCTGTATCTTGAATAACATAAATTATTGTAAAAAACATCCGCAATTTATGAGTTTAATTCACAAATTGTGTGTCTCCGGAACTACTGCGGCGCGAATGATAAAACTTTGGCGTGATAACGTTTATTCTTTAAATTATGATGAATAGGGGAATAAAGTTACAACAAAGAGACGTGGAACTACGGAAATATTTTGACGCGTGATTAATTAGGACGGTTTTGTACGTGTCTTTTGTTGTTATGATTGCTATCCTTAAACAAATTATGATTTACGTAAATTATTGGAAAGAAGTTCCTCAACGCGTCTTGCAATAAAAGTTGACTAGTAGAAATCGTCACGTACCGAAAAAGCGTTATGCCCGCTCCATGTCACTTTCTCTCTCTGTCTCTTTCTATTATATACGAGGCGTTAACTTCGTTCCTGACGGGGATCCCCCGATTGCACACGTTTTTTATAAAACTTTCAGCCTTGCGTCCATATCATATCGATCATTCACAAGTACCACAAAAAAGATAAACACGTGTTCAACACGAATGCTACCAAAAATAATATGCACTTGTTTTACACAAGTCGGTGCTAAAACAAGTGCGTATTATTTTTGGTAGCATTCGCGTTTAACGTGTGTCTATCTTTTTTGTGGTAAGGCCGAATATATTTATAAAAAATCCGCAACATTACAAAGCACAGAGCTAGATAAGTTAGCCACACAAAGGGTGTAGCGCCAGTGACACGTGCGGCGAGCCAGCAGAGCGTAGCCGTGCGCGCACCTGAGCACGCCCTGTGTGTCAACCACACAGGTACTGCAGAAGTCGCTCTCCGCATTGTATGACGAGCTCATCTAGCCAAATAACCCAATCGCAAGTCGCTAAAACGCATATAATTATCTTTATAGCCTACCTCGTTTTAAACCCGTTCGCGGCAGAATAGTTTGTTGACTATTTTTTTTGTTATGAATCTGTAAACTACATACATATTTGAAAAATTAACACAAAAAAAAACAGATAAAAAGATTAAAAAAATGTTAAAGTTATAAGTTTTTAAATTATTTAGGCGGTGACGTCACGCCTTGCGAACATCCGTCGCCGTCGTAGTAAACTCGACACCACCGAATACCGCATAGTTTCTCATTGCACTTTGTAAGGAGTGGGCCTTCTGTAATATCTTATTCCGCGGCTTATACCACCCTCGCCGTCGTATACGCATAGAAATAACAGGGCTGCCCTTTACAAGCTATTTTTATGGAATCAAGCCTGAATAGAAGGTTATTATTGTTGTCCTACATAGGGTCCTCTTATACAAACATGTACAATGTAGATATTCCTGAATGCTTAGTAAAATGTCAGCTTTGTTGTGATATGAATATGGGTCGCGAAAATATTGCGTGGTTGTTTATTTCTGGTCCGATTCCTAGGACTATAGGGTATCTACGTAAAATAAATTGCCTACATGAAACCTGTCAGGATAGTAGAAATCAGTATACAAGAGTGTTCTGTTTGTTATCATAATTTTATTTTAAAATACACACCTATTTATGTTAATTTCTTGCCGTGTGACGTCGTGTCAATATTTGTATCAAAATTAAAACCGAATCCATATTTTGAACACCTCATCGTTTCTTAATGTCTAGTTATTTTAACTGTTCTGAAATCAATATGATTAGTGTAACAAAAAACCTTCGCTCGAAGACAAACAAATTAAATCAAACAATATAATCGTCTGAGTGCAGTCTTAACGCTAGAGGTGCACTCTCAGCGAGTTCCCGGCGCGGCGCTAGAGGCGCCCGCGGGCGCGGGGCCCGGGATAATTGGCATTAAGGCGTTACTCTGTAAGTCACACGACTGAGGTGGGATTAAATGATTGAAGTTACAAAAGGTTACTTAGAAGACTTCGTTAAACCAATTGTCATGAACATTTTATGGAATGCTTGGTGTAGATAACAACGAGTAATGTACAAAATTAGATTTTTAGTTTTAAGTTTCTGTAGCGGTAATACGAAAAGTCTAATAGCTTAAAAATAGAGCATTGATAAAATCAAGCGAATGGAACCATGTCAGTTACAAACCACCTGACTACTAACTACTTTGCCCTAAATGATTTTAGTAACAAAATGCTTAAGACGTCTTACTTATAACGTGCATCAAATTCAAAAACGTAACTTTTACTCCATAAAGATTGTAATTTTAGTCAGTAAATACGAAATACTAAAAGGGTTCATTGTACTCATCATAAAAAAATCTGCTGCTCCATTCATTTTGTTGGGTTATGTGAACATTAATGTATGAAGCAGCTGATTTCTTTTTCGCTATTTCAGGGCTGGTCCCATACTAAAATGAGTAGGTACAATGAGATCGAGATCGTATCGAGAGGGTTCTTTACCAACTTAAAGATCACATGCCCAAAACTCAGATTAATTTAATTATTAGGTACCTACCTACTTTGCAGAGCAACAAAGGAAACCTTGTTATTCATTTATAAAAACTTTTCTAATTATCACTACATTCTATTCAATATCTGTCACCTCATTATACGCAGTAATCCCGCCGCTAGCCCAACCCTAGCCGTCCGTATGTCCGGAGCGTTTCCTAGACTTTAGTGTCCGGACTTGCCGTAAATATATCCCGCATTATCCCCACCCTAGCTCCCGACGCCCGGCGTCCGATATCCGGTGTCCGGTAGTGTTGTGTCCGGCGTGTCCGGGTCGGCGTGACAAGGCCGGCTTAATAGCGTCCTTAATAAGTACATAATGAGCGATATTCAAACGGTTAGCGCCATTGTGAGCCGTAAGCGCGGGATTATATTCACGTGTTAGTTTGTAGATATTGGAGGGATTATCTGATGGTACCTGAATAGGAGGGATTACAATAACTAATCAAAGATATAACGATAACGTATGAACTCCATTATAAACTGGTTATTTTGGGCCTCAATGGAGCTAGACAATAATAATTTGCTGAACAAAACTTTTTCATCATCATTCAAGATTTATAATGTTATAACATTTTTTCTTCGGAATAAAGATATTTTAATCCTTAGCAGGACTTTTAAAAGGTGACTGGTGGGGTGAGTGCTAAAGTAATCTTTTATGAGTCTCAAGAGACGAGGAGGGGAAACTATTTTTAGTTCGAGGACAGACGACTAAGTGGTAAAATGCATGTCGCCAAATAAATAATAGTTTTAGTTTAGTTTTAGTCTTAGTTTTTTTCAGCTTTAAAAAGACACTTTAGGTATGTAGCTCGAACTTTAAAATGTTTACTAAAACATTTCATATCTGCACAAGTTCGCGGCATAGAAAATTTAGTTGGAACTATCAGCCGCAGGAAAGTATCGATATCTAAAGTTAGTCCAACTTGCCGTACCTATAAGTAACAGCACTCCGCCAAGTTGCTAGTTTCACTTAACGGGGAATACACGTAAATATTGCCTGGTGGGGAATACTTTTGTTGGGCGAAGGGGAATAAGGGCGATGGTGTTGCCAGCTACCTATAGTGATTTTAAATTGAGTTGGAAGTTAGGTTTCTTTGTGGCCGTCAGGTCTTTGTTGACGTAAATGTAACTTATCTTCGTAAAATAATATTTTCTCACATCGCAGTCTACTGCTGGACATAGGACGTTCTCAAATTCTGTCAGGTTGTCTGAGAAAGCTGAAGAGTTTGTTTGTTTGTTCGAACGCGCTAATCTCTGGAACCACCAGTCATATTCGAAAAATTCTTTTTGTTTATGATAGCCAAATTCATTAGGAATAGTATAGACTGTTTAACATCACGCTACGACCCTTAGGAGCCGAGCAATGGGGGTGAAACCGGGGAGCAGCTAATACGGTAGGTAATAAATAAGTAAATGGAATGCGCTGCCGGAGTGGGTGTTCCCTAATAGTTACAATCTGGGTGTGTTCAAGTCACGAGTGAATCGGTTTCTTCTAGGCAAGCGTGCTCCATCGTAGACCGCATCATCGCTTAACAACAGGCGAGATGGCGGTCAAACGCAAGCCTAATATTAAATATTAATAATATGTATAAGTTTTATCCTCGGATGGATCCTAAAGGTCACAATAATAATAATATCAGTCCTGTTTATAAACTGTCCCACTGCTGGGCACGGGCCTCCTCTCAGAATGAGAGGGGGTAGCCATAGTCCACCACGCTGGCCAAGTGCGGGTTGGTAGACTTCACACACCTTCAAGAACTTTATGGAGAACTCTCAAGCATGCAAGGTTTCCTCACGATGTTTATCTTCACCGTTCACTGGTCACAATAGCAAAGAATATAATATACCTAAATGCTTCAGTAACAGTAGGCAACCCACAGCTACACCGGGCGAACACGCGCCAATCCGCGCCATTAGTTATGTATCGCAAGCTGTGAACAATGATCAACATTGTAGCAGCCAGGCTACACTGCAGCCAGGTTATATGGCGAGGACAGTGTATAGCCGAGGCATACAGAATGAGCCATATTTATTAGTAGATGTTATATAATGAGGACTTCTTTCTATGAAGTCTCACAAACTATTTATTGACAACTCTTGAATCTGTGTTAAGTCCTACTATTGTATAAATGCGAAAGTTTAATTTGTGTGTGTGTGTTTGTTACTCCATCACGCTGAAACGGCTGGACGGATTTGGATGGAATTTGGAATTAAATTGAACAAAACAAGGTATAAACCGTTTGCTAATCTTGCTAAAACATTCTACTTAATGTTCGAGCAGGCCACTAATTGGAGTAGTTTACGAGCAGGCTCGAGTTCAGTAGTGAACAAATTACGAGCATTGTCACTATTGTCCACTCAAATCACACAAAATGTTTGATCTGAGGTTGTCCACAAGCGAATTTCGTAAAGTAATTGGACAAGACGGAAAGTTCACAACGAATGGTTTATATCTAATCCCACAACGAACGACCAAAAAACCTTACAAAACAATAAACTTTACTAAAAATAAATACAAAATACAACAGTCCTCCTTGCCAACATTCAGGGATTCTCTTAACAATACAAGTCTTGCCGTAGCTAATAATGGCTTTTTTCCGAATATCCGTCACGAAGGGTTGGCGGCCATTGTTGGCGACATTCGAGCCGCGCCGAGCTGGTGCGCCAGATTGGATGGGGGTTAACCTCAGATCATAGAAACAAGGAGATATGCCATCATAGTAAATTAGTACGGGAACAACTGATGCCACTTTTAGTACATTTTTCGACACAATTACGCGCATAATTAAGCGCTCCTTGTGAATAAAAAGATCTCCCACGCATTGAACATTCCGCACACCCTCAATCTAACACTGTTAATCGTCACTCAACACTAGCACTAAACTAAAACACTATTTATATCATCGATCGTGTTCGGTTCGTCGCCAGTGTGTACGTTTTTAATATGAGCAATTTGCTCAAGATCAGGCATCAAGCTCGATAGCACCTTGGCACATCTCCTTGTTTCTATGTTGTGAGGGGTTAACTAAAGGGGTCTACACACGGATCGGTGCTTGCGTTTCCCTGACTAAATGCGACAGGTGTACTAAAGTGCCCACCGGTACAGTCTAAGAATTTCTAATACCACTAGTTTTTGTACTTATAGAGAATTTTCAGAGACATTGGTATGTAGGTATGTAGTTTTTATTTTATTTAAGTTTGTTTTATTTTATTGACACACAGTGTCTACGTTTCTCACACTACTCTCCTGTCATACAACTATACTCAATTATCTGTCCATATTTGTATGCGTACATAAAACAATATTCCGGCCTATTACTGAGTTGTAAAGTTTCCTTAGAACAGTCGATATCGTCCTGACAACCACCTCTGGGGAACTCAGGTCGTTCAACAACATTTATCTAGTTTCTTTAGCCGTAGTTTAGTCTATACAAACCGTCTGATAAATGGCGTTCATCTCGAGGGTCTGCAGACGCAGACGTCTGTATTGACAGCTGTCATTCTGTGGATAATTACTCTGTGGGCCTAGCACGAATCATTTTGACGTAGTCGTAATTTTTAAAATTTTGAATTCAAAAAAACATTTTGATAAAATTTTATACAACGCATTTTAATAAATACAGAGATTTAAATTTTAAGATTTAATAATTTACTTAAATATTCAATATTATGTAGGTAGCAAACGTATATTTTCAATTTTTGTAGCTTGAAAATTGTTCGTGCTAGGCCCTCTGTTGATGTTCTGTAGAGTACCTACCTACGGCTCCTGCCTCGGTGCGTATTGTTACTTTATAAATGTATTTAAAACGGAACCGAGCGACTGATGGGGTCGCCATTTAACTTTTTACGACAATAAGTACATAGATGATACGTACTTTAAAATGGTTTTTGAAATAATGTGTTTGTAGAGGAAGCCATTTTAAATATTATATGCTGCTACTTACAAAAGAAAATGAACATAATATGCGTGTGTTTGTATTGTATAGGTTTGTTAGTGTAGATCTCCCGAGGTATATTGATATCTACTACTACTACACATGTTTGTCTACAACCCGTACCCAAAACAATCGGCCCGAGGGAGCTATTGTCAATCAATCTGGTCGTGACGTCTTTACTTAGCCTGTAAATTATTACATGGCCATCATAGTTTACAGGGGTCGATTGAATCAGTACATTGCGGATATGTACGTATTATTATATTTTTTCGGAATTGTCCGTCTAGTTTCGGTCTCGAACGGAGCCTGTCTACACGAAGTTAACGCGAAGTGAATATGTCTTACGAAAGATTTTAAAAACGACTGACATGGGTGGGCTTTGAACCCGCGACGTTGGCGACATCTATCGGAGATATATAATAACGTCATGGCTTTGACATGTCTAAAATCCACAAAAATATACATCTATACTAATATTACAAAGCTGAAGAGTTTGTTTGACCACGCTAATCTCTGACACTGGCAGTCAGATTCGAAAAAATCTTTTTGTATATGATAGTCAGATTCATGAAAAATAGTGTAGGCTATTTAACATCACGCTACGAGCCTTAGGAGCCGAGCTATGGCGGGTGAAGCCGCGGGGCACAGCTAGTTCATAATATAATCCTGTAGGTATGTTGAGAATGTCTCGGATAAATTCAGCGTGACATTTTGCCTTTCTTGTTGACATGCCTCCCCGACTAGCGGACGATAGTCAGTCTGGAACTCAGATCATAGAAACAAGGAGATGTGCCAAGGCGCTATCGAGCTTGATGCCTGATCTTAAGCAAATTGCTCATTTTAAAAACGTACGCGCTGGCGACGAACCGAACGCGATCGATGGTATAAATACAGTGTTTTAGTTTAGTGCTAGTGTTGAGTGACGATTAACAGTATTAGATTGAGGGTGTGCGGAATGTTCAATGCGTGGGAGATCTTTTTATTCACAAGGAGCGCTTAATTATGCGCGTAATTGTGTCGAAAAATGTACTAAAAGTGGCATCAGTTGTTCCCGTACTAATTTGCTATGATGGCATATCTCCTTGTTTCTATGATCTGAGGTCTGGAATAATTCCTGCGAAGCTGACTGCCTTAGCTGGCATATTTAACATTTTACCTCTACGTTCAAATATTGTTAAACGCGAGGTTATCATACTTGGTGCGTGTTTCCACAACGCTGGCGCGTATCAGTTACGACACGGTTCATTTGTTGCGTCCCGTATTAGGAAACAATGGATACTCGGCACCACGTTAGTTAATGAAGCCTGCAGGGGACTTCATTATATCATGTTAGGTTAGTTAAAGTTTTGTGTATGAAAAGGTAAAATATGCCCGCCCGCGCTATTACTTTGTTTGCGCGTTTCCTGTTTTTTTCTTATTGTTCAACTCTGAAGTCTTCTTTCAAATAAAGAGGTCACAGGAGTTTCCTGTGAGATTCTCCATTAAAAAAAACTGTAGGTACTCTATAATATGTATACGTGTACCTGTATTCTACAAATAACGATGTTTAAATTACTGTATTGTACCCGTGAAGATACGCCACAATGGCGTCGTCCGCTCCGTCCGACAAGCAGTCCTAATCTGACAGTAACTAATGGTCGGACGCGAGCGACCATCGCTCATCATTTCAAGGTATGCTAAGGTAAGCTAAGGTAAGCTTATGAGAGTTATGAGGAGCTCGCCACCATTCCTTATCCTTACATATTATAAAACAATGTTCTCCCCGCCGGCATTCAGATAGACATGACAGACACGGTGCGTCGTGTCTGTCTTGTCTATCTGAATGCATTAAACTCAAAAACTATTGAACGGATTTTCATACGGTTTTCACCAATGGATGGAATGATCTATGAGGAAGACTCATGCGAAGCCGAGGCCTAGTTAATGATAAGTCTGTATTTGTAGTTAAAATTAGTTTGTTGATTCCGTCTATTCTACTTATATAGTGATAATAACCAGTGTCAGAGTCGTTAGAAACCACGGCCTACGTCATTACACCCCCCTGCGTTAATATTCCCGCCCGCCGCCGCGGCTTAGCGCTATGCGGCTGGACCATCTGAATACTGATGGTACTACTAATTGTGTTGTTTTGTCGCTATACCAGGGGTTCTCGGTGATAACCGCGTGATTGAAATGGTAATTACTATCTATGGTAAAGTTTTCGCGCTGATTCCTTCGTGTTTTCACGCAATTGTTGGCGAGTTCAGTCGCCGCATATATAGGTAGGTACAATGCTATCCAAATAATAGAAATGACCTTGCGCCATATTGTGAGCTGATTTGTGTTTGTACGCAATTGTTGGTGAGTCTAGTCGCCGCATACACTATCCAAATAATGACTTTGCACCATATTGCCCTCTTAGCTGTACCTATATTTGTTTTAAAAAATCTATGACAATAGATTTGGTAAAAGAAAGACTTAGTTAAATAAAGAGAAAAGAAAACCTTATTATTTCGCAAATTAATTTTCTTTGCAAGCCTTACTTTTCTAATGGTAGTTGACAGTTCGTGGTCATTGACGTTCCTATTCTTAGTTGAATAGCATTGTACAACTGATATTTGTCCAGTCTACAAGTTGCTTTAGCTCAGTGTTGTTCAAGACAACATATTTGCATTTACAACGTAATTCATTTAACGTTCAAGTCCAGTTTATTTCGTCATTACGTCCCAACGACACGTCCAATTAGATTAATTTATTAACTGTCTCTAGTTTATCCCCCAAAGACTATCAAACAGCCAGACGACCGGTCGACTACAAACGAAGGGCCCCAAGAAACAGTAAACTAATTTAACAGGATTAGACCGTTGAGTCGTGAGCAACGGGCCTAATAACAGCGGCTCGTCGCGAACCTGCGCAGGTTCGCTCATCGGTATTCACGAGTGACGCTGCCTAATTTTATTGAGTTTATTTCAATTTTATTTGCATTATCTTTATTTCTAAGGCTAAATAAAGGAGCGTGCCGAAGTCTAAATGAAATGGTTCATTTGTGTTGGTTTACTGAAGGCAGCCTATACTTAGAATTCAATGCCTATAGTAGACTAGCAAATTAATTAATTACATTTACTCTATTTCGATGACAAAAGAAGATAAAAAAACGTTGCTTTAGAATCTATTGAAACTGACAGTAAAAGAACTCGAAAAAGAATAAGATTAGATACCTAAATAAGAGAAAATTTAATATTATAATGTATTTGAACATTTGTTTTTTTTTTTTAATAAAAAAAATGTATTACGCTAGGCCTCTATAAACGAAAACAAAATAAATAAGTATCAAAATAATGTAATTTTAACTAAATATAAATGTGAAAGTTAGTTTGTGTTACCTGATCACGCCTAAACAATGTGGTCGATGACTCGTACATAGTCGATCATCATTAAATTTTACATAATTATACGTTAACAGTATCTTTTGTAGCGAGCAAAAGCTAGTATTATATTATTGCAAATGTTATCTGTACCTACTTAAATTAATAGCTCATTTCAAGAGGGTTGTGTTAACGAGCGAGTCAGACACCTCAAGTGTATAGGCGGCACAACAAGCATCTGTATCATCCATCTTAGCAGTAACGTCTCTAGACCACTAATTGGCAGTAATCCGGCTATAGCTATAGCTCGAACATCGATCGTTTAACGATTTATAGCAATTAACATGTAAGCTATAGTCTAAACTATTATAAAACTGTAAAAAGCCGTGACTGTACATTGAAGATATTCCAGAAAAAACAGTCGGGAATTCGTGATACGGTCCTGGGACGCAACCATACCCAAAACATTTTTTTTCTGTTTGTTTGTGCGTGCATCACGCAAAAAGTACCTACCTACCTACTGAACGGATTTTGATGTGGTTTCAAAGTTTAGTAACTTAGGGTCCAACTTATACCTAACCTAAGTCACAATTCATCTAATTCCGGTGGGATGAACCAGAGATCCGACTTGACCTCTTCGTAGTACCTCAATAGTCTAGTTAATAACAAATATAAATAAAGACAAACCTCCTTGTGTCCGGTGTGTGCTAGGTAATCTTTTGATCCGTTTACGTGCTGTGGCTGAACTGCACCCCGGCAGCTAAGGCTTCACTTCGAGCGAGCCGCCCGATACATTGCAGCCAAGTAAAAGAATTCAGAAATATTGTTGATGTAGGTACTACAAGGAAATTGAGAGGGCTTGATGTCCTAGGCCAGGGATGGCGAACCTATGATACGTGTGCCAAAGGTGGCACGCGATAAAGAAAACTGGGCATGGCAACAACAAAAGTCACATTAAGATTTTGATTATTTTCTTAATAAAACCAGATGTACATTATCGATTTGTGTTAAAACTGTCTTTAATTATGGATTTTATTATGAGTAATTTTGTTTTTATTTTCCTTACTTTTCTAAGATATAGCACGGCATCGCCATAATTTTTTTTTGGTTATTATGGCACGCAATTGTAAGAAGGTTCGCCATCCCTGTCCTAGGTGGACGGACAAGCGGTGAAGACGATATTGTGATATCTATAAGACACCAAAAAATTTAATTGAAGTGTCTGTCTGTCATTTCTAAATAAATGCCAAAATTAAAGTTTGCAAACAATTCGGAATACCTAAGCACGAAATGACCTGCTACCGAGCGTATATCCTACATGTCCACTGTCTTGTCATGGTGTAACTACAGGTTACGGCAATCACCATAGATGGGTGGTCACCCCAAAACAATCCCTCACAGAGGGGAACGCGAGAACAAGATTGGATTGTTAAAATTGTACAATACTCTGTATCGTGTCGTGTCTCCTCTCAATATCCTATCCAGCTTATCAATATTCCACGTCAAAAAGATAAAGAAAAATGCGCTCCGTCGCTAAATATCATATTCTCAAAAGAGCACATTCGTAAAACATCACATTCGCAAAACACGATATTCGCAAAACATCATATTCTCATAACATCATTTTCTCAAAATATCATAATCTTATAAGACCACATTCGCAAAATACAACATTCTCTAAACATCATATTTTCAAAAAAGGTGAAAAAGTACACTGGGCTCCAAAAAATTATGCCGATGACGGCATTGTGCACCAGTGCAAATGGTAAAATCTAAGGGTAAAATCTACATACGAAAGTTCTTAGACTCATACTGGCCGGCGAATTATTTTCTCTTATGACTAACTAGCTGTTTCCCGCGGTTTCACCCCCGTTGCTCGGCTCCTAAGGGTCATAGCGTGATGTTAAATAGTCTATACTATTCCTCATGAATCTAGCTATCAAATACAAAAATATTTTTTCGAATCCAATTGGTAGTTCTAGAGGTTAGCGCGTTCAAACAAACAAACAAAATGTTCAGCTTTATAATATTTGTATAGATAATGACAATGTCATCGTTTAGTCATGTTTTATTGCAATAATTTTTTCAAGATAATATTTCATGTGAGACATTCTTCTATTATATTATCTTCTTCATGATTATGTTGTCCTAGTACTTTTGCCATTCTATTCATAATCTCATCATTCTGACCGGCACTGACCTGTCAAAATACTGTGCTAGTACTATTACTAGCAATTTGATTTCCCAGTAGGTAGGTACTTCAAAATCTTAATTGTTTTGATAAAATATTTTTTTCAACCCTGATTTGTAAGCTAATATTGATACCTACTAAAAATATGTTTTCATTTCTCATACTCGGAAAGTAGTGTTTGTTTGATCAGAGCAGCGGGTCGAAAACGATGCTTCCCTCCTTTGGGCGGGAAAGACTCGTAGTAATTGCTTCCCTCCCTAGGGCGGGAATGAATTTTAAAAATAGAACTAAAATTGCTTATTTAGTCGGCTATAATTTTTTTTACATAATTAAGAAAAATATCGATAAAAAAAAAATGCTGCGGTCTTGTGAGTGTATACGGCCAATGTGAATTAAAAAAAATACCCATTAAAGTGGGATGGCCCGCGGCGGTGACGCGGGCGGTGTGTTCCATATTTGATATTTAAATTAAAAAAGACTATTTATGTATAATTTGGCGGGATACTAACTCTGTACCGAAATCATTTGATTAAAAACTACTATTTTTTACTTTCCTTATATTTGAAATGAAAAGTAGAGTGTTTAACACGGGTGAAAGTCATCAATTCCCACTCGGACTATAGCCGCCCTCGCTTCGCTCGTGCGTCTAAATACCTCGTATGGGAATTGATTTCTTTCCACCCTTGTATAACAATCTACTATTTATTTATCGAACGATTTTGTTGCAGTCTGTACAAAAAGTAGATGTTTATAGTTTCCTATATTATTATGTACCTGTGACGAACTTAGGTACACAAAACCATTATTAAATAAAAGTACCTGTGACCATTTTACATTCAATGTATGGAGTTTTAAAAACTGTGACGATAATACACTGTGACTAAACTACTAAAACCCAATAATGTATCAGGATAGAATTTATCCTTTGTTTTGTTATTCCGTTTTTAATTAAAAAAATTAAAACATGAAAACATGTAACATATTGTCAGAGACTGTACTTTGAATGTGGTGTTACAAGAATGTTGTATTTTGCGAATGTGATCTTTTGAGATTATGATATATTGAGAATATGATGTTATGAGATTATGATGTTTTGCGAATATCGTGTTTTGCGAATGTGGTGTTTTACGAATGTGGTCTTTTGAGAATATGATATTTAGCGACGGAGCGGAAAAATGTAATACCTTTAACGGAACATGATCCGGACTTATCTTTTATGTTCTTAGAATAAAACTGAAAACATTGTTGATAAAAAAATAACCTTTTGATCGGACAAGTAATGGCGAACATTGGAGCATAGAATGTAGAAGTTTCTAAATCTCATTAAAGTTTAATCAATTTGAAGTTTTTAAGTACCTATCTAAAGACGCGAAACTTTATAGGAACACGCAATAGATAGGATTAGAAGAATTTCATTAATTAAAAAAGTTTTTCCAAAAAAACCAACCGACTTCATAATAAAGACACTACAAAGTTAATGATAATTTTAGTTTCGCAACTAAAAAGCAAACAAAAACTAAAGGGACCGGCTTCCAAAACCAAAATTAAAAATTTACTTTGTACTTAGTAGGTAGGTAAAAATAACCCACTTCAAAAAAATTAGTTTTTTTGAAGTGGGTTATTTTTAGGGTTCCTTACCTCAAAAAGAAAAACGGAACCCTTATAGGATCACTTTGTTGTCCGCCGTCAGTCACCGGACCATAAGTGGAGCCATCTGCTCATAGATGGCGCCATTGGAAGTATGCAGTAGCGCCATCTATGATCATATTTCGGAACCCTTAGGGCGCGAGGCATACTCGCACTTGTCCGGTTTTTTTTTAAAGTGAAGGAAATCATCAAATTTATTTCAGTCGTTTTTGAGAAAATCGCGGATATACCTCCTTTTTTTAAAGTCTGTTTAAAACATGCACATATTGACGCCACGGTCGGTACATTGGCTTTGCGATTGGCTACTGCGCTGCGTGTCGCCGGTTCGATTCCGCGGAACAAATATTAGTTTCGCCGCACATGGGCTACAAGTGGCGGCCACTTGTGGCAGCCACTGTGGCCGACGCTTAGTGCACCACAGTAATATTAGGTCTATCTGGATATCTAAAAGTTCTAATTACAATTACCTATATATGTTGTGAAAATTTCATAGGGCATTGAAGTAGACCTTCTATTTGTAATTTGTGGGATATTACCAACTTGATGTATTTTCAAACACTGCTCTAAAGCTAGAGGGGTGAGGACTGAGGAGCGATCTCGAGCCGTCCCTCACAAATAAACGACGGGACACGACTGCCGACGACTTCCGCGAACTTTTACAAAATATCTCCAAAGGGAGTGTTGTCGGCCCATTGCAAACTTCAGCTAATTAATATTAATTCTGCACTCCGGTTAGATACTTAATGAGGAGTTTGCACCGAGTTTACAGGAACTCCATCTTTAAGTAGATTGACGGTGATAGGAATTGTTTTTGAATAATTAATAAGAGATTTCAAAAACAACTTACGCGAGAGGGATTTGAACCCGCGACCTCTACTAACTATAAGATAAGATAAGCTTTGACATTAATTTTAATATTCACAATAAATATACATTTATAAGGTTACTAGCTGTTCCCCACGGTTTCACCCCCGTCGCTCGGCTCCTAAGGGTCGTAGCGTAATGTTAAATAGCCTATACTCTTCCTCATGAATCTGGCTATCATACCTATACAAAAAAAATTGAATCCGACTGGTAGTTCCTGAGATTAGCGCGTTCAAAGAAATAAACTCTTCAGCTAATAATATTAGTAAGGTGATAGAAATCTTTTTTAAAATACAAAGCTAAATGAGAGCCGAGGCTTTTCATTGTAGAGATCTAGGCAGCAAGATGGTCGGAAACATTGTAGAGATCTAGGCAGCAAGATGGTCGGAAACATTGTAGAGATCTAGGCAGCAAGATGGTCGGAATCATTGTAGAGATCTAGGCAGCAAGATGGTCGGAAACATTGTAGAGATCTAGGCAGCAAGATGGTCGGAAACATTGTAGAGATCTAGGCAGCAAGATGGTCGGAAACATTGTAGAGATCTAGGCAGCAAGATGGTCGGAAACAGAAGAATTTATTACCTATCCAAAGATTTAGATGAACCAGAATTCCTTCAGAAAACACGACCGTTACACAAATTAAAACAATCCATCCTTCAATGTTTAAAGATGAATCCGCCTAATTACAATGGCAGCCGCACTAATGACTCCCAAATCTGTATCACAAACACCGGTTATGAAACGAATAATTAACGCTATTACTTTGTAGATTAATCACTAGTTGAAGCTTGTAGCTAGGGTTACCAAGTCTCCCAATGAAATTTCGGGATTTAATGGAACAAAAATCGGGAAGGACTAAAATCGGGACTGCTAAAAAATAACATTTTTAATCATAGTTTAAATAAAAGGTAGTTAGTCCTACTGGAACAGTACTTAGACTCAGAATCGGACAGTCAATTAACTTCTTACTAGGTAGTAGGTATTTTTATTTAGGGATTTCAAATATTTTTAATTTTTATTACGAAATCATACAATTTAGAACATGGTTCACTAAAATTAACCCTTATTTGCAATTCGAGTCCCGGCGTCAATCTTTTCCTTTCTTAGTTCTAGTTTTACTACAAAAGGAGGATTTTTATCTGCGTGGGCGTTTGATGGTGGAATAGGTGACAAAAATCGGGACAATTAGCGTCCCGTCAGTACTGTGGTCGGGACCCGGGACAGCGGCCTAAAATCGGGACATCCCGATTAAATCGGGATAGTTGGCAAGCCTACTTGTAGCGATCAGTCGCTCTCGCCGGTCGCGGCAAAAAGTAGTCAACAAGTGCTGTGAGTTATTGCCGCTACAGCTACAAAAAGTGCCGACTGCGCTCGAGCTTAACTGTTTGCTTTTAGTTCCAGTAATTGGAGCAAACATATAGATTGTTTATTGGGAGTCAGGGAGAATTTTATCGGTTGGGTAAATAATAAATGAAGATAATTCTAGACTAGACTAGATTATTTAAAGACTTATAGCTATTAACTTAGCTTTATTTAAAGGCTGACTATGAATGTCACTGTCAGCAATAAAAAATATATACCCAATTATGTTACTTAAAGGCTAAAGTTGTCATGGTTCTGCTGACGTAGGTACCCACCATAAGCCAACCCTTTTTGGTTTTGACATGTCTTGACATGAGTTACTGATAGGTTATGATCGATGTCAGAAAATGTATGGATAAAATGTGTTAGTACCTACGCTCTTAAATCAACTCAACTCTATAATTTTAATCATTCTAGTCCTATAAAAACGCATTATGGAAAATCAAAGCGTCATAGGAAAACATCAGAAAATAAAATCACAAAAAATGTCCAATACGCTTGAATACACTACTGTTTCAAATGTCCGCCAGACGTGAAGCCATCTGCATAGAAAATGTGAATACAGTGCGTTTTATACTCAGATCATAGAAACAAGGAAAATGTGCCAAGGCGCTATTGAGTTTGAGGTTTTAGTTTGATCACATTGATCGTAATAAAAACGTACACGCTGGCGACGAACCGAACGCGATCGATGATATAAATACAATGTTCTAGTTTAGTGCTAGTGTTGAGTGACGATTAACATTGTTAGATTACGGTTGTGCGGAATTTTTAATGTGTGGGAGATCTATAAATTCACAAGGAGCGCTTGTAATTGTGTCGAAAAATGTTCTATAAGTGGCAACAGTTGTTCCCGTATCTACTAATTTGCTATGATGGCATATCTCCTTGTTTGTTTGCTTTGAGGTTTTATACGAGGCACTGTAGCTCAGTCGCCGGGGCGTGTGTGTTCGATCGCGGGTTCGTTTCCTGTCGCCGCCGGGGCGCCGGGGCGCCGGGGCTGCGGAAGCTGCTGTTTGTTTGTTTATTTTCTGCAGAACGGGACAGACTTTTTAAATGTTGACCCGGAGTTTGAATTTTCGTGTTTGAGATAGATTTTTGGGTGCGAGTTGTATTGTTTTGTGGAACGAAGTTGTGATATAAAAATTTAGTTTTAATTCACCAGTTGCGCTGTAGCCAGCGCAACGGGTTTAATTACTATTTGAGGTAGCCCTTAAGTATAAGTACCTACATAATATAAAAAAATCACATTCATCATGCATTTGATACAGATTCTGAAAATGTACTCGCACATATATCGTGGCTTTTTCATAAGTGTATATTTTTTAAACATTATCCCACATTAGAAATTTCTCCTGTATCGTGGGTGCGTTTAGAACCACAAACGTCCAGACCCGAAACAACAAATATTTGCTCCGTGCGGAAATCGAACCCACAACACGTTGCGCAGCAGCCAAAAACACTTTGTTATGATTGCACTGCGTTAGTCGTGCTGTCGCCACGGCTGCTCCGCTAGAAGTGCGAGTGCGGTGCCTGGCCCCGCAATTCCTCCACCGTACAAACACCACAGAGCGCATAACTTGTTTATCAAACGTCACACTGCCTATAAACGAGCGCAATCCTTAGCATTTATTAACGGAAGACATTGTTGTTTCAGATTGGAGCGGGCGCGTGTCGGGGCGGCGCCGCTCCTCGCAGCAGTCGCCCGCCGCGCTGCTGGCGCACTTCGACACCACCGTGCTGCAGGTTCGTACCTTGTTCTATGCTAACACTGGACACTGTCTGTCAGGATACAATTTTTATGTATTAGGGAGAGACACTGTTAGGGACAAAAACCTGTAGGTACGCATCTAAGTTAAAATATTTTTAAAATAATTGGAAATTAAAATTTTTATAAAAACCCGATCCACGCGGTTTGCCCTACGTCTGGTTTTATAGAACCACCAAAAAGTAAAGGAAAACAAAACATTGCATTCGGAACCCAGTGTAATGTCATATGGGTTCCGACTGATAACATTTTAAAGGCAGGGGAGGGGAAAATGAGGGGTAAAATGAGTTTCTCTAATAGGTCATAGGGGTAGCAAGATTGAAAAGGTTAAAATCTAAAAGTCATAAAAACAATATTTACATTCTACATCTTACCCACTACTAAAGTTATATCAAGCAGCCTCTCAGCTGTGCGGGTAGACGTACATAAAGCGATCCTTGGGGTACTTGTAACCCGCTGACGAGGACGAGTCGGGCGGTGTGAATATAATCTGAAGTCGCACCCAACGTCAGCCCTCGGGACGAGTCCGCGTCACACGGAATACAGAAATACAGAAGGCTAACTGGCAATCAATCTCGAAAAGAAACTCTTTGCAAATCGCTCTAGTAATCAAATAGCGTCGGTATAATTGGTAGCGCGTCTAGGGGTCAATGTTACGGCAAATCAGATGGCTTTTTACCCGACTGCGAGACGCAAAGGAGGGTAATGTGTTTATCAGTCTATGTATGTATGTATGTATGTATGTATGTTTGTTTCTATGTGGCGTTCTAGAGACCAAATGCGTAGGCCGATTTTGATAATTCTTACGTCAATCGATTCGTCTTAACCTTGCGAGTGTCACTAAAGACATAACAGTAATCAAAATTCACCACAGCGACAACCAGACGCCATATTGTCAAAATGAAAAAAAAAAAAGTTGATGAACTATGTCAAGTGGAGTGTCGTTGAATAGGTATTTTAAAATCATCTTTAGGTTCCTTTTATCATTTTTCATTTTAAATAATAGTTTAGGATATATAACGATTTAAAGTTGTTCAACAAAGCAATCATTCTCGCTAATTCTTACTTATCCTCAAAACCTATCATGTGGGGTATCAAAATGAAGGGCTCTAAAAGAAGATTACGAAAACATACATTAAAAACGAAAAAGTGAAAAATAAAAATAGTAAATTAAAAATTTAAAAAACCCGACTGCCAAAAAACAACTAAAAAGTTCAAAACAAGAGCACTTTTCAAGCAGTCTGATGCAGTTGGTGGCATAAAATCTAAGATTTAACACAAATAATTGCCACCAACTGCATCAGACTGCTTGAAAAGTGCTCATGTTTTGAACTTTTTAGTTGTTTTTTGGCAGTCGGGTTTTTTAAATTTTTAATTTACTATTTTTATTGTAGGTATTATGTTTGTTTTATATGAATGTTACTAATTGCTACTTTAGGTAAGTATATCTTTAATAACCCCATTTGATTATTGTATCCTGGTCAAGCTTTAAATTATGAAGAGCAGTTAAAGGCAAGTCGGGCTTTTCGGATTGTATATTAGGTACCACCCGATACCCTACATCTGAATCAGCTTAGGTTGAGCTAAATGGCGCTGATTCATGCGTCATGTTCGTGAACGGGCGCCGTCTGTTGGGACTGGTCATCTCTGGACTGCTATGGCTAATATTTGGAGCTGTTTTTACTATTTTTCTAGACTTATACATTGTTCTCTCATATTTGTGTTATTTCCGACAAAAACAATGTAACCATGATTATTTGTAATGATTTGATTTAAAAGAGTAACCATGGAGTTTCCTGCCCGTTCTTCTCCATAGGAATCTACGCTTTGGAACGGGCATCTAGCTTCATCATTATTACTAACTGACAGACTCCTTGACAATTCAAAAGTACCTGTAATTGGTCTAATTGAAATAAATGCTTTGACTTTGACTTAAAATTTAATTGATCATTTATTACTTAGGAAAAGCGCTGATGTCTGAAATACAGATATTTATTTATCTAACTACTTTAGACACAGATATCTTCATAAATAATAATTAGCAAATCCTTAAAAGTCATGTATCTCTGTTTTAAAATGTAACTCGTGTTTGAGTTTACCTATTGCTAAAATTATCGGGTGTTGTATTGAATGGGACTTCTGTTCATAACTTATGCGTGGCTCAGTCGGTAACCACTCCGATTTAGCGGACACAACGCGATTGAAGTGCCGCAGTCCATTGCTATATCGTATAGATGTTATGTTGAATAGTCTTTTCATCTCTTGAAATGCTATTTGCTATCATAATGAAGTAGAAACTGCAATGATTATAATAAGTAGAACGTTTTATTAGAGGAAAACCTTAATTCTGTATATCCAAAGATTTCTGATTCCTTTGTAAAGTCTACAATAAATAACTTACTCGTACCGCGAGAACTACCAATTTGTTTGCGAACGTTAGGGGGAGAATGTCACGGTGAGATGCTCCCCCGAACGTTCGGTCACCGCGAGAACTACCAATTTGTTTGCGAACGTTCGGGGGAGAATGTCACGGTGAGATGCTCCCCCGAACGTTCGATCACCGCGAGAACTACCAATTTGTTTGCGAACGTTCGGGGGAGAATGTCACGGTGAGATGCTCTCCCGAACGTTCGCCAACAAATCTACAATTCTCACGGTGATATGACGCGGCGTGTCGGTACAGAATTTGACCGGAGAGGCCGAGACAGGCAGATATTGAACAGGCAAGCAATTTACCTGATCTACTAAAATAATGACCACGACCAAATGTCACAAAATAATATACATTGCCTCTTCGCCATCAAATTGCGATTCAATTTCGCAATGAAGTCGACAATGTAATCGGTAACATTTTTCTTCAATGGAGCGACGTGATTGCATTGAGTTCTTTGTTGAGGTTTGTACCAAATGTTGGTGGTCGCGACACAGAACAACAAAGAACAAAAGTCTCACTCAATGAACGACATGATATGACGTTCTCGTGCTTACACAGATGGCAAAGGTGGTATGATTCAGTGCAGACAAGTAAATAAAACCAGTAGGTGTGACAAATTATATGTAATGTAAAAATCTTCTTTGTGAACCGGCTTGAAAGTATTTAGCTAGTCAAAGAAATGAATAAAATGTTAAGAAATGAAATAAAATAAAATTATTTTTATTGTGCAAACAGATTATAAATAACACTATTACACGTCACATATTATGTATTTTTTTGAAACTAGATGTGGTCGGTGTTACCTATCTGATGAGAAGAAACATTTTAACTATTACTAGTTTCAAAATATATGTTACACGACGCTAGTAACAACCCTTTCAGCTACATTTGCAAGAGGCAACTTCTAATGTATTCGTAACTTGTCGGGATTAAACCTTCTGTGCGTTTTATTGAGCGATGGCGGTAAGTTTATCTCTTCCGCACAATTTGGCGGGTAGCGGGGGCTGGCGGGATGGCGGCATTCCTTTGAAACACAGCGGTTTATTGCCAGCCATACCGGCCGGCAACTCATTCGGAGGAAAAAAATTATATTCGGAGCTGTAACAGTCTACGTTTTTGATCACGGTTCGGCGGAGGGAGTCAATAAACACGCGGAGGGTGAGCGATGCTCTCCAGACGAGGCTGTTTGAAGCTATTCGCTGGTTTTGTACAAAAAAGTGACTTCGAAACGTAAAGTTTATATTTTATATTTTTTTAACGAACCTTCGTTTAATTTCGCAATAAAATCAAGGTATTTGTGAAGGTCTCCCATTTACTATGTTTGGGAAATATTTTTACGTACAACATTTGAACAAGCAAGGGGCGGTTTAGTTAAACCAGTTTAATTAACTTTCTTAGTAAGCGTATGCGAAACCTTGAACCTTAATCGTAACATAAAATAAGTATTAAATATATTATTCGTAACTGCCTAATTTCCTCAAGCGAAGTCGTTTCCCGTAGTTAACTTACGAAAATAATAGTTATCCGTGACACAATCATAATATAAAACCAAGTAATTATCGGTTAAAAATAATGCTTTCAAAACGTTCAATTTACTCGACAAAGTTCCCCAATCAAGGGAAATGGCCGTCCCTTTAAATTTTCACGGGAGCAAAGGACGAAAAGGATGAAAAGTAGATAGGTACCTAGTAAAGCTATTCTATCGAGCACTTAATAAAGTCGTCAATGAAATTATTCCAGTAGGTAGTGCTGGCACTTAGGGCGAGTAGGTACACATCTTGGAATAAACCCGTAACGGAGGCTATTTGCACGGAGTCCGCAAGATTCGCACTCCCGCTCTACCTAATCTCCATACAAATATATTTCGCGCTTGGCGAACATTTGCAGATGGGTGCGATCCACAGAAGTCAATGGAAATCGCAAAAGTGCGTGATCTTGTCGCCGCTTTTGTGCAAATTATGTAAGGCGTTGTCCTAGGTAAACGACCAACGCGGCAAGGCACGATGCGACGCGATGCGAAAATATCAAGTAGTCATTGTGGCCTACGTTGCCGCGTTTATCAGTCTATTCGTTGCGTCGCGTCACTAATGTCGCATCCCGTCGCTCACTTAGGACAGCGGGTTACACAATATGTTATCACCACATGTTATGTGACACATGATCGGAATTAAGTTTAATTTATATTGCATTGGATGCATTGGCATTGACTGTGAACCGGCGACACGCGTCTCGTAGTAAAATGTAGTAGATAACATTTCTATGGACTTATTATTTACTTAGATAGCATTTATTATTAAGATTGCTGTGGTGCGAACCCTAACAGTTCAGCGTTCGTTCACTCTGCAAGTTAGCTGGAAGTTTGAAAGACTCTGAATCTGCACTAAGTACAGTGAGGTTAATCTTTTGTTTGTGGAGTACAAGTAGGACGGACGAGCCGGCGGTTTGTGCAGGACTTAGTTTTCTAAGCTGCAGTGCACGTGATAGATTTTAGTTTGTAGTCTTGCAGGCATAGGCCACTACTTCTAGAGAAAGAGCTGTAAAAGATTGGACATATAAAATATGGATCAGAAAGATAGACAACTTGATGTTTGATAGGCAAATTATAGGTACCGGCGTTAGTTATGATCACAGATCGTGCATGTACATTTTTGGCCCAATAAACAATAGACAGTCGAAAATACGTAATAAAGAATAGTCCAATAGACGAAGAGCATCGGCTGACGAACAAATCGCGTGCAGCCTCGGCGCCGCACGTCTTCATTCCGCCAAAGAGACCGAAAAATCAGCTAATGCGCAGGTGACGTTTGTGCTCATGACTGGTGCCGGTATCTATACCATTCTAATAACAATACCAAAATATTGAAAATTATTTGGCACAATGATGCACTAAGTACTAACAAGCGGGAAACATATCGAAAATTGTTCCAAATTCGATTGGATCCAATACTAACTAAACTGAATTTCATCAAAAACTCGAGTCGCATACTTGACATTCCGTAGTTCGGAATGGCAGCTTTCGATCTGGCAGGCGACGTCGGGAGGCGACCGAGGCGACAGGCGGCGACCAAATCGCGGCTTAGCCGAACCATTCCGAAGTGCCGCTTACCATGTTATATTTCTTAGACGAAATTTGTAAACATAGGCGGGAATATTTTGGACGTGCCCGCTGACACGTATATGTGATTTATTTGCGTTGTTCAGTAAGTACAAAAACCTATTTTCATTTTTTTCTAGTGACCCACTGATTAAAATTTACATAAGAAAGTGGAAGGGTTACCTATTAAAATAAAAAAAAATATTAGAAAAATGCAAAACCATACAACAGAAAGATATCACTATATAGTTTACCTATGACATGCCAATGATCGAACGAAAGCTGTGAGATAGTAAATACAGGAGTGCACTTTATTGCATTTATATTGCTCTGTGCACGTTGGTGTGCGCACTATCAAACGACATTCAGTTTTACGACAGTATCGACATAACCGATTTATTGCTCAAACTAGACTTTTGCCCGCGACTCCGTCCGCGTGGACAACAATGAAATGACCAGTTTAAATGACCTCCGTAGTGTAGGTCGGCTAGTACTACCAAGAGTTCAAGCTGTATCTATGGATTTTTTTAGCGGAATCAGTTGAAACGTGGCTTAGATTTTAAGTTGGACCCTAATCTATAGAACTGTGAAAGCCACATCAAAATCCGTTCAGTACTTTTTTCGTGATGCGCGCACAAACAGACAAACAGAAAAGCAGACAAAAATTCAAAAAAAAATATTTTTGGGTATGGTTACGTCCCAGTACCCTATCCCGGCTGTTTTTTCTGGAATATCTTCAATGTACAGACACGGCTTTTTTACAATTTTATAATAGTATAGATATATACGAGTTTCGTCCTACTTACCTACGAATTTCATCGTGTTTCGTCACTCAAGGTGATGTTACAGTAAAAAATAAGACGTGTTGTATGACAACGACAAGTCATTTCATCTTGTTAATGAACCCCAGGTTAAAGAAGTTTTGGAAATAAATTCCCAAGCGCATGTCTGCTTGGTTTGTCATTACACAATGTACCTACTTAAATATTTGATTTACTTACTTTACATAAACCGCATTAATTAATTATTTGCTAGGTGCTTCATAACTTAAGCAACATCATGACAAACCTGTATTGACAAATCAACGACAGACTTATAAAAACCACAATATGTATAATCAATTCCACCGCTACCCAACAGCTCTCCGTTCGTGTGTTTCCAAAAAAGGTCGCGCAAGGCCTCGGTAAATCAGAATTGTGTGTTCGGCATTACGGGAGGCGGCCGCAGATGACCTCAGGCTCTTCTATTCCACAGAGAATTGGAAAAAATGCGCCGTCTTCGCTGTGATTCCTATAAAATTCCTCGCGCACCGACGGTCTAAAGGACAGTATTGGAATTAAATGTTATTGTTATCGGCCAGGGCGCGAGGTTGGCTGCATTGGTTTTTATTAAGAAATTATGTAAAGTTCCGGCTTTTATAATATCTTGCAGTGACCATTTTTTTCTCTGAGCTGAAAAGTTAATCGTTGTGAGGAAAAGAATGTTTGCATGGTCAATATGTTGAAAGGCTTCATTCAGTTCTTTACGCTATGTTTCTGTTCTTTTATGGGTGGATATTCTTTTTGAAACATAATTATTACTAGCTTCAACTCGCGGCTTCGCCCGCGTTTTTCGGGATGTATTATACATAAACCTTCCTCTTGAATCACTCTATCTATTAAAAAAAAACCGGCCAAGTGCGAGTCGTACTCGCGCACCGAGGGTTCCGTATCATTTTTGGACGTATAAAGTGAAAAAATCCGGACCGCATAACTAAGTTTGTTTGTGAAGGAATTTTGATGATTTTGAAAAAACTGTACTAGTTAGGAACATCGTTTTATTTTTGGTGCCATATTTGGGTCAATTCCTATCAACTCTAATTATTTCAGATTTTTCGCCCCGCAAACTTCGGAGATAAGGGGGGGGGAATGGTATTTTTTTCAGAAATTTTTCATCATATGTCGAAAACTGTGAGACATAAAATAAAATAAAAATATATTTTGAAATGTGCAGATCAAGTCCTTTCATATGATATGTCACTTGACCTAGTAACCCCACTTTGAAATTTTGGACCCCCACTCCGGCCCCATTTGCAATGAAAATAAAAATATTTTTGGACTTTTTTCATTTGAAATAAAGTTGAACAAGCATTCTTTATAACTGTTCCAAATTTCAAGTCGATACCATAAGTAGTTGCTGAAATAAGCAGGTGTGACAGACAGACAGATAGACAGACAGACGAAGTCGCACCATAAGGGTTCCTTTTTTACCATTTTGGTACGGAACCCTAAAAAGGAACAAAATCGGTTGCGTAGTTTTAAAGATCTAAACATACTTAAGGACAGACAGACAGCGGGAAGCGACTTTGTTATACTATGTAGTGATGTAGTACCTACCTATATACTTATCATGTACGAGTATAGTGTTTTTTATACGTCTTTCTATTCAGTAAGGTTTATCAACGCTAAAAATATACATGAGAAAGAACTGCTGCGTGTTTTTATAATAATAAAATGGTTAAACGAACTTACCTCAAGTAATGTTTGACCATAATTATACGATACATTACATTCTCGAGATTAAGATTAAATAGAACACTCGCTTCTCAATGTAGGTACCTACTCGTACTAGGCGTCGCACAAATTTTTAGATCTGTTGAAATAAAAATCTAATTAAAAAAATTAAAATAGTTTCCGAACGATACCATGATAGCAGCGCCCTCTCCGCTAAACGTCAATCCTTTTTTATGTGCGGGCGTCGCAATCGCCACGTCTATTTTGCTACGGAAACACAACATGTTCAAGTTAGTGAAAAGTTTGTGAAAATAGAGTTATTATACGGAAAAGGAAAAGAGAATGTCTTATTTCCAACATTTGACAGAAAATAAGACGTTTAGAACAAAGGTTGCGCGACTCGTCAACAAATTCAGATGATGAAGGTAGTTCACTTTACAGTAGATAAGGTAACATTTTAAATTACGAACGAAAATAATGATTCGTCTAGTGAACTGATTACCTATAAATATTCGATCATATTCAGGCCTTCTGTTCTTTTTTCAAAAAAAAAATTCGTTCATGCGAAAGCCATTACAAATAATGGTACAAAAATAAATTATTAAATCAGCTGTGTACCTCACGTATCTTCGAATCTATAGTCATTCCACTAGTTGGTACGGTCAGCGAAAGGGGGATTCTTTAGCAGGTTCACTGTCATTCATTAATTGGTCGTATATTCAAACTTCGAAGCAAATCCGAATCCGAATTGCTTCGAAGTTTGAATATACGACCAATTATGAATGATACCTGCTAAAGAATCCCTTCACTGACCGTACAATCAGTACGCTATTAGTTATTAGTGAATGATGTTCGTGTTGTTGGCAGATCCGCGACTGGGTATCGGTGGAGGTGGACATGCTGCGCACGCAAGCGGTCGCCGTCGGCGATGTGGACGACATCCTGCAGCAGCTGGACAAGCAAAAGGTCAGTTCTAGCCGTAACTAGTATTTCATGCTTCTATGTATAACTGCGCCCTTGAGAAATGTTGTAAACTGATGGTTGGGCGCGTCTGAACCCGTATTAGGCGGGTGACACAGTCACACTAACCGCCAACGCAGGCGGCCAGCGCGGCTCGTAAGCCGTATGGGTAATGAGTGATTTCATAGTCGCGCTTACGCCGGCGCGGGTGGTAAGCGGCGCGGGGCACGAGATAGTACGAGTAGTTCGTACGGCTTACGAGCCGCCCTGGCGGTCAGCGTGACTGTAAAACCAGCCTATGAAATCACCCTCAATAATAAGGTATTGTATGTAGGTATGCTACTAACTACCATGCATGACCCAAAACGTGGTCCTGTTCTGGTAATTTCTGCGCCCTTCCAGGGTCTGCGCCTGTGCCTGTTCACCACTGGCACCACCCTGGTTACAGCACTGGCAATCTCTTGAGTATGACATGCTATTCCCCGTTAAATTCCGTGTCAACACGTGTTGTTTATGTGTGCGTGCAGCAATCGATGAATGTCGAATGATGGCTACATACTGCAACTATCACTTGACTCCCTGTCAAGTGATAGTTGCAGTATGTAGCCATCTGAGATAAGTGTAAGTTGCAGTCTCTCTCTAGGATGATGATGGAAAGATGAGTTTGTTTGCTCTTGGAAGTGGTGTCTACAACAATATGGCGGGTCCTATTAGACATCAGTAGGTACAGGGGCTATTATTATTCCCCTAAGTTCTACTACATACTCATGTTGCACATTTCATACAAAACAAGAACATTACGAGCAAATTAAATACTTCAATATATCTTCGATACCCAAGATATGCAATAAACATAACGAACGGTCTTCCACCGAACACGGACTACCATCGGAGTAATTTAAAACATAGCATAGATCATTCCGCGAACATTAGACAAAAGATTAAATTTATTACTACCCTCCAATTGTAGCAAACTAATTTAAACTTTATTATATTAACGTTAAGCTCATTTCCGTCCGTCGGTGTGGCGGAACCCCACACGTAAGGTTGGTTCCTTTATGGCACCTTTACACTAGGTACCCGACAGGGAATGACAGCGGGGTGTGTGTCCGTATTATTTCTGCCGGAGTTAGGTCGGTAGGTAACGCACAAAACAATCAATAAAGTTCGAATGCGAACGGATTAATCCTGACTGGTTTTAGGATATTTGTTTTAAGGATAGCTTATAATCTCATTACAGTTGTTCGAGCACAGTTTTAGAAACTCAAAATGATTAGTAGGACCGAGATCAAACCAAAGTTAATATTCTTGTTTTTAAGAAAAATGAAGTAGAAAATTATGATTGTATTGATACGAACGCATCCATTTAAGAACATATAAGTAATCGATCACTTTTCTTATACTTGGCCGTTGATACGTATTAGGAAAAGCTATCGTGGAGTAATTTTGTGACGCTGATGCTTTAATCATTCAAATAATGAAGAAGGCATCGGCGTCATTTATAAGCACTGATGATTTAAATAGTGTAATGTGAACGTTCCACAAGGCTTGGGGAACATGTCTTTGAGGCGGCTTCTTGTGACTTGCTCAACAATGGCTCGAGATTGTGTGCTGCTCGTATATACTATACTCGAGCTAGTTTCATGTATAATACCTACTTTATATTTTGATATCGTAGAAGATACATAGCTTATTGTTTGAGAGTTTTTTTATTGCGAGTTTGCACTCGGGGATAATGTAGCTTTCTATTAGTGAAAGAATTTTCAGAATCCGATCAGGAGTTTCGGAGATTACCCTCCACATATACATAAACTCACAAATTTCGCACCCTATCTTTATTAGTATAGATTAATACAGATTTTTTATCTACACAGATTCTTACGCCATTCCATTTTGTATTTTAATGGGTCCAGAAATTCAATAAAGCTAAGAAAAACCATGAATATAACACCAAGCATGTAAACTGGCATGACACGTAAAAGTTGACCTTTGAATAACTTTTATGTTAACCCTAATTTCGTGTTGAATAGAAACCACGGCAAGAGCAGGATTTTGGAAGGCCATTGATACACGAATCACACTAATATTATAAATGCGAAAGTTAGGGTGGGTGTGTGTGTGTGTGTATGTTTGTTACGTCTTCACGATGAAACGGCTGGACGGATTTGGATGAAATTTGGCACACATATAGATTATAGTCTGGAATATCACATAGGCTACCTTTTATCCCGAAAGCCGCGGGAGAAAGCTAGTATGGATATAAAACCGATATCATACCATACTTCGATAGGTAGGTATCTTAGCTCAGAATATTTCGGAGCTAAAAGAAAGAATATACCTACGAAAGGACACGATAAAAATAAAAAACCCTCGATGTTTTATGAGAATTTTCAATATGAAACGGTCTAAAAATAACTCGATGAATACCGCCTGTCCTCACAGAGTCGCCAAGAGAGACGAATATTGACAAAATTATCATGTTTAGCCGTAGGGTAATCGAGTCCTTTACAGGCGGATTTTAATAAAAGGTATCAGACATCAGTAGAACTGTTGGTTCTGAATGTAACTGACGAAAGTACCTAGCTTTTGTATCTGTACAATGATTATTATTTTCTAGTGATACTCATAAATAGATATACAATACCTTCCCAATACCGGCTGCCTATACTCCTCACATTGTTGTAGGAAGGCATTCGTGCGCGAACCATCGCCCGGTTAGTATGCGGTCGCAACGCTCCCGCGATTAATATCCAATGCGCGTCCACTACGGGGCTCGGGAGCCGCGCGGAACTTTTTACGATCATTATATTCAATGTATTTGAGGCTTTATGGGCGCTCGTCAATTATTGGTTTAAGGAATTGGATACTCTCGATAATATTGATTATAGTATCAATTAGTATCAATACTATCGATTGTTTTGGACTGTCGATAATATCGATAGTCTCGGTAGTATTGATACTATCGATTGTCCTATCGATAGTATGGCCTTTTTTAGATGAAAACTATCGATAATGGAACTATCGATCGGCAACACTAGTGTAGAGATGCGAAGTATTTTGGCAGTTACAAGTTTGATTCTGGTTGTAGCTTTCCTAAGATTTTTCCTTATTTCTTCTGCATCTTCTGATCAAGAGAAGAGATTAGGAGAAATGGTGCCGTCATCACTGTGCTTTGGAATAAATTGATGATCACAGTAGGTATGTGATTATTAAATGTCCATTAAAATCATCCTCTTCGCAAATACCTATTCTTTTTATTTACCTGGCCAGCAGAAATGAATATCTTTGGCCGCTTTTGCTACATCTACGTAAAGAAATAATCTTTATTGAAAACCGCTGTATAGCTTCGAAAAAATAAAAATGATACTTAACTACGTAAAAGCAACTTGTTTCTAAAAGCTAAGAATTCTCTTGAGAACGTTTATTTTGCCAAAGAAGATAAGACCTCGAACATTGTTTGTATAGTTTTTTCAAAGACTCGAAAGAATAATTACGGGATGCCTGTCAAACAAGATATTTGGATAGGAATTTGTTTATTGTACGCAAAGTGGTACCTGGATCTTTCAGCCTGAGCGGAATACATAATATTATATTATAACTATGTACAGTCACGAGCATAAATATATTACCATGGACAGTTTGGCAATAATATCTGATTCCATGATTAATTCATTTTTTTTTTAAATACTGAACGAATCATTAAATCATTAAATATCTGAACTGATTCATTCATTCATTTATAAAATTAATGAATGAATCATGTAATAAAATAGTGTTGAAGAACTGTCCATGGTAATATATTTATGCTCGTGACTGTACCAGTATTGATGTGGGTTTCCAATGGCGACACTTTCACATAAAAACGTGTTGAAAATTCGAACCGTGTTTGCATTGTCACATAACTTGTGGAAGCGGAACTTGTCTGATATATCATAGCATGACATATTTCTATACAAATGCGACATAATGGCGCTGACTCTGAACATCGCACTAAACTAATTTTAATCACGCTATATCTCTTTCTTACCAATATCATTGAAAAAGGACAGAAAATAATTAGAACTGTCAAATTAGTCTATTTCCTTGTCATTTACAGGAAAATAGTCGTGACCTTTTGCGATTACGACTAAATTGACATTAAAACTATTCAAGTGGACTAATTTGACAGGATTAAATATCTGCTATCCCTCTCTCATGTTTTTTTATTAGAAAGAGACTTAATAAGACTAAATTAGTTTAGTTTGTAAACAACAGAATCGGCACCAATGACAGGACAGATGTTTATCAGTGCGAACGTAAGGACCAAGAAAACAAGCTGCGAGATTTGTCTCATATGACAAATCTCGATACAATACATGACTAATGTTTGGTGGAAACTCATAGTTATACGAACCTAATAAATAAATCCTACTTATCCCAAAAACGCGGACGAAGCCGCGGGCGGAAGCTAGTACTCTTATAAATGTCAAATTCGTCTCTTCAGTGGACATGACACATCTCTCCATGACTATTGACCGCAGCATCTGTGTGTCAGCAGGAGCCGTGACGTCACGCCCCTGACCCTGACCCGCGCGACACGTTACTTATTTAGATAAGGGTTCCGCAAACGAACCTCTTTTGATTCAACCGGGCCATCGATGTGTTTGCTGTAGTTTTAGTGCGTGACTACAACATACTAGGTATCGATAAGGTGCCTATGTAAGAACATAATTATGCCCAAAGTTTTTTTAAACTTGTAGTTTTGTATTTTATGATTATACTAGCCGTACCTCGTGGTTTTACCCGCCGCGCGCCGTTTACTTTAAAATAAATCGGATTATTTTCCCGCGCTATTACTTCGTTTTCGCTTGACGTTCTTTCTGACTTGCTTCTTTTTGCTCTGCTTCTAAGAGTCATGGCGTGATGTTAAATAGCCTATAATATTCCTCAAGTATTGGACTATCATATACAAAAAGAATTAATCAAATCCGTTTAGTACTTTCAGAGATTAGCGCGTTCAAACAAAAATGAGTAGGTACAGTAATTTTGCTCATACATTCTGTATGAATCTATTTACCATATAATATTGTAACATTTAAGTACAAAGCATGTTTTTCCGTATGCGACCCTCGTTAGCAAAAGAGTGAAGCTTTCAACTGCACAATTAAAACCGAATTAAAACGCCTGTAGCATCACGTAGAACACACCTACCATTAAAACAGCTAGGTACATGTTGCACGGTTATTTTGCCGTAGTTGTCGAAACTGAGATACAATTAGTGCTATACAATGCCTGAAACTACGTATCTTTTATAGGATTCATTTTATTGTTATATTAATTCATATTTTACCTGCCAGTACCTACGCTTCTTTCAGTCGTGTGTCGCGCTCACTTACTGAAACAAAACTGCTTCGTTCACCCTCATTGCTTGGCTTATATAGTCTGGCTATTAATAAGTACGCATGCGCGAAAACCAGTGATGGGACTGTGTCGATAGATGATTCTTTTTGCACGCTTATTTCCGATGACAGTAAAACAGAATTTCATACGATTGATATCGTTTGAAAATCTGAGTTAGCGACGTCATCAATGAAATAAATATTACAATTGAAGTGTTGACCTTGTTTAAACTGATCTAGCAATTGTACAGGAAGATATTTTATTCTAACATACTAATGCGGTGATGAAATTCGGTTACCTAACTTTGTAAAATGAATTAATTACATTCAAAATCATACCTACGTTACTTACAAGAGTTGATAATGATAACGGATGCGGTGCCTTAAATACAAAACAGTATCTAAATGCACGCACAGAGCTCTCTGAATCTTTTTTATAGATCACTGTCTCTACCTTAAAAAAAGATAGTAATTTAAAAGGTATTAAAAAAATTACAGTGGCAAATAATAACTGATCTGGAGAACTTAAAACTCACAGTAGTCCACTTTATATTCAGTCATATCTAAAAAGAAAATATTACTTAGATTTCCGTCTCGCTGTTCGATATAAATATCCCGGTCACCTCTTAGAACTTAAAACTATGAACATTTGTATACACACTATCACAGTTCCATTGAAAAAAAAAATACCGGAACAGAGATTGCATTAATTTGTCGTAGCACAGCCCTAGATGTAAACAAGTTTAGAAGTGTTATTTTGAGGTGCACGTGTTTTCTCTATAATTTAACTTTAACTTTAAATGAGAATAAAAGTACTTAAGTACTCTCTTGCATAACTTTAAAGTTGAGTTGATATTTTAAAGATATAAACCATTGTTTAAACAAAGCATTTTTAATAAACAATTAAAAATTTAAAGCGTCTCATCATTTTAATTCAAAATATTTTCATCGATAACAAAAACATCGACATCTTACTTATCGATACGCTTCACATCACTTTAACCCACCCCACCCCTACCGTACGGTCGCGTTGCTAGGCAACGGTGCCCAGCCGACAAGCCACACCGCACGTGCTACCGGGCACGCCGCACCGTAGTCGTACTCTACAACCGGCGCGCGGCGCTGACCCGACTCACACTCGGCAGTCTGGCCGTGACCACGGAACACGGCGGATGCCTCACTGCATGTAATTTGAGGAGTTGGATCAAAATGTAATACCTCCATCAATACAACTTTTTTGGCATTAGTAAGAAAAAATAAAAATTAGTTTCATACTACCTTTTTGGATGGACGGAGTTAATACGCTTTGATCTGCTACTCCTCATTTCAACTAATGAAATTGGAGTATGAGTGTGCTGAAATACATCATGTAGAATTTACACGATGCCTATAACCACGATATCTTGCCTCTTAGGTTTATTAAGTCAGTCTGTCTCCGTTTCACCTCATACACGTAGCAATATTCTCCCCTAGCCGTTTTGTTATACCGATTTTAGGGCTATAGGAATTTCCTCTTTCAGATGGTGTTTGCATAATACATTGTTTAGCTTTATCCAACAATAATAGCAGAACTTACAATTCTGTTGTTAACGGAAGAATGACCAGTCGTCCTGAACAAATGAATGCTGGCATCAAGCCAGGCTGTGCATGAACACAGTACACTAGTTGTAACACTGATTCTTGGACTGTTAATGGTCACTATCATGGCAATGCTGCTATGTAAGCTTTATCAAAGCATTTGGTTTAGACTTGTTACTTACAGGGTATCACTAATTTAGTTGATATTAGAACGAAGTTCCTTAACGCGGCTTGCGGTAGGAAATGACTGGTAGAAATCGTCATGTAAGGGAAGAGCGATATTCCCCCTCCATGCGACTTTCTCTCTCTCTTTAAGGAACTTCGTTCCTGACGGGGGTCTATAAAAACTACTGTCGTGATATTGTGGAAGGTAACGCTTTTCAGAAAAAAATACTATGTCATCGCTCATCAGCCTTAATCTTTTAAGAACCATTTTCAAGCTTGACAAATGCTGTTTGGAGTCTGTTCCCTACAATCTCCTTTCGGGCCCGAATCAACTGAATCCATAGATCGCGAATAAGCCTTACATTCCTCTATTTCTCGCGCTCATTATTGCCCGTTCTTCTATGTCGCTACACTCTTGAAAGAGCGGTCGTGGTTATGAGGTATCTCGACGTGTGACCCGCTTGGTTATACAGCGCCATTCTTCTCTGACTGCTGCTTTCCTAGTACCTTTAAGCATGCGTTGCTTAATTGCAGCTTTGATCTGATCTGTCCATCTCATTGGATATCTGTTCCTTGCTCTGATACCCTCATCTTGTCTCTGTTACATAATGTCCATTGACCTTGTATTCCCTACACGTGAATATTGAATTTGTTGAATAACATTCAAAGGTCCACTTTCCTCTTTTGAACCGCAATTCAGGTCACGATCCTCTGATAATTAATTGCTCAGCTAATTGATTAATAGTTGCTACACACTTTGGTTACTAACTTACGGACCGGGCGCGTGGACGGGTTACTACCTGGTCGGGGAAGATTTAATTGAATGCTATAGAAATGGAAAAGGGTAGCTCATATAAATTTAGCAGCTACATGTGATTTGAATACTATTTTTAATATAATATCTGTGTAAAACATAAAATACAGTCCATAGTCATGAATACAGTTATGACCTTTTTATAGTAGGTACCCATAACACAGTATCTGTAGATGAGCACAGTTTCACAGTAATCCGCCGAATGGGCTATTAGGATCTGCTTTGTAATTTATGAACTCAATACACAACGAAAAGACTTTATAAGTGAAGATGTTTATTAAAATTAAATCAGGCCTTTTTATACTTTAGCGTAATAAAATAAAGATAATTTTAGCTTTCATAGAAAAACATTTTACTTTGATTAGGTACCTACTTGTTTTTCCTTTATGGCGTTTAATAGAGCACTAACCATCCCTTTTACCTATGGGGTTGCTGCTCGATGATGATGGACAATTACGTGGACAGTAATGCATACAAAGGACAAAATAGACTGCATAGATTTCCATACGTTCTATCGTCACGGACAAATTGTCCTTCGTCTGCGCATCGTCTTACCTAACAGTCTTTCGCGATCACCAATCCGTTTGTCGACAGTGCTAATAATGGCAGTATCCCCTCACTAGTTAATGAAGTGCTATCCATGTTTAGCAGTGGATGTTAGTTATAATTTAGCAGTCTGTAGTCTGTACATTACTCCATAACTCCATACTAATCTCAGATCGTCCATACATCGTCGTTATGCGCCGTCAAACATGCCACTACGACGACACATAATACGTATTGTAACACGTGTTCAGTACGCCGGCGTCGTATGACACAATACGACACCCGTATTTAATACGCTTGCGTTTTAAGCGGTGACGTTAAAGTGAATGAGTTTCACTGTTTATTATACAATTTAATTCACTCTTCTAGTATATTAGTTCATGCTGCAAACTATTGTCTAATTAGATGTAAGTTGGAAATACAAAACACTCTTTAGTAAGATTCAATTCAAGAAAATGCTTATCATGCTGGTGACTGGTGACTCTTACTAATTTATCTAATATTATACAGAGAGGATGCGAACTTTGTGAGTTTGTGTACCTATATGTGGAGGGTAATCTCCGGAACTACTGATCCGATTCCAAATTTTTTTGGACTAATAGAAAGCTACATTACCCCTGAGTGCTACAGGCTACTTCTTATCCTGACAAAATGCACAGTGCCTGTGGGTCACGCGGACGAAATCGAGGACAAAGTGCTAGTAAGATATAACAGAACTTTAGTATAATTGTCTGTAATCCAAATACAGGTGGTGAGTGGGGACATTACCAAAATACCAACGTTCTTACTCTCTTAGCTGTCTTCACGAATTAGTTCCACCAGCGAAGCGTTATTATTTTGATGAACTAACAGTTTATTTAGTAGAAGCTGAAGCGCTCTCATCAACTATTTTGCTTGCGGAGAGCGAAAATAACAACTAACGTACAACCCGCCGCGCTTCGGAAACGAACGCAAACAAACAAACAACTGTTGTTGTTACATCTCGCTGCAACATCATTAGCACCACAATAGCATCAAATGGCTAAGTTTTACGTAAATATTTTCGCAAATTATTAAGACAGAAACCTCAAAGCAACCACCTCCGCTTTCCATATAAAAATGTTAATACCTACCTGGGCCCATTAGCCAGTATCATTTGAGCTCTTAGTATCTAACGCAATTATCCTAAATCGTCTCGTAGAGCACTCGACACGGGGAGCGAAGTAGTTCTTATTAAGTTGGTTAGTTGTTACTCACTGGAGCGGCAGGGAGGGGATCAATAAGGGGTGTTGCGGGTGGAGGGGGCGCCGTGCCGGCCGGCCGATAGCGGCACTCGAGCCGCGTCGCCGAGCGAGATGGACGTGTGCCCGTGTATGCCCATACATGTTTAAACTTTAATTGGATAGGTGTATGATCGGGAAATTAATGATAAATTGAGCTGGTATTGTTAGGTGATTTACGATTTGCAATTTGAATCGAATTGAATAACAAACCCATTTGTTTTTAGATGAACGTAGTTATGTAGACTGATGCGTTGCAATCAGGCAGAGCGTCTAAGTTATTAACCCTTCCTTAAAATCGTACATCTTAAATTAGTTTAGCTGATAAATTAGTATTACCAAAATAAAATGTTAGAAGAGTACGGTAATCATTATTTTTAACAGATCTGTAATAGCTTCCATCTAAATTGTTTTTATAGAAGGAATTTGTTGAACCTTAAGTAATCTCGTTCCCCTCTCTCTTCGGAATCGATATCGCAAATGTATGCACAGATTTTTAAAATACCATTACCAGGTAACGAGGCGCGGGATATATCTGACAATTCATGCGTATCCTTTTCAAAATTCTCCATGTATCCGCTGCAGAGTTAGGTACGATAGGCGGGAACTTTGCCGACACGCTCGAGTGTGTCTAGCCGTGTGCGTTGTTAAAAGTTCCCTCGTTCAACTGTTGTGCCAACTTATTCATATCTTCATTGTGAACTGCGATGATTCTAAATTTCTAACTTATCTGTGGGATATGTGCTGGTGTTAGATGTAGATGAGGATTCCCGTTGTCTAACAGCGTGGGGTTGGTAAGTTTGCTGCTGTTGCGTTATTTACGCTTTTAGATATGTATCCAGATTTGCCAAGCAACGCCTAGGGATGTACTAGTGAATGGCACATGCGAGTATCTATTGCAGGCAAGGCCTTATATTGAAGTGTAAAATATTGGATAGTGCTATTCGTTCTTTAAAGTTTTATAGCGTGATAAACAGGGTGGCAGATTAGACAGTGGAAATATTTTAAGGGGTTGGGCCCATATTGAAAGTTGTTCATAATAATGAGTACAATCATTATGAACAACTTTTAATATGGGCCCAACCCTGAAATGGCGAAAAAAAAATCAGCTATTCCATACATTTCGAGTTATGCGAACAGCTGATTTTTTTTTCGCGATTTCAGGGTTGGTCCCATAGTAAAAGTTGTTCATTATTATGAGTACAATGACCCCTTAAAATATTTCCACTGTCTAACCTGCCACCTTGTATATCACGCTTTGCTGGTATCTACTTAATAAATACGTCTGGATTCGACTTGCTTTTGTGCTCGTGTACTCACAGGCAGTCCATCAGTGTGTCCTTCTTGAGTTGTACTGAACTGTGTAGTGTAGTGGTCTATACTGACATGTAGAAGTCTTGCTTGTAGATATAAAATATATTCCGCAAAAGCTCTTACCTTTAATAATAATCCACTAAAGATTTCGAGTCTATTTCTTCAGATTTTCCCTTTATAATATCAAAATCTAGATCCAGCCACAAGTTTAAAGTGCAAATTACAAGCTGTCATTAAAATTTCAACGTTAAGTTGTCAAACCTTTAAATGCTTACGGTATTCAGCCGAAGAGTTAAAGTTATTTATATAATTCTAGTATAAGTCTCCAGCATGATGAACTGATGAGTCAAATGGTTCCTAAGGAGTTGGTAAATAATAGATAGGTATTAGGTACTCTATTTGATTACCTGTGACGTCAAGAAATTAGCTCCAAAGTGTTGATGCCGCTAAGTTTAAGATGCCATATTATAGCACTGTGTCGGAATAACTTACTGAAATTCATTCACGTATAATTAGACTGAAAATTGTTCCAAACAAAGTTAGTAAATAAGCTGAGCAGGTTTTCTTTTTATGACTTTCTCGGTTACAACTACTTATTGCTCGTAAAAAATATAGGTACGTTCTTTTATTATATTCAGTATTAATATCGCCTGCGGTGGAAATTCGACCAATTGTGGAAAAAAATACGTACAAAGTATTCAAAATCCGAAAAGAGGTCATTGAACTCATCATTATGAACAATTTTTACTATCAATTCTGAGAACGCGAAAATAAAATCAGCTGTTCCTATTTATGTTCCTTTTTTTCGCGATTTTAGGGTTGCTCCCATAGTAAAAGTTGTTCATAATGATGAGTTCAACGACCTCTTTCTGAATTTTGAGTGCTTAAAATTACACCTCATATACATAGGTATAAACTTTAGCTTTTTACACTCCTCCATATAAACTTTAACTATGCTACTTTAAATCTGATACTGAGGAATGTACGTGCGGGTAATATGCTTAAAAAGATACAAAGTTTTCTCTTCACGTATTAATTTAATACATTCTAACATTTTATCAGCAAATTGCTCGATATCAGTTTTTGCTTGTCTTACAACCCCGACAAACTGTAGATAATCCAGTAAAGATTGTAATATTGTCTAACGTATTTTGTTAAGCAAGTATTCCTACCTCTTAAAACTTTGAAGTAACTCTCTGCTTCAGTTGACTCGAGCAACTCGTGCTGGAACGAAACGTTACTTTTTCTTTACCTCGGCGAGAAAATAAAATTGGTTTAGGTTAGATTAGATCTGAGGGTTTCCTCGGTCGGTAAAGGGTAAAGTCAATGAGATCAGGGTAATTCTGGTTTAGAGGAGGGTTGACAATGTTGGGCCCTTTTACTTTGGGAGCGCAAGATTGTAAGGGAAAATAACAAAGACCTGTAGTGAGACACATTGTCAGTAATAAAATCGATTTGTCAATAGAGACTTCTAAATTGATTACCTATTATTTTCCGGGATAATGGAAATAGGTAAGGGGATTAGGTCTAGTTAAAACATACACGTTATTGTTGAACCTGCGGTTAACTCGTAGATGCATGAGTGGTTTCTGGCGGCCGCAAACAATACAATTTTAATTGTGTATAGTTTTACTGCAATGTTGGGTTGACGATCTATCATTATCAGTTATTAGAACCAGGAAACATAATGGAAACATAAGTTTTAATGATCGATAGTGATGTAAAACATCTTTAGGTTTTTAATAATTTTGTTATTAATTTAATGGATATTATATTTCTATTGTATAGCTGTTGTAAGTTAACTGATGTCGTGAATCAAGTTTGTCGGGTAATAACTATGTAATTGGTGATCGATCGATTGAAATGATATTAGACTCATGTCACGGGATATAGGGAGTAGTAGATGATGAATTATAATAGTTTAAACATTTTAAATAATAATAATATTATATTACTTAAAAGCACGAGACTCAAGATTCGATTTGAAGACTGTTATGATGCTTATTAAAAAAAACATAATTAGTATTTGACATGTCAAAACAAGGACAAGCAGTGATAGCCTAGTGGTCTAACCATGTGCCTCCCACGGCGAATGGTTTGAGTTCGATCCTGAGGCACGCACCGCTGACTTTTCGAAGTCATGTGCGTATTAGAAATTAATTATCACTTGCTTTAACGGTGAAGGAAAACATCGTGAGGAAACCGGCATGTCCTAGAATCAAAAATTCGAAGACATGTGACGTCCACCAACCCGCACTGGGCCCGCGTGGTGGACTACGGCCCACTCCCTCTCACAGAGAGGAGGCCTGTGTCCCAGCAGTGGGAACATTATAGGCCGATTATGCTATGCATGCTTATGCTTATGCTATGTCAAAACACATTTAAACTCTGGAAGATCCTCTCGGGATTCCGGTCTTAGATATGGGTTTTTTAATATGGTAAATAATAGTTGTTCGCTTCCTACCATACTACGTACCTACTAAGGTACGTAGTATGGTAGGAAGCGTACATCCGTCCACCATTGTCATACTGTGCTCATGAAATAATTTGGAGCGACATCTCCACACAAGTTTTTTCAAACATTGCATTTAGACTTGTTTCGAAAATAGCGTGGACGTATGAATGTATGTTCGCGTTCCCCCGAGCGCACGGATCTCGCGAAAATAAACGAGGTGTGCGCTCTCAGATCATAGAAACAAGGAGATACGCCATCATAGCAAATTAGTACGGGAACAACTGATGCCACTTTTAGTACATTTTTCGACACAATTACGCGCATAATTAAGCGCTCCTTGTGAATAAAAAGATCTCCCACGCATTGAACATTCCGCACACCCTCAATCTAACACTGTTAATCGTCACTCAACACTAGCACTAAACTAAAACACTGTATTTATATCATCGATCGTGTTCGGTTCGTCGCCAGCGCGTACGTTTATAATATGAGCAATTTGCTCAAGATCAGGCATCAAGCTCGATAGCGCCTTGGCACATCTCCTTGTTTCTATGATCTGAGTGTGCGCTCCACAGCGCGAGTAATACATATTGATCAGATTGTCTTATTATACCTGCGAACGTATCATGCGCTTTTGAGCAGAAAATATGGTACGGCATTCTTTTTGGAGGAGCGGAAATGTTGACGCCACCAATATTTTGAACGAAATTGCATTCAAATGCTAAAGTTGTACCTACCTGTCTAATTACCATACATTTTTTTTATTTACTTATAGAGCGTTGAAGTTAAAATTTAAAATGGTGGGAAAAGTGGAATAATTCAAAATGAAAAGGGAATTTGTGGATTTTTTTATGTTATGATGGAGTTTTCCTCCCTGAAGGGGGTAATAGTGGAAAAAGTTGAAATTTAGCTGTTATTCGTGTGTCTTTATAAGTAAATATTAAGAAACATAATTTGTCTGTAGGTATTCACTTGGTACTTCTGAACTATTTCATAGATTTTGATAGGGATTTTACCATAATTTTGAGAATATCAAAAAGGTTTTGTGTACAAATCATTCTCCAAATGATTAAATTATAACCATGCAAAGCCGGGAGGTTCGCTAGTAAATAAAAAAAAATAGAACTACCGGTATTCTTTGTAAACGTCCGATACAAAATGAATTTGCCGAATATTTTCAAAACCGAAGTGCCGCCATAATGGATTTCCCCGGAAGGCGCGACATGTGAACCTTTCGAACCACTATGAATTTTTAGGCTTCATGCATTTTTATGGACAATAGCTTGAAACTTGTTTAGTGTGTAACAAAAAGAGTAGGTACGAAGCTAGAAGTCTATATCTGGTATAGAAAATGCATGCAACGTTTGAGCTCGAAATTAAGTAAAAAAACTTGAAAATAAAAATCTATTTTAGGTTTCGTTAAATTCAGTTCTAGCCCTTATTGTTTACTTGACATTCTTGTAAGTTTGTATTTTAGCGTGTATTGAAGCGTAGCTTACTACGCTTTGTCAGGTAACAGGTACTATAAAAATATAATATAGTATAGCTTACTAGTGCTACAGCATGACTGGTCCGTTGCCAAAAAGGGATAATACTATTCATCTTGTAGGTATAGCTCTGTCTCTGTCGCACAGTTCATGACAGTCATACTCATGAAAGCACCGTCCTTTGATGCTGTACAAGAGTTTAAAAGTTAAATATCCTTCAGTTTTGATGTAAATACTGGTGCAAAGCAAACAAACAGGCTTTTAGCTTTATCTACGTACTCGCATAGCTACGTAGCGTGTCGTGTGGCTCGCTAATAATGGCTGAGGTCGCCATCACGCCCCGACACACGGGAGCGTGCAGGTTGATGGAACCACTCGACCCGTAGTTTGTAGCTAATTGTCATTTGTAGTGATGAAACGTAGCCAATAAAATTTCCAACTCTCTAATCTATCTATACTATAGATGGCCGTCTTAGCTAATACCTTGGGCACACAGAGTTTGGGGCTCGTGTTGAAAGTATAAAAAACGTGAAAAAAAAACATCAGAATGTGCTTTAGTTCAGTGATTTTTGTCAAACTTTTACTGACCAACGCTGGCTATCTAAGTGCTTCGTGCAAAGTGTTTCGTCATTTTGGGGCCCCCAGCAGTCTGGAGGCCCTGGGCCTGTGCCCCACGTGGCCTTATGGTAAAGACGGAATTGACTATAGATATACATTTATATAAACTGTAAAAAAGCCGTGTCTTTAAATTGAAGATATACCAGAACGCAAAAAGTACGGAACGGATTTTGATATTGTTTTCAGTTTGGTAGCTTGGGGTCCATTTTAAAATCTATGCGTGTATTTCTTACATTGTTACCGAATTTCATAAAAGTGTACTTAGAGGAAGTAAGACTTCACACACACATACACAACTCACAGGTAAACTCTCTAACTTGGCTTGTTATGCATATTGTTGAGAAGTTTACGGTCTCTGTGCTCAATTGACAAGGAGGGAAAACATATAAGAAAGAAAGGAAACTGTGGAAGTGGAATTATAATAATACTCTTAACTAATAATTTAAGTACGTACGGAGGGGCTCGTGGCTAAATGCCAGTCGCGCTGATCGATCGATCTGCGAGGTTAAGCTGCGCTTGCCGCGGTCGGTCCTTGGATGGGTGACCGTTTTTTACACATCGAGACCCCTCCGTGCCTCGGAGAGCACGTTAAGCAGTCGGTCCCGGTTGTCATAGGAATATCTTTGACAATCGTTACGGGTAGTCAGAAGCCCTAAAAGTCTGACAGCTGGTCTAACATTCGAATACCAGTATTACCCATTAATTGGGTTGTGGAGGTCAGATGGCAGTCGCTCTACGTAAAATATTGGTATTCAGCCGAAACTAGTTACACTGGAAGCCGACCCCAATATAATTTGGGAAAAGGCTAGGCAGATGAATAATTTAAGTACGTGTTCAGCGATAGATACAACAGTGCGTTTCACACAAGAGTTCCCGTCGATGCCCGTATTGGCTCTCCTTAAATCTAAAAAAAACATGGAACGATAAGACCTAGACACCGTGACAGACAGGAGAGCCCAACACAGCGTCGAAAAATACTTATAAGTGAAAAGTACTATATCATCTTCATATCTTTTTTCAAATACCTATTTGAGTTTCTTCCCAGGACCTACACACCTACTTCCGTCGTAACTCTTCTCTTATCTACTACTTTTCTCTCCCCAGGGTGTGCTTCGAGAGCTGGAACAGAAGAAGCCGCAGCTGGACGAGCTGCTGCACACCGCGGAGAGCCTCAAGGGCACGGAGAACCGCCAGCAGCTGCATGGCAAAGGTAGGAATAGTTGTAGCTCTTACAGGTGTTGGTACGGCAAAGTCGCGTTGATTGGAATTGCAGTTGTGACGCACACTGCTTTGCACGTGACGACAGCGCGAGCGGTTCAAAGATTAAAACTATGAAATGTGTTTCGTAAAAAAGTCTTAATTTCCTAAATAGCGTAACTTTACAAATCTTGTTCGTAACAATGTTTGTTTACTATTTTAAACCGCGCGTGCCTAGAGTTACTATACAAACTAAAAAATATAATAATCCTTTATTTTTACATTTTAAAACACGCGAGCACATCCGTGACTCCATGCAGTAAGAAATTAAACCTTAAATAGTAAAGCTTCAGTTATCACAAACGAATGTAATCAGAAGCCCAATTCTCGTAAATGAAAATGTTCAATAGGTATATACTTATTTCCGATTTGGTTCCGACCTAGTCTCAATGTCATAAATGTCAGAAATGGTATTGCCTTATCCGTTTGACGTTGTCATTTAGTAATAAACTAGCGACCCGCTCCGGCTTTGCACAGCGTATTTCTATACATATAAACCTTCCTCTTGAATCACTCTGTCTATAAAAAAAAACGCATCAAAATCCGTTGCGTAGTTTTAAAGATCTAAGCATACATAGGGACAGACAGCGGGAAGCGACTTTGTTTTGTACTATGTAGTGAAGAACACTATTTGTGAGGTATTATGGTATTAAGATATCGGAAGTATCGGAACCAAATCGGAATAATATTTTGAACATTTTTGTTTACGACAATTGGGCTAGTAGTGACAAACGGTTAGTAGCCATTAGCGCCGCGTCGCTCCGACGTGTCGTGATGGACGGCGACGATACGACGCGGTTTATTGCGTCGATACGATGTTTACATTCATCCACTTCTGTTTTATGAGCTGCGATGTTTATTAAGTGCTGACAAGTAATCATGAGGAAAAGTATTTGCTCTGGTAGAATGAATTATTAACTAAAGCGTCATTCAGTATTCGAATCTCGTCCAATCGGACTTATTTTATGAAACTCTTGCAACACTGCAATACATGCGCGTTGCCGACCCTTTAAACTGAAGATGCGCTGTGCCGACAGCACAGGAAACAAACAGGTCCACCGCTATCAACACAGCGTATCCTCAGGATAATTCTGTAATAAAATGAACGAGAATCGAACGCCGAATATATCCTCTATAATTTTCTCGTTTAATTAGTCGCCCTGTGGGCCTTTTCTTTCGAAAACCAGTCAGTTACAAACGATCAGTTTATAAGCTAGCTCTGAATGCTAAACTGTATCAGGTACAGATCTAAGTGTCTGCCCCGTAAAGGGAACTTGTTAAGACACAAACACAGTTGCCAGTGTAAAACATGAACAAGTCGGTAAGATAATTTGGCGAAACTTGGGCACAACCTTACGCTGGAGTTAAACGACCGAGTCGGGCGGTAATTACGCGACACGGCCGTACACTGTACAGTAACAATGTCAGAAGACCAACAAATAAGTGACAAGGAAACAACACGCAGGAACAATGTGACAACTTATTTGTGTTCCGCAACATAATTATATTACCAACGTATAGTATTTTAACGAGCGAATTTAAATTAAAATTAAAGGTATCGAAAGTTTGTACTGATTAAGGCTTACCGAAATTCTAAGTAGGCGAATGACTGTAATATCTTGACGACCGCTGCCGCGGCAACGCTTGCTTCGCTCGCTCGGCTCGTGCGTTTTGTGGTCGCCATTCTAACTTAATCTAAGCGGTATTGCAACTATAGGTATTTCGTTTCTTCTTACAGGGGACTCCTCACTTCAACCCCCTGAATGTGAGAGTGTAAGAATGCGTACACTCACTTCATTTTAAATTCACCCAGTCAGTATTTCTATTTGCCCGCTTCAGTATTTAATTAGCACATCATTATTCGCCAGTAATTTTTTTATTCGCGCGATAAAACACGATCGCTTTTCGTGTCGATCTGTTTGTCTGCTTAGTTCTTCTAAACTGCCTGCTGCATTAATTGCTTACCTCCTGCTAATGATTTTGTATGGGTGAGGGTGCCCAATGAATGAAGGTGTCTGTATCTTGTATGGAGTGGACCTTCGCATGCCCCTGCGCGTATGTACACGGTGACAGAACTACAGACGTTCTCGTCTTAACCTAAATATAAAGAGGTATGAAAACTGTCTGCGCCCCCCCCTTCAGACTTAACTAGCAGCCCTTGTGAGTGTTAGGAGGGCGGCCGTTTAACGCAAACTGTTATATTACCCACTAGCTTTTGCCCGCGACTTCGTCCGCGTTTCCGTCGTTTTTCGTAAAAAAGTAGCGTATGTCCTTCCTCACGGTTCAATGGTTTTGATGTAACAGACAGATTAACTTTCGTATTTTAGTAGGGAAATATAATATGTCAATCCACAATACTGTTGAAAAATATCGCAATAAGGAACCGCAGAATATTATTATTAATAGCTGTGCCCGCGACTCCATCAGCGTGTCCTTGTGTGTGATACAATCAGAAAGCTCCGAACTGCTAAGCTATCGGGAGTTACACGTGTTATTGTGAGTCAACCATAAAAGATAGACATATGCTGTTGTGAGATATTTTTTTGATAATTTTATGTAGAACATTTCCGTCATACATGATTTCTATGTAGCTTTAACCATTAAGGCTGCACACGCGACGGAAACTTAAAAAATGGAGTAACTTCTCCCGTTTTCCCAACATTTCCCTTCACTGCTACGCTCCTATTGATTGTAGCGTGATGAAAGTATACTATAACCTGTCCAGGAGTATGAAGAATAATTGTACCAAGTTTCGTTAAAATCCGTCGAGTAGTTTTTGTTTCTATAAGGAACATACAGACAGACAGACAGACAAAAATTTAACTGATTGCATTTTTGGCATCAGTATCGATCACTAATAACCCCCTGATAGTTATTTTGAAAATATATTTCATGTACAGAATTGACCTCTCTACAGATTTATTATAAGTATAGATTAATTCTGACATTATTATATAAATTACTTATGTTTTTTTTTCAATGTGGTATAAAGAAATAATCGAAGTAAGTAACGAAATTACGTAGTCTTAAAAAAAGCTCTAAATAAGCTTTTCGTTACGTATGAATTTGAATTCTTCTCAAAATAATTATGCCTGAAGCGCATACTCTTGTGAAAAGTTTAGAGATAAAATATCGCGATAAATGTTGCCGACACACACAAAAGAAACAGATACATATTACTAAAGTAGGTATTATAATAGCTTTTTACTTCATCCAAACGCACAAAAACTACACAACGTAAAAAGATGAGTCCAATGATCGCGTAAAGTGAACCTGACCCTTAATCTGGTTACGCACCCTCCTGCTGCCCTCTCGAGCCGGAGGGACGCTTTTTATGTGAGGAAGAGTGCCTGTTCAAGTATAATCAAGTTTAGGCATGGAGCCCTAGTCCCTATAAGCGACACAAAAGGGAATGTCGGCATAATTGAACCAATTAGCGACGGTTTTTAAAGATTTTATTTATATGGCTGATGTTGGCATAAATCTAAAGAATTGGGTTTAGGTAGATTGAGTGAAAGCCGGGATTATATAAGCTGGGTATTACAAAAGCTTTGGAGTTGTATTGTTGATTCAATATTTATATCCGACTAGCTCTACCTGATATGCTATGAATGCCCATTTTTTTTGTTTTTTTTTTTTTTATTATAAACCTTTCTTTGCTTCTTCACAACAACTGTTCAAAGTTTCAAGTTAATCATCGAATGGTTGAATCGATGAATGGTATAGGAATGCCTAAGGGAGAAACAAACAAACAAGAATTTTTATATTAAGATACAGGCTAGCTGGCACAGTAACAGTACAAGATTTTTGCTTTAAAAATATTATACTTTATCATTACGGTATCATCGTCACAGCGACCGTAATGATCCACTCGAATCCAGCAGAATTCCACAAACTTCACTAAAAAAATCATTATTGAACAGAGTTTTGAACTAAGATCTGTTTCGGATTTTATCCAAGGGGCTTTTATTTCCTATTCAGCGTTTCTGAACAAACAATTAATTAGTGATGGCGTAAAACAAACTGCAGCTTTAACCTCATTACGACACCCTTGTGTCACAGACCCTTCGGAGGGACAGCTTGGTGACCGGAGGGATGTAGCAGTAGTGAGGGAAATAAATATTGCATCATTGGGAAAAAGGGGAGAAATAGAGATTTAAAATGGAGATAACTCAATTATTTTAAGATTTATAACATCTTTATATAAATTCTTCTGTACGTGTGTATGTCACTGAAGTTCTTCACGGCAAGATCATGTTTAAGTGGGTCCCTGGATGGTTTCATTATTGGATTCTGTAGGTGGCGCTGCGATCGCGTTCTAGGAAATGTTGCCGAACCTGCGAATAGCAGGCAAGCCAACGTTTAGGCAGGACAATGCCGAGTCCGCTATTAAGTATAAAAACATAACATAACTACTAACTAAGTACCTATAAAACATTTTGGCCACTACGCTGAGTTGCAGAAAATGTCATTAAGTTTTAAAGGAGGCTTTAACGATAGAAATTGTATGTTATTAAATATATAAGTGATTCTCAAAAATCTTATGACCCGAACGGGATTTGAACCCGCGACCTCTGCCGTACCGTGGCTAGTGCTCTGAACCAACTGAGCTACCGGGTCTCGCCCGACTCATCTGAAATTTGAGACCCCTTTGTAATACGCTTCTTAGGAGCGTTTGGCGACATCTATCGGAAAACTTATGCAGTACTTCCAACTCAATAACTTAATAGAAGCATAACATGGCTTTGACATGTTTCAAATTCACAAAAAATATACATTTTGAAATTGTATGGTTAATGCCTCCATTAAAATTTAATTATCTTTCTGCAACCGACCGTAAGTTAGGTACAATAATAGTTAATTTGAAACAAGTTGTTGAAATCTAGAACATACAATATGATAAAACAACTGTATTAGTTGTCCAAGCTTAGAGCTCGTAAGTCTACGTAAGAGCATTAGTTACTCGAGCTGTGCCAATCCCGAGCAACTCTTACAAAATGAATCTTACCAACTAAATCCCCCAAGCATTCATAATTCCCTCTTCCCCGGATAAATTGATTCACTCCCTTCCTCTCAGCTGTTGATTATTACTTGCACACACTCAATATTAAACCTTATTACTTCGTAGTACAGTTGATTTTCTGATTAACGATTCCAAAGATAGCTCCTTGCGGGAGGTGCAATAGAAATTGAATTTAAAATGTTAAGTGTTAAGGTAAATAATTGATTGCGTTGTGGTAAGACGTGCATTCTTGATGGCGCGAGCTGGTGCGTCGTTTATAATGTTGGAAACACTGGCAGCGTTCAATTTATGCGGCACACGGGCCACCGTCGCTAGGCGCAACCGGCCGATAGGACGGCCGCGTTGCTAATGTGCTCCTAGCAATAGTAGCAATTGGCTTTTAATTTTTAGGGTTCCGTACCAAAATGGTAAAAAAGGAACCCTTAAGGTGCGACTTCGTCTGTCTGTCTGTCTGTCTGTCACACCTGCTTATTTCAGCAACTACTAATGCTATCGACTTGAAATTTGGAACAGTTATAAAGAATGCTTGTTCAACTTTATTGCAAATGAAAAAGTCCAAAAATATTTTGCAAAAAAATTATTGCAAAAGGGGCCGGAGTAGGGGTCCAAAATTTTAAAGTGGGGCTACTAGGTCAAGTGATATATCATATGAAAGGGCTTGATCTGCATATTTCAAAATATATTTTCATTTTATTTAAAGTCTCAAAGTTTACGACATATGATGAAAACTGTCCGAAAAAATACCATTCCCCCCCTTATCTCCGAAGTTTGCGGGGCGAAAAATCTGAAATAATTAGAGTTGATAGGAATTGACCCAAATATTGCACCAAAAATAAAACGATGTTCCTAACTAGTACAGTTTTTTCAAAATCATCAAAATTCCTTCACAAACAAACTTAGTTATGCGGTCCGGTTTTTTTCACTTTATACGTCCAAAACTGACACGGAACCCTCGGTGCGCGAGTACGACTCGCACTTGGCCGGTTTTTTTATAAAGGCTGAAAAGATTTATCCAGCTGCAACTTTTAAGGGGGTGATTCTACTCGTCATACTGAACAACTTTCCCTATGAGACCCATATCCGATTCGAAAAATGTAGTAACTTTTCATACATTCTGGCTACTTTTCTATTTTGCCGAACATATTTTGGTACTAATAACAAAAAACAAATTTAAAAAATGTTGTCTATTTGTTCCGGCCTATCTCCGAAACGACTGGACCGATTTTAACAGGACTTTCACTGACAGATGGCTGATGTAATAAGGAGTAACATAAGCTACTTTTATTTTAGAAAAAAAAATAAGGATTCCGCGCAAAAAATTAAATCCCACCAAATCCAATATTTGTATAAACTAAACTTTAACAGCTAGGTACTAAATAAAAATAAAACAAAACCAACAACTCTTTTGTGCTTGATATATGATATCCACGTATTCTCTATATATCTTGAGAGCCTCTTGTATTTTGCGTTCTTCCCTCGAGAGCCACTTTCCACTCAAAAAACTTACGCAGAATATTTGAGTTGAATTCTTTTTCCAAGTTCAGACACACTTTCTGACGCGAGTTGTGTGCACACATACAGAGGAATACATACATAATGTTTGTTTAACATATTGAGCGTTCTCTGCTGTACTTTCATGCCGACGTCACAGATAATAAATAATACTATGTAGTATGTAGGTACATAATAATATATTATGCCTCATCTCATCCAAAGAAATGTTACCGCCGTAACTCGGGCTATCCTCGGGCTATTATTTATTACGTGCTTAGATTTTTTTAAAATTGGAACATATATATGTCAGTGTCTATTTTTTCATGTTCTAAATTTTACAAAAACTTCAATAACAAATCGATACATAAATAACGCCATCTATTGAGATTTATTTGAACAAAATAATGTTCTTTTCTTTCTGATGAGACCCGCCGACGTTAAATATGTAAACGATGTAAGTTTCATCATCTGCCTAGCCTTTTCCCAAATTATGTTGGGGTCGGCTTCCAGTCTAACTAGTTCTGGCTGAATATCAATATTTAACGTGGAGCGACTGCCATCTGACCTCCACAACCCAATTAATGGGTAATACCGGTATTCGAATGTTAGACCTAAAAGTCTGACAGCTGTCAGACTTTTAGGGCTTCTGACTACCCGTAACGATTGTTAAAGATATTCCTATGACAACCGGGACCGACTGCTTAACGTGCTCTCCGAGGCACGGAGGGGTCTCGATGTGTAAAGAACGGTCACCCATCCAAGGACTGACCGCGGCAAGCGCAGCTTAACCTCGCAGATCGATCGATCAGCGCGACTGTCATTTAGCCACGAGCCCCTCTATGTAAACGATGTAAGTGATCAATTAGAATAAACTCACTAAGGGCCTAGTTCACCGATAATATAACAGTCCGTTAAATTGAAAACGGCTGTTTATTAAATCTTTTCCCATACAAAACGTCATGTAAAACGGCCGTTTATAATTTATCGGACTGTTATCTTGTCGGTGAACATAGGGCTAACTCGCATTACCGACTAACTGTTCTTTTTAACCGACAGTTACACGTAAATCCTTATAAAATATTCACAGTTTCATCAAGCTTCGCGCAATATACCACAAATAGACGCAAGGCTATCATGGCCCCTAATATAACGGAGCAGCTGAAATCTCTCTGTATTTCAATGTTTAGCCGCCAACATGCCCCAGAGCGAAGCCTTTGCCTTCAAAATAATACAACGCGCTGCCAATCATAATCCTTAAAGGCGTTTGTTTGGCTCCCTCCGTTCGTTACAAGCCAATTTGTGGTCCAAATGAATCTTTCAGTACTGCTGGAAAGTTGTACAAATATCTGTACCCATAATTGTAACGTTGAAATCTAATTTTCTGCAAATTTATGGCCCCAAGTATTCCCTGGTACAAATTACGATCTTTACTTGTCGTAGAGTTCGTAGCGTTGCGTAGAGGGTGGGGCTACGAGCTACGGAGGGTCGTAGCGCTAAAGAGTGAGGGTCGTAGACGTCTACGAGTTAGCCGTCTTGTAGTGACGTGTATGTGTCGATGATTGAAGCTGTATTTGATGTGGATTCAAGAAAAGTTTTTTAATAATGCAACAGAGACATTATCCTTGATATCGTAAATATTGGAATGCTTTGTAGTATTAGCAAATAGTCATAAATGGAAGGATTAAACTGGAACTGAGCAATAATAATTTACGAATATTTATTTACGTACCTACACTGTATATCTATCATCAATTCATCATCAAGTTCATTGATATGGTCGATATATGCGTTATTTATTCTATTATTTAGGTAGGTACTATTACGTAATTACAGTTAGTTCAATACAATTTAGACCCATCTATGAATGGTTAGTTGTTGAACCATCGAGCGCACATTAACGGTCTGCGCCTCAGATCATAGAAAAAAGGAGTTATGCCATCATAGCAAATTAGTACGGGAACAACTGTCGCCACTTTTAGTACATTTTTCAACACAATTACAAGCGCCCCTCGTCAAAATAAAGATCTCCCACACATTAAAAATTCCGCATAGGTACCCTCAATCTAACACTGTTAATCGTCACTCAACACTAGCACTAAACTAAAACACTGTATTTATATCATCGATCGTGTTCGCTTCGTCGCCAGCAGCGTGTACTTTTGTACTACGCCCAATATGGGAAAATTAAAGCATCAAGCTCAATAGCGCCTTGGCACATCTCCCTTGTTTTTATGATCTGAGTTCTGCGCACATCACTGGTCTATTGAGCGTTGGAAGTGCCGCGGTCCGTCTGTAAATATTAACTGAGGCGGCGGCTGCGGGGCGGCAGCGGTGCGTCGACGGCGCGGCTGCGTGGCGGCAGCGGTCACAACTAGCATTCCATTAACTGTGTGGTTCCAACCTTTTTGTTCTTTACTTTGCGACTGTTTGCTTGTATCGTATAGACTGGTATATACAGTAATTAGGTCTTATTTTCTGTTCTATGCCGGGTGAAAAAGAAATGCCACATTTTGTTAGCCCACATTAATTAAAAGACCCTTTATGGTTTGAGATTTTTAAAGAAATATATACTCATACTGTAATATCAGGCATTTTTTTTATCAATAAAATCTGGATCAGTGACGATATAATTATTCGTAGCAAAAAGTGATTTATTGTATGTTTCGTTCTAAGAATAAGTTAGTGATAATAAATTCACGCTACCTACTGCTATAATTGCGTGTGTTTATGACACTCAAAATTGAAATTTTTAAACTTATGAAAAAAAAATCACTTTCAAAAAGATCATAATTATACAAGAAAACATGACAATAGTTTTGGAAGTCGGTTCCGAATCAAACCAACTAAAAAATGTAAGGCATCGACTTCCGAAACTATTTCTTAAAACATTATTGTGATCTTTTTAAAGGCGGTATTAATTTTTTTTCCAAGTTTCTTTTGGAAAGCATTTAAGCAGTGTGCTTACTGCTTATAGTCTAGCTGCGACTTAATATCGCTATTTTCCAGTAGCTTACATCCGAACACTGGTTTCAAATTTAGCGGCGTGTATCTCCGAACACATTAAGGCTTCTGAACTTTCCGTTCAGACGTATCGTGATTTATTTCAGGCTTCGGTCCATAACGACGTCTGGCAAGTTCGGTGTAATACAATCGAACCTTCGGAACATGCCGGGAATGTAGCCTTTAGGTCTTATATTAGTCTCCCAACGCTATATGTATGAGGTTCTTTGATTTTGTAGGAAGAAGGGCCAACATTGTTCGGTATAATCTGCACTAATATGTATTACAAAGCTGAAGAGTTTGTTTGTTTATTTGAACGCGCTAGTCGATGATTATTTGCATTTAACATGGCTAATAGTCAGCCAACATGAAACTAGCACTTCACACATGATCCTGTACTAATTCAAGAGACTAGAGATCATCAACCGATGTGTTTGCTCCACGCCGACTCGATCGCATTATTATTATTGTTTAGTATTGCTAATTACTGCTCTACACGCTCTACTGTGCTCTACACGCTCTACTGTGCTCTACACTCAACTCTATGATGTGGAACTATGTTACGTAGAGCTTATACACAGTGTCTGTCTGGTTGCGGCGTTGTATGTCAAATTAATTAAAACTTGATTTATTCGTTAATAGCTTTAATTTTAATGATTCTATATTTATTCTGGTTGAGATATTATACTGATAGTATTTATTCTATAATGTAAATTAATAAGCTTATCCATTAATTTAAGTCCCTTTATATAAATTCATATAGGCCTAGGCCAGTGATGTTGAACCCTTTAAAAATTGCGTGCCATACTAACTTAAAAAAAGTGTCATGGCTATGCCATGCCGTATCTTTGAAAAGTAAGGAAAATAAAAACAAATTTACCCACGTTAAAACCCTTATTTAAAGACAGTTTTAACACAAATCAATAATGTTATAAATGCACTGTAGATCTACAGATTACAAGAAAAGATAAAAATCTTAATGTGACTTGCTGTTGCCATGTCCTGTTGTCCTGTGTCGTTTGTTTACTAGTACATGCTGCGGTGAAAGGAGGAAAAACTTCGTAATCCAGCAAGGTAAGTAGCATAGCCAGCTGCCCACTGAGTGCCGGACGCACTCGATATGGCTCTCTCTTAAAGCCCGGGTAAACGCCAGGGTCTTGAGTAATTTGAGCGATGTAGCTTGAGTGTGTGCTGACGCGACATACGACATACGTCTCGCCCATTAAGGGTCGCTGTCCCACGTAGTACTAATTTTCAGAGTAACAAAAGTATTAATATAAAAAACCACAAATAGAATAATAAAATAGTCTGTTCATACAAAAAAAAAATCATGAAAATATTGAGTAAGTAGTTTGAAAGTAATTTCGTTTGATATTATTATGTTTTGAGTAGACAGTACTTAATTAATTTATTTCATGTATTTTACTACAACATTTAAATATTTAAACGTAGAATTTATGTGTATACGTTCTAGTTTAATGCGTAACTTATCTGCATTATTTGAATGCGTAATTACAGATTAAAGAATCACTTGAATCATGTACCTATCTGCGTTTTAATGTACTCGGGATTGAAATGCGTAGAACCTACTTTTATAACTGACAAGAATGGGTAAAAAACCAATTAATCAAATTCCAGTTGTAATTTCCGTGAACACAGCAATAATTGCCAGATATGAATAAAGCAGTGTTCGTCCATTATTGGCTGTTTCCTCAACCACTTCCACAAAGCATCCACAAATTCAATTGACTTGCAAATAGCTGCGCAGAACCGACGACAGGTAATGTTGCCAACTGGCGATGTTTGTTTATTACTTTCTTCTATTGGAACTTAGTCGGTTAAAAACCGGACAAGTGCGAGTATGCCTCGCGCCCTAAGGGTTCCGAAATATGATCCTAGATGGCGCTACTGCATACTTCCAATGGCGCCATCTATGAGCAGATGGCTCCACTAATGGTCCGGTGACTGACGGCGGACAACAGAGTGATCCTATAAGGGTTCCGTTTTTCCTTTTGAGGTACGGAACCCTAAAAAGCGTGACATTCTCTCCATAAATTTAAATCTCACGGCAACACGCTCGCGGTTTCCGACCAGCAGTGCGATTCTGTAACCATCTCACCGTGAAAACTTAGGTGAAGTGAGCGTGGAGTGAGCTGTCAATAGTGTCAATTCCTAGCAAAAATAAACTTCACCTAAGTTTTCACGGTGAATTTTTACAGAATCGACTGGCAGTACCCGTGGAGACGTCAGTGGGAGGATACATCGCCAGATTGGCAATTAATACGCGTAATGTTAGCGTGTAAATAATGCACATGTTTTTTTTGTTTTTAGAAAAAAGCTGTTGAAAATATGGCGTAAAAGAAAATTCTAGCATAGTTAGGTATATGAGCGGACATTGCTAACTTACAATTTACAATAAAGCTTGACATTGTAGAATTTGGTCCTGCGGAGTTCATAAATATGCAGGTATGATCTTATCTACCTACATTGCTGATAATAATTTTCAGATACGGAAGCTATAAATATTAAAAAAAAAATTGGAAACCCTTTTTAGAATTAACGCTGAAAAGTGATTAACTCAAAGGATTACTTGTATTAGTTGACCGACACCGACCACTCGGTCGTCGCAACTCCTGACCCCACAATTGGTGGTCATCAGATCTTAACCTTCAATCGGTCCACAATCACAAATCAAGCTGAGCATTATCGCGGCCGTAAGGAAACGTGATCGTTAACCTATATACCGGGACACCCGCGCCGCCCTTCGTCAGTCGGCGCCCGCCCTCCGGTCCGAACGCACGCGCTCCGCCCGCCCAAACAAATACCCCGAAAATAATGTGCCGCGACCGGCCGGTCATACTAATCCGAGGCCTATATTAAACATATCAGCTTTTTAATTATGTATTCTAGTGTTATAGTGATAAGGTGTAATTTACAACGAGTTAGTGTCGGTGAGATGGCATAATGAGTGAAGCATTGTGATCTTGGTGAATAGTTGCGATTCGCCTTTTGTTGAGGATTTTTTTTGCGTGATTAAGCTTTTCAGTTTGTGTTAGACTTAATTTGAATTTATTCATTTCATTCTTCAATGTCTATCTAAATAAGATTACCTTGTATGTTCCCCCATATATTTTAAAGATAACGTGTTAGGGGTTATCCTCTGATCTGTTTACAATTTCACTTTGACGTTATTCTGGGTTCTTCTGGGTTCGATCGAGTGATTTGTCTTCATTTGAACCAACAGGTGACAACTAACCGATACCACATGTCTTTGCTTAAAGTACTGCTTATCGATTGGAACTGTCTTTAGCACAACCATTATTTCTTTTTTTAAACAGAAACCATCGTCTTTAGGTAATGTGTCTTTTATTCGAATCTTAATGAAATTAATTAACTTTATTAGAACTTGTTGCGTTACTTTTGTTGTTCTTGTAATTAATTGTTTTACAAATAGGTACTCGACAATTTAAGAGTCTGCAGTGAAATCTTGCTATATTATTCACGTTTAAAGCTTTATATTAAAACTAGCACTTTGCCCGCGACTTCGTCCACGTGCCTCTAAGAAACTGTGCATCTTTTCGAGTGTAGCTTATAACACTTAGGGATAATTGTAGCTTTCTATCAGTGAAAGAATCTTCAGAATCGGATCAGTAGTTTCGGAGATTATCTTCCACAGATACATAAGCTCGCAAAAGGACACGGCAGACGCCCATAGAACGCTGGGCTTCAGATTCTGTATGTCGGTACAAATATGAAATTAGTTTGGTGTGATCGAGTATTTCAAGAGTATTGAAATTATTTTTTAGTAATTGGGTTAAAGAGAAATCTTCGTATTTGTGACAGTGAGGTTAAGTATGGTGTGAATGATCCAATGAAGTATACAGCCCGACTAATGAGTTCTTAATGCAAAGGTTTTAGTTGCTGTCAACATGATATTCTGTGGAGGCACGCGCCAGCCAGCATGCACCCGTTTTTGTTTTATTGGTTTTTTCAAAATGACAACGGCATAATCATTTTATTTCTTATTTATTTCGATTTTTGATTCCAATTCTTAATCTCTAAGATAAATTAGGCAAAGAACAATTAAAATATATTTTTATTTTTGGTTAAGCTTTTATTACTGTACCATATCAAGCCTAAAACTACCAACGTCCTTTGGTGTGATCGAGTATTTCAAGAGTATTTAAATTCATTTTTTATTTGTTTTTGTACGTAATTGGATTAAAGAGAATTTATCGTATTTGTGACAGTGAGGTTAAGTATGGTGTGAATGATCCAATGAAGTACAGCGCGACTAATGAGTCAATTCAAAGGTTTTAGTTGCTGTCGACATGATATTCTGTGGAGGCACGCGCCAGCCAGCATGCACCCGTTTTTGTTTTATTGGTTTTTTAAAAATGTCAACGGCATAATCATTTTATTTCTTATTATTTCAATTTTTGATTTCAATTCTTAATCTCTAAGATAAATTAGGCAAAGAACAATTAAAATTTATTATTATTTTTGGTTAAGCTTTTGTTACTGTACCATATCAAGCCCAAATCTGCCGACGTCCTTTGCACTCTCTCTTTATAATAATTATTATAGTTTATAAGTTGAGATGCTGGCTAAAATAAAACTAAAAAAAAATGTATTAGGTAAACTAGCAATTTGAACTTCAGCTAAAACTGGCTACCGTTTCTGCATAATGCATTAAACTAAGGTCCGTATTCCAGAACGATACTCGAGCACCGATCTCTGCTTGAGCATAGATTTAAAGACATTTGATTGGTTGTAACTAGTTTCAATCTATGCTGAAGCAGAGATCGGTGCTCGAGTATCGTTCTGGAATACGGGCCTAACAACACCTGTAAGAGACTATAAAGTTATACTTAGTAACTACACACTAGACTTTTAATAATATATGGCGTAAATTCTAACTAATATTATAAATGCGAAAGTAACTCTGGCTGACTGTTTGTTTGTTTCGTTTTCACGCCTAAACCGTTGAACCGATAATTTTGCGTATACGTTGACAGGGGTACAGAAAAGGATATGGGGTACCGTTTGAGGCTAGCGAAGCCGCGGGCAAAAGCTAGTACACAATAACACTATGATTGCGCACAGTGCGGTTTCACAGAAAGGACGTTGGTAGTTTTGGGCTTGATATGGTACAGTAATAAAAGCTTAACCAAAAATAAAAATATATTTTAATTGTTCTTTGCCTAATTTATCTTAGAGATTAATCGAAATGAATAAGAAATAAAATGATTATGCCGTTGACATTTTGAAAAAACCAATAAAACAAAAACGGGTGCATGCTGGCTGGCGCGTGCCTCCACAGAATATCATGTCGACAGCAGCTAAAACCTTTGAATTGAGAACTCATTAGTCGGGCTGTACTTCATTGGATCATTCACATCATACTTAACCTCACTGTCACAAATACGAAGATTTCTCTTTAACCCAATTACGTACAAAAACAAATAAAAAATGAATTTAAATACTCTTGAAATACTCAATCACACCAAACTAATTTCATAATATCTGTACCGACATGCACAATCTGAAGCCCAGCGTTCTATGGGCGTCTGCCGTGTCCTTTCCTGCATCGCTGCAATTGCGGGATGAGCTTCTTGCCCAGGTTTTTTCTTGTAGGACCACAATATGGGATTTTTCAAGGGAGTAAATAGGTTTTTAAAGGATCGACAACGCTGGTGTTGCGCACGTTCCATTGGCTACGGTAACCGCTTACCGTCAGGCGGGCCGTACGCCTGCTTACCATCGTGGTATTGAAAAAAAAAAACCGGCCAAGTGCGAGTCGTACTCGCGCACCGAGGGTTCCGTATCAGTTTTGGACGTATAAAGTGAAAAAAACCGGACCGCAAAACTAAGTTTGTTAGTGAAAGAATTTTGATGATTTTGATAAAACTGTACTAGCTAGGAACATCATTTTATTTTTGGTGCAATATTTGGGTCAATTCCTATCAACTCTAATTATTTCAGATTTTTCACTCCGCAAACTTCGGAGATAAGGGGGGGGAATGGTATTTTTTCAGTCATTTTTCATCATATATCGAAAACTGTGAGACAAAAAATGTAATGAAAATATATTTTGAAATGTGCAGATCAAGCCCTTTCATAATGATATGTCATTTGACCCAGTAACCCCACTTTGAAATTTTGGACCCCCACTCCGGCCCCTTTTGCAATGAAAATAAAAATATTTTTTTAATTTTTTCATTTGCAATAAAGTTGCATTCTTTATAACTGTTCCAAATTTCAAGTCGATAGCATTAGTAGTTGCTGAAATAAGCAGGTGTGACAGACAGACAGACGAAGTCGCACCATAAGGGTTCCTTTTTTACCATTTTGGTACGGAACCCTAAAAACATGAGACAGTGTATCATAATTGGGATCTCGGTATCAAATTTATGATCCTTTCATACATTTAATACCGAGATCCCAATGATTATATCCGCCTAGCCTTTTCCCAAACTAGATTGGGGTCGGCTTCCAGTCTAATTGCGGCTGAATATCAATATTTAACGTGGAGCGACTGCCATCTGACCTCCACAACCCAATTATTGGGTAATACCGGTATTCGAATGTTAGACAAATTGTCAGACTTTCGGGCTCCTGACCAAAGATATTCCTATGACAACCGGGATCGTCTGTGCAACGTGCTCTCCGAGGCACGGAGGGGTCTCGGATGTTTAGAGAACGGTCACCCATCCAAGGACTGACCGCGGCAAACACAGCTTAACCTCGCAGATCAATCGATCAGCACGGCTGTCATTTAGCCACGAGCTTTATCACCCTACCATGAGCATTTTTAGCCCTGTGATTAATCGAATAAAATTGTTCCTTTGTCAAAATAAAATAAATCTGTAAGAATACAACATTTCCCTTCTACAAGAAAAACATCCAAGCGCAACCTTAATGGCTAAGTTGTCGACCCGGATATTGGCTTCGAAGTCAACCCCACCCATTGCGTTATTGACATGTACCCAACTTAGCAATATCACATTAGATTCGTAGGGTTATCATCTAGTGATCCGATTTACTAATAGGTATTTGATTATTTAAAAAAATGGCCAAGTGCGAGTCGTACTCGCGCTCCAGGGGTTCCGTACCTACCTCTATGTTTTTTTTTAGTTGTCTGTTTTTTTTTCATCATCTCATGCTTTTCTGCTAGAGCGAAAATTCCTTTATATTCTCAAAGAATAATAAATAAAATAAAATATTCCGCTAGAAATAAATAAAATAAGCAAGCGGCCTATTACAGTCATACTTCTAGATGGCTCAACCCGTAAAGATGACACACCAACAGACGGACAACAAAGTAACTCTATAAGAGTTCAGTTTTTTTTTGAGGTACGGAACCCTAAAAATGTTTCCAACTAAGCATGAACATAATATATGAGCATAATTAGATTGTTGTATACGAGCTCGCGAACATATCATGACAGCCGTCAGCCTCATTAACTAATTACATTACGTCTTCATAATGAATGGCGCCTGCCATGGTGCCCATGGAGATACAAGTACGTCACGGAGGAAAAAAAAATACGCATAATTTTTTTCGTTCTTGTATGGAATAAAAATGTTAAGCCCCGATTTTACAAAAGGCTTGCTTTTTTATTTGAAATTGGTGATGATGATGAAAACTAAACATGTTAGACTCTCAAGATATTGCGAGGACATAGTTTTATTTACTAGTTTTTGCCCGCGACTTTGTCCGCGTAACCCACAAAGAATAGCCTGTAGGACTCAGGAATAATGTAGCTTCCTATTACTGAAAGAATTTTCACAATCGGATCAGTAATTCCTGAGATTATCTCCTAAGCTGCGTACAGACATCGGGAGGCGTGCATCGCGCATGGTTCGTCTCGCATGCCCCGGGCTGTGTGGACGTGTGTGCTCACAGCGAGCATTCGCGTCATACGATCGTTGCGAACGCCACCTCAGTACGAGCCGTGCGCTCCGTGTGGACGGACAGGTGTTGTTTGCGTTGCGCGCTCATGCGTCCTGGAGGCCGATGCCTGCACACCGTGCGTGGTGGTTTGCGTGCTCAGCTTGAGCATGTGTCGTTTGGGACGCACGCATAAATGTACCGTCATATGCCTCAGGTTGAGGCATGCGCGACGAACCATTCGCCACGCACGCCTCGCGATGTCTGTACGCGGCTTTACATACATACGAACTTAGAAACTTTCTTTAGAGTATAATAGAAATGCAAATGACGTCTACATCCCTATCTTGATGAGAAACTTAATAATAGTTTCCTTTGAGGCTGCGGTGAGAGCATGCTAATCCCGTCGGTGGCTTGGTGAGCACGCAGCGGACCTTCTCGGTAGCGGCTGTGTGGGCTGGTTCCCACCAGTGGCATTACATTGACAAGTTTGATGAGTTATCGGTTTGTCTTTTATCTTGAGTTAGGATTTGGGACACTTGTATGAGTCTACATGGTGATATACATAGGTACATTATATACTACTATTTTATTATAGGTACGGGCTTCCTTTCACCCTTTGCTACTGATGTGTATGTATATGTATACAATATACCTAGTAATAGCTGTTCCCCGTTCGCCCCTAAGGGGCTCGTGGCTAAATGACAGCCGCGCTGATCGGTCGATCTGCGAGTTTAAGCTGCGCTTGCCGCGGTCAGTCCTTGGATGGGTGACCGTTCTTAACACATCGAGACCCCTCCGTGCCTCGGAGAGCACGTTAAGCAGTCGGTCCCGGTTGTCATAGGAATATCTTTGACAGTCGTTACGGTTAGTCAGGAGCCCAAAAGCCTGACAACTAGTCTAACATTCGGTACATACCGGTATTCCCCAATAATTGGGTTGTGGAGGTCAGATGGCAGTCGCTCCATGTAAAATATCGATATTCAGCCGCAACCAGTTAGACTCGAAGCCGACCCCAATCATGTTTGGGAAAAGGCTAGGCGGATGTTGATGAGCTGTTCCCCGTTCACCCTCATTGCTCGGCTTCTAAGGGTCATAGCGTAGTGTTAATAGCTATTCTTCATGAATGTGGCTATTTTAATATGCAAAAAGAATTTTTCGAATCCGACTGATAATGCCAGATATTAGCGTAAATTTCAAACAAACAAATTCTTCAGCTTTATTATGTTAGTATACAGGATGGCAGGTTAGACAGTGAAAATATTTTAAGGGGTCATTGCACATTTTGTTGAGTTTTGTGAACATAAATGAATGGAACAGCTGATTTTTTTTTCGTGATTTCAGGGTTGGTCCCACAGTAAAAGTTGTTCATAATGATGAGTACAATGACTCCTTAAAATATTTCCACTGTTTAACCTGCCACACTGTAGATAGAACATATTTATGATTGTTTAATATATTAGTGGTATTTATTCCACCACGTTACAGCAATTAGGTACTGTTTTAAGTTGAATGTTACTAGAGGTTATAATATCGTTATTTACTGGCCAAAATTGTAAACCTTAAGCTTTTACAGACTGACACTTTTTTAAGTGAAATAACCGCTTCCTTTTGGAAGTCGGTTAAAAAAAACAAAATAATACTAAGCCGTATGATCTATCGCCTCCCGCGCTTGAAACTCCAAGCCATTGGATTCAGTATCATTACATAGTACATACTATTTAAATCCGTTTGCCACAGTATAACAACTTCATGTCATAATAATTATAAGCTTATCAAATTAGCCCGCTGTAATATCATCGACGGTTAGCAGATAATTATGCTCTGTGATCCAACTGATTACTGATTAATTAATGTAATTACTGTTCCATTGTAAGCTAGCATTAGTGAGGCTTCAGCCGATGGCTTTGAAAGCGCTATTGGAGCTGTTTGACAATGTTCACGGCTTTCAATCGAATGTAGGTATATTTTGGTTATCAATTCATTCAACAATTGTCGTGACTTTAATTACCTTATTAGAATTTATAATCCTCTTTTTGAAGATTGGGTCTGCCTGGAACGTGTTCCTATGATCTAAGGGCTGGAAGGGCATGAAAAACAATCATTTTTACAAGCTTTTATTTAACTAGCGTGTCACGTGTGTGTACCGAGCGAAATCTTGCAACAGAATTTTAGACCAGTTCGTCTCAACCGATTGAGCTGAAATTTGGAACACATATGCCAATTTGATCCAGGGTCTCATGATGGAGTTGGGAAGTTGTCATTATAAAAGCTTGTTTTGGAATTTTTTTTCATCATAAAACTTGAACACCTTACCACAAAAAAGATAAACACGTGTTAAACGCGAATGCTACCAAAAATAAAACACTTTTGTTTTAGACAAGCTAGTGCTAAAACAAGTGCGGGTTATTTTTGGTAGCATTCGTGTTGAACACGTGTTTATCTTTTTTGTGGTATGGCCCAAAAGGTCTATCAGGGTAATAAATTCTCAATATTCCTGTTAATAAAATTCCTAGGTACGACGGTTTTTATCTTAGAAATAAATATTTATACAATGTAAGCGAAAAAATATTTTTGTACCACGAAAACATAATATATAGAGAGCTCTTCGTGACGCAGAATGGGTAATTCTTCTCCACGATAGCTCTCTATCATCATAAACAGCGGAACACTGACGCACTCACCTACTCTCGACGATAAGCTAAAGAAAAGCAAGCGATGCAATTTACTAACTCTGCGGGATATGGAAACATTTGACGGAGCGGTTGAGTTACCGCCAAGTTTATTTATTTAATTGAATTGCTGTCAAACTATGGGTATTCTTAAAAAAGTCGATAGATGTATTAGATACACTCTTGCTGTGTAGCCGTTGTTTGCGTCACCTAATTTAATATAACTAAATGAGATTGTATTTTTTCAAATATTGTCGATTAAATAGAAAAATGTAATTTTTCTAATAAATTGTATTTTTTCCATTTAATCGACGTTAAATCGTCGAGAAAAATTGACATATTATAAAAAAAAATTAAATATCATTTTTCAATTTAATCGAATTAGGTATCCACGTATTTGATTGAATGTAATTCGTTTTAAACAATAAAGTTCTTAAAACTAAACAGTTTAACAGTAACTTTAAATTATAAGGGTGCGAGGACGCGGGAGGGCCTAATTTGATAAATCTATTTAGTTACAAGTAACTTTAACGTAGGTACGAAGAGAAAAATCTAATCACTCTTTGCCTAACTTGAGTTTCTAAGTCGTAAGTTCCGCAGACACGTTTTTATCGTAACTTTTATAAAATAGGGTAGGACTCGTAACTAAATATTAATGTATTAATTACCTTCCTATAATAAACTTACCTGCCGGCTTAGCATGACCAATTCTATCTCTATTCTACCAAAGAATAGACATAGTTCTTTCTATCCAACTCGTTATCTTTTCTGCCCGAGCACGCGGCAGCGTGCTTGGTTTATCAGAATTTTGTCTACTGAAGAATAGAAACATTTCTTCTCTTCATTGTATGCATAAAACGGTAGAAATGTTTCTACAATCTGTCACTTTGTCTATTCTTCTGTAGACAAAACCCGTGTCTATCGTGGTCATGCTAGGCCGGCTGAAGAGGAATTAGAAAAGCCTAAAATTATATAATAATACACATTCGCGCAACATTAAATTACACACGAGTTATGCCTAAATATCTGTCTGCAAAACAAACAACACTACTATATGAGCTAAATATATAAACAAATACACTAATGCACGTAAACTGTCTGTCTGTCCGTCGATATTACTAATATTAGAGATGCGTTGAAACGTTGAGCGTGGCCGGGAATAGACGACGTTAGTACGTGCGAGTTGTGCTATACGTACTCGTACGATGTATGTGCGAGTTGTGCTATGTAGCTACCTAATCAATAATCGCTGGAAAACTTACTCATTTTACATGGATTATGACTTTATCAGAAGGGATATAAATTGATATTACTTTCTGTAGTAGAGTATGTACTAGAGGGGCTCGTGGCTAAATGACAGCCACACAACTGACACACAGCCATATATCACTGCACCGACACACTATCACCTAGACACACGCACATCCGCACGGCTTAAGTGTCAAGTATCACCCACACACACTGAGGTACTTGAAGTGACAAATGTGTAGGTGTGCGAGTCGCATCACGGCGTAAGATCGAGGCAATATCTTAGCGGTTCTGCCTCCGCTCGTTAATTAACTTAGTCTTTAGCCTATTTAAACTGTACTATGTGTAGTTATATTGTGGGTATCGATCGGGCAGCCCACTTAGACTAAATGAGCGAGTTATATCGTGCACCTGTGTGTATGTTTCACTTGGTCTACGGACACGAGTGATGGGAACATTTTTTTGTTCAGTTTCACAGTGATTAGGTAACGTTAACCCAATATTACCTACATTTTTAATTCTAAACACTTAAAATAAATTCAGGAAAGAATGCTTAAAGATTTTGAGCTTTAATCTAAATAAAATTATTTTCCACGATTTTTCAGCGCATTAACCTTAGTTTTAAAAGTATTTTAACGGTAAAACGTGTTGTACAGCTTCACTCTTCAGTAATCTATTTAAGATGAAACTAGCTCGTTGCCAAAGGGAACCTAAGATATTTTTACTACAAGTAAGAGGATTTCCTCGAGCTTCTATTGCGCGAAATGATAACCAGCTGTTACACTTTGATTCCTTGCAATTTCGGACTTCTTTGAGAAAGACTTAAACTTATCCGTTTACAAAGTTTCTTGTATTTTCATTTGAAAGAACATTTAAGTGTGTTTACAACAGCTGAGTTATAACCTAAACCCATTACCTACTTCAAGTTTGAGAGTGAATTCGGTTAGAAGGACCATTGACCTATATGTCCCTAGACAAGCAGTTCCGAACAAAAATCATGCCCCCCACGCGGGTACTTGTCTGTTGCTCACCGCATCAAACGTCAAAGTGAATGTGAGGCTTGTGTTGTGCCCGAACAACACCTGAGTGTGACATGTTTAATGTTTGGAACTGCTTGCCTAGACATATAGGTCAATGAGAAGGAACGATATGTTTATGAGATTTTATGTTATTTAACACTAGCAGCGCCCCGCGGTTTCACCCGCGTAAGTTTCGATTACGTGGGAACATCGGGCTAATAAGTAACAGCTATAGGTAACAGCTATGTACCTACAGCTGTTACTTTACCCCCTTAACTCCCTTACCCCGCTACGTCGATCATTGCCCTTCCCCCTGCCCCCTTACCCCATCACCCCAGCGCCCTTACCCCCTGCCCCCTTACCCCTTTCTTCTCGGTCTCCTTAACCCCCTACCCCCCTTTCACCTTACCCCCTTACCTCCCTTACCCCGATATGTCAACCATTGCCTTTCCCCCTACCTCCTTACCCCTCTTACTCCCTTACCCTCCTTACCCCGTTACGTCGATCATTGCCCTTTTCCCCCTGCCTCCCTTACCCCTCTTCCCCTCCTACCTTATTTTTGACAAAAACACTACATTTCATTCTGTTCTATGATTTTGCCCAAGACATTGTCATTATTCATAATGACCGGGAAAAGTAATTAGTCATGCATTTATAATCACATTGCCCAATTGATACGGGCATTGTTAATACAGACCGGCCATTATTCATAGTGACCGGAGTTATCAAGTTGCCCGTAACATTTCATTTACTTATACATATTGGATGGACGAAACAAAAATGGAAAATATAACTTTTTCTTAATTTTAGCATTGCTTTACCCGTCGTAACTTTTAAACGAAAGGTCCGATTCAAATAATTTAAAGTGTTATTTACATGTACAATATCAACTTTAATTATCAAGCCATTTGAATGGATAAGGATTAATATTATGATACCAATTTCACCTCTATTCGATTTCACCCGTGTTTAGATTGAATAATTTGAACAAAAAGCGGTCATTGTGACATAACCGTAATAGTTAGACAATTATACCGTCGCGGACTTTTTTATAGGTAATAATGAGTACTTTAATCGTGTAGTACATAATTAGGGTTCCGTACCAAAATGGTAAAAAAGGAACCCTTATGGTGCGACTTCGTCTGTCTCTCTGTCTGTCTGTCTGTCACACCTGCTTATTTCAGCAACTACTAATGCTATCGACTTGAAATTTGGAACAGTTATAAAGAATGCTTGTCCAACTTTATTGCAATGAAAAAATTTAAAAAATATTTTTATTTTCATTGCAAAATGGGCCGGAGTGGGGGTAGCGGAGCGACTGCCATCTGACCTCCACAAGCCAATTAATGGGTAATACCGGTATTCGAATGTTAGACCAGCTGTCAGACTTTAGGGCTTCTGACTACCCGTAACGATTGTCAAAGATATTCCTATGACAACCGGGACCATGCTCTCCGAGGCACGGAGGGGTCTCGATGTGTAAAGAACGGTCACCCATCCAGGGACTGACCGCGGCAAGCGCAGCTTAACCTCGCAGATCGATCGATCAGCGCGGCCGTCATTTAGCCACGAGCCCCTCCCCTAGACAAAACCAAATTATACATGTTCGTTAATTGAGTTGTTGAAATTGTAATTACATTTTTCACGACACCAAGTTTGTTGAATTAACGCTTTTTAACTGGATCCTTTTACATTTCCGTAAATATTCACAAACTGGAACCAAAAGCGAATTTATTCGTAAAATATTTATCTGAATTGTAGTAGATAAGCAAGTCTTCAATAGAAAACCCATTGCCTATGTTTCCATAGCCAACTATACCATAAATCTTTCTAAAAGCTAGCGTCCTGAAGTGATAGTAGGTACCTACTCTTGACGGTCCGACGAAGAATTGCTGCGCCCACTCGATATTCCTGTCGCAGGAGCTCTAGTAGAACTAGTGATGTGGCAACAATGTCATTATAGGAGGAGTTATCGATAAATACGATTATTTGATTTTTACGGCCGTACCACAAAAAAATAAACATCTGTTCAACACATTCGCGTTTAACGTGTGTCTATCTTTTTTGTGGTAAGGCCGTTATTGTTTATCTTTTTCTTTCCCTAAAACCCTGTAAATAATGATATCTAAATGAAGACTCATGACCTGCCCGATAGCCATCCAAAAATAAATAGTTCAGATTTAGGATAATACAAACTACAGGTGTGATACATGTAGAATAGATTGAAAGGATAATAAAACTTGCTCTAAATCTTAACCAGAACTTTACTACGTCAATAACCGATATTTTTACCAAAATTTACGGCAAACATAAAACGAATGGTATTCACAGGTGAAGAACTACATCTTTATAACATTTTATTTCCAACAAACTAATAAACTCTAGTTTTATCGACTCTCAATCCATCATCAATTAGCGTTTTATGTGCAAAATGTCTGGTTTCTGTATAGTAAAAGTAAGTTTATTTTTTACAATACTTGTTCAATATAACAGTGACTGATTGAATGAAATGAAGCTAAAGCTAGCCGATTATCTTTCTAAAGCTCAATGTGTAAATTAACTGCCGGCGATTGTATAATGTATCGTAGGTATAAGTAATAATCTTTTTGTGGACAATGTCCAACCTCTAGTTGTGCGCCTCTTGGAGAGAGTCCAGACAGAGCCGACTCAATAAATATGTATGAATCGGACATGTCGTGTTTTATAAGGGATAATACGAGTATTCAGTTTAGAGTGGCCGCGCACGATATGCAATAACGCGTACTTTTAGAATACGTCCCAAGAATATACTCTGGCAAAGGTTTATTTGCGCTTTATCGTAAATCCTTTATGATTTATGTTGCTAATACTAAAACTAATGTTAGTATGTGTTGTTTTATCGTCTCTGTGTTAATTTACCGTAGCCGAGAGCGATAAAAGTCACATATTACTGCCACTTACTTTGTCCATGACTTTTCATTAGGACTAGTACGTAAAATGACTTTGTAAAGCTTTAGGTATTTTTATAATAAATATCTATCTCCTTTCATCGGTCTTCCACTTCGGTGAGAATCTTGTAATTAAATGTTGATTAAAACCGATGACACTAAATTCCAGTTTCTAGAGCAGGGGTTCTCAAAGGAGTTCAGGAATTTTATTTTATAATGTCGTTAATTAGTAGATCTCTAGTAGGAATATTACTTAGAACTTGGAATTCAGTAAAAGGCTTCATTATGAACACATATGTATTTGATCGCGGCAAATACTTTAAAATATCACGTGCTAGATCTTCACTATACCTACCTAGTAATTACTGTTTCTTTTAGTTTTGTTTACACTCATACATCTTTTTATGCATGAATGACTATAGCGAGTACTTTATGCGTTTTCAATTAGTATTCATTAAATATTTATGTCCAAAATACTTATAAAAAAGCTGCCAGTATTATCAACGCATCGATAACTTCTGTCTCACCTGACACAGCGCTGGTCGCGTCACTAGTTTGGCTATGATACAAGTATACTCTCTAGTGACAAAATACACGTGTAATAAATCACACCGTGATATATGTGTCACTACACTAGTACACATAGCGGGCGTGTCCGTGTCGCACGTGCCACTGTTTACGTTGTGACGTCATTTAGTGGGGATTATTGACCGCCCTGGGGGACAGGCAGAAGTAAACATAATGTTTTCTTAATTTAAATATTTTTGTTCCCCTGACAGTGGGCCCATGTTTTGGTTGGATACATGATCGATCAGTCAAACAAATATTTACTCTAAAAGGTCTGACCAAACTACCTGGACAAACTTTTACAGAACACAGTAGTACTCACTGTACTCATGAATATGAACAACTTTTACCATGGGATCAACTATGAATATTATTTAAAAAAAAAATGAATACTGAAAACAGCAGTTTCATAAATTTTGATCGTGTTAGATTGCACTTTTGTATGGAACAGCTAGTTTTTTTCTTATATTTCCCAGAATTAATTATGTAAAACGAACACAGTAAAAAAACTTTTTTAACAAAAAATAACCGACTTCAAAAATCCACTACAAAGAAAATAATAATTTTGGTTTCGGAAGTCGGTGGCTTAGGTTTTTGTTTGCTTTTTCTTGCCACCGACTTCCGAAACCAAAATTATTATTTTCTTTGTAGTGGATTTTTGAAGTCGGTTATTTTTTGTTAAAAAAGTTTTTTATTTTTCCCTTTTTAGTTCTTTATCCCGTGTTAGATTACTTTCACGAATTCGTTCAACAGTAAATCTTCTACGGAGTGTGTACATTTATGCATATAACTTTGTATATAGGAATGATTACATAATGTATTATATACTAAAACCTTTCTGAAAGTATGTAGATTACGTTAGTGAAAACCCCATCCAAATCGAATCAGTAGTTTTTGAGAAAATCGCGCACATACAAACATACATACATACATACATACATACATACATACTTACATACATACATACGGGACGAATACAGAACCTCCTTTTTTGAAGTCGGTTAAAAATGCGTAATAATTGTTTTTGAGTAGATTTTTAATAAATAACTTTTAATCATTCATGGTCTCTCTTTGGTGAATTATTAACTTTGAATATTTCATAGACGCTTATTTATCTGTAATTACTTCTGCAAATCCAAAAATTTAAGCCTTTTACAAATCCACTTCAACACCTTAATTTTATATTTATTTGTATGGTCCTAAAAAATAACTGTAAGAAATTTCATGAGCGGTTGAAAATAATAATTAGAAGATAATCACGAAACACCCTCCTTTTGGGCTTCACCGCAGTCGGGTAAAAAAAAACTATCCGTTCCAAAGTTAAAAGTAAAAGTTATGTTTGTGTTCGATACCGAGGAACTTCATAAAATTACTAGAAATATTATTTTAACACCCTGTATACTAGAAACTTGAAATCGCAACGTTGTTAGCCTGAAGCAGTTTGGCGCCAAAATCGCTGACATTTTATTTGCACTTTTTAATTACACATTGATGGGTGCGTTCTATTCATGTCACGACTTGTTAAAAAGCGCTCCACGCTGCCATCACATATATACGAACAGAAGAACCACTTCACGCAGTCAACATGACGCGCTTATGTACACTTGAAAGATTGATTCCGTTCTGTATTTAATAAAAGTGTGGATGCGTTTGAGTCATACATACACGTAAGACATCTCGGTTGATATTCTAGGACAGGGTTGACAGATGTACAAATTACAATCAATTGTTTATAATTATGTCGTAGGTTACTTAGCTCTTATTATCGTCTTGCTTTTTATTCCAAAGAACTGAAGAAGGCCTCGACATTTAACAAATAAGCTTTCTATTAACGTTTATCTCAAACGTTAGATACAAAATGTATGGCAATGACATGACCTACAGAGAAGTCACATGACCTCAATAATGTCATTGCCATAGATTTTCTATCTAACGTTTGGCGTAAATTCTACTAAGTTATTTGTCTAGGGCCCCTGCAGGCCTAGCATGACCACGATAGAAACGGGTTTTGTCTACATAGAAATAGACAAAGTGACAGATTGTAGAAACATTTCTACGTTTTATGAATGAAATCTGTCACTTTGTCTATTTCTATGTAGACAAAACCCGTTTCTATCGTGGTCATGCTAGGCCGGCTGGTCATCAACCAAGCTTATGACTGACCAATGAGAGTCAGAGCGTTTTTGTAACGAAGTTCCTTAACGCGGCTTGCGGTAGGAGTTGAAAAAAGCGTTAAATCTATAAATCTAAAACTTACGGCAATCGCAAATCGCAATGCACGGTAAAATTGCGATTTTGTAATTGGAACTTCGTTCTTGACGGGGGTTCCCCGATCGCACGTACACATTTTTTTTCCATTTTGATGGGCCTACCGTCAGCATTATTTTTTGCGTCTCGCGGCATAATACGTCGCGTCGCGTCGTAATGACGGACGCGCTCGCTCACGTGCGCCGATACAAGCACAGATACGAACGAGCGCACACAGGCGAAAAATCGATAAAAGTTGGCATAAACCTAATGTTCATTTAATTTGCTAGGTTTGTTAATATTTTCATGAATAAATCCTAATTTAATTAGTTTAACTGGGAAATAACATGTTCAAGAGTAATAGATTGTAATTATAACGGGATATGTATTAAATAAAACATCGTTGTGAGAACATAAAGTATAATAAGAGAATATTGGTTTATGAAAAATTTTCATCTATTAGACTTAGGTCTAAAGGAGAGAAAGACGAATTTTTTTTTGATATTATTGTCCTTAATCCGGTTATATAAGGGTCTGAAGATACCATGAGTCTATGGTATGTGTCTTCCATAGCCATTTTCCTTGAAAATTTTCTTGAGAATTGCTCTCTGTACTTTCTTATGTCCTTGTTGCGACTTTCTTGCGCATCTTCACTTAGAAGTCCTATAGCTATACCCATATTTTCAACAATTTGATGACCGTGGACCAATATTTTGTGCAACGTAGTTGGCATGTTAAACCATGGATAGTTTATGACAAATGCGGACGCGGTTTGAAGGCAAAAGTGTTTAAATTTTTCTGTGCGTATTCTATAACCACACGATAAAAGTTTTAATATTGTATGCAATCGATTAATAATATTTAAATTGATGCCAGTGATTTGAGAGACTTCTTCTGCGTGCTGGAACATTATGCGTGCTGTATTGCCGTCTGTCGACGTCCCTCCTCCCTGTCTCGGTTTGTCCACATGTAGTCCAAGTTTTTCTAAGAATTCTTTCTGAATTCGTTTCTTTTCTGAAGCAACGATCTCTTTATCTCTTTTGCCTCTTGCTTGCCACTTGGCAAGTTTTAATTTATATGCCAGATGTAACACGCATTCAGCTAATCTTATCCAGGCATGGAGGGAAGAAATGCCATATTCTAAATTTTCGGTCTTCACTGGTTTTTTTAAACAAACGTTTATTTTGTTAAAATCCTTGCTTGTGGCTCCACAAAGGTAACAACGCATCGCTGAGCTGGTGTCAGTTAAAGCGTTTATCATTTTTCCGTCTACCATTGTTAATTTTAGGTCGTGTTTAATGCACCATTCCTCATTTTTTGTTGGCAAAAGGTCTGCTCTCTCTATTTGTAAATTTGCAGCTTCTTGTCTTGAGAGTTCAGATGTTTCAGGAGCCATCTGAAGCCTCAAAGGCCGGCAGTATCGTGGTGAAGAAGGCCGGGGATTTTGCCAGACAAGTACATTATTCGTAGTTATTACACGTATTGGCACTATTGTTGTAACCATCATGTGCTCGTCCGATGATTCTTGGTCTTGAAACTTTTGTTTATATTGGGAATGGCTTCCAGATCCGTCACATCCCCACTTTGAAATAAGGCACAGGTCTTGTCTCTGATTGGGATGCAAATATAAAATCACTTCTTTTAGAGAAAGCAACAGTCTTTCAGCAGTGTGGTTTAAAAGATTTTGGAGAGATACTTCAGCTTTTATTTCAGTACACTTAATACCCTCGGGGTAACACTTCTTTTTAGCTTCTGTTACAGACTCGTAATTAGGGTAAATATTGCAATTTAACTCTAATGCAGACTTACGCAATAAATTGTATTGGTGTTTTGTTAGGTGGCTTTCAATAACCAAAGACAAAGCTTTGTCTGGCGTATAGCGTGCATGTGGTTCATCAACTGATTTTAAAGTTGTACCTGCAGAAATATCTTTTATCAATTTAGATTTATTAACTTCTCCTGCTGCGCGGTATTCCATTTGTGCAGCAAAAGCTAATTCAGCAGGTGTCAAATTCTTCCTAACGTCTTCGGTCTTTTTGCGTTTCGTACGTTCAGAACAGTCTTCAAAGTCTTTAACAGGACGACCACCCGAACCACTACTTCTTTTTTGTTCTCTGCTCGGTACAGGAAATGTAACATACGTTTCAAACCAATTTTTATTAGAGTTTTTACATCGCTCAAAGTTTTTATGTGATGTTTCTAGCTTTTTTTTGTATGTGTAAACCAGTTTGCTTAAGACACTTTTTATGTCACTTGACAATTCCGGCACACTTAGGGCATTTGCAACTTTGTTACACAAATAATGCATTCTATCAACATCCCTCTTGGACTGACACTCTCGGTAGTAACTCACAAGAGTTATTCTGTTAATACAAATTTCTTCATTGTTGGATCCTAGAAAGAAGTAAAATTTTTAAAAAAGTACATCGTTTTCACTAATAGATAGGCTCATTCATTAGGGAGATTTTAGTACCTATACATTTTATATATCTTTTGTATAAATTAGCTCAGGTATCACGCTGCTGCCTCTCGACCCAGATGAAAAAAAATCCCCTCTGGAACGCTTACTAGACGTGCATTGTTAAAATCGTTCTAGTTACATGGAAGTGATGTATCGAATTTATTATTCCTTTCTATTAAATCTAAAAAAAAGTCTTTCACACTCTATGTATATCTACAAAGACAAACCCGTGCTAAGCCGAGACGTGTAGTTAATACTTAGTTGAGTTACACAGGAGACTCAATATTAGTTCCCATTCAAACGCATATTTTGTTAAAGCGTCTAAATTGGTCGCCTTTGAAAGTTACTTTTATTAATTAAACAGTAAATAAAGAGTGCAGTGAAGGTTATTTTAAGGAATGAAATGGCAGGAAATTACACTTTTACTCTATCAGAAATCTCTGTTTAAAAAAAAAAATACTGATTTCGTAAAACAATCATAACAAATGAAAGATCTGACTTATAAATTTGGATCACTATAAAAATAAACAATTATTACCTCCTGGAAGGGCATCCATTGTTGAAACACCAATAATATCACTATAACTTACAATATTTTAGATTAAAATGTCACAAAAATTGCTTAAAACACATCCACCGCTTAGCAAGTCAAACTTTGGACTAAGATGGCGTCCGTTCGGTGACTCATAGCCGGCCGGCGAAGGCGCAGGTAGCTAGGCCCGTTCAATGAGTCGTAAGATACAACAATTAGAAAAAGTTTTATGACATTTTTATTTTTTTAGTTTATGCCAACTTTTATCGATTTTTCGCCTGTGTGCGAGCCCGCGATACTGCGCTCCGTGTAATGGAGCAATTATTTTGTCCCGTTTGTTGACTTTTTAATGAAGGATGAACATGAACCAACATTTATTATTCTTTTTATTGAGTAAAACTTTATATCTTCTTTGATAGAATCTTAGTGAGGTTTTCAACAAAAAATTGCAATGGCGTGTCACCTATAAATAATATATGACCAAGGTAATCATCAGGTACCTACCTAAATGGAACGAAACGACTGGATGACTGAACGAATGGATAATACCTTTATAGGTTTCATAAGCACGATCTAGACCATTTCACATCCCTTTCCCTTTTACATAAGCGGATACTGACATACTGTTCCAATTGACAGCTTTATCAAGGAAATGCGCAAAATCTTCTTCAATTTCTATAATTTCTAGGCATACGTTACCTTGACAGACTTTTCAGTGAAACATTCCATTAATTGGCGATGAATTCCAGCTAGCAAGCCAAGCCGTCAATCATTTAACTTGCATAAAACATTTGCATCAAATAGGTACCTACCTAATTGTACCAAACCGGTTTATAGCGGGCGTCACGCTGACGGGAATAAATCTCCTCGTAAAACTATGATGTACGGCTCATACACGAATGTATGTTATACATGTATGTACGTACATTGTACACACGCGTGTATGTAAGCGTGTATTTACGTGGCGAGATTAAAACAGCTTTGTTTGTGGCGCGATACCGATGCAGCGCTGTTTTCATTTAATTCCAAATTCCAACTAAGTTTAATAGTTTTATGTTAATAGATAGTTCACAGTGTTGTATAGTTACAGTAGCGTATAGGAATACTTTTGATTTTTCATTCAAACGTGTTTCTATTTTTTAGTTCTGGATTTGCAAAATAAGCCTCGTACATTAGCAAGATTAAAACTATTCAAAACACGAGTGTAGTTACTAAATCGAGTGTAAAACTTGTCGAAACCTTTTGTATGCACATTATTACTTACCTACATTACAGGCTATCTGTACTTTGCACATCGTTACTTACATTGGACCGTGTGTACTTTGCACATCATTACCTAATCACATTAGGCTGTATATACCTACCTACGTTGCATAATATTATTACTTACATTGGACTGTGTGTACTTTGCACATTATTATTTACATAAAGCTGTCTGTAGTGTGCTTTGCACATATTACTTACATTAGGCTGTGTGTAGGTATTCAGCAAAGCCGATAAATTCTCAGTTTTGGTTGTAGCTCATCATTCTTTACTGTTATTTTCGTCAACCAATCAAAAAATTATTAAGTGATTTTAATGATCAAACTCGACAAGGCTATCAACCAACAAAACATCATTAAGACAAACACCATAAGACGTCAGGCGCGAATAACTTGATATCGCCGAAACACGCTCGTTTGTAGCTATTGTCGACATCTGCGCGCCTCCCGGCGCCGCCTAATGCGCACTTTGTTACGAGGGCCCCCAGCCCTCCGTGTTGCGGCGCATATAATTGATTTTGTTAACGATAATCTTCGTATTTTGGGGAAACAAACGCTCCTTGATATTGTAACACGGAAGTGACATTACTTTGAATAGTTGAGTATGGTTTTCATGTTTTTTGGTCATTGCTTGTTGGTTGTGAGTTCAATCCACGCTCTCCCCCAGGGGATGTAATAATGGGCGACTTATAACATGACCGTTGAAATGCGGGTGTAGCTAGGTACTTACACGTCTTCAAGGAATACCTATTCTTTAGGATGTAAAGCACGATGTTTCCCATATTCAGATTGTAAGTTAAAGCTACGACACCAAATTGTTCCAATAAATTGAAAATAAAATAATATCACCGCCCACGCGAGAATGGTTTAGAAGATTCATCATTACTTAATTTACGAGAGATTTTTTATCTAATAGCTCTTAACTCTTAGAAATTTCAAAAGGGTATTTTCCTCAGTGAAATTATTGTGGAATATTTTCGTGAATTTTCTAAAGCCTTACATTATGTGATATGACGATCAAAATGTTCACATAACGACGTCATTTGTATTTTGGAAGCACTGACGTATGGCGGGAAATCTGAACATTGTGTGAGAGGCGCTCAAATGAACTGCTACTCAGAAGGCTTTGATGTACTGAGAAAAATATGAATATGTTTTATTTAGAATATTTTGGTGTTAAATTATCTGTTCGGAGTAAATATTTAGGTAAGTATGTACCTACATAAAATACTTATGCAAAAAATATTGGAACAACGTTTTGATAAAAATATGGTAGATTTTATTTATAATTTATTGTCAAATTGCATTAAAAAGTAGTCAGTGGAAGTTATTGCAATGATCGAAAGTCGAAACGTTAGTTTTTGGAAAATGTAGTGGTTGCAATGATTGACGCGCGCTCCTGAAATGCAACAACTACCTTAAAATATACCTATTCCTGGTAAACCTCCCAAAAAAAATTATTTCAAGGGTGGATCCAAGGGTGGAGAGGGGTAATGGGGTCACGATTCGCTCTAGGCTGGGCCTAGGTCGACCACTGATAAAATTACTTATTTGGTTTTAATAAAAAACATTATTTTGGTAATTGACTAAAATTATTACATTACATACCTAGACATGGTTTATTCTTTTAAAGTCCGACGAATTTTTTTTAACTCTGACGGATTCAGAATAAGGCACTGAACCTATGGTTTCATTTTTCGTTATGCTGTCACTTACACCTCATATATTGTATACTGGTATAAAGAGGGTTCACCACAGTACTACGAAGTGGGACTTTCGACCCACATTTGTATTGGCAGTCCAACCCTCGGCCACTGGATGTTTGTCGCTTATTAGTATTCAGAGTATGCGACTGCACATCCTCGCGATATAATACCCCCGTGACCTTTTACTATACCACGCGAGAGACTGGTCCTCGTTCGAGGACGAATATATCCACTTATTATACTGAGGACTAATTGAAGCCAGTAGGTATTCATTTATTTTTGGTACTCAGTAAAAATGGATTGTCTCTGTGAACAGCTACTAATAATGTCATCTTTTGTTCAGCGAGGAGGTTCGACTAAAGTGGCACAGTAGTGCAATTTTTTTTAAACTTTTTTTCGCCTTTACAAACACATGTTTATACAAACACCTAGATCCAAAACAAGTGTTTGTTCCGTGCAGACATCGAACCAATCACTCGGCCACTGTGCTTACCGGACTGTCAAAATATTTAGTTATATTCTTTTGTACTCATTTTATAGTCGGAATTATTGTTGCAAAAATAGGTAGCCTTCACTTATTCCAGAGAATAATATTTTATGGATATGTTTTTAAACACGTGGTTTTAACACTAATCGCAGCGTTAATCCTGAGGAATATAATAATTAATGTTTGTATTGTTTGTACCACAGCTTGCTTAAAACCCGCCACCGCAAAATGCAATGTTTATTGAAAATTTCACGTCATTTTCGAGCCTCCATAAATATTTAAAGCTTAACGAAATACAATACTTTGTAATAATTGAACATATTCATTTAAATAATTGTTTTAATAAAAAACATTCCGCTTAATGGTTAAATTATTTGTACAAACACCTGGACCACAGACCACAAAAATGATTTATTTCGTGCAAGGATTGAACCCGCGACCCTAGAGAGCCGCTAAAATATATTATACTACGGCGGGCAGCCGACCAATCACTTGCGTTATGATCGATGACGTCACGAGCCCGGTTTGTTCCGTGTCGTGGAACACCTAGTTTGATTAGCTGCTTATGGTTATTTATGAGTGGCGGGTGATTTGTGTTATTATTTATTTATTTGTTTGAATAAATGCGATATTATCGCATGTATATCAAGTGGGTTGTATACCCAAGTTGATTAAAGTAGTTATTATGTAACTCCGTCACAGTGGCGTGCAGTGCATATAGGCAAGTAGGCAGTGCCTACTTCATATGATTCAATAAAACAATTTTAACTGTTACTACATAAATAAAATATATCAATAATGACTAATTATTTGATATATAATGATGTATATTGACGTAGTAATAGTTAAAACGGATTTATTGAACCCTAAGAGGTAGTCACTGCCTACTTGCCTACATGCAATGCACGCGCCTGCTCCGTCAGGAAAATGTGATGAGCTGTTTGCAGTTTTGAGCGGTATAAGGTACTAGCTGTACCCCATCGTTTCTCTATTCCTAAGGGTCGTAGCGTGATGTTACATAACGTATAACCTTTCTCGGGAATTTGGCTATCAAATGCAAAAAGATTTTTTCAAATCGGACTGGTAGTTCCAGATATTAGCGCGTTTAAACAAACACAAAACAAGTATAAATTTGACTCCTATGACATGTTTTAATATCGCCATTGGCAAGACCAGTGGGTACATAGAATCTACTCTTCAGCCTTTCCTTCCAGAAATGCATATTCTTCCAGATTTCATTACGACTCGTCTGCTTGTATCGCTCTTAGATAAGAGACTTTAATTAAAAGAGTAATATTCTGTTCCTCGCAGGACGTCCTCGGCTGCTTGCCAAGCTTCGCCTTGCTTCCACAAACTGTTCGTGTGCTCATTAGTGGGTAACAAGTCCTTTTATACGACGAATTTTATGTTTATTCTTATACTCTTTAGCGTACACATATAATTTACATAAATAGTTCCATTTTGAGATGGTATTATAAAGGCGAGATTAGCTCAAAAATTGAGTTTCCATATTCACATACTTTTTCAACTTTACACGTAGCAATTTCAAACAATCAACTAATAATTTAGTTAATGCGGCAAAAATATTTTTTATTCCTTGAAGTGGTTTTGATTCAGACGTCCCTTTCAGTTTGACAAAAGTCTTATAAATACTTCTTACTGGAGCCCTTTCCTAAGCTGAGAACCACTTAACCTATAAATACAACCCTGTAAGACCCCACAATACCCAATTTCTCAGCAAGCTACCCCAAAACGAATTAGATAAATCTTCTAACACTGATGACGTGTAATAGTGATGGGACTCATCCGTCGGCGAGCGGGTCAGGGGGTCGGAATAACTTCCGATCGATATTAATATCGATAGGCAGCTGGATCGACGCCAGCTGTCGATATCGAGAGCTGATGCGTGCTGCCACCAAATAAAGAGGAACAGAAGTTCCGCTTCTAAATTATCATGTTTCACATGTGGATTGTGGGAAGGAATGGTAATAAAACCACAAGTTCTAGTTTCCATTATTCGAATCTTGCAATATAGCAGAATTTTCAAATTCAAATTCAGAAATTGTTTATTTAGAGTGAGTTAAAGCCAATCAGCACTTTCCGAACGTCAACATACATAAGACATCCCCCAATACGACTCGCCCATCAAGGAGCGCGCTGTGTCAAATTAGACGCATTATTTATTTTTATCAACGAAAATATGAATATTTATTTTTTTAAAATCTCAGATAGGATTATAGATAGGTTATAAGTGTAATAACATAGTCTTTTCTCCAAAAAAAACAAAACATGAACTTTAGTAGTTTGAAAGTATTTTCATTTAGTAGTGTCTACTGCCCTTATGCAGTTTCTGTGTGCACCTGCTCTGTGGCTGCTGTCGCGTCTGCAGTTGCATTTGATTGAGGTTGAGCAGCTGTACACTTGTATACACAGTTTTTATTGTCGTGCGCGGTTCGGGGAGTGTTGTTGATTGCGTCGGCTAAAATCAGGTCTTTTACTGTTGGGCAATATCACGACTGCTTATTATAGTGGCTTATTAGGATGCCTGAGTTTCTGATTCATATAGTAGTTTCATTGTAGCTAGTTTGAAACTAACTTTGGTAAAGGCGCGTATTAAGTTTTTGACATAATGGTCACTCTTGTGTCAAACATTTACCTTACTTAAAAACAGTAGGTAATCTAAAGATAATCTTATCAAACAAGTTAACGAGCCGTGTTTAAATGACGTCATAATACCCCAGTTAATTAACGCATCCAATAAAGAGTAAGTCATAACAATGTGTCATAGTTAAAACTAGGACAAAACAAACTATGAACTAGTGGCGCGCTCGTAACGGAGTCGTCCCCAAAGTTGGCGGCACGTTGAACTCTCAACGAGTGTTGCGCGATAGTTGTGCAATTAATAGTTGTCGTGATTCACGTTGTGAGGGAGCAGGTGCGGTAGTGGCAGATAGAGGGATGAGAGGATCCCTTCGTATTAGGACCTGCGTTAAAAGGGTCCTCCATGTGTAAGGGTTTTATACTGGGCGCTGATCCTAATAAAGAAATATTTGAAAACTTTTGTTGAATTATCTACGGCTTAGACGGCTCCCAAATTGTGCCAAAACTCCCGAATATCCTTCCGCATATTATTTATTGCAAAAAAACGTTTTATTGTGATGATAAATGTGATTTAGATACTATATTTATATGCTTATAAAACTTCAATGCTTCATGTTTCTCCTATTAAATATAACCAGTATCTACTAGCAACAGTATCCACAAACTCACAAACCCGGCTCATTAACGGCACAGCGGCATGACTCTACGTTACAATTTAGCACGTAAAACTTTACAGCGACTTACGTAAATACGTTACGGCCTTACGGCCAAGTTGTCGGCCAAGTAATACGGCCAAGCGCCAAGGGCGGGCTCTAATTACGAGTAATGGTCGAACTTTGCGACGCCTCGAGCACGCTCGTGTTTTGAAGATAATGAGCTCTGATTGTTTCTGGCTGCTTAGCCTTAAAAGTAAAGATTGTTGTTGACATTAACTGGGAGAAATTGTGGAATAATAGAATAGATGGTTGAGCTAGAGTGGGTTTCAATTTTATTTCTTGAGACCTGTTTGAAAATATGCGTAGATTTTTTTTCCTTTTTCTGTATATTGTTTAAAAGTCAAAGCGACTATATTGACTATCGAGATTTACATTAGATTGTTTAATCAAATGTTCATTGCATAATTAATACAAAACCCAAGTGATTTTCTAATTTAATAATAACAATATCAAGTGTTCTCTCAAAGCCTATAACTAGTATTCGGAGGATACCCAAACAAATTTAATTAAAGCAGTTAGGTTCAGAATAATTTGAGGCATTCTGTAGCTGTGCGCTTTATATTCCGACCCCTTGCTTTGAATACCGTTAATGTATGCTGTTGAATTATTTAGGAAACCGCATCATTAAACATGAAGTTATTATTAATTACTTATTTTATTTTTAGTTTTCTGACTATTTTTGTCATCACTCATTATGCCAAAATATTTGAGAAAAATTCAGTGACTTGAGTGAAATCTTCATGAGTTTTTTCGTGTTCCAGCTTGTGTATTTGGTTGTGAATGTTTTCCTATAAATTTATTGCACAATTAATGTAAACGTGACGTCACTTTTTAAAAATATATACTCAAAAATATATACTCAAATATATAACTCTGTGTATTCACGACTTTTTATATATATCCACTATTTGTGTAGAACATTTTAATATCCAGTAGTGAGTGTACGTTTTGATGTCTTTATAATATTAAAACAAACAAAAAAACAAACTGTAACAATGTCTCAACCACCGCAACAAGGTTTCGTGCCTGAAAAGATTCAGGAATTTAATCGAAGGGCCTCTCAAGAAGTGATGGAGTCTATTCCCCATCCAAAACTCCGTCCTCAAGAGGCGTCCAAGAAAGATGCATATCAAAACGGGACTGACAAACAGCTCGACAAGCCAGTCAGAGACGAGAAACCAAAGGTGGAAACAGGCTACGCATCCAGACAGAATCTGGAGAGCAAGAATCCATTCTCTCCCAACTTTTACCGGAACAGCCGACCTCATGGTCACTTCGAGATGGGGCCGCGGGGCCTCGACTACTCGCCCCATCGAATGGGACTTGACTTCTCCAACCGGCTGCGGGATTATGGCCCGCAGCGGTCCACGTCCATCCACGGACATGAAATGACTGATGCTCCAATGAAACCTGAGTATTTAGGACATCGAAGTCACTTTGGAAGTCAGATCGTGCCGGGTGGTATCAACCATCCAGACGTTGTCTTCAGACATGACTACTACAGTCAGATGGGGTTTTCTCCTCCTCGGGCGTCGAGGTTCTCCTCCCAGGAGTACCTGAACGCACCAGCTCAGTACGGGCGGTGGCCTGACTACAGGCAGGAGTACCGGCAACGTCGTCGCTCTCAGCAGGATCTGCACTCACTGGGACAGAGTCCCGAAACAGGTATTTATTCATTGTATACTTGTGCCCTAAACTATAAATTAATTTCCAGGCTATTGGGTAACCAGAAAAGCTTTAATGTATCTCGTTGAGAAAAGTTGTGCCAACCATAAATTAATCTAGGCTTTAATATAACTTTTACCCAAAACAATAAGCGGCAATTTTACCGTTCAGCTATTTATTCCATTTCTGTATAAATACGGTTCGCGATAGAATTGGTCCGCTAATAGATTTATGTTTGTGGAGCGGACTCGACAAACATTTTTATAAATTGGACGCGCAATGTCACGCGGCGTATTGATAATACGTTTTTGTTTCCATTGACGAATGGCCTGTCTAAACGAACCGTGAACCGTGGACGTTAATAAAACTATCCGAACGGAATGAAATAAAAAAATATTTTTTAATTAACTCATAAAATATTCAAATTGGTAAAATTACGAAGCTATGCATTAAAAATGTACAAGAGAAGTTTCATTCAACGTTGTAATCAAGAATTTTCAAAGAAAAATCTGTTATATGCGAAAATCTTCTTTATAGTGCCATTGAATAATATTGGCAGCGCTCACAGCTCCGAGAAAAAGGACCTACCTCTAACTCTACTTCTTTTAATAAAAAGTCATAGTAAGAGTTCTTATTAAATTAAATAATAAAAGACTATCTTACAGAATAAAAAATATTCCAATTTTGCAATCAGGAAATGTGAAAGCAGGTGGTCCAATAATCCCCAACTTACCCACTTAACCTGAAAATGTTTACTTAAACATTTTTGTTCGCTAAATCCTTCGCATAATAATGTTATGTACGTCGCACGTTCGGCTATGTTCGGCTATTTGTCGGAATTAGCCGACACGAATGACGACTGATTTATAAGTTCGTGCACACACGCGACTGATCTGTCGTGATGGTGGGACCAAAATAGTTTTTGTATAAAAGGAAGATAGATTTGAAAAGTTGTGCAAAACTTTGATTGAGTGTAGTTTCAATTGTTTTTTGGTTCGAAGATAAGTTGGAATTGAAAGTATTCGAGTGAAATGGTTGGAATAATTTGTATTCGAGTATGACAAAAAAGAAGCACAACTTGTCACACTAAACCTGAATGAAAATTGTTTTCAGTTTACATTTTTTAATATAATTATCTGGAAAAACACCTTTTTTATTTTCTAATAGGGATGTATCGATACGCATTTTGGTCGATATGATACCGATACCGATAAGGGTGGGGTAACAGAACTTAAAATTAAAATAAACAAAATTTATATTAACAAATAAAGATTATTATTCAGAAAACAAATCATTCTCAAGTTATGATTTGTTTCCTGAATAAAAATCTGATTTAAAATCTTGTGTCTCTCGTGTATCGGCAAACAAATATCGCTGATACCGATATATCGGAAAAATTGATAATATTGGTATCCGTATCGTTGTCGGATGCATCCCTATTTTCCAATACCTACCATAGCAAGGAAAATTAAGTTATGTCATAGTTTTGTCACCCTAAATATATTACCAACCCATACACTTAACGTATCCTTGTCTATAACGATTAATATCAAAATATGCTTTGTATGACCCCAGTCACCTCGACCCTCGTAAATATTACTGCAGGAAATATCATTACCCAAAACCCTTCCACTAAAATACATTGAATTGTTTCACATTAAACACCCATTATGCCTTAAAGTTACACGTGATTTCAAACCTTATTTGCTTAAGACAAGGTTGGGTATTGAGTGTAGGTGGAAGAGATATGTAATGTTCTTATATAGGGTGTTTGAGCGCAGGTGATCGCTGAAAGTTTGAGCGGTAGGTACTTTACGCGCGTGTCGTACATATGACCGATCGGCTACCAGTGTATTGGACGGGTTAAATATAAGATGGATACGTATTTTGTAGCAAAGAGGAAGTATGGACAAATTGAGAATTATTTTTCTTCTTTTATTTAAATTTGTGTTCTTTAATTAGTACATTATATTTTATTACTAAAAGACGATTGTTTCGGCACAGAAAACATTACAATATATTATTCAGAATTTATATACTTCTTCTAATGGCGTGGCCGCACACATCGCTTATACATGGCGTATACATACATACGTGTGAACATTTGTGATAGAAAACTTCCAGTAGGTACCTACTTTGGTCAAGTATACGCGTAGTACTTACTGGCCACATACATTGGGCTACGGCGAATATTCGCCGTAGCTTCAGTGTCGCCACGTTATAAAAAATACATGGTATCTATCTATTACGCTAAACGCAAGCCTATTATTTAATAAAAAAACCTATGCTGTCAGTAATGAAATAATCATTAACTTGATTATTAACATTTTGGTTCAAAGCACTTTTAAATAAATTATAATTAAGCGTTAATTACCTACATTATTAACGTATACTTTTTAAACGAACTGACGGAAAAAACGAAGGCTCTGCAAATATAAGTATAAGTATACAGAATTGTGATTAAAAACTCAAAGGCATATCAAAAGCGAATCATCAAAAGTCGACACTGCATCCGAACCGATATCCTATTAAAATATCCTGTTTATTACGCGGCGGCATGATGAGGGGAACGTCATATTTTTCCAATCAGCTGTAGCGACTTCTGCTCCAACACAACACAGGAGTCAGAAGATCCACTTAGAACAACGGATACAAAAATAAGCTCACTAAAAGACTTTTATCGATACTTTTTTTAATTGAACGAGCTAGCGAAGCTAGCGAAGTTCTCCGAGTTTACTCATCATGCGCTCGGTGGTAAAGGACTGCTTTTTACTAGAAATCAGACGCTGAGTTGTTCAAAAAGATCGCGTACTTTTGAGCGACTATGTACTTGCCAGTTATTTATCGCGCGCCATCAGGAGTAAGTCTTCTGTTTCCGTTTGCGTGTTGGCTCGTCAAGTCCCGGGGCGGCTCGCCCGGGCTCGAGCTCGCTCGAAGGTTGTCGCAAGCTCATCCCACCGTTTTCATTCAATTTTAGTGCGAATATGTTTTCTTGAGGCTCCAATTTCGGTAATGTTTTTGTTACAGTAAGAATATTTTGCTTTGATATAATTTGTGCCGCGGTCGGAGTAAAAACAGTGTTTTCATTTTCGCGTCTGCTTAAAATTTGCGTTAGGGTGTCACTTGGAATTTCAGGGAACTTGAATCGTTATGTAAATAATTTTTTTGCATAAAACAGCAAAAAAAAAAATACTAGAAGATACTTTAAAAGTCTTGAAATTATTTAGAAAAGCTGTTTTGAGTCAAGTCATTGAGTTCCACTAGTCTAATGTTTTGTCTTGTAGTCTTACTGCTAGCTGAATATTTTAAAATTTTAAATAATTTCCATTCCAATACTAAAAAACCGGCCAAGTGCGAGTCAGACTCGCGCACGAAGGGTTTCGTACCATTATCTATGAAAACGGCAAAAAAATCATGTCTGTTGTATGGGAGCCCCCCTTAAATATTTGTTTTATTTTAATTTAATTATTTATTTTTAAAGTGAATATTTATAATTAAATATTCTGTAAATATTTCAAGCGTCTACCTGTTGCCGTTATCAATATCGAGCAAAAAAATCACGTTTGTTGTACGGGAGCCCCCTTAAATATGGTTTTTATTCTTTTTTAGTATTTGTTGTTATAGCGGCAACAGACATACATCATCTGTGAAAATTTCAACTGTCTAGCTATCACGGTTCATGAGATACAGCCTGGAGACACACAGACAGACAGACAGACAGACGGACGGACGGACATCGAAGTCTCAGTAATAGGGTTCCGTTTTTACACATGTTAAACGGCCGTTTTCAATTTATCGGACTGTTATACTGTCGTTGAACTTAGGCCTTAGGCCAAGCGAAGTTAACCCGTCACCGTTCCCATCGCCAACAAAAATCAACAAACTACCCAAAAACATAAAGTTACTACCCCTCTCACAAACTACTCGACTTGTGCGCGTTTAACATTGACCCAAAGATGAGCGTAGATCCCGGTCGTTGACCCGGCGGCGGCGTATCGATCTCATTCATGCGTGGCGCTGTGCCGCCGAGCTCACCTGCCCGCTGAAGCGCCACGACTCCACGAGGAAAGAAGGAAGGAAAGATTCATAGCGGGCTGATCACAGATCTTTGTAATATTATGTGATATGAGTCATAACGACGTCACTTTTTTTTAATCCTTCCTACTAAATATTGGATAAAACATATTTATGATCTTATATATCGACGATCCCTACGTTCAATCCTCTACAAGAGTGCTTGAAAGATTCAAACGCGCGTACATAATGTTCTACAAGAGAAATGAATTATTTTTATTAAACTAAACGATATTTTAGGATGGCCTGCAGGCCACGAAAACAAAAAACACTAATCACGCATCTACAACTTAGGGGATTGTAGATACGTAGGGACCGTCGATATGATCATTATATTATATGTATTTGGTAATATAATACCAACATAAAGAGTGAAAGATTCTCTAAACTACACATTTCTTAAAATATCGCAAAGTTAAGTAGGTACCTAAGTTATGAATATTAAAGCTTCTCGTTACGTATCGTAGATTTATTTTACAGAAACACGTGTAAACACCTTTTTGCGACGTTTTCGTAACTTGTTGCTATTGTTTTCATACGAACAACAATTTTACTACGTATCGTAAATCTGTTCATTCTGAACTCAGTTCATATTATGTCGTCAAAATAGTAATGATAAAATAGTTGACCATGCTCTCTCTCTTCCCGACTGTTAATCCCAATTACTGTTAATCACATTAATTGTTAATGCGATTAATAAATTATTTAATCAATCAATTTTACTAAAATATTATAAAATAACAAATTTGGAAAAAATATTGTCCCCGACACGACGAGACTAGAATGTCTTGTGTGCATATTAAGTTTTCTTCTACTTTTCCTTCACAGATGCACAAGCGACCTCCTGCGGCCGCCAATGAATACAATTTTAATTCTGTCTCATTTTACCCTCATTGATACATTATGGAGATTATAAGATATCATAGTCATTATTGCAACCATAGCAAATTACCTTAATAAGCTAAAGTCAAGTGTGACTGTAGTTAATATCAGCTAGTTAGCGGTTTCTCGCGGCGGCGCCCGTCTGACAGGCGCAGCCGAGTTTGGAGTCGGCAGACATATTGCTGCTTAGTCGTGTTCAGCTCAGGAAGGCAACTTTGACAGGTATCTTTACATAATATAAACTATAGTACCTACCTAGGTAATATTTTACTATAGTCGAGGTTAATTCTGAAAGAATTATAGCGAAAGATAATAACAAAATAAGAAAAAAAAACTTTTATCTAGAATAGAAAGTGACCAATTCGTTTCAACGTTGTATTTCATAGTAAAGCCTTGTTTTAAACAATGCCCAGTTAATCTCGCTGTTCCAGCGCCGGGCACCACACATAAGTGTTCCCATTCCAACATCCAACTGTGTAAAAACTACGCGGATAGTCTGTGTGAGCTAGTAGGGACACCATGTATAAACTGGAGAATCTGATTTTAGAAAAACCCAAAAACTTTCATAGATGCCTCCAATTCGGGAAGCCACGAAGAGTATGTTACTGATTGTAGCTCCTTGGTATTCTTGCAGCTACCTTACGCTAGGGGTGTGGGATTCCCTTGCATATACTCTACTCCCCCAGCAGGAACCGATGATCAATATCTTCAGCATGAGATGTAAGATGTATATAACCCCTATTTTCTCCAGCGCGCGTAGCATGACCAATTCCATCGCTATTCTACCAAGAATAGACAAAGTTCTTTCTATCCAATCCATGCTTAAATCGGTAGAAATGTTTTTACAATGTCATTTTGTCCGTCGACAAAACTCGTTTCTATAGTGTTCATGACGCGTGTTCAGAGGAGAAGAACAGACGGATTTAGTAATTTTGTGTAATTATTGTTTCATCTTACATTTTATTGCCTACGAACAAGGCTGCAACAGTAAAATACCTGAACCTGATCCGCAACACCAGCAATTAATCCAGTCTCATTTATCACCCCAGCTAGTCGTAGGCTATAGGCTATAATGACGGGCCGCTCATTAGCGAATATAACAATCGGGTAGTTGTTGGTTGCGGGTCGTTAGCGATCCTTATCGAGTGCGGACGGTCGCGCGATAGTTGATAGTGTTGGGGTTACTTGAGGTAGTTGAGGTGTTGTGGTTTGGTTTGCTGTTGTGGTTATTTGTTTGCTTTTGATTATGTTGTTTGAATGTAGATTCAAATTATTTTTCCTATGCAAGTATGAATATTATTAATTTATTAAATACTAGCACTTTTCCGGCGACATCGTCCGCGTGACCCACGGGAACTGTGCATTTTTCCGTAAGTATACTAACAAAACTAACGGTACTTTCATCCCCCCTTGCACCCCTTTTGGGGGAATTTTCAAAAACCCTGAAACACGTATTTCTTTATTTTAAAAGAAAAGCCAAAATACAAATATCCATCACTCTAACTTCAAAACTAACGGTACTTTCATACAAACTTTCATCCCCCTTTGCACCCCTTTTAGGGGCGAATTTCCAAAAACCCTAGAACACGTGTTTAATTATTTGAAAAGAAAAACCTAAATACCAATTCCCATGACTCTAACTTCAAAACTAACGGTTCTTCCATACAAACTTACATCCCTCTTTTCACCCCTTTAGGGGTAGAATTTTCAAAATTCCTTTCTTAGCGGATGTCTACGTCATAAAAGAAACCCACTGTCAAAATTTCAAATTCAAATTCAAGTCATTTATTCAAACTGGGCTAAAGTCAAATAGCACTTTTTGAACGTCAAAATATACATAAGACAGCCCCCAAAAACGCCCGCCCGCAGAGCCCAAACCGCTGAACATAAGGATTTGAATTTAAAAATTCAAATCTTTATGTTCAGCGGTTTGGGCTCTGCGATGATGAATCAGTCAGGACAAGCAATTTTATATATATATAAATGACTGATTTAGATATAAGAGTTTTTAAAAAACAACTTACACAGGCGGGGTTTGTCCCGCGACCTCTGCCTCACCGTGGCATAGCTCTTACCAACTGAGCTACTGTCTCGCCTGAATCAGTTGAAATTTGAAATCTCTTAAGCATAACATGGCTTTAACATGTTAATATACAAGTATGAATAATTTTGACATTGCAAATCGAAAACAGTGAATTTTGCTCCGTGTTGGAAACGGTCACATTACCAATAAAAACCAAAATCTATTTTGCATTTATCCAAATATCCTGGAAATATCTGGTTATTTCAGTAAAGAGAGGCTATCGAACTGCATTGCAAAGTTGTCGTATCAATATCGAGCAACTTGGTCGGTGGCCAAGCGCATTTTTGTGTCTGCCGGCCGATTTGGCGGAACTTGGCAGTTTCTTGTGTTCGAATATCCAATGCATTAATTTCTTTTTTAGAAAAATAAATGAGTGTTTAAGTTAAATAGTGCGTTTGAACTTCTTATATGATTTGGTTTGAAGTTGTTATATGAATTTGTGTCTTAATTGTTTTTAATAAATTGCTTCTTTTTGGATATAATGCGTACCTATCTCTTCGAAGCTATGTTGGCTTCTTTGAATGCCAATGTTATTAATTATGTTGGAAGTTTTCTTTAGCACCAATTCTCGTTCATCACTTTTTAATGTCGCGGGCATTACTTTAACACAAAAATCTACAAAAAAACATAAAACATGGGAGCCAAGGAACTCCTAAGTGAGATGCTCTATTCCAGCTACGATGAACTGATTTTGGCTACAGACATCTCACTTTTCTCTCATCTATGCGATTATAATTTCAACAGCGAGTGCTATAAGAGTTTCCTAATATAGACCCCTCTCCCGCCAGACTTAATTAATTCGTATCATCCGTCTCAACAAATTTAAAAAGCCCCTCTAAACGAATGCGCATACAATTACTGGCGCAACTTGTTCGTTGGCTATTTGTGCGCCACCCGTCGTGGCGCAAATGTTGGCCCAATGGTTGGCTGAATTGAAATTATGGTGATGGTAACGAGTTAAGGCATTAACATATTTGGCTGTATGTGCGAGGAAAGGCAAATGGCGGAGAATGAAGCAGATATACATGCGGAATAAGAGAGAAAGAGCGCTTTTGTATTTGGCACGATAGCAACGATAGACCGTGTGTAACTCGGCCAAGGTGTATTGCCAAATCTTATAAAAATACGATCTGTTGTTAGTAGTATTACCAACTCTACTACATATATGTATAATATAGTACCTATTCTACCATATTACGAGTCCAACTACTATATTTTTCGAGAAAAAAAATACTAGGCAAATTATTTTACTAGGATAAAAATATAAAAACATAATTCCTTCCAAAATATTGAAGCCTAAAATAGAGCTAAAAAATAAAGGCTCAGAGCAGCACGAAAATTCCTTTGAAAAATTAATTAATTTAAAACATACAAGTTCAAGTTAGGTATACCTACTCGTATATTTTAATTTTTTTCGCCATCTACTATATTTTTACAGGTAACATACTCGAATATACTATATTTGATAAAAAAAGCTGGCAGCCCTAGTAGGTAGCCACATTGCCGGTTTTGCAATTAGCCTGGTTTGTACTTTGCTTTAAATGTCTACGGCAAAACCTTCAGCTAATTCCATTTGTACTGTTCCCCAAACTTCTTACAGACATCTCTGTATTATTGACATCTCTATTTTATTGACATTTTTGTTATATTGATAGTATTATTTTGAATGAATCAGTAGTGTTTGTTTTTTATTTTTATAAGTATGATAAACAATTTTGCATGCCGTAAGATAAAATTATTGGGACCCTCTAAAAATAAACATCTGATATACAGGGTGGCAGGTTAGACAGTGGAAATATTTTAAGGGGTCATTGTACTCATCATTATGAACAACTTTTACTATGGGACCAATCCTGAAATCGCGAAAAAAAAATCAGCTATTCCATACATTTATGTTCACATAACTCAACAAAATGTATGGAACAGCTGATTTTTTTGCGATTTCCGGGTCGGTCTCATAATAAAAGTTGTTCATAACGATGGCAAATAAATGACAAATAAATGATTTGATTTGATTCGATTCAGACAACACTATAAGAATGCACAGTAGAAAACAAAAGGAAAAATGTACAAAATCCAGTGTTGCCAGCGTGCAAGCTAATGCAGCATTCCCGTTAAGATTTCAGATTAGATGCGCTATGGTGAGCAGAAATAAGTTTATGCAATATCCTTTTATGGGCTCTGTGTAAGTCTTCATACTCTTTTGTTCAACAGATTGGCTTTTTAAGACCTTATTTATTTTATTTTTATTTATTTATTTATTTATTTATTTATATACCTTAACTAGACTGTGTTTTTGTACAATCTTGTTGTTATTATTATTTACTAAACTTTTGCCCGCGACTCCGTCCGCGTGGACTACAATGACTGACCAGTTTAAATGACCTCCGTAAGTAGTGTAGGTTGGCTAGTACTACCAAGAGGTCAAGCTGTATCTATGGATTTTTTTAGCGGAATCAGATGAAACGTGGCTTAGATTTTAAGTTGGACCCTAAGCTATCGAACTGTGAAAACCACATCAAAATCCGTTCAGTACTTTTTGCGTGATGCGCGCACAAACAGACAAGAAATATAAAAAAATATTTTTGGGTATGGTTACGTCCCACTACGCTATCCCGACTGTTTTTTATGGAATATCTTTAATGTACAGACACGGCTCTTTTACAATTTTATAATCTATACTTCTATACTAATATTATAAAGAGGAAAGATTTTTTGTTTGTTTGTTTGTACCGAATAGGCTCCGACTACTGGACCGATTTTAAAAATTCTTTCACTAATAGAAAGCTACATTATCACTGAGTAACATAGGCTACTTTTTATCCCGAAAAAATGCACAGTTCCTGTGGGACACGCGGACGAAGTCGCGGGCGAAGTGCTAGTAGATAGTATAGACTAGCTGTGCGGATTGTTTACTCGCCCCGCTATTACCTCGTTTTCGCTTAGCGTTCTTTTAGACTTTTTTCTTTTTGCTCGGCTCCTAGGGGTCATAGCGTGATGTAAAATATCCTATAACCTTCCTCAAGATTTGGGAAGAATTTTCAAATCCAACTGGTAGTTCCAGAGTAGAGCGTTCAAACTTTTCAGTTTTATTATATTAGTATAGATTTTGGTACCTACTGTAGATATTTTGCCGAAATTCTCTAAAACCTGTAGATTTTTTTCTGACAGATTTGATTAAGGCCCAAATTAGATACCTACCTACCTACGAAAATTTCATAGAGTAATGTAATTTTCGTAGCACTTACATACGAATAGAAATCTATTTCCTAGTTCTTTTAAGCCGTATCATAATATCACCTCTTTATTTGGGGCTATATTCAAAGCATGTAACAATTTGTTCTACGAACCCTATAATGAAAGAACTCAAGTATTCCTTAGTCCTGGCCTAATATAGCCAGAGGCGGTTTATAACAAAAAAAATAATAACCATTAAAGTATATTATTTCTATGGTATTAAAGTACCCACGCAAATTCTCCGGTTGCTATCCTAATAGTTTCATAACATTTTATCGCCGAGGATGAGAGAATGCTAATATTCTGAGTCGGGAATTATCTCGTAAAAGAGGATGGCGTCTTTCAAGCTCTGGCACCTTATGTACGTAGTTACTACGTATTCAAACTAAGCTTTAATTACTAAATCATTTGACTGTTCATAAGATGAAACTGCGTGTATATGAGATGTATGAAGGGTTCTAATTTAAGAAAATAAAAGACTACTGTTTAGTTCCCATGAATAAAGTATAATGATATAAAATACATTTGTTGGTGCACACAACAAATACATAGCGCTACGTAGACAATAACATGACACGTTAATAATATAAAGGAGCATACTTACTTAATAATATAAAGTAACATGCATACACTTCACCTCCGGCAATGTAGAAAAAAAATAATATTCTTAAGCTATATTTTACCCCTCAAAATTATACCCCTTACTTTATAAACGATGATTAATCTGATGTCAATTTTCATCTCTGTTCATTGTCATACAAATGACAAGGGTAATTGTATATTTAATCAGTGGTTAAATTAAGAGGCATTTATAAGTAATGGGATGTATGTTTTATAACACGTGGGTATACATGATTCGGCCATTAACGGGGTGGATGGCACAGATCAACTATAATTTACCCCGGTGTGTTTTTAAAGGGGCGGATAGCACAGATTGACTAGCACAGGGAGTGTTTACCGCGGGAATGATTAGAGTGGAAATATTATAGGCTGATTATGCTAATAATCTATGCTTAATCGTTCGTCTGTCGCACTTGACAGACACAATAGATTTCTTAAATGCGACAGATGGAGGGATATGCTATCATTAGGCTATTTTCACTGTCTAAAGTACAATTTTCTAGTATGTCGGTAGCACGTAGGCTGCCAGTCCAACACGCGACTGAATAATCAACAGTTATGGCGCTCCATCGCTTCACGTAATTCAGTACAAAAACATTGACACAGCGCTGCAGCCGATTGTAATAAGGCCGGCCCGCTGGGTTAGTTTGCGCTTCATAACTCAGTTTGTGCACAAAAAAATTCATTTCAACGCTTTGATACTAGTAGGGATATTAATTACTGACTTTAATGACTAAGTCAGAACATTAAAATTTCAACAATCAAATAAAATAAGTTTTACTTATGTTGAAAAAACTTTTCAAATCAAGCTTTTACAATGAACACTTCCCAACTCCATCATGAGACTCTGCCGACTTTGGACATCATTTAGGTCCGTAACACTTGTCAGACAAATCCAAAGAGCCCAAATACGACGGAGTTATGTTAAGAAGTTGAGGAGTTCCTATAGCCACGTCTCAGCTCCATCATGAGACCACCACCATGGTATAACTAGCGGCATCAGTTATGATCACAAACGTCACCTGCGCATTCGCTGGTTTTTCGGTCTCTTTGGCGGAATGAAGAAGACGGGGGGCGCCGAGGCACGCGATTGGTTTGTCAGTCGATGCTCGTCGTCTGTTGGACTATTCTCTATTACGTATTGTCAACTGTCTATTGTCTATTGGGCCAAAAATGTGCATGCACGATCTGTGATCAAGATCCCTGCCGATGCTTATACCATATTATTCTCTCAATCTCAGCTCAATCGGTTGAGAGGAACTGGTCTAAAGTTCAGTTGTAAGATTTCGCGGAAGTTATATAAAAGCCGGTAAGAAAAACCACGTGAATCGTTAACAAAACGAATTTTGACAAACACAAAGGGAGCAATAGAAATAAAAATCCTCTTTTCTTCTAAAAATCTTGCTTTTGTTATTAAATGGTTCGAGAGGAAACAAAGAACAGTTTATTTTCCTGTTCTCCTCATCAATCGAGAGGGGTGTAGAGGGGCAGGGGGTGAGGGGGGGTGAATATGATGGTGTTCAGGTGACGAACGACCCGTCGCGAACCTTTATTGAACCCCATTTATTATGGGTTTTGTTTAGCGTGACAAATCATTTTTATGTTCATGTAATAATACGTGTTTTTTGGCACACGGTTTCTGGAAAATGGTTTAAGGGTCAGCACCATGCAAAAGTCTTACGGGGGAACCATAACTTTATATAGAAAACGTAAAGAAATAGCCACGAAAAAAAAAGTCTGACTAGTTAAAGAGTTTCACTAGTGGCTAATGAAATCGTATTGAGAATAAATCTTGTAGATTAATGTAAAAAAAATATTGAAAATCACTAAAAACGTGCAAAAAGCAATGCCGTGCAACCATAACTTTAGCGTAAATAAGAACAAACACTTAATAAAATTTACTTAATTATAAGCTACAAAGAACAGAGTAGTAGCTGATAGTTTTTTTTTTCCATATCAATACTTCTGTTTTGTGTAAACAATTCACAAACTTTCTGAATTTTTCGCACGAATTTCAAATACAAATTACTATGGTGACACACGTTTTCTGACAACAGCAATTCGCAGACATCTACAGCTCAGTCGCCTGCGGGCTCTCAACGAGAGACCACGTCGCTTGAAAGAAAGTCACGTGATAAGCACGTGGTAAGCGTTGCGTATAATACCTACACATCACCCGTGCACAGAGGTCGACATTCCAAATTCTAGGAAAAAAAATATTAGGTTTTTACACCTTGTTATTTGCTTAGCAACGGTCAAGCTTGAGTCTAGGAGGAGGTCTATAGGTACCATAAAACTTTTACTAGAATTGATAATCACAATAATTATGTATGAATGATGTGTGTATGTATGTATGTACGCTACAACGTAATACATAATATTATTTAGTTTATGTGATAGGTACCTACTTATTTTAAGCGTGTTGAGTAGGTACATACAGTTCGTAAAATGTAAATGTTGAGTCCTGTGAGTGTGAGTGTGTGACACAAATGTCAAATACGAATAAATAAATAATGTCAAAATGATTTCAAAATGCACGTATTTGACATCTGTCATAGGAATTAAGCTATTTTACGAACTATAGGTATAACTAGCGGCGTCAGTTATGATCACAAACGTCACCTGCGCATTAGTTTTCGGTCTCTTTGGCGGAATGAAGAAGATGGGGGGTGACTGGTTCGTCAGTCGATGCTTGTCGTCTATTGGACTATTTTCTATTACGTATTGTCAACTGTCTATTGCCTATTGGGCCAAAAATGTACATGCGCGATCTGTGATCATCTTTAATGCCGGTACCTATACCTACTACCTAATTATTTGTTATCTTTTACAAGTACCTATGTGGATACCTAATAAAATAGAACCTACCTATTTCTGTAATAATGTAGGTACTAACAATGATTATGTAAAAACTAAACTAAATATGTACAGTTTAGCATTTGATTTTTTTTTACAGAAATATACTTACTCGTAATTATGAGTGCTGTCAAACCAAAATATAAAGGCCATATCGCCAGCAGGAAATGCGTGCATTATTCCAAAAAACGAAAAAGGTGAGTAGGTACCTAGTGTAGCCACCACAGGTACCTACCTGTAGGTACCTACGTACCTACATTAAGGCAAAATTTGGCCTTCCCGCTTTTACGGTATTCGTGCAGTGTTCGGATGGAGGTGTTGGGAGGCACTCCATACATGAAACTGAGGGATGAGAAATTTTTTTCATGCACTCCTAAGTCTAGGAATAGGTCTTTAAAAATAACGTGAAGTGAGTGAGTGTCTTTTTTATTTAGGCGAATAGGTATTTGGTGATAATAATATAGGTAATGCGTAGGGATTGCAATCCGGCACCAATTTCAATCCAGCCGCATCCGGCCGGATTCCCACCAATTCGACCGGATCCGGCGGGATTGCTGGCATAAAAACGATTTTTTTTTTTCGTTCTAAAATCATTTATGTAAAACAACATGATCAAGTGAGTGTATTATAAACGTATGAAGTTTATAAAAAAACAACAGTTTATTTCTTATAAAATCAACTTTATTTACGCTACCTAAAGCAACAATTACGAATCAATAAAAATGTAGTAGATAAAGTGTAACTAGTTAATTTTTTATCTTTTGACAGGGTTACTGGTAGGTAATATGCTGGCAATCCATTACGGGGATGAAGGAGATATCATTTGCAACCAAATGACCTCTATTCAAATGTCAACCACTTTTGTCATTTTATGTTTTTAGGGTGCCGTAGTAAAACTAGGAACCCTTATAGTTTCGTCACGTCCATCTGTTTGTCTCTCTGTCCGTCTGTCACACCCTTGTCATATCCACAGTTCATCACCAATTTGTATGAAACTTCGCAGATAGATGTCTGTAAGCCGCCATAAAAGCCTGTAGTGGAAAAATAAAATAATTATTGGGATTTTTTTTTTATTTTTATTTGAATAGGTCTTTGAAAATAACAAAAGGGTTTCAAATTAGATTTTTTATTTAAGTGCATATTCAGTGAACTAGGAGCTCTGAAAGTCGTTAACCATGTCCCCCCCCACTGTAATTTTCCAACCACGTTATCGAAAATCTGAAAAAAATCAAGCTATAGGTACCTACAGCTTCTAATAAATACTTTCGATGAAAATTGGTTTGACTAAGATACGTCAAAAACTTTTTAAAATATTTACTATTTTCAGTTTTGAGTTTAACAACCGCAAAAATAACTTTGTATTTCATAGCAATATAATGAAATACAAACTTATATTTGCGGTCGGCAGACTGAAATACTTCTTGCTACGGAACCCTAGACTGTGCGTTGTCCGACACGCCCTTGCTCGGTTTTTGAAGATGCTATACAACTTTTCAAATGGATAAAATAATGATGTATTTAAGTATATTATCTGCTTGCTAACACTTCAATACATAGTATTCAATCATAAAATGACAATTATCTTCAATCGTTTTTAAATCAAATATCAAATTACTCGATAAAAATAGTTGATATTTGCATGGGGTCATAAGAGGTCATTTGGTTGCAAATGATCTCTGTTGTAATACAATGCGTGCACGAGTGAGCAAGACACGACGTTTTAATTTTTTTTTTCTTATTCCAATATTGGATTACTCAATATCGCAATTGAAATAACGAAAAAATCGATCCGAGATTCCGATATGTCGAGATTCCGAGATTCCGTACCCTGCTCGGGACCCCTAATAGGACTGAACCATACGCACCCATACGCACAGAACAATAATACTCTGGCGAGCCCATACGCGCCCATAGTAGAACTAGAACCCATAATTCCCGAAAAAAATTGATCCCGATTGCGACTGTCTGCAATGTCGTCTTGTTATTTTTTTTTTGTGGTTTTGCTTATATTACGGACACTGATTAGCCGGGCTCTATTAATAAGGACCGATCAGTATTAATAATGACCAAGAGCGTCGGTCAAATTGATAAGTTTATTACTATGACCGGTCATTATTTTTGAAAAATTAATATGGCGCCTAGTTGTCACTTCGCTAGATATATTGAATCTTGATTACTGTCATGTATTGTGAGTTGTGACACTTACAAGAATAAGGCAAATCGATTGACGTAAGAATAATTATTAAAATCGGCCCACGCGTTTGGTCTCTAGAGCTGGAGCGCCACAAAGGAACAAACATACATACATATACTTATAGGCTGATAAACACATACCCTCCTTTGTGTCGCGCAGTCAGGTAAAAACATTGACAAACACTCATCGTCTTTGTTTTTGAAAATCGCAATAGCTATAATATAAATATTGATGGACACATAAAAAAACTCTGTGCATTGAACCACCCCCTCTCCAATCCTTCTTTAAATGCAATTAAGAAAAAAAAACAAAATAATACTAACTACCTACTACGCTACTTAATATTTTATTATGTCCACGTTGATCGTCGCACAAGACCACTGTTGTCGTCGATCGCTGTGTGGGTAGCGCTTCAATACCTAATTTTGACAGATTTTGACAGATTCTGACTCGAGCCTGCGCCATATAGGACCCTTAAGTTTAAAAAAAATTACGAAATCCTTTCTGGGACTTTTTATACTTTATAAACACTAGTAGCTGTTTCCGCGGTTTCACCCCCGTCGCTCGGCTCCTAAGGTTCGTAGCGTGGTAATAAATAGCCTATACAATTTCTCATGAATCTGGCTATCATATACAAAAATATTTTTTGGTATTCCACCGGTGGTTCCAGAGATTAGCCCGTTCATACAAGGAAACAAACAAACTCTTCAGCGTTATAATATTAGTAAGTATAGATTCGCGTTATTCTTCTCCATGATTACACATACACTCTCTCTCAGCCGATTTCAATGAGTTTGATTCATCATTCATCATGAACAAAAGTGTTTCTTAGTGTCATAAATATCTCCAATACATCTTTGATGTCAGATAGAATTGAGCAACGTATGTCACAGTTCAAAAGAAAGGGTCTGTTTACATTGTTATGTTGACGCCTTGGACTTCCACCAAAATCTCTCAATCTGTACTGGCAACCACAAAAGTGTTCAAATTAAATATTGTTTTTTATTTATTTTTTTATTTTTTTATTTTTTTATTAAACATTGCCTTGCCAATCATGCATTTGAGGAGATTAGTTAAATTATATCAGAAATTCAAAAATTATAGGCTTCAGTTACGAAACAAAAGAAATGACTACGTATTTCCAGTTACGAAACTCTAAGATGCTCAATCTACAAATTAATTTAAACATTCACTAATTAAAGAAGCAAGAAGACAAGAATCTGAGAAATTCGCATAATAATAATTCACGCCCGCTCGCAAACTAAGCTAATGAAACATGGCGCATTCACAGCGCGCAATGAACACTGCAGCTTATTAATTCACGTAAAACGACGTCGCGATCCAAATTGCCTACAAAACAGTTATTACGGAAAGGAGCGCAGACATTCAAAACCGTAAAAACATGGCGAATGAACCCATCGTTCAACAATTTCCCCTTAAACATCAGAGGCTATTTGCTCCATTTATTGTTACGAAATGGATATTCGGGCGGTAAAACAAAGCTTCTGTTACCAAATTATAATTTCGTGAAAACGCGAAAATTCTCCGTATTTTGTAGACGATGTTGATTAAGTTTACTGTGCTATTAAATTGGACCGCAAATGTAAACTGTCTCGTTTTATCTTATTGCTCTCTTAAGTTTTATTTGTTGGAAGCAGCACTTTAGATATCTTGCAATTAAAAAATGAACACGAAATTTTTTACAAAATCTTAGCTCTTTTCTCCATCTCTCTCTCTCTTCCAATATCACTTCACTTCAACGTAACGAAAACCCATCACCGAGAGCAAAAGAAATTCGAACATGTTTCATTCGACCTTAAAATTTTAGTGTAACTTCAAATATTTATATCCAGGCTCAATATTAGAGATCGGACATTTCCAACACGTTCGTCTTTCAAGCAATATTGAACTGTATTGGCGTTTGATATGGTTGATATTCAGTTGGATTAGAAAAGCTTTTCTCCACTCAGCTCAATTCGCATCGACCCCATCGCGGGTTTCTTACGATTTTATTTCTCGTATGATCTAAGCCGCACCTACTAGACATCTGTGTTATATTTTAGAAGTATTTTCTTCATCTAGACTTCTCCTAAACATCAGAAGTGTTTGGCTTTTAACCTATTTCACGGTATCATCTCATTATAGTATCAATAGCTGTTGCCCACGACATGGTCTGCGTGAAAGTGGATGAAAAGTAGGTAGCCTACATGTTTCTGCAGGTCTCAGGCTACCTCTCTTTGTCAAATTTTATCCAAATCAGTCCAACAGTTTTAGCGAGGAGGAGTAACAAACACACACATTAGTGTGATTCTGATTAGTATCTGGAGTAAAAAGTTTCTAAGTATGTGTTTACCTTGGGGGGAAGGGGATGTTAATTAACAACATTGGAATAGAAAATGTCTCTACAGTGATAATTTTGTTTGTTTACAGTGTAATGTAGGTACTTCCAACTAATAAACTTAATGCTTTTCCTGGCACATAGATCAACGCGGAAACAAAGTTAACACAATACACTGTACATATCACAGGACTAACACGTTTACGACAAAAATAAAAAAGATAACCGCACAGTGTGCGACTGTACCGTCATAATTTTAGTACACACATGCACAGTTGGGTATAATTGTGAACAGCTGTGCCCACAGTGGAGCTACAACAGTAAACCTACTCCGCAACACCCTTGAGCTTTGTTTACTATAAAAGCGATTCCGGTGGAAATAAAAACGTGCGCGTTGATAAGTCGTAAAACAGAGCGAATGGCAGCCATTGACCGGTGTGACGTCACAATTCGGTAGTAACCTGTGCTTGATGTATTTCTGTCAGTGTTGTGACGTGTGGGCGTGTATTTCAATGCTTTTTATATTGATAGGAATGTTGGCTAAACACAATCGATTCGTTTGATAGTTCGATCGCTTTAAGACTACTTACTCATTCCTCTCTTTGATTTTTCTCTTTGATTTGAGGTTAAAAGTGGAATCTTAAAAAAAGGCCTTATTATTAGCCACAGTTAAACCAATTATGAACACAGAAAACTGTTGTGTTACTAGACGCGCTCACACGCGCCACGATCATAAAACTGTTGTGTTACTAGACGCGCTCACACGCGCCACGATCATAAAACCATACAGAACGCGGTTTTATGGCATTTTTACTTTTATTGCATTACTGAATTAGATTAACTGGCACACGATGTTATACACGATTGAATAGTTATGTAAACATTATGAAATATGTACACAAAACGCTTTGAAATGGATTTAAATAAAGCCCTAAAAAATTAGCAGTAAAAAGTCAGCAAAATCGAACGAAATTTGCTGGAGAATTTGTTGCTTTTTAGTTGCTAATTAGTTGCCAAAAAATTAATTTTGTTGCTCCAGCCGATTTCTCAAAAACGACGTTACTGCTAACTTTACATTAAGATAGCAAAAACTTTTTCAAAAACGATAATATCAAATCGTTCTATGCGGGACAATTTGTTGCTAATTAGTTGCTGATAAGTTGCATAAAAATTAATTTTGTTGCTCCAGCCAATTTCTCAAAAATGACGTTACTGCTAACTTTACATTAAGATAGCAAAAACTTTTGCAAAAACGATAATATCGAATCGTTCTACTCGGGACAATTTGTTGCTAATTTGTTGCTGATTAGTTGCCTAAAAATTATTTTTGTTGCTCCAGCCGGTTTCTCAATATCGCCTTTTGCCAGTTTCGCATATGTTTTTAAATACCTTTGAGATCACTTTGAATTTGTTGCTGACGGTTTTTGCTATAATATAGGCTTACAGAGCCTGCAACAAAATAGAAACAAAAAATCGGCCATGTTTCTTAATGCAAATACTTTGAAATAGTATTCTGCCAGCTTCAAAGACATTTTGGAATGCCTTTGAGATCATTTTGATTTTGTTGCTGAAGCATTTTGCCATAATACAGACCTACAGAGTCAGCAACAAAATAGAAACAAAAAATCGGCCATGTTTCTTAATGCAAATACCTTGAAATAGTATTCTGCCAGCTTCAAATACATTTCTGAATGCCTTGGAGATCACTTTGAATTTGTTGCTGAAGCATTTTGCCATAATACAGACCTACAGAGTCAGCAACAAAATAGAAACAAAAAATCGGCCATATTTCTTAATGCAAATACCTTGAAATAGTATTCTGCCAGCTTCAAATACATTTTTGAATGCCTTGGAGATCACTTTGAATTTGTTGCTGACGTATTTTGCTATAATACGGGCTTGTAGAGCCAGCAAAAAAATAGAAACAAAAAATCGGCCATGTTTCTTAATGCAAATATCTTGAAATCGTATTCTGCCAGCTTCAAATACATTTTTGAATGCCTTTGAGATCACTTTGAATTTGTTGCTGAAGCATTTTGCCATAATACAGACCTACAGAGCCAGCAACAAAATAGAAACAAAAAATCGGCCATGTTTCTTAATGCAAATACCTTGAAATAGTATTCTGCCAGCTTCAAATACATTTTTGAATGCCTTGGAGATCACTTTGAATTTGTTGCTGAAGCATTTTGCCATAATACAGACCTACAGAGTCAGCAACAAAATAGAAACAAAAAATTGGCCATGTTTCTTAATGCAAATACCTTGAAATAGTATTCTGCCAGCTTCAAATACATTTCTGAATGCCTTGGAGATCACTTTGAATTTGTTGCTGAAGCATTTTGCCATAATACAGACCTACAGAGTCAGCAACAAAATAGAAACAAAAAATCGGCCATATTTCTTAATGCAAATACCTTGAAATAGTATTCTGCCAGCTTCAAATACATTTTTGAATGCCTTGGAGATCACTTTGAATTTGTTGCTGACGTATTTTGCTATAATACGGGCTTGTAGAGCCAGCAAAAAAATAGAAACAAAAAATCGGCCATGTTTCTTAATGCAAATATCTTGAAATCGTATTCTGCCAGCTTCAAATACATTTTTGAATGCCTTTGAGATCACTTTGAATTTGTTGCTGAAGCATTTTGCCATAATACAGACCTACAGAGCCAGCAACAAAATAGAAACAAAAAATCGGCCTGTTTCTTAATGCAAGTACCTTGCAATAGTATTCTGCCAGCTTCAAAGACATTTTTGAATGCCTCTGAGATCACTTTGAATTTGTTGCTGAAGCATTTTGCCATAATACAGACCTACAGAGCCAGCAACAAAATAGAAACAAAAAATCGGCCGTGTTTCTTAATGCAAATACTTTGAAATAGTATTCTGCCAGCTTCAAAAACATTTCTAAATGCCTTGGAGATCACTACGAATTTGTTGCTGACATATTTTGCTATGATACGGGCTTTTAGAGCCAGCAAAAAAATAGAAACAAAAAATCGGCCATGTTTCTTCATGCAAATATCTTGAAATCGTATTCTGCCAGCTTTAAATACATTTTTAAATGCCTTTGAGGTCACTTTGAATTTGTTGCTGACCCATTTTGCTATAATACAGGCTTAAAGAGCCAGCAACAAAATAGAAACAAAAAATCGGCCATGTTTCTTAATGCAAATACCTTGAAATAGTATTCTGCCAGCTTCAAATACATTTTTGAATGCCTTGGAGATCACTTTGAATTTGTTGCTGAAGCATTTTGCCATAATACAGACCTACAGAATCAGCAACAAAATAGAAACAAAATATCGGCCATGTTTCTTAATGCAAATACCTTGAAATAATATTCTGCCAGCTTCAAATACATTTATGAATGCCTTGGAGATCACTTGGAATTTGTTGCTGAAGCATTTTGCCATAATACAGACCTACAGAGCCAGCAACAAAATAGAAACAAAAAATCGGCCATGTTTCTTAATGCAAATACCTTGAAATAGTATTCTGCCAGCTTCAAATACATTTCTGAATGCCTTGGAGATCACTTGGAATTTGTTGCTGAAGCATTTTGCCATAATACAGACCTACAGAGCCAGCAACAAAATAGAAACAAAAAATCGGCCATGTTTCTTAATGCAAATACCTTGAAATAGTATTCTGCCAGCTTCAAATACATTTCTGAATGCCTTGGAGATCACTTGGAATTTGTTGCTGAAGCATTTTGCCATAATACAGACCTACAGAATCAGCAACAAAATAGAAACAAAAAATCGGCCATATTTCTTAATGCAAATACCTTGAAATCGTATTTTGCCAGCTTTTAATACATTTCTGAATGCCTTGGAGATCACTTTGAATTTGTTGCTAAAGCATTTTGCCATAATACAGACCTACAGAATCAGCAACAAAATAGAAACAAAAAATCGGCCATGTTTCTTAATGCAAATACCTTGAAATAGTATTCTGCCAGCTTCAAATACATTTTTGAATGCCTTGGAGATCACTTTGAATTTGTTGCTGAAGCATTTTGCCATAAAACAGACCTACAGAGTCAGCAACAAAATAGAAACAAAAAATCGGCCATGTTTCTTAATGCAAATACCTTGAAATAGTATTCTGCCAGCTTAAAATACATTTCTGAATGCCCTGGAGATCACTTGGAATTTGTTGCTGAAGCATTTTGCCATAATACAGACCTACAGAGCCAGCAACAAAATAGAAACAAAAAATCGGCCATGTTTCTTAATGCAAATACTTTAAAATAGTATTCTGCCAGCTTCAAAGACATTTTGGAATGCCTTTGAGATCATTTTGAATTTGTAGCTGAAGCATTTTGCCATAATACAGACCTACAGAGTCAGCAACAAAATAGAAACAAAAAATCGGCTATGTTTCTTAATGCAAATACCTTGAAATAGTATTCTGCCAGCTTCAAATACATTTGAATGCCTTGGAGATCACTTTGAATTTGTTGCTGAAGCATTTTGCCATAACACAGACCTACAGAGTCAGCAACAAAATAGAAACAAAAAATCGGCCATGTTTCTTAATGCAAGTACCTTGAAATAGTATTCTGCCAGCTTCAAATACATTTCTGAATGCCTTGGAGATCACTTGGAATTTGTTGCTGAAGCATTTTGCCATAATACAGACCTACAGAGCCAGCAACAATATAGAAACAAAAAATCGGCCATGTTTCTTAATGCAAATACTTTGAAATAGTATTTTGCTAGCTTCAAAGACATTTTGGAATGCCTTTGAGATCATTTTGAATTTGTTGCTGAAGCATTTTGCCATACTACAGACCTACAGAGTCAGCAACAAAATAGAAACAAAAAATCGGCCATGTTTCTTAATGCAAATACCTTCAAATAGTATTCTGCCAGCTTCAAATACATTTCTGAATGCCTTGGAGATCACTTGGAATTTGTTGCTGAAGCATTTTGCCATAATACAGCCACCTACAGAGCCAGCAACAAAATAGAAACAAAAAATCGGCCATGTTTCTTAATGCAAATACCTTGAAATAGTATTCTGCCAGCTTAAAATACATTTCTGAATGCCTTGGAGATCACTTTGAATTTGTTGCTGACGTATTTTGCTATAATATGGGCTTGTAGAGCCAGCAAAAAAATAGAAACAAAAAATCGGCCATGTTTCTTAATGCAAATATCTTGAAATCGTATTCTGCCAGCTTCAAATACATTTTTGAATGCCTTTGAGATCACTTTGAATTTGTTGCTAAAGCATTTTGCTATAATACAGACCTACAGATACGCAACAAAATAGAAACAAAAAATCGGCCTGTTTCTTAATGCAAGTACCTTGCAATAGTATTCTGCCAGCTTCAAAGACATTTTTGAATGCCTCTGAGATCACTTTGAATTTGTTGCTGAAGCATTTTGCCATAATACAGACCTACAGAGCCAGCAACAAAATAGAAACAAAAAATCGGCTGTGTTTCTTAATGCAAATACTTTGAAATAGTATTCTGCCAGCTTCAAAAACATTTCTAAATGCCTTGGAGATCACTATGAATTGGTTGCTGACGTATTTTGCTATGATACGGGCTTATAGAGCCAGCAAAAAAATAGAAACAAAAAATCGGCCATGTTTCTTCATGCAAATATCTTGAAATCGTATTCTGCCAGCTTTAAATACATTTTTAAATGCCTTTGAGGTCACTTTGAATTTGTTGCTGACCCATTTTGCTATAATACAGGCTTAAAGAGCCAGCAACAAAATAGAAACAAAAAATCGGCCATGTTTCTTAATGCAAATACCTTGAAATCGTATTTTGCCAGCTTTAAATACATTTCTGAATGCCTTGGAGATCACTTTGAATTTGTTGCTGAAGCATTTTGCCATAATACAGACCTACAGAATCAGCAACAAAATAGAAACAAAAAATCGGCCATATTTCTTAATGCAAATACCTTGAAATAGTATTCTGCCAGCTTCAAATACATTTTTGAATGCCTTGGAGAACACTTTGAATTTGTTGCTGAAGCATTTTGCCATAAAACAGACCTACAGAGTCAGCAACAAAATAGAAACAAAAAATCGGCCATGTTTCTTAATGCAAATACCTTGAAATAGTATTCTGCCAGCTTCAAATACATTTCTGAATGCCCTGGAGATCACTTGGAATTTGTTGCTGAAGCATTTTGCCATAATACAGACCTACAGAGCCAGCAACAAAATAGAAACAAAAAATCGGCCATGTTTCTTAATGCAAATACCTTGAAATAGTATTCTGCCAGCTTCAAATACATTTCTGAATGCCTTGGAGATCACTTTGAATTTGTTGCTGAAGCATTTTGCCATAATACAGACCTACAGAGTCAGCAACAAAATAGAAACAAAAAATCGGCCATATTTCTTAATGCAAATACCTTGAAATAGTATTCTGCCAGCTTCAAATACATTTCTGAATGCCTTGGAGATCACTTGGAATTTGTTGCTGAAGCATTTTGCCATAATACAGACCTACAGAGCCAGCAACAAAATAGAAACAAAAAATCGGCCATGTTTCTTAATGCAAATACTTTGAAATAGTATTTTGCCAGCTTCAAAGACATTTTGGAATGCCTTTGAGATCATTTTGAATTTGTTGCTGAAGCATTTTGCCATAATACAGACCTACAGAGTCAGCAACAAAATAGAAACAAAAAATCGGCTATGTTTCTTAATGCAAATACCTTGAAATAGTATTCTGCCAGCTTCAAATACATTTTTGAATGCCTTGGAGATCACTTTGAATTTGTTGCTGAAGCATTTTGCCATAATACAGACCTACAGAGCCAGCAACAAAATAGAAACAAAAAATCGGCCATGTTTCTTAATGCAAATACTTTGAAATAGTATTCTGCCAGCTTCAAATACATTTCTGAATGCCTTGGAGATCACTTGGAATTTGTTGCTGAAGCATTTTGCCATAATACAGACCTACAGAGTCAGCAACAAAATAGAAACAAAAAATCGGCCATGTTTCTTAATGCAAATACCTTGAAATAGTATTCTGCCAGCTTCAAATACATTTCTGAATGCCCTGGAGATCACTTGGAATTTGTTGCTGAAGCATTTTGCCATAATACAGACCTACAGAGCCAGCAACAAAATAGAAACAAAAAATCGGCCATGTTTCTTCATGCAAATATCTTGAAATCGTATTCTGCCAGCTTTAAATACATTTTTAAATGCCTTTGAGGTCACTTTGAATTTGTTGCTGACCCATTTTGCTATAATACAGGCTTAAAGAGCCAGCAACAAAATAGAAACAAAAAATCGGCCATGTTTCTTAATGCAAATACCTTGAAATAGTATTCTGCCAGCTTCAAATACATTTCCGAATGCCCTGGAGATCACTTGGAATTTGTTGCTGAAGCATTTTGCCATAATACAGACCTACAGAGCCAGCAACAAAATAGAAACAAAAAATCGGTCATGTTTCTTAATGCAAATACTTTGAAATAGTATTCTGCCAGCTTCAAAGACATTTTGCAATGCCTTGGAGATCACTTTGAATTTGTTGCTGAAGCATTTTGCCATAATACAGACCTACAGAATCAGCAACAAAATAGAAACAAAAAATCGGCCATGTTTCTTAATGCAAATATCTTGAAATAGTATTCTGCCAGCTTCAAATACATTTCTGAATGCCTTGGAGATCACTTTGAATTTGTTGCTGAAGCATTTTGTCATAATACAGACCTACAGAGCCAGCAACAAAATAGAAACAAAAAATCGGCTATGTTTCTTAATGCAAATACCTTGAAATAGTATTCTGCCAGCTTCAAATACATTTTTGAATGCCTTTGAGATCACTTTGAATTTGTTGCTGAAGCATTTTGCAATAATACAGACCTACAGAATCAGCAACAAAATAGAAACAAAAAATCGGCCATGTTTCTTAATGCAAATACCTTGAAATAGTATTCTGCCAGCTTCAAATACATTTCTGAATGCCTTGGAGATCACTTGGAATTTGTTGCTGAAGCATTTTGCCATAATACAGACCTACAGAGCCAGCAACAAAATAGAAACAAAAAATCGGCCATGTTTCTTAATGCAAATACTTTGAAATAGTATTCTGCCAGCTTCAAAGACATTTTGGAATGCCTTTGAGATCATTTTGAATTTGTTGCTGAAGCATTTTGCCATAATACAGACCTACAGAGTCAGCAACAAAATAGAAACAAAAAATCGGCCATGTTTCTTAATGCAAATACCTTTAAATGGCCGATTTTTTGTTTCTATTTTGTTGCTGACTCTGTAGGTCTGTATTATGGCAAAATGCTTCAGCAACAAATTCCAAGTGATCTCCAAGGCATTCAGAAATGTATTTGAAGCTGGCAGAATACTATTTCAAAGTATTTGCATTAAGAAACATGGCCGATTTTTTGTTTCTATTTTGTTGCTGGCTCTGTAGGTCTGTTTTATGGCAAAATGCTTCAGCAACAAATTCAAAGTGATCTCCAAGGCATTCAGAAATGTATTTGAAGCTGGCAGAATACTATTTCAAGGTATTTGCATTAAGAAACATAGCCGATTTTTTGTTTCTATTTTGTTGCTGACTCTGTAGGTCTGTATTATGGCAAAATGCTTCAGCAACAAATTCAAAATGATCTCAAAGGCATTCCAAAATGTCTTTGAAGCTGGCAAAATACTATTTCAAAGTATTTGCATTAAGAAACATGGCCGATTTTTTGTTTCTATTTTGTTGCTGGCTCTGTAGGTCTGTATTATGGCAAAATGCTTCAGCAACAAATTCCAAGTGATCTCCAAGGCATTCAGAAATGTATTTGAAGCTGGCAGAATACTATTTCAAGGTATTTGCATTAAGAAATATGGCCGATTTTTTGTTTCTATTTTGTTGCTGACTCTGTAGGTCTGTATTATGGCAAAATGCTTCAGCAACAAATTCCAAGTGATCTCCAAGGCATTCAGAAATGTATTTGAAGCTGGCAGAATACTATTTCAAGGTATTTGCATTAAGAATCATGGCCGATTTTTTGTTTCTATTTTGTTGCTGGCTTTGTAGGTCTGTATTATGGCAAAATGCTTCAGCAACAAATTCAAAGTGATCTCCAAGGCATTCAAAAATGTATTTGAAGCTGGCAGAATACTATTTCAAGGTATTTGCATTAAGAAACATGGCCGATTTTTTGTTTCTATTTTGTTGCTGACTCTGTAGGTCTGTTTTATGGCAAAATACTTCAGCAACAAATTCAAAGTGATCTCCAAGGCATTCAAAAATGTATTTGAAGCTGGCAGACTACCATTTCAAGGTATTTGCATTAAGAAACATAGCCGATTTTTTGTTTCTATTTTGTTGCTGGCTCTGTAGGTCTGTATTATGGCAAAATGCTTCAGCAACAAATTCCAAGTGATCTCCAAGGCATTCAGAAATGTATTTGAAGCTGGCAGAATACTATTTCAAGGTATTTGCATTAAGAAACATGGCCGATTTTTTGTTTCTATTTTGTTGCTGACTGTGTAGGTCTGTATTATGGCAAAATGCTTCAGCAACAAATTCATAATGATCTCAAAGGCATTCAGAAATGTATTTGAAGCTAGAAGAATACTATTTAAAGGTATTTGCATTAAGAAACATGGCCGATTTTTTGTTTCTATTTTGTTGCTGACTCTGTAGGTCTGTATTATGGCAAAATGCTTCAGCAACAAATTCATAATGATCTCAAAGGCATTCCAAAATGTCTTTGAAGCTGGCAGAATACTATTTCAAAGTATTTGCATTAAGAAACATGGCCGATTTTTTGTTTCTATTTTGTTGCTGACTCTGTAGGTCTGTATTATGGCAAAATGCTTCAGCAACAAATTCCAAGTGATCTCCAAGGCATTCAGAAATGTATTTGAAGCTGGCAGAATACTATTTCAAGGTATTTGCATTAAGAAACATGGCCGATTTTTTGTTTCTATTTTGTTGCTGATTCTGTAGGTCTGTATTATGGCAAAATGCTTCAGCAACAAATTCAAAGTGATCTCAGAGGCATTCAAAAATGTATTTGAAGCTGGCAGAATACTATTTCAAGGTATTTGCATTAAGAAACATGGCCGATTTTTTGTTTCTATTTTGTTGCTGACTCTGTAGGTCTGTATTATGGCAAAATACTTCAGCAACAAATTCAAAGTGATCTCCAAGGCATTCAAAAATGTATTTGAAGCTGGCAGAATACTATTTCAAGGTATTTGCATTAAGAAACATAGCCGATTTTTTGTTTCTATTTTGTTGCTGGCTCTGTATGTCTGTATTATGGCAAAATGCTTCAGCAACAAATTCCAAGTGATCTCCAAGGCATTCAGAAATGTATTTGAAGCTGGCAGAATACTATTTCAAGGTATTTGCATTAAGAAACATGGCCGATTTTTTGTTTCTATTTTGTTGCTGACTCTGTAGGTCTGTTTTATGGCAAAATGCTTCAGCAACAAATTCAAAGTGATCTCCAAGGCATTCAGAAATGTATTTGAAGCTAGAAGAATACTATTTAAAGGTATTTGCATTAAGAAACATGGCCGATTTTTTGTTTCTATTTTGTTGCTGACTCTGTAGGTCTGTATTATGGCAAAATGCTTCAGCAACAAATTCAAAGTGATCTCCAAGGCATTCAGAAATGTCTTTGAAGCTGGCAGAATACTATTTCAAGGTATTTGCATTAAGAAACATGGCCGATTTTTTGTTTCTATTTTGTTGCTGGCTCTGTAGGTCTGTATTATGGCAAAATGCTTCAGCAACAAATTCAAAATGATCTCAAAGGCATTCCAAAATGTCTTTGAAGCTGGCAAAATACTATTTCAAAGTATTTGCATTAAGAAACATGGCCGATTTTTTGTTTCTATTTTGTTGCTGGCTCTGTAGGTCTGTATTATGGCAAAATGCTTCAGCAACAAATTCCAAGTGATCTCCAAGGCATTCAGAAATGTATTTGAAGCTGGCAGAATACTATTTCAAGGTATTTGCATTAAGAAATATGGCCGATTTTTTGTTTCTATTTTGTTGCTGACTCTGTAGGTCTGTATTATGGCAAAATGCTTCAGCAACAAATTCCAAGTGATCTCCAAGGCATTCAGAAATGTATTTGAAGCTGGCAGAATACTATTTCAAGGTATTTGCATTAAGAATCATGGCCGATTTTTTGTTTCTATTTTGTTGCTGGCTTTGTAGGTCTGTATTATGGCAAAATGCTTCAGCAACAAATTCAAAGTGATCTCCAAGGCATTCAAAAATGTATTTGAAGCTGGCAGAATACTATTTCAAGGTATTTGCATTAAGAAACATGGCCGATTTTTTGTTTCTATTTTGTTGCTGACTCTGTAGGTCTGTTTTATGGCAAAATACTTCAGCAACAAATTCAAAGTGATCTCCAAGGCATTCAAAAATGTATTTGAAGCTGGCAGACTACCATTTCAAGGTATTTGCATTAAGAAACATAGCCGATTTTTTGTTTCTATTTTGTTGCTGGCTCTGTAGGTCTGTATTATGGCAAAATGCTTCAGCAACAAATTCCAAGTGATCTCCAAGGCATTCAGAAATGTATTTGAAGCTGGCAGAATACTATTTCAAGGTATTTGCATTAAGAAACATGGCCGATTTTTTGTTTCTATTTTGTTGCTGACTCTGTAGGTCTGTATTATGGCAAAATGCTTCAGCAACAAATTCATAATGATCTCAAAGGCATTCAGAAATGTATTTGAAGCTGGCAGAATACTATTTCAAGGTATTTGCATTAAGAATCATGGCCGATTTTTTGTTTCTATTTTGTTGCTGGCTTTGTAGGTCTGTATTATGGCAAAATGCTTCAGCAACAAATTCAAAGTGATCTCCAAGGCATTCAAAAATGTATTTGAAGCTGGCAGAATACTATTTCAAGGTATTTGCATTAAGAAACATGGCCGATTTTTTGTTTCTATTTTGTTGCTGACTCTGTAGGTCTGTTTTATGGCAAAATACTTCAGCAACAAATTCCAAGTGATCTCCAAGGCATTCAGAAATGTATTTGAAGCTGGCAGAATACTATTTCAAGGTATTTGCATTAAGAAACATGGCCGATTTTTTGTTTCTATTTTGTTGCTGACTCTGTAGGTCTGTATTATGGCAAAATGCTTCTTCAACAAATTCCAAGTGATCTCCAAGGCATTCAGAAATGTATTTGAAGCTGGCAGAATACTATTTCAAGCTATTTACATAAAGAAACATGGCCGATTTTTTGTTTCTATTTTGTTGCTGGCTCTGTAGGTCTGTATTATGGCAAAATGCTTCAGCAACAAATTCCAAGTGATCTCCAAGGCATTCAGAAATGTATTTGAAGCTGGCAGAATACTATTTCAAGGTATTTGCATTAAGAAACATGGCCGATTTTTTGTTTCTATTTTGTTGCTGGCTCTGTAGGTCTGTATTATGGCAAAATGCTTCAGCAACAAATTCCAAGTGATCTCCAAGGCATTCAGAAATGTATTTGAAGCTGGCAGAATACTATTTCAAGCTATTTACATAAAGAAACATGGCCGATTTTTTGTTTCTATTTTGTTGCTGGCTCTGTAGGTCTGTATTATGGCAAAATGCTTCAGCAACAAATTCCAAGTGATCTCCAAGGCATTCAGAAATGTATTTGAAGCTGGCAGAATACTATTTCAAGGTATTTGCATTAAGAAACATGGCCGATTTTTTGTTTCTATTTTGTTGCTGACTCTGTAGGTCTGTATTATGGTAAAATGCTTCAGCAACAAATTCCAAGTGATCTCCAAGGCATTCAGAAATGTATTTGAAGCTGGCAGAATACTATTTCAAGGTATTTGCATTAAGAAACATGGCCGATTTTTTGTTTCTATTTTGTTGCTGGCTCTGTAGGTCTGTATTATGGCAAAATGCTTCAGCAACAAATTCCAAGTGATCTCCAAGGCATTCAGAAATGTATTTGAAGCTGGCAGAATACTATTTCAAGGTATTTGCATTAAGAAACATGGCCGATTTTTTGTTTCTATTTTGTTGCTGACTCTGTAGGTCTGTATTATGGCAAAATGCTTCTTCAACAAATTCCAAGTGATCTCCAAGGCATTCAGAAATGTATTTGAAGCTGGCAGAATACTATTTCAAGCTATTTACATAAAGAAACATGGCCGATTTTTTGTTTCTATTTTGTTGCTGGCTCTGTAGGTCTGTATTATGGCAAAATGCTTCAGCAACAAATTCCAAGTGATCTCCAAGGCATTCAGAAATGTATTTGAAGCTGGCAGAATACTATTTCAAGGTATTTGCATTAAGAAACATGGCCGATTTTTTGTTTCTATTTTGTTGCTGGCTCTGTAGGTCTGTATTATGGCAAAATGCTTCAGCAACAAATTCCAAGTGATCTCCAAGGCATTCAGAAATGTATTTGAAGCTGGCAGAATACTATTTCAAGCTATTTACATAAAGAAACATGGCCGATTTTTTGTTTCTATTTTGTTGCTGGCTCTGTAGGTCTGTATTATGGCAAAATGCTTCAGCAACAAATTCCAAGTGATCTCCAAGGCATTCAGAAATGTATTTGAAGCTGGCAGAATACTATTTCAAGGTATTTGCATTAAGAAACATGGCCGATTTTTTGTTTCTATTTTGTTGCTGACTCTGTAGGTCTGTATTATGGTAAAATGCTTCAGCAACAAATTCCAAGTGATCTCCAAGGCATTCAGAAATGTATTTGAAGCTGGCAGAATACTATTTCAAGGTATTTGCATTAAGAAACATGGCCGATTTTTTGTTTCTATTTTGTTGCTGGCTCTGTAGGTCTGTATTATGGCAAAATGCTTCAGCAACAAATTCCAAGTGATCTCCAAGGCATTCAGAAATGTATTTGAAGCTGGCAGAATACTATTTCAAGGTATTTGCATTAAGAAACATGGCCGATTTTTTGTTTCTATTTTGTAGCTGGCTCTGTAGGTCTGTATTATGGCAAAATGCTTCAGCAACAAATTCCAAGTGATCTCCAAGGCATTCAGAAATGTATTTAAAGCTGGCAGAATACTATTTCAAGCTATTTACATAAAGAAACATGGCCGATTTTTTGTTTCTATTTTGTTGCTGGCTCTGTAGGTCTGTATTATGGCAAAATGCTTCAGCAACAAATTCCAAGTGATCTCCAAGGCATTCAGAAATGTATTTGAAGCTGGCAGAATACTATTTCAAGGTATTTGCATTAAGAAACATGGCCGATTTTTTGTTTCTATTTTGTTGCTGACTCTGTAGGTCTGTATTATGGTAAAATGCTTCAGCAACAAATTCCAAGTGATCTCCAAGGCATTCAGAAATGTATTTGAAGCTGGCAGAATACTATTTCAAGCTATTTGCATTAAGAAACATGGCCGATTTTTTGTTTCTATTTTGTTGCTGGCTCTGTAGGTCTGTATTATGGCAAAATGCTTCAGCAACAAATTCCAAGTGATCTCCAAGGCATTCAGAAATGTATTTTAAGCTGGCAGAATACTATTTCAAGGTATTTGCATTAAGAAACATGGCCGATTTTTTGTTTCTATTTTGTTGCTGGCTCTGTAGGTGGCTGTATTATGGCAAAATGCTTCAGCAACAAATTCAAAGTGATCTCCAAGGCATTCAGAAATGTATTTTAAGCTGGCAGAATACTATTTCAAGGTATTTGCATTAAGAAACATGGCCGATTTTTTGTTTCTATTTTGTTGCTGGCTCTGTAGGTGGCTGTATTATGGCAAAATGCTTCAGCAACAAATTCCAAGTGATCTCCAAGGCATTCAGAAATGTATTTGAAGCTGGCAGAATACTATTTGAAGGTATTTGCATTAAGAAACATGGCCGATTTTTTGTTTCTATTTTGTTGCTGGCTCTGTAAGCCTGTATTATAGCAAAAACCGTCAGCAACAAATTCAAACTGATCTCAAAGGTATTCAAAAACATATGCGAAACTGGCAAAAGGCGATATTGAGAAACCGGCTGGAGCAACAAAATTAATTTTTAGGCAACTAATCAGCAACAAATTAGCAACAAATTGTCCCGAATAGAACGATTCGATATTATCGTTTTTGCAAAAGTTTTTGCTATCTTAATGTAAATTTAGCAGTAACGTCATTTTTGAGAAATTGGCTGGAGCAACAAAATTAATTTTTATGCAACTTATCAGCAACTAATTAGCAACAAATTGTTCCGCATAGAACGATTCGATATTTTCGTTTTTGAAAAAGTTTTTGCTATCTTAATGTAAAGTTAGCAGTAACGTCGTTTTTGAGAAATCGGCTGGAGCAACAAAATTAATTTTTTGGCAACTAATTAGCAACTAAAAAGCAACAAATTCTCCAGCAAATTTCGTTCGATTTTGCTGACTTTTTACTGCTAATTTTTTAGGGCTTTTAAATAACGGTAGAGTGTCCATTGTTGTGAAGAGATTCTGTAAGGCACTTATTCCAGAACGATACTCGAGCACTCATCTCTGCTTGAGCATAGATTTAGGCTCGTATTACAGAACGATACTCGAGCACAGATCTCTGCTTGAGCATAGATTGAAACTAGTTTCAACCAATCAAATGGTTTTAAATCTATGCTCAAGCAGAGATCGGTGCTCGAGTATCGTTCTGGAATACGGGCCTAAGCGTCTACAGATTGTTGATTTTCAAAATATTAAGATAGAGAGTTTATTTTTCCGAATCATTAAAAGGATGGGCGCATTTTTTTGTGAAGAAAAAGTATTTGTTTTCATTGTTGGATGAATTTAATGATGCGTTGAAAACGACTATTGTTTCTTCCCATACGGACTGAAACGGCAAACGCGATATCGAATGTATCTTTTAACAGTAGGGTTGGAATCAAAGCGTACTAATATTTGGTTTATCTATCGAACTGGGATTTTATTTGATTATTTAATTTGATTTACAATAATAAATTCAATTTTTATGGCGTCGTTCTAAACCGTAGCTATGAGAAAATATGTTTATAATTTGCATGTAAAGTTTTCTTTGGAAAGCGAGGATTCAATCCTTCAATTGTTGAGCTTTTTGCAAAAATCAAAGCAACCAGGTCACAGAACGCCTCAGTAATTGTTTCTTTACAATATTTTTTTACCAAACTCGAGTTACACTTAGTTTTATCAAAGAATATACAATTTATATCATTAAAAACTTCCGCCTGAAACTACACAAAATCTTTACAACACTGTCTTTAATAAAAGCATTTATCTCTATTTTGAACATCAGAAAACTAGGGTAGTCGGTAACTGGAGCAGATGACATCGGTCCGGTGGACAAATGTCTGAAAGGTTCACCGGCAACACGTAATTGACATTGTTCAAATTGTTGGCCGGCCGGTGACCTAGTTACGGTATTTTGGACAGTTTTACACTTTACGGTACTTGCATAATTGTTTATGGTAATACACGTGTGTATGTTTACCCGACTTGATCTCGGTATTAGCGCCCTTATTCATGAATAAGGTCGTTTTCAAGAAATAACTAAGGATTTCGGTGTAAACGTAAGCTTGCAAGTCGAACTCGGTTCTCATTCATGTATAAGGGCGCTCATAGGAAACCTCAAAACATAGACACGAATATAAACCAGTACCTACCTAAGTATTGAAATTGTGATGAAGTGATCCTTCTTTATTAACCGACTTCAAAAAAGGAGGTTCTGTATTCGTCCCGTATGTATGTATGTATGCAAGTATATATGTATGTATGTATGTATGTATGTTTGTATGTGCGCGATTTTCTCAAAATCTACTGATTCGATTTGGATGGGGTTTTCACTAACGTAATCTACATACTTTCAGGAAGGTTTGCAAAGAAAATTAATTTGTTGACAGTTCGAGGTCATTGACGTTTCTATTCTTAATTGAATCGCATTGTACATCTCTGCCTGCTCCTTCGGGACTTACAGGGGCCCAAGTCTGCTAATGCAATTGTCATAATCGTGTCAGAATGGTCTCTCAATGACATCGTTTTGACCAATGACGAAAGAGATAGTCTTGCTCTAAGCCAATGACCGCTTAGGTTTTGACCGTTATGGTGTCATTATTACACAATTGCAATAGCAGAATTGGGGCCCAGGCGTGATGTTAAGTTGTCTGTTACTCGGGTCGTGTGGTCCAATGTTGTAAATGTAAGGTATTGTGCAAAAAAATAGTCTAGACGATATAAATTCGCTGCGTTGCGGAGCGTACGATTGTGTTTGGTCCCTAAGTTGTTGATAGCAAATAATATATGAGGTCTGTGGCTGACCGTGGCGGCGTAGTTACTTAGTGCGCCTGTCACGCGACACGCCTCTATGCTACCATAGAGGTGGAGTTACATTGTTAAAGAAGTACAAAATTATCTAGAGCAGTGTTTCGTAATCTGTGGTTCGCAGACCCTTGAGGGTCCGCAGTCCCACCTCTAGAATAAATAAGTCCTCGTAATCTCGTAAAGCAATACCAACCTTCATATTAAGAATCAAATGCTAACGCATTTATAATAACGAAAACAAAATATTGGGGAGAGGTGCCTTGAAGGGGACATTTTTTTTGTAGAGGCTGTAGTAAATGCTCGATATAATATTATAAATAAGTTGAACCTGAAAGAGAAGCCTACATTAATCTTCTATTGAAATAAATCTATATAATTAATATTTATTTATCCTTAGGCAAAAAAAATCTCAATTTCTAAAAATAGGCATTTTATCCCTTTCATAAATGAACTGTATTGAAAGGGACGGGCTAATTTCTAAAAGGGACAATACGTAATATCACTATAAGATAACTTTGTAACATACTAATACTAAGTTCAGTAATGTTTAAAAATCATTTTTTTAAGTAACAGGCCATCAACAGCCATAAAGTTTGGTTATCTGGCTATCTTAAACTAAATCCACTTAGGTACTAATTGTGAAATTATAAATATGTGATACAACCAGTAAAAAAAAAAAATGATACCTTTAAAAATATTTAAAGGAAACACTGAAACTTATATTAAACAGTAATTAACACAACAAATTAACAGTAAGTAAAAAGAGTCCTTATGAAAAGTACGTCCCATTCATAACCGTTTCTATTGTCCCCTTCATAAATATCACACAAAAAATAAAACATAACCATAAAATTTACTACCAATAAATAAAAGTTTACTGACATTTTGTTCTCGTATCTTTCTATAACTAATCGATCACAAAGACTGGTAAAAAAATACTTATCAATTTACAGCATTTCACAAAGCATTTCTAAAGGACAACGAAAAATTACTTTTGTGTACGGATTACAAACACTTGCATGCCGTCGCTATCTCTAAAATGACAGGAGTGTGACGTTAGGTGCGCATGGTTATGCTTCGGGGTTGCCACAATACAAAAATATTGTCGTCTCGAGAGGTTTCTTATTTTAGCGATTATTTGATTTGTCCCTTTCAAAACGTGTCCCTTTCATGGCACCTCTCCCCTATTAAGTAAGTATTTTTTTTTTTATAAAAGTATATTTATGTATTTGTAGTACCTAAGTACATAATGTACTGAAATAAATGGTCCGTTTATTCTTGATAATTGCCCTAGATTTCCTAGGGGTCCGTGGCTGAAAAAGGTTAGGAAACGCTATTCTAGGGTATATAATGATATCCCATTAGACTTTTGCCCATGACTCCGTCCGCGTGGACTACAGTAAATTGACCATTTTAAACGACCTCCTTGGTAGCTAGTATTACGAAGAAGTCAAGCTGTACCTATCTCTATCTCTGCCACCAGAATTAGATGAAATGTAACTTAGATTTTAAGTTGGACCCCAAGCTTCCAAACTGTGTGAAAACCACATCAAAATCTGTTCAGTAGTGTACTGTTTGCGTGATGCACGCACAAGTAGACAAACAGGTAAAAATTTAAAAATATATTTTTTGGTATGGTTACATCCACGGAATAGAAAGTTACGTCCCAGTACTCCCCTATTGTTTTTTCTGAAATATCTTCAATTTACCTACAAATATAGCTTTTTTACAATTTTATAATAGTATAAATAGATGCCAAACTCACCAGTAAATCTGTCCAATTCCATGTTAACTTTTAATTGGGAAAAAGGAAACTTTTAATTAATATTTTCTTTCTTTCTCTTAATTGTATAAAATGACTTCAGATTTAATTGAAGAGGGCTTTCAGCTTTCTTGACAATGATATTGTTTTTGTTCAGAAGTAGAAGAGCTATGTCATGCAATTATAGCGTTTTAGCATTAGGAGTTGATTGGGAAACATCGTCACGTAATGAAAAAAAGCATTAGGTATAGCCCCTCCATAAATCTAAAACTCACGGCAATCGCGCTCGTAGTCTCCGACTAGTACCCGTCGAGACGTCAGAGCGCGAAGTCGCGTCGCCAGATAGGAGAATAATAAACATGAATCATTTCTGTTTCTGTTATTTGGATTGTAAAATAATTGTTGAATATTTATTTATCTAGTGTGTCTTTATTTGTTTCAGGTAATACAAAGTTTATCAAACTTCACTTCTGGTATTATATGGTAAGTTATAAAATATAACCAAAAACGAAAAAAAAAAAATGAAATAACTGCATTAGTCACTTCAAGTCAAAACGTTTACGTGTAAGTATTTTTATAATATTAACCTATTTGTTTTTGTGAATACGAAAAACTAAGGCTCGTATTACAGAACAATGCTCGAGCACAGATCTCTGCTTGAGCATAGATGTCAACCAACCAAATGGCTTTAAATGTATGCTCAAGCAGAGATCTGTGCTTGAGCGTCATTCTGTAATACGGGCCTTAATCTCAGATCACAAAAATGGCAGCATTTAAACATTATCAAACGGTTATAGTGATAAAAATCATCAACAGATGACGATTTCCAAAATTTTGCGCTAATCAATACTAATAATAAAAAGAGGTAAAGTTTGTATGTAGGGGGTAATCTCCGGAACTACTGATCCGATTCTGAAAATTCTTTTACTAATACGAAGCTGCATTATCACTGAGTGCTATAGGCTTTATCCCGGAAAAATGCACAGTGGGTTACGCGGACGAAGTCGCGGGCAAAGTGGTAGTCATAAATAAAAAACTAATCACAGGACCACTAAAGGTGCTCGCATAATTCATCGGTAAGTATATTTACATTATTGGAACTTTCTGACTTCCTTTTTCTTCCTGACGGGGGTCTCCTGACCGCACGTTTTTTTAGTAAAAGTTACGAAGAGGGGTCAAGCACAATAAAAAATAGTAAATTAAAAATTAAAAAAACCCGACTGCCAAAAAACAACTAAAAAGTTCAAAACAAGAGCACTTTTCAAGCAGTCTGATACAGTTGGTGGCAATTATTTGTGTTAAATCTTAGATTTTATGCCACCAACTGTATCAGACTGCTTGAAAAGTGCTCTTGTTTTGAACTTTTTAGTTGTTTTTTGGCAGTCGGGTTTTTTTAATTTTTAATTTACTATTTTTATTTTTCACTTTTTAGTTTTTAATGTATGTTCTCGTAATCTTCTTTTTTGTTTGTATATCGTTAATACTTGAAATAAAAACTTAAATCAATAAGTAAGAATTAGCGAGAATGATTGCTTTGTTAAACAACTTTAAATCGTTATATATCCTAAACTATTATTTAAAATGAAAAATAATATAACAAACCTAAAGATGATTTTAAAATACCTATTCAACGACACCCCACTTGACATAGTTCATCAATTTTTTTTTTTTTCATTTTGACAATATGGCGTCTGGTTGTCGCTGTGGTGAATTATGATTACTGTTATGTCTTTAGTGACACTCGCAAGGTTAAGACGAATCGATTGACGTAAGAATTATCAAAATCGGCCTACGCATTTGGTCTCTAGAACGCCACATAGAAACAAACATACATACATACATACATACATACATACATAGACTGATAAACACATTACCCTCCTTTGCGTGTCGCAGTCGGGTAAAAAACAAGCTGTTTAAAACAACATTAAGATAACTCGCACGCATGTTCGTGTGTAATAATGCGTTTCACTAAACGGGTCAGCAGAATATAGGTCACTACCATTATGTGACGAACGATACAAGACCTTAAGTGACACCATTTAGAATCCTATTTACTTTCAATTTACGTATTTAGGGCACAGTGGGATATCTAGCTCAAATCTGGAGCAGCCCGACTGGGGAAGTACCTTTACCTTGCAGAACACTACAGCCAAATAACACTACTCTTCGGTAGTGTTGTGTTCCTGTGGTGAGTAAGGTCGCCAGAGCTCCTGAGGATGCGCTGGGTTGACAGCGGGAGACCTTAAGCTGTCGGCACAGCGAACTCTCATTTTAAAGGGTCGGTTACGCGTATGTGATACTCAGAGTTGCAAGCGTATTATAGGTTACTGCAACCACTTACCATCGAACGGATTGTTGTAAAAAACGTTTTACGTAACAGTTATCTACTCTTCTGAAATTCCAGTTTTTCCTCGGAATTGATATCTTTTATATGGTAACAATACATAAAAATAAGTTCCGTTAGACACAGAGTCCGATTCCCTCACAGTACAACAACATTTCGCACCCCCCACCGAATAATATGGTAATGTGCTATTGCGGTAGTTTATGTTTTATTGCATATTCGGTGTCTAGAGCATTCATTACACCTTGTGAATTTTTTTTGTAATGTTTCTATGGATATTGATAAAAGTACAATAATTTCAATGGCCCCGTAATGAACATAACAATATTATTCTCTTAAAATCTAAACACACTTTTTACACGAATAGTACCTTAACAAGTAAATACAGATTATGCAATCGTTAAGTTTTTCGGTAAGTGACGATTACCATTTTATTCGCGTAAAAAATACATTTAGTGTTTCATGTAAAGTTTAAAACAATTATATTCATGTGTTATTTTTATTTACACGATTTGGTAATGTTTTTTTACAATACATGACAGATATTATGCGAAATCGTAATGTTGTTCGCTGTTTATTAGGCTTGCATTTGACCGCCATTTCGTCTGACGTGAAGCGATGATGCGGTCTACGATGGAGCACGCTTGCCCAGAAGAAACCAATTCACTCTCGTCTTGAAGAAACCCAGATTGTTATTATCGGGAACATCCACTCCGATAGTGAATTCCATTGTTTTGCGGTTTTCACAATGAAAGTGGAATCAAAGCGCTTCGTATGGGTTTTTGGTATATCAACCATGAACCGATGGCGCTTTTTCGTGCTTTTGGCTGTCCGATAGAAAAAAGGGTAAGAGGGACATGAAGTACCGTCGCAGCTTCGAGAGGAATCCTAGCTTTTTAGCTGCCAATTGAGCTTTGGACTCAATATAAGTGCCAAAGTTAAGGGGAGACGTCAGAGTAACGACCAAAAGCTCAAGATGGTCAGTTATCGGTATGGAGTATGGACACATTTAAAAAAATAGGAGCCAGCTGGAATGGGCTCTTTTTGGCAGAGAACAGACATGCCTGAGTCTTAGTTGCATTGAACTTGACCAGATTGGCATCGCTGCAATTGGAGACTGCCTTATGGGACAAATTCAAGCGCTCGACCATGGCCTCTCTCAGAGCCTGGATTTGTAGTCCAGTAGTCCGTTCATTGGCTATGTATCTCTCTACAACAGTGTTGTCATCTGCATACCCAAACGTTCCGGGCTAAAGCAGATCGTTGATATGCAGCAGGTATATATGCGACGCTCATATAATAATATGAGCGTTGCAGAGAGCACTGACCCCTGAGGGACACGCATTAATTGCTTTTCGATCTGCCGAGCAGCCATCAATGACTCGAATCGAACGATCCCTCAGGAAGTCTGATATCCACGCAACGAAACAGGTGGGCAAACCATATGAGGAAAGCATACGAATAAGGCCGTCGTGCCAAACCCTGTCGAAAGTCTTCGAGATTTCCAGGGAAACGGTTAGCGCGTCCTCATGTTTCATAAGTGAGTAGCGTAGGCTAGGTCCCCAGTAGACCGGTTTCGGCGAAATACCGATTGCCGATAACTGAGGAGGTCATTAGCTTCAAGGTACGTCAAGAGCCTGTTATTGAAGAGACGCTGCATACTCTTGTAAAGTATGGACGTAACCGAATTGGCAGGGTCGGCACGACTAGGTACCTCTTTCGTTTCTCTCTTGAAATCTTTTTTGGGCACGGGTTGCACGTTGGCAAGATTCCACGTTTTCGGCACTTGTCCAGTATTTAAAAGAGACACAGGAAACAACTCAGGCGCACACGTCCTCAGAACTATGGCTGGAATACCATCTGGGCCACTGGCCTTGTTCACGTCAAGATTGCACAGTGTTTTGCAAATCTCCATTTGGCAAATACGAATTTCCGACATAAATGTCGTGCTGCCAGGTAGAGTTGGAGGTATCGCGTTGCCAGCATTTAGACGTGATGACTCCGCAAACAGATTCGTTTCAACTGATTTGACCAAAACGCTTTACTACCCGCAGGGTACGAAGTCAATTTGTTCCCTATTCGACTAATGTGATCAAAGCGAGCTCCTTTTTGCAGGACTTGGCAGCCTTGTTAAACGACTTCTTCCTCCGACTTATGTCCTTCGCTTTACGGTGTCGGGCATCAACCCAGGCCAGGTATGCCTCACTGTTTACTGGCTTTAGCGAGAACACATTGAGGCCCAAACCACAGGCGAGCTTTGCCGGAGAGCGATACTTCGGAATAAGGAATGTAGTATTCCATGGCCCGGTGCAAAAAATCCGTCACAGCATCCGCGCAAGTCGAAGGAACATCAAACGAAAAAAACATCAACTGCCAAGGATAAAATGCAAAGAAAGACCGCATCTTATCCCTATTTGCTGACCTGTATCGCCACACTCGGTGAGTTCCTCTTGGGCAGAGATCGGGCGGGGAGTAAACAGATACAGATTTCACTAGACAGTGATAGGAGTTACCTAAAGGTGACCGATACCGAGTGACTGATACCGAGTAGCGGTAAATTGTTAAAAGAATTGATTAAGTCTATGCAGAAAAGAAGCCTTACCTCAGCATTGTCATACTTTTTATCGTTTCCTACAGACCAGTGAAATTATGACAGAACAATCTTCAGACTGAATCGGACTGTAATGATGATTGACATGATTGATTTTTACTATCATTTACATACCAACGACCCATCGGACCAACAGGACTTCCATCTGATTATTATTTTTGATAGAAAACATAATGTTGTACCTGATTAATATAATAAAAGCTATGCATAGTTTTATTTGAAAACCTTTAACAAATCACTATTATTTATATAAATTATACAGTACCTACCTACAAAATCAATTTATTCTATTTTTTTTACTTTTTTGCCAAATCAATTAATATTTACTAAATTATTTAATGAAATAACGTATTTGCAACATTATATTACTGTTCATTATTGACACCATACATCGACGAATATTATTGTAATGTAATAGTACTGTATTCACTATAGCTGAGATTTCACCCGAATAATGTCGTAATGTAATAATACTGTATACACTATCGCTGAGATTTCACCCGAACAATGTCGTAATATCGTATTACCGTAAACTTTATTGACACTACATTTTGACGAATAATACTGTAATGCATTAATACTGCCTACGATATCGTTGGGTTTACACGCGAATAATATCGGAATGATGCATTGCATACTATACTTTTGACCAGCAATTTCAGTAATGTTATTTTCGTCAATAACTTTATTTAGGAAACTATTACAAAAAAATCATAAAAGGAAATAGACAGTAAAAAAATATGCTTTGTTTTGACATATAAATCACTATATTACGATGCACCCGTGCTGAGATATAAGCAAAAAACAGTTTTTTATTTTTCCTGTAAAATTTAGAATTATCGATTACCATATTATTTATTCGGTGGGGGGTGCGATTTATTTACGTACTCGTCCGGTTACCTACTTCATAAAAAAACAACAAAGGCAAGCCACTCATATTTATCACCAGAAAAATACAAAGGCAACTTCCGCTTCCGAAGCTAACGCGGAACCCGCTGAAGACACAACGGGATTTAGGGGTCCTTAGTTAATAATTAATCGGACGGAACCCTAGGAGGGGACCACTTGAGGCAAGTTTATGAAAGTCGAGAATTTCGGGCGTGCCAGTAAGTCAACGGAGGGAGGGACACTTGTGAAAGTTTGAGAAGTATGAATTGTGGAGGGGTTCCGTACTTGGTAGAGAGGCTTTAAGCTATCAATGATGTACACGCGCCTTCGTTAGTTGTGTACTTCTCACGCATTCAAACTTTGAAAATGGTCGGCCAGAGAGTCGCCTTAGGGTCTAACCAATATTCAGGTTCGCATAGGCCAGTGGTTCTTAAACTTTTTGTAGCCACGGACCTTTTAGAATTTCAAAAATTCCACTGACCCCTGTCGAAAAAATATTTGGAAAATAAATAAAGCATAATATATTATATGCTGCCTAAATTGTAAACTAAACAATTCTAGTAAATTTCAATACGAGTGAGCGGTTAAACAAACATCAGCGTCAGTTCGCGTTAAGTTCGGTTCTGTAATACAACCCTTCATGTTACTTGTACACACATAAAAAAAGGTTTGAAATCATAATATAATCTAACGTAACAAAAAAAAATTCGATTTTTGATTTTCAAAGTGATCGCAAACTTTTTTTTTATGTGTGTACAAGTAACATGAAGGGTTTCTATTACAGAACCGAACTCAAGACTAAAGCAATACTTAAAACTAGTTTCAACCAATCAAATGGCTAAAATCTATGCTCAAGTCGAGAGCTGTGCTTGAGTATCGTTCTGTATTATGAGCCTTGGTATACCATGTAACATCACTGCTACTTTTACACAAGTGCATTATAATATTTTTTATTTCTAAGAAAATGTTTTAACAGAACTCACGTATAAACGATTTCTGCAGTCGAAAACTTTCGACCAAAATATGAGTAGCCCAAAACACCTCATAATCCCAGTTTGTTCCACATAACATAATTTATTAAATAAATAAAGTTTCAACCGGCGTATTTATTCACGTGTATTTTGACACACTGTGCACAGTCCAATGAATTTACTGCAAACAATAGCTTTGCGCTGAAATTAAATCTAAGCTCAACCGGATTATTTGAGCTGCTTGTTCCATTGTACCTTTGTTTCCGTGCGTTTAGGCGCAGACACGGTGGGGGATCATTAAATTTATTTTCTTCCTGAAATACCTTTGCATCGTTTATATTAAGTGGGAGGTGTTTAAACTTATTTTTCGTGCGACGAGATGAAAGCGATGAGGTATATCGCACCCTTAAGCCGCGTATTCATTAGGCAACATTTGTTGCGCAACAAGATAAAAATACTATAAAGATGTTTCGGCTTGCTCCTCGTTCGATCGGGGAGCACGGAAACGTGTATCAGAAACAAAGTTTAATCACTTGTTTATAGACTGTTTCCAGAGATGATGAAACGTTGCGAAACACAGACAATAAACTGTTTCGCAACAGTGTATATCAACAAATGTTGCCTAATGAATATGAATACGCGGCTTTACTTAAAACTTAAAAGATGGCACCCATAACACACGGATAGGGCTTTAATATCTTCTGCAATATGCACTGATACCTCTTCTGTAGGTACTATGTATAAGCTTGAGATTTGTATCAGGAATATAGTCTGATAAAGATGTAAATATCACATAACACAATAATATTGTGTAGATTTAATTTATTATGATGATATTTATGACCCTAAAATTTAGCACAGCAAAAATATTACCGTAAAACAAGTATTCTACAGAAAAAACCGGACAAGAGCGTGTCGGACCACGTACAGCATAGAGATTTTTTCTGTAGCAAGGTTGTTTTCACAGACCCTACGGAACTCTACAAAAAAACTTTTTTTTTTTTTAATCCAAAATATCAATCTTCAAACTTCAATAGCACAGCTATCGACTAGAACTGTCGAGTTACCCTCTAAGGTCGCCTGTCTTTGAACAACTAGGTATAGTTTTAAAAGTACCTTTAACTGGTAGTTGTTTTGAAAGCCGTCTGTGATGCACCGCACTGCGTCCCTCGCGACTAAAAGTTTTAAATGCGTTTAGTTAAATAGCGTAATGATGGCGGTGATGCATGCTAAATAAATAGTCAGTTTTATCATTATTGTCCATGATAAAACTGACTATTTATTTAGCATGCATCATAAATACATAAGGATATCATTTATTTTTGTAATAGGTACTTCGCCCGCGACTTTGTCCACGTAAATCACAGGAACTATGTATTTTTCGGGTTAAAAAGTAGCTTATAGGACTTAAGAATAATGTTCTTTGAGTGAATGAATTTTCAGAATCGGATCAGTAGTTTCGGAGATTACCTTGCACATATAAATACACAATCTTATAAAATTCGCACTCTCTCCTTGTAATATTGGCATAGCTAATATACGAAGATGGATCCTAAATGTTCTCAATTCTTTTAAAGCATAATGTGTTTAAAAAGGGTCCATATTCTTTATACTTATCGTGTTATATCTAAATAGTTTCAAAGAATAAAATTAATTCTTGAAAACAAAAAACACTTCAAAAATTCAACCTGCGCAAAAATATTACTTAACACAAACACTGCTGAAAACATCAAATCGTTTTTTTAGGATTTTATGATTTTACCCAAGAATTCTGGTAATTTGAGCCCCTCTTTTTTGTAACCACTAAAACGGTTATTTAAATAAGAAAAAGTTACAAAACGTCCTGTCCCTCCATGAAATTAAAGTCGAGCAATTTCTCTGTTTTTAAAAAGCGCGTGAAAATATTTGTAAGTGAAGACAATTGAGTTAGTCATTACAACGAATACTACAGGTATGGTACGACTGACAGGGAAATAATGTAGGATAGTCGTTTTTAAACTATTTGTTCTTGAAAAAATATTTCAGCACTATACGATCCTAAACCAGATTAGATTAATTATTTTTCATCCCACCATCTCGGAATGTGTATTTTTGCACTTTGATATTTTATCTGAGTGCAAAAGCCGTTTTTATCCGCTAGAGGTTAAAGTAAATTGAATTTAGAACATCGTGTGCACTAAGTTTGTGAATTCAAAACATCATTAAACCTATTTACTTCTACCTCCATGGTGCCGAATTTATAGTACAACTTTTTTTTCCTCGCTGAGCTGGGATGAAAGGTTACGTGTTGCACTCGAGTGCAAAGATTTTTCACCTCGTGCTCTTTTCCTAACCTAACGCTCAGTATTCTATTTTTTGAATCCTTCGCTTGATCGGTCATCAAAATTGAGCACGCGGTTAAAAAGCAACTTTGCACTCTTGTATAACAAATAACTATTACATACTTACCTAACATTATTCCAATCATTACATTAAACCACGCCTTCTCGAAGACAAGGCAGACCCTGACATTCCATGTTCATAATGGTCGTCCACCCAACCCTACATCTGCCGTGTTCTTAATTTGATTGTGCGCAGTTATCGACGGAGTGACGTCAGCAGCTCCACCTAGTCAAACTGGGAACAAACTTTGTTTTACAAGTCATCTAGGTAATTGCGGACAAATTGTAATGATTATTTGGGCCTCTTTGTGTAAGATTATTCGGCTTACGTTTTTGAATAATGGTAGTATTTTTTAGAGAAAAGTAAAACATTAATAAGTATAGTTTCAGTAGATCAATCAAAGTCACGGCGAAGTTACAATCGAACTTTAGGGAGTCCGTTGTCCGTCATACAAATTAACACTTAGGTACTCACCTCAGTCAGAACACTGAAAAAGTCTGACAACGGCGGATAAAAAAAATATCGTAGTAATTTTGGAATAATTAAATTCGGCTATAGGGACCCACATTCTTTAGTGCATCCTAAACTATATCATATTTTTTTTGTTGTTGAACAAAACGGTTACCATTTATGAGACATACGAATTTGTTTCGCATTTAGGGGTACCTATCTAGCGCCATAAGTGTATTGGAATCCCTCCGCAATTGAAAAAAAAACGAAAAGTACGAGGCTTGAGAGTTGATATTGCCATTGTATTGTTTCAATTACGTGTCCTAAATAATTATCATGTTTTGTAAATGCAAATTAAAACGTAAAAAAGCTGTATTTTTGTTTCATATAAGTCTGGGCCACAAACCACTCACCCCTTTTATCCCTGAGGCTCCTATTCGTCCTATTCAACCCCGAAATATTTTACTTAATATTTCTCGAAATAACACACATACAAATTAAGGGCCCCAAGGGGTTACAGCATTATGATACATGCAAACAGGTAGTCCCAAATGACGTCATTATTAGGTTTGTCCGGGCAAAGTAGCGCGTTCATCCGCACGGCTTGTTTGTAGTTTATCTCGATGGACGCAGCAGGCGTGGGTTAATTGGTGACATGAATGAGGATACATGTTTGGTGAATAGGAATACCTAGATCTATGAAGAGGGTTATTTAGTACTAACTGTGCTCCCGACTTCGTTCACGCGGAATTTGTATAAATAGTACTTTTTTTAGATATCAAAATGGATCACATTTCATCGATAAAAAAAAATTATCGATATAACAAAAATTTCATCGATATCCGTTGAGCCGTTTCGGAGTGAATTCGAGACAAACTTTCAGACATAAAAATTCTAAAGCGTGCACGTCACGTGGTAACCCACGCTTTTTCCTCTGCCGTTCGGGATTAATATCTCTAGCTATGCCCCGCGGTTTCACTCGCCGTTGCTCAGCTCCTAAGTGTCATGGCGTGATGTTAAATAGCCTGCAACCTTCCTCGAAAATTGGGCTATCAAATGCAAAAATGTTTTTTCAAATCCGACTAGTAGTTCCAGAGATTAGCGCGTTTAAACAAACTAATAATCAAACAAAAATCTTTTTAGCTTTATTTGATTATCTACCTATAATATGTATAAACAGAGAAATTCTTTTAAATGATGGTATAATATTCATGCCATTTAAGATCCAAGTAGTTTTATTTGTTTGTTTTCTTTCAATTCCTAGGATATTCTCTGGAAGCTCCGAACAAGAAAGTAATTAATCTGAAATACGAGCACATCTCGCTCCACACAATGATATAAACTCAACTCGTACTGTTTATTTATCTTCCCGGAGCTGCAATTTTCTTAGTTTGTTTATTAGTTTCTACCTCAATCAGTTTCACTGTCTGCGGTGTGTTTGGATATAGAACATTTTGTTTAATTATGCAAGGTCGTGTACGTGAAGTGGCTCTGAGTAATTGAAACAAATTAGATGGGCGATTAAATTCGTTCAACCAAAGGTTTAGGTAGCGAATGTCAAATGGTGTGGTCGGTGCAATTCGATTGGAAATGTAATGGGAGCTTCTTGTTTCATCGATCTAGGGGTCGCTAGTGTGATTGCTAGGGTTCTAGGTTCAAACCACGTTTAGGAAAATGTGATACAGTCTACCCTCGATAATTCAAAATTCTAAGATTATTTTTAGGAACCCAACAATTACTTCGGATTATAGACAGGTTGGAATGATCAAGAGTCGACTACAATTGGGTTTCCCATTAAAAAAATCTCAGTAACAGTTCAGAGTCTGAATGTGTACGGTTATTTATCAGAGATGTGGCTGTACATTAATACACCTTTGCCTACATATTTGAGGAACACAGACTTTCTAATTTTCGTGCAAGGCTTTGTCAGGTCTATCTTCAGAGGAATACAAGAAATGTCAGAATAGAATTAAATATTTAAAGCAATTTTCACCAATTTTCCATTCAAAACTATTTTCAAATAACCCCAACTGTCAACTCGCAATAGTATATCGATACAATCCCATCTCTCAGCAGACAACAAACGCAGAGATATTCAAAATTTTCCATTTTTCCGATATAACGTACACTTTACAAACAAATAAGCTACAGCATTTCCCTTTATTTCCCGCTGCGAAACAATTCGGTAGCAAATCCGGGACTTATCTGGTCGGTAATGCAATCGGGATAGCCCGGTATTGTACCGGTAACTATAGCGTACCGTAGCGGGTCTCTAGTACCGTGTTTTGTGTCAGAGGTAAAACAGGAAAACCGGTGTATTGATACGATTGTTTGAGAGGAGGGAAAGAATAGAGCAAGTCATGCTTGAAGAAATATTTTGAATTCGTTTTTAGGGTTCCGTACCAAAATGGTAAAAAAGGAACCCTTATGGTGCGACTTCGTCTGTCTGTCTGTCTGTCTGTCACACCTTCTTATTTCAGCAACTACTAATGCTATCGACTTGAAATTAGGAACAGTTATAAAGAATGCTTGTCCAACTTTATTGCAAATGAAAAAATTATAAAAGTATTTTTATTTTCATTGCAAAAGGTGGGGGTCCAAAATTTCAAAGTGGGGTTACTAGGTCAAATGACATATCATATGAAAGGGCTTAATCTGCATATTTCAAAATATATTTTCATTTAATTTTATGTCTCACAGTTTTCGACATAATATGATGAAAAATGTCTGAAAAAATACCATTCCCCCCCCTTATCACCGAAGTTTGCAGAGTGAAAAATCTGAAATAATTAGAGTTGATAGGAATTGACCCAAATATTGCACCAAAATAAAACGATGTTCCTAACTAGTAGAGTTTTTTCAAAATCATCAAAATTCTTTCACAAACAAACTTAGTTTTGCGGTTCGGTTTTTTTCACTTTATACGTCCAAAACTGATACGGAACCCTCGGTGCGCGAGTACGACTCGCACTTGGCCGGTTTTTATTAATGGCAATTCTTATTTGGTAACCCCCGTTGTTAAAGTATTGGTATGAGTGAGGGGTTAATCGTTTATGTGTCTGAACATCTGTGCTAATCAAAAACTGTAAAAAAGAGGTATCTGTACATTGAGGATATTCCAGAAAGAACAGTCGGGATAGAGTAGGTACTGGAACGTTACCATGCCCAAAATAATATTTTTGAAATCTTTGTCTGTTTATGCGCGCATCATGCAAAAAATACTAAACGGATTTTAATGTGGGTTAGTTTGGTAGTTTGGGGTCTAACTTAAAATCCAAGCCACATTTCATCTATTTCTCGTTACAGAACCAGCGATACAGCTTGATCTCTTCGACTACGAAGAGATCAATAATAATTGATCATTTAGTAGTACAGTACAGTAGTACAGTAGATCAGCTAGTACTAACTAGCCACCCTACACTAAGGAGGTCATTTAAAATGATCAATTGACAAAGTCGCGGGCAAATGCCCAATAAACCATAAAGGTGTGCCTGTAGTGAAAAGTAAACACGGTATTCAATGAGCTTAAATTAAATTGCTACTAGGATGAAAATTTGAACAACTTGTTTATTTGTAGAAATACAATCTTAAGTATAACAAGGACTAGTGAGCGTAGCTCGGCAGCACCTGTTTCACCCTCCAGCCAAAGTACAGCTGAGATAGTACTCGGAATAAAATTAAGCTAAGATACGACAATTGTAGTGAACGCATTTGAAAACTTCCTGGCTTTACGTAATGTAAGTCATTTTCATAGTAGTTACACAGAGTTGAATAAAATACTCGACAGTCTTTGTTGCTTTAAGAAAATTATGCAATTCTAAAGAAGGAAAAGAACTTATTATCGGATTATCGTTTTGAAAAATAAATTGAAATAGAATGCTAAAATTACAGCAAAATGTTTTTAGGGTTCCGTACCAAAATGATAAAAAAGGAACCCTTATGGTGCGACTTCGTCTGTCTGTCTGTCCGTCTGTCTGTCTGTCTGTCTGTCTGTCTGTCTGTCACACCTGCTTATTTCAGCAACTACTAATGCTATCGACTTGAAATTTGGAACAGTTATAAAAATTGCTTGTCCAATTTTATTGCAAATGAAAAAATTAAAGAAATATTTTTATTTTCATTGCAAAAGGGGCCCGAGTGGGGGTCCAAAATTTCAAAGTGGGGTTACTGGGTCAAGTGACATATCATATGAAAGGGCTTGATCTGCACATTTCAAAATATATTTTTATTTAATTTTATCTCTCACAGTTTTCGACATATGATGAAAAATGTCTGAAAAAATACCATTCCCCCCCCCCCCCCTTATCTCCGAAGTTTGCGGAGTGAAAAATCTGAAATAATTAGAGTTGATAGGAATTGACCCAAAAATTGCACCAAAAATAAAACGATGTTCCTAACTAGTACAGTTTTTTCAAAATCTTCAAAATTCTTTCACAAACAAACTTAGTTTTGCGGTCCGGTTTTTTTCACTTTATACGTCCAAAATTGATACGGAACCCTCGGTGCGCGAGTACGACTCGCACTTGGCCGTTTTTTTTATTCAGGTAATAAAACTCTAGTATCAGGGAAGTTTTATTAGGGTTGAAATTCTGTCCAGTAGGTATACCAGGAGGGGGTGAAATAGGTACCTCATTAGTAAACGTGACGCATAGTTACCTACTCTACCCGCATAGCATCAGCTCGACATGAGGCTCAAACGATTCTTTCATAAATAAAGTAATTGTATGGCCTTCCAGTTTTACAAAAATCACGTATTTCAGTTCTGTGCCTTCGGCTTGACCTTTCGGAGATAACTACCCTTACCTAGTGTACACACACGCTTACTACTTACCGACTTTGCCCCTATGTGTGAGCTGCGTTTGCTTCAAGGCCATGGTATCGCGTACCGCGCATGCGCGGGGAGCGGCGGCGGCTGGCGCGTGAGACTCGAGCGCGCTCTCGTTAGTACGCTATCACTACCTTAGCGTGCGCACATGCTTGTAATTTACGCAAGATCTCTACGTGTATTAACGTTGTGGTAACGTTTGTGAAGTGATCGTGATAAGTGGCTTGCCAGAGGATTGCAATTGAATGTAATGTAATGGTAAGTTATTATTTTATATTGTCCCTTGTGTGAGTAATATGTTTTTAAAGGAAGAATGTTGGGTGCGCAGATGTAGCTGTTGTGGACAAGTAGCCATATTCCGTGTGCAGTGTTCATTTCGGTTTGCTATCGCAACCAATGCCAGTCACCTTTGTCGGACATACCATCCACAGGGTGCGTAAGATATCTGTACTGTACGACTTGTCAGCTACTCAGCTACAGTTATACGGGTTAGATACTTACTACACTGCAAGCTACTCACGCGCTACACGTCTCATAGATCGAACGGCGCGGCTCATCTGCTGAGCCGCGCGGCTCGAATGTTGAGCGGCGCAGCTCGAATGATGAGCGGCGCGGCTCGAATGACGAGCGGCGCGGCTCGAAATTTGAGCGGCGCATCTCGAATTTTGAGCGGCGCGGCTCAAATGATGAGCGGCGCGGCTCGACTGTTGAGCGACGCGTCTTGATAAATGATCGGTGCGGCGCAAATTTTGAAGCGGCCCAGCAAGACTGGCTGTTCAATAGTACGCCTGCACTTCAATAAAACGCTGAGGCCGTAACGAGAATGTCTTGATGGCATGGTGATAGTTCCGTTACTTGCTTCAGATGACGCAGGGAGCTGTCTACACTACGCTCGGAGAGCTGCTGGACGAGAGTGGAGAAACAGAGCAGGATGAGGAGATACTGGAGCGGGTCAAAATTTTGGCGCAAGAAACTCTACCAGATGGTTGGACACAATGGGAGGTTGTCAGGGCCTCAAAGGTAGAGGTTTTTGGTGATAAACCAGAACCTAATGTTCTTAATAAGCTTATGTTCGCCCTCCCTACCGTAGGCTTAGCACGAGCATTTAACCCGGAGGCAGACCATCTATCCGAAAAGGGGTATCGGGAGATGAGGTATAAATTACTGGACTGGGCTTTCGCTCGCGGCCTCATTCTAGGGCCACCCTCGATCGCAAACCGCATAAGAGGGTCAGCAGCTCGCACGGAGCTGTTTAAACAATCGATCGAAACAATACGGCCGCTATTGCATACTCGAGCCGAGGCTGATAAAATTCTATCGGGGTCTCTCTCTGAAGCAGAGGACACTCATAGGAAGAGAAGAAGTTCTTCTACGGCATCAGTGTGCCGAACACAAAAACGAAGAAGGACCTCGTCTGTGCCCTCTATGTCACAGCCTTTACAGGATAAAAGGTTCGAGTGCTTGGAAAAGAAGATGGATGATATGTTTTCTCTTCTTTTGGAGAAGATTGAAGCTCGTCATCAGCCACCATCTGAACCAGACTCAGATAAGGAGAATTATTTTTCGGAGTCAGAGGAAAACTCAGGTTCTGAGTCATCAGGTGGTTGTTCATGGAACGCCCCAAACATAGATACCTTTTCAAATACCTTAGAGGTGATGCCGCCCACCGATATAGAATTTCTGCCTAAGGTAAAAGAGGCGGATCCGCTTGTACCAGAACCGACTGAACCGATAAAAAAAGAGGGCATCGAGTGTCAAAGGCTAGGTTCAGAAAATTGGAATCGAATTCGATACAAGGAGGTAAATAAACGTCTTCATGCTGCTCCTGTATTCAGTACATTAAAAGTCAACGTAGAGCTTGGAAGCCTCGCGAACCAACCATCTCCTTGGCTGGCAAAACAAGAAGGCATGCTAGGCACCATCACCCATGGGCTGCTTTTACAGAGAAAAGCACTGGCTGAGGGGTTAAATAATATCAGAAAAAAGTGCCCCGAGGCTAGTGAAGAAATGCGTCAGCTATTAGCTGACGATTCTCAATTTAAGGTTTTGTCGGACGATTTGCTGCAGTTCGTATGCGGTCATCGAGCAGAAGCTATAGAGGCAAGACGGAGGGCATATAAATCAAAGAATGAAGCGCTGGGTAGCGCCTTACACAACATCCCACCATCACCAACTCACCTTTTTGATGAAAGGCGATTGGGAACATTTTTGAGGGACAACGGAGGCCTGACACAGATTTTCCCAACTGTAAACAACAGGTTTTCAGACAGGAGAGGAACTAAAGAGACATTTCGCAAACCAGCGGCGCCTTCTCACTCAGCAAGAGGGAGACAACAATCCTGGCGCACTCATCCTCCAACATCATCCCACGCCACATCAGCCCGATCAGCAACCCACCGAACGCCCGGATCATCAAGACCTTCTAATAAGCAACGAAACCGACCCGGAAAGGATAAGAAGTTACCTAAACGCAGGTATTGACAATTTTCGCGGGGGACAATTGGGGGAATTCTTTCAACAATGGGAGAAGTTAGGAGCTCCAAAGAAAATCATAAGGATAATTTCTGGTTACACAATACCTTTTGTAACCAAACCGCCGTCTGTCCCCCTTCACGAAAACCGGAGAAGATTCACGACAAAAACCTCAAGAGCAATGTCCAAGGAATTGAAAGATCTTCTCAGGTCAGGTGTAGTAGAAAAGTGCGATGCCGCGAACGGGTTCTTATCTCGAATGTTCCTAATCCCAAAGACAAATGGAAAAGTAAGACAAATCTTCGATCTTCGTCGCCTGAATGTTTTCCTCGAACCTGCAAAGTTTCGCTTAATAAATCAAAGTCATGTTCCCAACTTCCTGCAAGCGAACGACTATTTAGGAAAGCTGGACATCAGTCAGGCATATTTTCATATCCCCATAAAGATAAGTCATCGAAGATACCTTGCTTTCGCCTATGCAGGCGAACTCTATCAGATGACGTCCCTCCCATTCGGACTATCCAGTGCGCCGCTAGCGTTCTCACGAGTCAGCAAGTGGATTGCGAACCTTCTGAGACAGAAGGGGCTCCGAGTTCTCGTCTACTTAGACGACTTTCTGTTCGCGAACCAGGACCCAAACGCGCTAGAAAGTCAAATGAGATTTGCAGTGAATCTTCTTCGAGACCTCGGCTGGTGTGTAAATTTAAAGAAGTCGGTTCTAAAGGCCGAAAAACAAATAGAGTTTCTAGGAATTGTTTGGGACACCTCCTTAAATCAGAAGAGACTTCCACACAAAAAAGTAATCCGATTACAGGCAGATCTAGAGCTACTTCTAAAAACAAGGCATTGGTCTTGGCGGACAGGCACGGCCCTGATAGGCAGACTGGGCTTTGCGTCTCTTGTGACTCCACTTGGCCGATTACATACCAGACACCTTCAGAGAGCCTGTCAAAAGTTGTCAGAGGAGCGACCCAGTCAAAAGGTTGCAATATCATCGCGAGCGCTCGACGATTGTTGCTGGTGGATTCAGAACGTTGGAACCCCGGCCAAGATTTTTGTGCCAGAACCAACGATTTTTATAAGTACGGACGCTTCCAACGAAGGCTGGGGAGTTCAGCTGAGCGATTATCACCGTTCAGGGACGTGGACAAATGTACAAACCAAGTGGCACATAAACATGAAGGAGCTCTTCACTGTTTACATAGCCCTAATCGAGTTTCAAAACATCTTAGAACACCAGTCAATTATGATACAATCCGACAATCGAACAGTAGTGTCATACTTGCGAAATCAGGGAGGTACAAAGTCGGTGGTGCTCATGGAAATGACAAGAAAGATACTATTATTCGCAAGAAATCTAAATATAACCATCCACTCGTTTTACCTACCAGGTCGTTACAACTCTATAGCCGACAGCCTGTCGAGAAAGAAGACTCTACCAGATTGGCATCTCAGGGAGGAAGTCACTCGCACAATATTCTCGAAGTGGGGCGTCCCTCAAGTCGATTTGTTTGCCACAAGTCAATCAAACGTAGTTCCGGAGTATGTCTCAATAGAAGCAAGGGATCCCCAAGCTCTTTACATCAATGCGTTCAGCCGAACTTGGGATTACCACTTAGCCTGGGTCTTTCCTCCTCCACCTCTTATACCCAGGGTGCTTCAACATCTCAACAAAGCATCCGGGACGTATCTGGTTGTAGTCCCTCGCTGGGAGGCAGTGTTCTGGAGAAACGACCTCAAACGCAGAGCATTAGAACCTCCCTTCCGGATATTCAACCTGAGCAAGAATTTGGTCGACCTATCAACCAATCTTCCACCGCCGAAAGTAGCCGATTTGTTTTTAGAGGTCTGGAGGATACGGGGTGGACCAATTTGGTAATAGGCTTGAACCCTAATGATATTGATTTAATCCAGTCAGCCTGGCGTGATTCCACATGGAAAACATACGAGGCAGCATGGAAGCAATGGGTCTCGTGGTGCAGACAAAATGGGATAACACCTAGCAGTCCTCGACCTCAGGAAGTAGTAACCTACTTAGGCTTCCTCTCACGCATTAGAAAGCTAGCCCCCTCTACAATTTTAGTACATAAATCGGTAATCGTTACCTTAGCGGACCCAACTCAGGAAAATCGACTGGCTGGTCATCCCTTAGTAACAGCCATGCTTAAGGCAATAAATATTAAGAAATGTTCATCGACAGTGTCAAAGTCACAGATTTGGAATGTGCAAGATTTAATTCAGTGGTTAAAAACGAACTTACCTGATAGAGACAGTATTTTTCAAGTCTCTCGACATCTAGCTTTACTTCTTTTGATAGCGTCAGGTCGTCGTATTCACGACCTTACTCTTTTGAGTATTGACGACAAGCACTGTGAAAAATCTGACTCAATAATTACCTTCTGGCCTAGATTTGGCTCAAAAACAGATAACGCCAAATATCGCCAATCAGGATGGCAGCTAACCTGTTCAGGAGATCCAAGCTTAAGCTTAGTAAAATGGGTACATTGCTTAATTGATTTATCGACTACGAGAAGAAAAGCACGAAATGATTTACAGAATTTGTTTATTACTACACGTGGAGTAGTAAAAGCGGCCTCGAGAACAACTATAGCAGGGTGGTTAAAGGTGCCATTCACAGAGCTAGGAATAGCCCGTAGTCCAGGATCAATCAGATCAGCTGTAGCCTCCAATGATTTTCAGAATAATATACCTTTGGATGATATTCTAAAACGAGGAAATTGGAGAGGCTCAGAAAATTTTTTCAAGCATTATTGCAAGTCTGTAGATCAACCCCGAAATAATAATGTGAACCCTCTTGGTGATTCGTTTATAGCAGTGTAGCTGTGCTACTTATCTGATTATTTTATAATATAATTCAAACTAAGACTGATTATTAATTACTGTTTGATCTCATTATTTAGTATTAAACTAAGAACAATCATGCAGAATGCCGAAAATTAAGTTTGTTATGCAGAAGATTATTTTTAGTTTTAAATCGTTACTTAATTGTAATCCAAAAGCATTGTCAATTTACAAGTTTTGGTTAATAAAGTTCCTGTTTTGTATCTCAAAATACTTTTGTTTTATCTTGAAGTTATTATAATTATATCACTCTGTCACAGTACGCTTTAAGGCGCCGGCAGAAGATAAACACTTCTCCGAAAGGTCAAGCCGAAGGCACAGAACTGAAATAGAACCGTTTTCCCCCCAGAGGGAGGAAAACGAGTATTTCAGGTCTTGCCGAGGCTTGACCTGAGCAAGCTCTTGCCGGCTTTCGGAGCTAGGTACTAACGAGAGCGCGCTCGAGTCTCACGCGCCAGCCGCCGCCGCTCCCCGCGCATGCGCGGTACGCGATACCATGGCCTTGAAGCAAACGCAGCTCACACATAGGGGCAAAGTCGGTAAGTAGTAAGCGTGTGTGTACACTAGGTAAGGGTAGTTATCTCCGAAAGGTCAAGCCTCGGCAAGACCTGAAATACTCGTTTTCCTCCCTCTGGGGGGAAAACGGTTCTATTCTATACGATCTACAACATTTTATCTCCGCATAATATTAAACTCCGTTGTACGGAGTGTTAACCAATATTAACCGCGCACTGCTATGGTTGTCTGCAACCATAAAGTATAAGAGATATTGCGATAGCCTGCTTGCAATATTAAAGTAGAATGCGACAACCCTCGCTTATTAACTGCCGTGAAGTGCCAACGCGGGAAAATTTTGTATGCGAACCATTGTTACACTGGATGTAACGCAGTGGGGTGCGAGGGAAAGAATTAATCTGTGGCTCCGGTAGTTATTCTGTAATCGTTTTGATTTATTATTTAAGTTTCGAAGTAAGATCGGAAGCCTAGAATTTGGCATGACTGTGATTTTGTTCCCGTGTATAATATACAGGGTGATTCAATATAAGGGTTTTAACCCGTAAACACTGCATTGCTCTGTACACTAGTAGTTATTCTGGAAGATCGCCATGATCGTATCTCAACTTTAAGTAATTTTGTTTTTCTCTTACAAAGTACTAATAATATTTTAACTTTGCCATGTCGTAGCAACCCTAATCGATGGGCGGAGCCAATTATTAACAAAGATTGTACATATGTATAAGTAGGCACTGGCGCGTCCTTTGACCTTGTCGCGCGTCGCTCGAAAACACAAAGGTACCTACACCGTGTCTAATCGGCGCATATTATTCATAATATGCGCCGACAATAATAACAATTTCACTCATGAGTGAAATTATCAGTAACTATTAAGTTTGTGGGTCTACCATTTTCCTTTTTTAATCCCGCGTAGCTTTACACACGTACGCGTACACTCATAGTTTTAGTAGGTAGGTAGGTACCTATATGAAAATATTTACTAAAGGAACAACAAACACAAAGGGTAGGTACCTACCTGAACACAGAACTCCACACAGAACTCCGTCAGAGTCACATAACTCTAATTTATTAGTCTTCACAAAAATTGGCGGGACGGGTGGGCATTCTCTTTGTGCTGGTTGGCTAATCAATGCGTAATACCACCATGGGTTGTACGATGAAAGGTCCCAGTGGAGTGAAGGCGATGCACCAAACCACTGAAGCAATCGTACCTACTACGGAATTCTTCTGTTGCGAAAACGCCGCCGCCTGTAGCATTGTCTTGCTGATGAAGATTATTTTCATTCGCAACTAGGTAGGTAAGTACCTACCTACCTACTATTCCGTCATGATTACTCATGATTCCTCGCTAAATTCACTGCAATCCAACGCGAAACTAGACGACATGACGACAAGCATCCGATTCGGAAGCATCAAACGAACTAACAAAATAAATACGAAATTATCTAACTAGCCTACAAATAAAAATGTACACAATTTTAGAGATCGTTATGATATTATGTGAATTCCAATAAATACTATTTTTAAAATAAAATAAGACGATCTTTTCATTGTGGATAAAACATACCCCTGACATACCTACACTGTGATGCCTACGGTAATTCTGTCGATATGATAAGGAGCGAGACAAAATTATGATATTGAGGTTGACTATTTGTAGCATTAATTACAAGTCTTACGGGTTTTTTTTTACCTATTTTCTGATTTTTTTGTAAACGAAAAAATATCGCTTATTAAGAAACAATGCTAATTTCGGAATAATCGAATACAGTTTTCGAAAAGTTCATAAAGATTGCCCATCATCATTACACTAATCTTATGTAGGTACTTGACGCATGAATAAATTAAAAGTTAGAATGATATTTGTTTTATCCCGGTTATAACTAGTTGTTTCGAAAAATGTTCGGTTTGTAAATCTTAGTTAAAAAAAAACAATTGTACGGAACTTAGTAAATTAATTTTCGAGCCGGCGCGGCGGCGCGTCGGCGAAGCTCAAACAATTGTCGGTCCGTAACATTAGCAGAGGCGGCTTAGCAAAGGGTTTTTGTAAGTTGAAATATTTTGAATCTTATTTTAATGATAAAATAACATTCAAAATAATTTCAGCTTAAAAAAATCTTTCAGATTTGTCATATCCAATAAGAAAGCCGGAAATAATTAGGGCGTGTAGTTAGTGTAGTAATACGTTCGACATTGGTTGCATTTTTACCAATCAGATGATTCCAACTGCAATCAATTCTGTTGAAAATGTATTTCACCAAAGAGTAATGAAACAGTTAGGTCGTTCGATTTGTATTATTTTATTTGTACTTTTAAGGGTGGATTTCTAATAAACAAAGGGAATTACATTACATAGCGAGCTAAAAGGTTTTTTTAACTTGTATTTTTATAAAAACCTAGTTGTCTGGTTTTAACTAACAGTTTTATGCAAATGTATGTAGGTACATCTACTTTTGCTCTGCGTAGGTATGTCGCATACCGTACCGGTATTCAAGACCTAATTCGATCTTGAAATAAAAATACAACTTGCCTCTCTGATGCAAGAAAATGATAGACTTTTTACCATTATGTGTTAAGTGTCCTATCTGTCGCATTTATCCCTATATCGATGAAGTTCAACAGAGGTCAAACAATTTCAGGGTTGACTCCATCAAAAATATGAAAAAAGCTTTGACATGTCGAAAACATTAAAAAACATTAATAAACAGTGTTGGGGATCTCATACAATGATCACCAATACACAACAGAATATGGAATTTACGGCTGAACAATGGTTTTTCGAGTCACGCTGTATTGTAAGGTTGAGTGCCTGCCTATTTAAAATGCACGTAGTCAGATACATTCTAATTGATTCAAATTAATTATTTGTGTAAGGCATATAATTATAATTACGTAAATGATAATTTGTTTTAAGATTAATGATAATATTATTTTATTTTCAATATATTTAGGGTTTGGTTTTCTGTATTAATGTTGTAACCACGGAATAAAGAAACAATTGTAACAGACAATGTTACTATAATCTGCTTACATTATGTTTGTTTTCCAAAATGTTGAGAAAGAGATCAGTCGTCTTTTCTATCAGACGTTTAGAGGTTTAATTAAATTGCACAATATTACATAAATTAACATCTTACATGAGTTATACGTCTCTAAGGCCCGTATTACAGATCTCTGCTTGAGCATAGATTTAAAGCCATTTGATTGGATGAAATCTATGCTCAAGCAGAGATCGGTCTCTGCTTGAGCATAGATTTCAACCAATCAAATGGCTTTAAATCTATGCTCATGCAGAGATTTGTGCTCGAGCATCGTTCTGTAATACGGGCCTTAGTATTTTGTATTTTTACCTGAACAGTGCTTCTCATTAGACTGAATAAATTAAAACCATGCCTTATCCACTCTATCACGGTAATGTGACTGGACACAAATCTGACGGAGCGCGGGAAAACGACGCCATTTTGTGTCATTACGTCACTCGGTACAGACCGCGTGACGTGTGACGGACATTGACGGTAGAAATTGCAGTGGGTTATAGAGATTACTGGGTTGTTAGGAAACAATGCGTTTCTATTTACTAAAACTAGATTTTTTTATAGTCAGGAAATATCAGACATTCTAGCTATGCCCAGCGGTTACATCCACCGTTTAATTTAAAAGAAATCGGATTTCGTCTTCGCTTAGCGTTCTTTCTCTTCCCTTTTACTCGACTCCTATAGGTTGTAGCGTGATGTTAAATAACCTATAACCTTCCTCAAAAATTGGGCTATCAAATACAAAAATAATTTTCAAATCTGACCAGTAGTTCCCGAGATTAGCGCGTTCAAACACACAAACTCTTCAGCTTTATTAGGTATATTAGTTTTTTTTACTAATTTTCTAAACAATAAAATAATTACTCTCTAAAAGTGTGGCTACTAAAAAAGCGGCTCAAATAAATAAAACCCTTTAAAAGTTATTATGAAGTTGAGTCTCAAGTAAATTATATTCTACTAAAAAATAAATCATGGAATCTACTGTAATTTGAATGTTACCAAAAATGATAAAACTGAAGCTGTAGTAGTTTAATTTGCAATTCAAACTCAGTCCAATTGTAACACCTGGTGCGATCCATAAAAGATTTAAAAGTCGTCCTAACAGGCTAATAACAGGAGGACACAAATCCGACGCGAGTGGGGACGTCGGGGACATCGGTGGGGACGTCGGGGACATCGGGGGCCTTCGGTTATTACGCCACCTTTCAAGCTTGTGTCCATGTTGTGTAGACGTGCTTTACACTTCTGTGAGCCTGGTACTTCATCGATAGATTGGTGATACAAAATAGCCGCAAACATATACCCCCTTACTTGTAAACGCCTCTTAATTTAACCACTGATTAAATATACATCTATCCTTGATATGGCAATTGAGATAACAATTGATTTAAGAGATGTTTAACTTAATAATCGTTTATAAGTAAGGATTCGTTTGAGTAGTAGTAATTATTGTAAATGCCAAAGTTCGTGTGTGTGTGTGTATTAATTCTTCACGCTGAAACGGCTGGAAGGATTTGGATGAAATTTAACAAAGAGATAGAGAGCTGGAGAAACACATAAGCTACTTTTCATTCATTTTCACGTAAGCGAAGACGCAAGCTACAGCTAGTTCATTAAAATATTCGTTTGCCCTGAAACCAAACACACAAGCTTTAGCAATCTACAAAACAACGATACTATCAAATCTACCAAAACACAGCACACGCAACTGAAACACTACGATTCTACACATCACTGCATGAATAGTAAAAGTATAGCAAAGTTTGCTCGCGCCATTAACGACGCTCTATCTTGAGTAGAAGCTAGTATGTATTAATAAAAATTCAATACTACGCTACATTTGTTCCCCCCACCTGCGAAGTTCAGGGGTAAGTCGGGCTATTCCGAACCAGACAGACGAAAATGGCGGCGAATTTGAAAGGGGTGGGGTCGGGTCGAACGGAACACAGGTCCGTAATGGAGATATTTTGTGATTTAGTTTGATCAGGTCAAGGGCGAAGGGATGAATCGATTTTTATAAAAAAAACTTTTTTTATCAACTTTTTCGCCTACACGCAGAAGTAAAAAAAGATAAATACCTACATACACGAAGTAGGTAAAATGTAGAACTTATTCTAGAAGAAATTATTGAAGCTTAAAATAGGTCTAATCATTTATTACAATTATTTGGGTATTCAAATTCAGTTTAATACAGAACTTGTAGCATTTATTTTCTACATAAACAGCACCCTCATTGCATAACTCAGTTGCTATCACCATGTATTAATTTTGACATACAATGCGCCGTATGCTACAAACTACGTGTTCCCAAAACTAGCTTAACGACGCAATGGATGTTGTCGAAATGTCAAAATGTAAACTGGCTAATGCGGCACAATTAATTGCTATAATTTACTTGCCGCGTATCAGCAATCGAAGCTCAAGAGGTGGCGCTGCTTACAAAATAAACTAAACAGAATTACTAAATAATTTACCCACTCGCTTCAAAGGACCGTCGCAGCCTCATATCTTCCACAGTTCTACCTGATTAAAATTTCACGGCAGCCACGCGCAGTCCGCCCGCTCCGCGACTGCAATTAACTCTATTGCAATACTTTACACCCGCGTCGACCCTATTAGCAACGAATAAAGGGTAAGAAGGCTCACTTCAAACAATGTGATATAAGCTCACGCACACAGGCGAACAAAATGCGCAGGTAATCCGTAACTGTACAGGTGGAGATTATTCCATTGTACTTTAAAGCAATTGTTTCTCATAATAGCATAATCTCAGTCGGGATCTCTATGAATCGCATATAATCTACTCTGGCATAACGAGTTAGGCATAACTTTTTATGGCATATTAATACTTTGGCATAACTTTTTGTATAGGAATAACTATCATTTGGGCTATATTTTTTCGGGTACTAGGTACACTACGACAGTAGGTTAAGGTGCGGCGGGGGTAGCTTTTGGGTCACCCCTAAGCCGTGAACATGTTTATTTTACATAAAAAAAAAATATGCCTAAACATTTATGCTTTAATATAATGCGTAACGATAACATTTAGGAACCATCTCAGTCATCAACGTTAGATCAACAACATCAACCGTAGACACTGCTGAAATAGCAAGTTTGTGATTAGACCAAAACTTATTTTATCGGTAGATAAGGTTGTGCCACTATATGAAGTTAAGTATTATAAAAGATAGCGACGGGATAGTTTTTTTGGTTAGTTTGTAAGTTTTTCTTGGTTTTAAGCCTGGCTGGAAGCACTTCAATGTCCTGTTGGTCACAAGCAGGAAGAACGTTGTGCAATTTAGGAAAGTTAGTAGGTATATCTCGTTCCTTCATCCATTACGTGTTGCGTGTGTTTTACTGCGCCTTACAGTTACATTATGAGCCTTTTGTAGTTATTTCTTGTGTGGTCTATTGCAAAACTTTACACCGGAGCTATTTTTTATTTACTAGCTACACTGGTTGATCGCGGATGGAGTCAATTTGTGCTGTTATATCACTTTTATCGGTAGTAATGGGGTAGTATTTATGTTGACTGGATGAATGCATGTAATGTGGATTTATGCCGGTCTGCCAGAGTGCAGTGTATTTTAGTTTGTGATGCAGTAGCCAATATAAATTTTCATTGTTTTTGTTTTTCTGCCAAACTATTACTGGATCAAAACGAAATTTTGAGCGCACGTTTCATCAAATTTTTACCAAAAATATAACTAAATCTTATGAAAAAATCATCCCACAGCTATGATAAATAAGTATGACATACACTACATCAAAATAAAATATGTATGACACGCCCTAACCCTCTCTATGCTACACGATACTGTATATCCGATAGCACATTACAACCCCCCAATTCCTCAATCGCAGACAGCGTGCCCAATTAGTGGGTACATATACATTTTACAGCCCCCGCCATTAAGGGGTTGCGTGACCGACGCTATAAACACTAGATTAGCATATCTATCGCGCCGCTCGCACTGTGCGCCGACTTATTAATCGTTTCGTACCAAACTGTATGAGTGGTGCAATGGGGAGAAAATTGCAGCTTAGGTATAGGGTAAGTGTTTCATGCTACGTTTTAAGGATTTGTAGGTTGTGCGGTGTTAAGTGGTTTTAGCGGGTGGCAATTTAGACATATTTATGGTGTCTATGGTTCAGTATGTTCTAATGCATGGTAAACGGTAAATCTGGCAATAAAGAATTTTGGACGGCTACTTAAAGATGTTTAAAACCCCCTAGTAACTAGGTATTTAGCCTCAACAAAAATGTCGGTTAGTCCCGCTATGCTCTAGTTTCGCTATGCTCGACACATAAACTGCCTACTAAAAAGTTTATATAAGCGAAACTTTTTAGTAGGCATTTTATGAGTCGAGCATAGCGAAACTAAAGCATAGCGAAACTAACCGAAAAATGTTAGGTATGCAGATAAATATTATTCATTTTCACTTTTATTGATATTTTTAACCGACAATGACAAAAAGTCATAGTAAAATCTATCCAAATAAGAAAAGGAATTACATTGCGCCATACTGTGACGTCTTAGCTGTATACTTTTATTACAAAATCTATTACAATAGATTTGGTGAAACGAAGACTCAGCTAAAAATAGTGAAAACAAAAAATCGCAAATTCTTTGCAAGCCTTACTTTTCAAGTGAAATTTGACAATTCGAGGTCTTTGACGTTCCTGTTCATAGTTGAATCGAATTGTAGCCTTTTCACTCACATTAATTTAATCTTCATACCTATAAACATCTAAACATAACAGTATAGATTTCATATCAACGTCCATTTCGCCAGTTTCTCCCCTTCCATTATGGCAACCCGCGCGCAGCCGCGTGGTTTATCCCGGTGTGCAACAGACGCGAGTGGTGAAATCTGACCCCTTCCTGATAGCACCCGCCATGGGCACTAACAAACCCGTCATATCTTGGCGGTAGCCATTCGAAGTTACAAAGATTAGTTATGTTATGGGTAGTTAAGAGATATGGAACTGGGGTTAACTTTGTCTCATATATTATGGTAATAAGATATTGGTAGTAATGTCGTTAGTAAGTTAAATAGAGTTTTTGGCGTTATCTAGCGCTCAAAGACTGAAACATTTAATACATATATTAATATCTTTTAAATTTGAATTGAATCAGATTTTTAGTTGTATTTAGGCAGCTAAACTCAAAAACCGATTTACTCAAAATTAACTAAGTAATTTGTGCGCTTTTTAAACTTCATACAACATACCTACATTAAAAGGTAGGAACGAACGAAGCGCTTTGATTCCACTTTCATTGTGAAAACCGCAAAACAATGGAATTCGCTGCCCGAGTGGGTGTTCCCCGACAGTTACAATCTGGGTATCTTCAAGTCGAGAGTGAATCGGTTTCTTCTAGGCAAGCGTGCTCCATCGTAGACCGCATCATCACTTAACATCAGGCGAGATGGCGGTCAAACGCGAGCCTATAATTTAATAAAAAAAAATAAGAAGATATTTTAAATAAAACACTGGCATTATTCCGCGTTGGTATAATGCGCTGGTATTTTCTTTTGTCCTGGTGCGTCTGTATTTTTTCTCCGATCTGTGACACTATCACAACGCTCAGCGCCGGCTCCGCCGCACTGACACATCCAATTAAGTGTATCGAGTCACGACTGGTTATAATTACGTTGCTTTACTTGCTTTAGTTTTTAATTAAATTAAATACGTTATGGAATATACTTATTAACTTTTTAAGGATATTGCGTAATTAATATCATTGGGAGTATTTGGGCGGTTCGCCTTAGCGTTACACTTGCCCATTACAAGGGTTGCTAATTTGTTTAAGGTTTAAATAGATTTACTGTAAGTATATTAGCTCTATAGAAACATAATTATAATAAAACAATCTGTAATTCACTTTTAGCTGAAAATTTCGCTCTAAATCGGACAAGTGCGAGCAGAACTCGCGCCCTGAGGATTCAGTACAAACTTAATTTTGAATGTTGAAATCTTTTTTTTGTGTTATCCTAACTACAAATTAACTATTTTCGGATTTTTTCCTTTACTTGTGCTATGAGACGTTGCTTCTTGCGAAACGGGATTCTAGGTCAATGGGAAGTACCATATAGGTTTTGATTTATTTACGAGTGCCGCGAGCCGTATTTTTTTATGGCGTTGAGATAGAAGCTTGATTTTTTTACAGCTTCAAGGGACCAAAAGGGTTTTGACAGACAGACAGACGGACAACAAAGTGATCCTAATGAGGGTTCATTTTTATAGAAATAAAATATAAACAAAACTGCCTTAATTATAACACCAACCAACCAAACCACTATGATCACAATGACATGAACCAAAATGACCAGCCAACTATCTCTGCTTACCTTCAATTTCAACCCAGCTGCGATATATTTCCCCACTGATATCCTCAGCAACATTGCTCGGTACTGAGTCAGCGCTCGCTAATTGGTACGGAACCCGATAATTACGCCACGCACCGTGATTACCGCTGACGTCGCCGAGACATGACGGCTGAAGGCGAAGATGATTGGTGTTCGAGAAACTGATGAGGCGGTTTGATTGGTGGATTTGCAATTAATGGCTGGCTACTATTACTTCGAATCTACGATTGATTTATGATTTGTTTTAAGGTGAATGTTAATTGAGACCATTTGTCGCAGAAATATATTAATTTCATGAGTGCCTTTGTATGGTTAAGTTAACCGATTAATTGCTGGTTATATGCCGAACCAATGACGGAATTGTGTAATGATTTCTTTTATTTTTTTATTCAATGATAGGCTGGCGTTTGATCGCCATCTCGCCTGACGTTAAGCGATGATGCTGTTTACGATGGTCTTATATCATTTTATTATTGATGAAAAAAATAACTGTCATAATATTATTATCTACCGGGTTCCATGTTTCCCCTATCTCCCCTACAGTACACGTTACATAAAACGTTTTATTGAAATTTACATCCAGTAATTTAAGTCGCTAAAGGCATAATTTTACTTTCGGACTTGCCATTTCTTAACCAGATTCTAATTCAAAACGAACTTGAAAATCAAAGTTACGTAAATAAAAAATACTGTGAACTTTTTCTCTTGTAAGTCTGCAATGCAGGCACTTGTAAGCTCTAATTCCAATAAATAAAATTATTAGAAATAAATGTAATTCAATATTTTGTTTCCCGCAAGGTTCCTCTTTGTATTGCCTTTTTAGGGTTCCGTACCTACAATTTGCGTGGTCCGAAACGCTTTTGATCGGTTTTTATGTAATATCAATTTCTATTATTAAATAGCTATATCATTTATCTAAAAGGTTGCTTAAAAAAAATTTACCCACAGGTTGAATTACATACCTAAACTGCACCCGAATTGCGTAACTCAATTGCTATCACCATGGCATTGTTTTTGACATTCATTACGCCGTATGATTGTTAATCCGTGCTCCTTTAACTAGCTCAACGCCGCAATGGATGTTGTTGAACTGTCAAAATGAAAGCCATGGCGAAAGAAATTGAGTTACGCAATTAGGCTGCTGGTATAAACTCCTTATTTGAAGCTTTAAGTACAAGAGATGATCGCTATTTGGAGTGGATCATATTCCTAATCTTGGGAATAAACAATGACAATTTGATACAGCTGTCCATTTCCGAGGTAGTGCTCGAAGGTTTAAGCGGAGGCTTAGATGATTACGGGGTATCTATAGACTACTTACTATATCTCTACAGACTTCTGTGTTAGGCCATCCATACACAGTGGAAGACGGTGTTAAGTTCTACGTCATATGGAATTAGTTATTGTATTTGGTTAGGCTGTAATTATATTACAAACAACTTAATTACTCATAAGAGGCGTAAAGATTTAGGCAATAGCTCAATTGGTTAGAGCGATGCCCCGGTGAGGCAGAGATCGCGGGTTCAAACCCCGCCTATGTCAGTTGTTTTTGAAAATCTCTTATATTTAATAACAAGCAACTTCAAGTGGAATACAATCACCAAACACAGAATAAGAATAACATAATTTAACTTTTTATATTCTAACTCTAGCTTCCGCCCAGCCGGCCTAGCATGACCACGATAGAAACAGATTTTGTCTACATAGAAATAGACAAAGTGACAGATTTCATTCATAAAACGTAGAAATGTTTCTACAATCTGTCACTTTGTCTATTTCTATGTAGACAAAACCCGTTTCTATCGTGGTCATGCTAGGCCGGCTGGGCTTGCCCCGCGTTATTTTTTTTTTTAAACAATTTATTTATAAATTATAGCCTGTGTCATTCTGATGTATAAGCTATATTACTGTAAAGTTTTATCAAAATCCGTACATAGTTTTTGCGTGAAAGATTAACAATTTAAGCATCCATACAATCCTCACAAACTTTTAAGTTTATAATATTAGCATTAACCTATAGGTTATTTTTTAATAGATTACATTACATTATACATATTACATACATTATTTGTTAATAGATTAGTTTAGTAGAATTTTGTGAGTATCAAGAACTATTAAAAAAAAAATTGAAAAATAATTATACCTAGGTCCATTTTTCTTTATCTCAGTAGGTAAGTATAACATGCGATCAATAATATATTTTTTTCAATATCAATTTATTATTGAAACAATACATAAGTAATAATATATTTGATTATAGAGTCACTTCCGAAACTTCAGCTTCGGCATACATTGACTCGGTCAATGCGTTCACTTCGTGTTTCCGACGTAGAAATATGGCGTTTTTCCTGAACCCTCCCATGATTGAGGAGCCACTTTCACCCTATCGCGCGCTGATTGTGCGCAACCCCGCGTAGGGGTGCGACCACGTCGGTTGGTGACGGTTGAATGCTTATTTGTTTTACTATGGGTAAATATTTTGGGCAAAGGTGTGATGTAAAACTTTTATTTGTGAATATTTTGTTGTAATGTGCACGGCAGTGTGCATAATGGTAGCCAAGTTTGTATGCATGCTTGATTAATTTCTATAAGAAAAAAAAATGTGTCTTTAGTGTTGTAGTCGGAGAGACTTTCTAACCAAAACAAGTCATTATACAAATACAGTTTAATCCAAAAAATAAATATCACAAACTGAATTAAAACTAGAAATAGAAGGTATAATTTAAAACAAATAACATAATATTATACCTCATTCCCAGTCGATAACTATATCGATACAATTTAGTCTAACCCACTATTCGGCGATCCCATCAATCCGTGGCGTCATTAGCCCATAAAAGCTTCCACTACCGCTAATGTCCCCCACAATGAACGTTTATTTCGATCGCCGTTGTCGCTACTTGTGTTGGGGACTTTGAGGCAATTTTACTACTCATGGCTGCTGAATTACAAGCGTAAGAAAGCTGTAATTTACTTCTTGTATATTGTCATTAATTCCGGTAGAATTGTATATTTAATTAATGTAAACAATGAAGCTATACCTCATTTGTCGCTTAATTTAATGAGAAAAGGACTAAGTCTACATATTTGAATAGATAATGGTTTTGCTCCAAATTGATCAAAAATGATCACACTTAAAAAGACATCAATGGATAGACAAACAATAACTTCACTTGTCCCACTGTACTCATCACTCACTAAAACGCACATAACTGAATCATATTTAACCGTGCTCTCGCTGCACGAGTACTTGGCTCGCTCTGCCGTGCACTCATTTATTCATGAAGCACGCCGCGCTGTATTTGTTCTGCGTACAATCCTCGTGAGGGGCAAGACCTCAGATCATAGAAAGAAGGGAGATGTGCCAAGGCGCTAATGAGCTATTGATGCGCGATCATCGTAAATTCGCGCGAATTTTACTCGTACTAACGCGCGATCAAACGTATTGAACTCGAATAGGTGTTTTACTAACTGACAATCGCACGACGCGGTTGCGCGACTCAAATGTTTGTAATTCTATTCGCGCGAACTTAGTTCGTACGAACGCACGATCAAACATACCTATATTACCTATTGAATTCGAATAGGTGTCCTAATTGAAATTCGCGCGTCCATGGTTGTTGGTATCGGCCGTGCCACTGCCCTAGTCGGTCGGTCTGCCCTGCCCGGTCGCACGCTCGCTCGCGTCGTCAATTCGTGCGATGATAGGACATCCAGTTTTTGCCATCGCGCGATGGTCGCATCTCTTATTCGCATACGTTCTATTAGGATGATGCCTTAGATTGGAGGTGTGCGGAATTTTATGTATGGGAGATCTTTATATTCACAAGGAGCGCTAATTGTGTCGCAAACAGTTCAAAAAGTGGCGTCAGTATACTAATTTGCTATGATGGCATATCTCCTTTTTTCTATGATCTGAGGGAAAGACCGTTGTCGAACCACTGTTGAGTGGTTCTCGCTAACTTTTATGAGGCGTAAAGCTGAAGAGAATAATCAGGTAAGTAATCTAACTGTATTTGTGGATGCAGGGTGTTTGTATTTGTATAATGATGAGTGAGTGTGATGTGTGTCAATGTGAATGGATATCATTGCGATGTTAATTGTTGCCGCATGTTGAAACAATTAGGTTCAATAGGATGTTTTTTTTTAAGTTGCTGTTTGGCCCTTGTTGTAATTTTTTTCCGTTTTATTTTATAAATCTAGTACTTACTCTAATACTGTCGTAATTGATTAATCAAATTTGTTTTTTTTTTGTTTTGATTGTCTAAGAGGCCCACCAATCGAATTTCGACATTTTGTTTTCTGATTGTGACACGAAAAAAAATATATTTGAGAGCCTGGTTGCCCAATGAGAGCAGTGGAGTCTGATAAGAGTGGCCTTTTGACAGAAATTAATTATCTTGTTTAAATCGTTTAATTCCACTCCCTTAAGTGATAAACAAATTAAATACTAGACTAAAGACTAACCTGCATGGTTCTTACACAATTTATCTTAATTGTCTGGACTTTAAAAGAGACATCAACCTTTGAGTTTGTTTCGGTGTTTCTTCTCAAAGGTAGTCATATAGGAAACACCGAAGTCATCTAGCTTAAAAAAATGTTTTGACGTGTAAAAGTGTTATTTTTAACCTATTTACAAAATAAATATCATTTATCATTTATCATTATCATTAAATTTTATTCTATCTAATATGCGTATCAGACATCCTATTTACCCAGTATTCCGAGCCGCCCAGTTCACTCCTGTGTGTACAGTGTCAGGTTGTTGATACAGCGGCACGGAACCCCTGCGCCGACGGTGCAGCGATCCATAACCACTGAGTAACGACATCACGCCTGTTTCAATACTGCTTGGTATGCATTTAAATCTTCAGCCGGCCTAGCATGACCACGATAGAAACGGGTTTTGTCTACATAGAAATAGACAAAGTGACAGATTGTAGAAACAGTTCTACCGTTTCATTCATAAAAAGTAGAAATGTTTCTACAATCTGTCACTTTGTCTATTTCTATGTAGACAAAACCCGTTTCTATCGTGGTCATGCTAGGCCGGCAGGTGAAGAGGAATATTTGCAATGTTTGTGTGGATAGTTTGGAGTGTGTAAATATTCTGTATTGTGTCATTTTATTATGGTACAGTAATAATGTAATTTAAAACTAGTCCGTCTGTTTGGTTACGTCTCAGATCATAGAAACATGTTATCATAGCAAATTAGTACGGGAACCGCTGTCGCCACTTTGAAAGCAGTTTGCTTCACAACTACAAACGCTCGTTTGTAAATAAAGATCTTGAGATACACATTAAATATGCTGCAAATCCTCAACATCTACATCTACTACTAAAATCATCATTATCCTGCTGCCCTGATCTCAATTTATTTGGAGTCTGCAGCATGGCTTTTTCTTCTATTAAACTAAATTATAGTATTAAAGTAAGATTCTAAATAATTTTGATTAACCGACTTCAAAAAAGGAGGTTCTGTATTCGTCCCGTATGTATGTATGTATGTATGTATGTATGTTTGTATGTGCGCGATTTTCTCAAAAACTACTGATTCGATTTGGATGGGGTTTTCACTAACGTAATCTACATACTTTCAGGAAGGTTTTAGTATATAATACATTATGTAATCATTCCTATGTACAAAGTTATATGCATAAATGTACACACTCCGTAGAAGATTTACTGTTGAACGAATGCGTGAAAGTAATCTAACACGGGATAAAGAACTAAAAAGGGAAAAATAAAAAACTTTTTTAACAAAAAATAACCGACTTCAAAAATCCACTACAAAGAAAATAATAATTTTGGTTTCGGAAGTCGGTGGCAAAAAAAGCAAACAAAAACCAAAGCCACCGACTTCCGAAACTAAAATTATTATTTAATTTTCAGAAAGAAAATAGCTATTTTCTTTCTGAAAATTACAATCTTTACGTAGGTTTGACTTCTCTAATTGAAATAAAGTAAAAGTAATTTCATTAATGTTTATTGACATTCCATTAACCGCTACTGTTCTCACACAAAAATTACTTGTTATTTTGTCTGAATAAAAGAATAAAAGTCTAAATAAATTAGCCGTCATCTTCGCCGTCCGTCGATCGTTGAATAATTCAGTGTTGTCGGCAATTTCGTCACTGAGGTGACGTCACTTTGACAGCTCTTTTTGTAACGTAATTGGGTTTCAGAAGACCACTGTTATTTTTATTCGGCAGAGGGTTAATGGGGAGCAGGGTAGGGAATATAACACTTCTGTGGGACTATTATAGGTACACTGAAAAAAAAAACTGTAAAAGTAACGAATTTAAATTTCATTAAAAGTTACGGTTTTGCGTAGAACCAACATATTAAATAGTACGTTAGTATAACTGAAAAAAAAACAGTTAATTTTGCCATTTTATCCGAACTGATGTTCAATTATTACTGACAATAATGTTAAAAATATTATACCTGAAATACGTTATTTTTGGCCAAGAACGTTTGTAACAACTGTTTGCCTCAATTTTTTTTCAGTTGACCCAACAAACTAAAATAATAAACTCTCAGTGAAAAATACGTTGTTACAACTGTGCAAAAAATGCACACTTTTGTGATTTTTTTTTCAGTTGGTTTTTTTTAATAAATAGTTAGCTTGGTACTTACATTATATTTACGCAAAAGGTGATCTGTTGTATGCAATCGAAGATTAGAAGATGTTGTAAGATTTGGCTATGTTCTGTTAACCTGTGGTTAACGCAAAAGAAGGTTAATTGCCTGAGTTCTCCAATATTCTTCAATCAATATTAAGTCTTTTAAATTAAGGAATCATGGCGATGTTCCTTATGTCTTCTATTTTCCCTTTTTTCGAGCAAGTATTTGTGCGAAATAAAACTCAATTTTAAAATTTACAAAATCAGAAAAACCGCACAGAATTAAAAATGTCCATATTTGAAAACGATTATAAATCAAACAAACATGTCCGTCGCACGGTTGACACGGGTCGCACGGGGTGTTTTTTGTCTAAATATAATCGTTTGTGTGTTTCTAAACCCTCCCGTGTGGGCCGAAGGCGGACCGTGTTTGTAATACGTTTGTTTACGTGGTAAGTGATACATTGCGCGTTCTGTTCTTGTGTCAGAGGTTACTGACCCTTGATAAAGAGAAATGGATAAAGATTAAATCGGAGCAAGGCTGCCTGTTGTTTATTTTAAATATTTATATTTTCCGCTTATTTGCCTGCAGGCTCCATATGTTGATCAATCTGATGAATATTAAATAGGTTAAGAATATTTGAAATACACCGGGTTTCGATTATAGTATAGATATAGTATCATCGAATTTATGTAGTTTAAAATCTCAAACCAATTAAAATATTCGTTTTGTGGAAATCACGGACTAAACGGTACACAAACTTTTCAATTTTCTTTACAAACATAGTAATTTTTTTCAAAGCGAAGTCGCGGGTGAGACCAACAAAGACGCAGTGAAACTCTTCTAAACGTCGTATTTTCTTAAAGTTTCTCCGCGGCGACATTGTTTACTCCACAACACAGAAACCGTAGAAAACAATTATATTTGGCTTCCATTTTTATTTAAAAATTGTAGCGAGAAATAATTTGTTAATTCTTCATTTGTAATAAAATTTTCTTAAAAAGCAGGCACGTTTTCTCATTTTCCAAAAAAAAATTACAAACTACTTTTAATTGCAAAATAATTTAAAAACACCTTTTTATATGTCTTAATAAATATATTTCGACCATTCCATGAAATTTTTCTATTCCACCATAATCTAACGATCTAGACCGGGCAAGGTGCGAGATGTGCTTTTATTTTGTTTCGTGCATGTGTGAAGCTAAGGCGATTCGCACACTGCCCCGCATCACGCAGCGGGGTGCGTGGCGACGGTGCCACGCGTGCGGGTGCGGGAGTGCAGATCTGCATCATCATGCAGATTTTTCCGCACAAACGCGCGTAGGTGCATTGTCATGCGGTAGCCTAGAGGAAAAAACGATACGCCACCTACTAGTGTTGTCTTAGCAACTTATTTGACATTTTATGAACATTTTATTACACTAGATGGCAATGATTGTCTTGTTCTTCATACTGGCAGATTTAAAATAAAACAAACTTCCTAGCAACCATATGTATGTTGTCGGCAGATGTCAACTGTCAACACGAAATCACGCACGATACTGCAGATCTCACTCAGTGTGTCATACCTTGCGTCTTGCCCCGCACCCACGCGCGGGGGTGCGTGTTTCTCCGCATGTAGGTGCGTGATCTGCAACCCCGCGCGTGAATGCGTTTTCAGTGTTGTACTATGCGTGATTTCTATACAAACATAGGTACTTGCAAACAACGTAAGATCACGCACTCCCGCACCCCGCTGCGTGATGCGGGGCAGTGTGCGAATCGCCTAACTTGCTTGGGATGTATAAAACAAAACAATTACTAAATAATTACTCGCCATCTACTACACAAATATATATACGTTCTATGTCTATCTGACATGAATCCTCTCCGACGTTAATGTTTAAAAGCCGACTGATAGTCCATACATCATACAGGGCGTGCAATATTAATGCATTTTTGCCCGGACACCCGGGGTTTGGGCAGTAATTATTTAAGATAGCGCCCTTTACCGGACAGCGGTGATTCATCGCGGAAATGTGGGTGCTCTTTATTTCCGTGCGCGTTTAAATGGGGCAAATTTCGGGGATCAACATTGTGAGCTTTTGGCATTTTTGCGCGTTTGTTGTAGAAATATGATTTGTGGGTGTTATGTAATTGTTTATCTCCAGCCTTGAGGCAGTCTCGAATGCTGAAAGTTTTCTTTAATGAAAAAAAATATGATTTAAAAATGTGAATATTTAAGATAAGGAACAATATCAGTTGTTAAAATCAGGGCTTTGACACTGGTTGTGAAAATACCGACATCATAACGGATTACACCGGTATTTACTATTAGGTTACTTGAGTCCCGGTATAAAGTTATACCAATATAACTTTATACCGGTATCTTGTCAGTCACTTGAACCGGTTCTTGAAAATACCGATATAATTTCAAGCCCTGGTTACAATCAAAATAAATGTCAAAGTCAAAAGTCAAAACATTTATTTCAATTAGACCATTTGTTTGTCAATTAGTTGAAGCTATATAGTTTGAAGGTTTCTATTAAACAAATGAAAACAGGACGTCAAAGAATCCTTCATCCACGTCATCAGACAGTCTGGCGACAATCTCGCGGTGTTTAAAGAGAATTTTCACAAGACATGCGAACAACGGCGGTCGTTTGCCGTCGCGTACAATGCGTTGCGCTCAAAGTGTACGCACTCTCATTTAGCGCGTGTCGCGTGGGGACGCCCGCAGACGTACTCGCAAATAGACGCGTTTGTTTGTCTGTCTGTTTGCCGAGCACCACTGAGAGTTGTTTCAAACCATCTGTATTCATAAGTCAGTAGGTATGTAATCGTTGAGTTAGGGCCAAATTCACCGGCAAGATAACAGTCTGATAAATTGAAAACGGTAAACGGCCGTTTTCAATTTATCAGACTGTTATCTTGTCGGTGAACTTGGACATTAGTACGCTAATGGTGCCGATTCTGTTGTACATCGCACTAAACTAATTTTAATTACACTATTTCTCTTTCTTACAAATACCATTGAAAAAGGACAGAAAATATTAAGAACTTTCAAATTGGTCTACGCTCTTGTCATTTACTACAAAATAATAGTCGTGAGTGTAACTTATTGCGCTGACAACTAAATTCACATTGAAAATATGCAAGTAGACCAATTTGACAGGATAAAATATCTTCTATCTCCTTCTCTCATGTTTTTTATTAGAAAGAGACTTAGGTATAGTTATGTTTGTAAACAAAATCGTCATTCGGGCCGCCATTAATATTAAAATTTGACGATTACCGACACGTAACCGTAAGGTGATTTTTTGAGACTAAAAGATTGATTAGTTGTAAAAAACCGGGCAAGAGCGTGTCGGACTACGCTAAGTCTATGGTTCCGTAGCAAGAAGTATTTCAGTCTTCCGACTGCAAACATAAGTTATTTTTGCGGTTGTCAAACTCAAAACTGAAAATAGTGAATATTTCAAAAAGTTATTGACGTATCTTGTTCAAACCAATTTTAATCGAACGTATTTATTAAATGCTATAAGCTTGATTTTTTTCAGATTTTTGCATAAAGGGGTTGGAAAACTACAGGGGGGGGGACACATTGTTACCGACTTTGGGAGCTCCTAGTTCACTAAATATGCACTTAAACAAAAAAGTTATATAGAAACCTTTATGTTATTTTCAAAGACCTATCCAACGATACCCCACATGATGGGGTGCGCGAAAATATTTATTTTCATCCCCCAGTTTCATGTGTGGGAGCCCCCCCCTAATTATTTTATTTTTTATAATTTTATTACAGGCCTTTATGGCGGCTCATAGAAGACATCTACCTTTCATACAAATTGATTTTGAACTGTGGATTTGACGAGGGTGTGACAGACGGACAGACGGACAGACAGACGGACAGACAGACGGACAGACGGACAGACAGATGGATAGGACGAAACTATAAGGGTTCCTAGTTTTACTACGGAACCCTAAAAAAACCATTAATCGCCAAGTATTTGGATAGGAAAATTCTAACACAGCTAATCATAGCAGCATTTGCTAATCAGCTAGAATTTCATGCTAATCTAGATTTTAGAAAGACATTTTCCAGGTGTCAAAGTTCTGAATCCAACAATCTATAAGTAAAAATGTTCTAGACTATTTTCATTGCGTAGCTAATGTAAGTGTTGTACAAAATCGACCCTTGGAGACACACTTGGACGACAAAAGAAAACAATATTTGTATTCATATCCCCAGGGGAGGCAGGGGAGGCGCGGGTCTCGGACACAAGTGGCCGGCCCTTTGTCGTGACGTAACGTTCGTGTGTTCTATGTAAACATTTCGGTGAACTTTTAGATGGGACCGAGAGACCAGCATATAAATGGGTATTATAAGAAACGAAGTTCCTTAACGCGGCTTGCAGTAGGAGTGGATTGGTGGAAATTGTCATGCATAGAAAAAGCATTATCCCTCCATAAATCTAAAACTCATTGCAATCGCGTATCGCGCTTGCGGTCTCCGACCAGTACCAGTCGAAATGGACAAAGCAGGAGGTTGCGTAAACAGATTGGAAAATTATACCTACGCGTAATTTTAATTTTACTGTGTAAAAAAGGGTAGGCAATAAAAGAAAAGTTCATATGAATAATGTACATTATTGGAACTTCGTTCCTAATGGGGGTCCCGCACAGGGCGCACAGTTTCTTTTTGTACTGTAGGTATTTTGCCACTATAACAACAATGAAGAAAAATTATTTAACAGAAAAAATAAGTTATCAACGATAATAATTTATTCCTGTTTCTGTTTTAATTTGTAAAATTAGATTGTAAAATAAATGTTGATTTTTATTTATCTGTGTCTTTATTTGTTTCAGGTAATACAAAGTTTATCAATCTTCACTTCTGGTATTATATCGTAAGTTATAAAATATAACCAAAAACGAAATAATAATAATAAGTGTATGAATCACTTCAAGTCAAGACGTTTACGTGTAAGCATATTTCTAATTAGTTATTAATTTATTTGTGAACACGCAAAACTAAATCCCAAATCACGAAAATGGCAATATTTGAACCGATTTAAACATTCTTAAACTTTTATAGTGATAAAAATCATCAACAGATGGCGCTTTCCAAAATTTTGCGGTAACCATAAATAAAAAACTAATCACACGCCCACTAAAGGTGCATGCATTGACCGTCACAAAAACATCTCCCTTTTATAATATATCCATGTATTTCATGGCAGCACCCCAGACGATAATGGCGGATGATTGATGAAGCCAGCGTCACGGGAATTTGATCAATTATAATTTTTTTTTCGCCACAGATTGATGATGGCAGCGAAATTAAATTATTTGAGAACTTTATAGGTATTGCACGAAGGAATATAGGAAGGACTTTAGGGACAAAAACAGAATCTATTAAATATTGTAAAAGTTGGACAAAAATTACTTTTGTCGAACTCAAATTAATGGTTTATTATCGTTAGATAGACAACTTGTCACTATCTCTTAGTTTGATTTTTCGCCCTGCAGTTTCATCTCAATCAAAAGCCTGGCCTGCTATAGAGATGTCAAAAGGATAATTTTGTAAAAGCCATTTATCGAAATAGGTCATTGGAAAACACTTTCAATTCATTTAACGACACTATAAAATGTCTCGAGACTTTATATTTTAAATAATCACTTTCCTGTTGAAATGATAGACCGTGAATATTTAATACCCTTTGAGATTTGAGAAGCAAAAGAAATGAAACCGTATTTTCTACCTTTCCAAAACAATTCGTAAAGGTCAAATAAAGAGAGTAGATTAATGTCAGAAAAAAGGTAACATAACATAAAGTTAGTACCTACACCCAGCGTATTATTAAATATTAAAGTTTTGATAAATAATAAATATCGTGCACAACAATAATAATTCAAAAACAATCCGCATAACGTCCAATTTAAAGTTCCTACACTTATAATATACCTAATTGAACGCGGCGTCGCTCGTAATGTGTAACAAGTCTTGCATGATTGCTATATTGCTTATTTTTATTCAAGATGTTTTTGTTACCTACTGAGAATACTTATTTGATGTGGAATTGATAGCATACCGTTTTATCATATACTGGTAAAAATTACAAATAATTTCTGAAACAAAAAGTGAAAATCATGATTCAGTGGTAATGACTTTATCATGCACTTAATTTTTTTTGCTTGATAATAAGCGTAACTGTCTCTATTTGTGCATAATAATATATTTTTACAATAAATATAAAGCCATCTTCCAATAAAAATTACACAATAAATCAGAACCCAAAAATAAAACACGACCCATAAAAAAGCGAGCAACATACGAAAAACACAATACAGTAATAAAAACGAATCCATGTGAATAATCCTTTGAAATATTTGGCGGCGTATTGTCGAGATGTCCCCTCACTAGCGCGTGACCAGACTAGCAAGATGGCGGCGACGCAAACGCGGAAAAACTTAATTTTGGAGAAAAACCGTTATGTTTTGGGTTCTCTTTGAAATCTAGTCTGGGTGTTATGGAAGCAAGGTTTATATTAAATAACTAGCTTTTGCCCGCGACTTCGTCCGCGTTTCCGTCGTTTTTCGTAAAAAAGTAGCGTAGGTATGTCCTTCTTCACGGTTCAATGGTTTTGATGTAACAGACAGATTAACTTTCGTATTTTAGTAGGGAAATATAATTATGTCAATCTACAATACTTTTGAAAAATATCGCAATAAGGAACCGCAGAATATTATTATTAATAGCTGTGCACGCGACCATCAGCCTGTAACTCCTTGTGTGTAATATAATACAATCAGAAAGCTCCGAACTGCTAAGCTATCGGGAGTTACATGTGTTATTGTGAGTCAACCATAAAATATAGACAGATGCTGTTGCGGGATATTTTTTAGATAATTTTATGTAGAACATTTCCGTTATACATGATTTCTATGTAGCTTTAACCATTAAGGCTGCACACGCGACGGAAGCTTAAAAAGTGGAGTAACTTCTCCCGTTTTCCCAACATTTCCCTTCACTGCTCTGCTCCTATTGATTGTAGCGTGATGAAAAGTATACTATAACCTGCCCAGGAGTATGAAGAATAATTGTACCAAGTTTCGTTAAAATCCGTGGAGTAGTTTTTGTTTCTATAAGGAACATACAGACAGACAGACAGACAGACAGACAGACAGACAAAAATTTTACTGATTGCATTTTTGGCATCAGTATCGATCACTAATCGCCCCCTGATAGTTATTTTGAAAATATATTTCATGTACAGAAATGACCTCTCTACAAATTTATTATAAGTATAGAAAAAGAATTTTACGAAGAAACTATTAGCAATTTTGTAAGATAGTTTTGTTGGGCCCCTAATTTCTTTTCTTTACTCAGAATTTTAACAAAATAAGTAGATCTTCGCCATCTTATATTACGAGATGAAATTCAATGTTCAAGAAAATCTTAAATTAAAATCTAAGTTTTCGATTTCATTAAAGCAAATAGACTCCGAGTCCGACATCTAGCGAGCAAAGCTTACGTACTAGATCAAAGCAGAGAAAACACTACATTTCAAACATGATTGAATCGCAAAAGCGGTAACAGAATCCATTATTTGGCTTTAAATAATATCCTACGCAGTATCACAAAAGATAAATCATAAGGCTCGCCTTAAAATTTCACTAATAGGCATGACACAGTATTTCCGGGTCCACCATTAATAAAAAAATACCCGGTGTGACCATTTCCCGCCACAGCCGCCGGCAGAAAGGGTTGCCAGCTCATCGCCCGAACACAACAACAGATATTTTCTTTTAATTTATTTCACGAAAATCGAGTTGAAAAAACTGACAAGTTGAATAAAACGGGCTTCAGATGTAAAATACCGGTTAAAACGGATCCGGTGACGAAATAAAACGTAATAACAGCCTTTAGGACGGTTAGTGGAGGCTTTCATGTAGCTCGTCCGGTTTACACCGACTAAATCTTGTTATGAATAATTTCCTAGCTCTATTGGGTCGCCATTTTTTTGGGCAGCGATGGAAATTCCTGGTTCTTTTATCTTTAAAAATATGGTTACGGTGTTAGCTGTTTGAATAAAATGCCTCTTCATTATCAAAGAATAGAATTATGGGTACAGTGGCAACACTGGCAACTTAACCTATACAAATATTTTAGCAAACGTTTAAAACTCGCAATTACGAGTATAATTGAACTAGTTATTGCCCGCGACTTCGTCTGCCTGAACATTGATGAATTGCTTACACACTTTTCTCGATCCCAGGCTACCTCTTTGTCAAATTCCATCCCAATCTGTCCAGCCGCTTCAGCTTGAAGGAGTAACAAACACACACATACACACACATTCGCATTTCTAATATTAGTATGATAGTTTACAAGTCACGTTTGATCAAGTTATTTATCGTAGTTTGCCAAGAAAACTTACCTCAGTGACTTCATACCCAGATTTTATAACATCTTAAGGGAAGAGTTGATTACTGAAGCTCATGAAACATAATTTCATCGAATCCTTGAGAAGCCGAGAGCTAAGATACTAGACTTAATAAGAAAGCCGTGAAACCTCATCTTGTTTGTACATTCTAAACACTGTATCATACAGTGTTAGCAAGTGGCACGCATACACTTAGCATAAATATGAGAGTTTCAATCTACGCTATGGTCGCCCTACCCGGGTACGGCCGTTTCATTATTCATGCATTTTCATGGAAATTTATTACACGGAAGATTTTATACGGAGAACGTAAATGTTTTACAAAGGATTAAGAGATGTTGTAGATTAAATAGTTTTAAATTATGGACATAATCAATAAAAAAATGAAATGTATAAGTTACAGTAAAAGCCCGCCGTATATTGGTAAATCTTAGGATTTACCAATATATGACTTGGTAAATGTAAGATTTCATATAAAATGAGATGATTTTTCGGACTTTTACCATTAAAATTTGGCACAATCATGCTAAGTTTTACCAATGACGATTAGTAAAAGTTTGTTTTGGGGCTGCGGAAACTAATATTTTGCGAGTTCCATCCGCGTTTTCGGTATCCACATTCATTATACACGTCTCCGGCGCTGCAGGAAGTGCAGCCCCTCCGCCCTTGCGTATCAAATCGCAGGTACCCAGGCTCGCCTTCGCAGCTTCGACTTTTCGTGCTTACGCTGTGTTACAGCGGGCGGGGGCTGCTCTCCCTCCGCGCCTCCGTGTTTACAGAAACACTCTGGGGGTAGGGCAGATAAGACCACGTGGAGTCGGGGTTGACCACACAACTTATTCACTCTTTTTAACACTTACCGTGTCTCTGATTTGACCGATCCTACGATTTGACCGAGACCAGACTATGATTTCAGATTTTGTGTGTTTTTTCGCGCCCAACAAACACTCGTATCACAAAAATAAGTCAATTTCCCTCTCATCGTAAGATTTCCTTTACCTATTATGTATGGCAACATTACAAAGTTTGTTCTCTGTTATTCTTCAATCAAGGTGATCAAAGCCTACTTGTGTACTAAGTAACAACTCGATATACGTTGACAACTCTGAAGCGGTTACCGCGTAACAAACTTTAAATTATGTTCAGTTACGGCTCTAATCGCTTGCTGAGTAACAACAGAAGCTACCTCAGATCATAAAAACAAGGAGATATTATCATAGCAAATTAGTACGGGAACAACTGTCGCCACTTTTAGTACATTTTTCAGCACAATTACATGCGCCCCTCGTGAATATAAAGATCTCCTACTGTTGGTATTTATACGAAGTCCTGACCTCCTTAGGTTTTACTTTTAGTATCTATGTCGTTGTCATGGAAACGTTGTTGTTATTCTTGTCTGATGTCTAATGTGTGAAAAACCAATATTAAATTACGTGTTATTATAACAATTACTTTTATTCACATCTCAACAGGTTATGGGCCCAGACATGTGAAAAACATTGTGCCTATTGTGAATAAATGTAATCATATTGTGTATTAGTTGAAGAAACGTGCAATATGACTGCGACGATAAAAATCGATCCTCTCACTGGCGACAACTATGATACTTGGAAGATTCAGATGAGAGCAATTCTGAAAAAGAATGATTTGTGGGATTACGTATCCGGTACGCTGCCACGGCCGGCTAGTACAGACCCGAAATATGCCGATTGGATCAAAATGGATGGTAAAGCCGAATCGGATATTTTGTTAGCAATCAGTCCAAGTGAATTAATTGTATTGGACGGCTTAGAGAGCTCGAAAGCCATATGGGATAAACTGATGTCCATGTATCAGTCGAGTGGACCAGCGAGAAAAGCTTCATTGTTGAAGAAGCTTGTGTTAACACGTATGCAGGAAGAAGATGACCTGCGGAAGCACATCTCAGATTTCTTTGATGCTGTTAAGAAGCTAAAGGAAATCGGTTTGGTCGTGATAGACGAACTATTGGCTATTCTACTTCTATATAGTTTGCCAGACTCCTTTGCCATGTTTCGTACGGCAATGGAATCACGGGATGATTTGCCATCAACAGAGGTGTTGAAAGTGAAGATTCTCGAAGATCACGAAGGTCGAAAATCTAAGGTAGTTGACCAGGGAGCTATGTTTGTCAAACGTACCAAAACAAATGCCAATCAGATGAAAAAGTCAAATGACGATCAAAGTTCTCAAAAGACAATTGAGTGTTATCGGTGTGGTCGTCGTGGGCATTTTGCGAGAGAGTGCAAAGTCAAGAATGTAAATAAATGGAAACAGAGTGCGCAAAAACCAGATCGTAAAAACGATAAAAAGGAGACATCGACAATGTTGATGAGCACTACCGAAGAGGTGATGTTGGGTGATCAGGGAAATTCTATTTGGTGTATTGATAGTGGATGCACGGGTCATATGTGCAATGAAAAGCATCTGATCAGGGAATTCAAGCAGCTAGACTCAGAGCTGAATTTGGCTAATAATGGAAAAACACTAATTAGCGGAACAGGAAAGGTCAGCATTTCAGTAGACACGGGCAGTGAAAAGCGCAAGATAGACATTGAAAAAGTGTTCTATGTGTCGGATTTACGAACCAACTTATTGTCAGTGGCGAAAATGACAGATCGTGGATACGAGGTTCATTTCAGGAAGCATGATGCAATCGTGATCGATGATAATCACAAGATTCATATGCGTGCAGACCGTATTGGTAATTTATATCATGTTCGGATGGATCATGATAATGCAAACAATATTGAGGTGGTGAAAAAGCCCATAGATATGTGGCATGAGCGCCTTGGACACTTGAATGAGCGCGACTTAAAGGCAATGGCGAAGAGTGGCCTTGTGCATGGCCTGACTTTTAATGATAATGAAAAATTGTCGGAGTGTGAGATTTGCATAAGAGAGAAGCAGACTTGCACGCCATTTCCAAAGGGCAGTACTGATCGCACAAGCGAGCTGCTAGAAATTGTGCATACGGATGTATGCGGCCCGATGAGGCATCAGTCTTTCTCCGGTAAAAAGTATTTTGTCACTTTCATCGACGATAAATCGCGATGGTGTGAAGTTTACTTCATAGCTAATAAAAGTGACGTTCTGGAAGTATTTAAAACTTATAAGGCTTATGTGGAGAAGTTCACAGGAAAGAAAATAAAGAACTTGCAGTCTGATAATGGACGGGAATACATAAACAAAGAGTTCGATGATTTCTTGAAGAAAGAAGGAATCAGGAGAAGATTGACAGCGCCCTATACGCCTCAACAAAACGGAATTGCCGAAAGGAAGAATAGGACACTCGTTGAGATGGCTCGATGCATGATGCGGCAGGCAGGCAGCTCTCCTGCATTTTGGGCGGAGGCTATCATAACTGCGAATTACATAAGAAATCGGTGCCCAACGGCAGCATTAAACGGTCACATACCATTTACTTCATGGAATAATAAGAAACCTACCGTAATATACATGAAAGTATTTGGATCGAAAGTCTTCTATAAGGTAAAAGGAAAACTGCGAGGGAAGTTCGAGTCAAGGTCAGACTTGGGAATTTTTCTGGGCTACGATGTACAATCGAAAGCGTATAGGATACAAGATCCTAAAACCAGAAGTATCATTGTAACTCGTGATGTTAAATTCATGAATGAGACGGCGTTCAATCATGAATACAACGAGATACTTGATGAAAAAGAGAGTATTGATGTTAAAAAGATAGCAGTACAGCTGGAGACGCCAAGCTTTGAAAATAGAGACAAAGGAGAGCGCAGAGCTCCTGCGAGAGATTATAGACTCGAAAACGAACCTACAACAGATGAAGAGATACCTGTTCGGCGGGAAAAGTTAGTGCCCCCGAAAAGAGGAAGGGGAAGACCAAGATTGGTACGAACAGGTTCAGTGGGAAGACCACGCAAGGCGTACACTCCAGTGAATGACACGACTGACAATGGAAGTGAGTCGGAATCGGGTTCAGTGGGAAGACCACGCAGAGCATACAAGCCAGTGGATGATACGACTGAAAATAGAAGTGAGTCGGAATATGAAGACACAAATGAACAGTTGATAGCAGGAATAGTAACTGTTGACCCTATGACATGGAGTGAAGCAGAAAAGACCGACGATGTGAATGCATGGAGAAGTGCATTGGAGGACGAGTACCTGGCTCAAATTAAGAATGGTACGTGGGAAATTGTATCACGTCCATCTAAACGGAAAGTGATTGGGAGCAGATTCGTTTTTCGTACCAAAACTACGGGAAAGAAAGTACGGCTCGTCGCAAAGGGATGTTCCCAACGGCCAGGGGAGGATTTCCATGAAACCTCGTCTCCAGTCGTGAGGTCGTCATCTATAAGACTCATTGCTGCAGTATCGGCGGAGTTGGGATTAGAGATCCATCAAATGGATGTAGTGACAGCATACTTAAATGGTTCGCTGGATGAAGAGGTATTTATGGGAGTACCAGATCAGCTATGCGATGTTCTAAATAGAATACTCGCAAACCAAAAGATTGGCTCACAGAAGAAGGTTATAAGAGATAAGAAAATACTTCAAACGGCCAAACGCTGGAACAAAGCACTGAGTGAATGTGAGAACAGTGTGTGTTTGTTAAAGAAGTCTCTGTATGGTTTGCGTCAGTCAGGATTGCAGTGGCATAAAGAGTTGGTGAGTAAGTTGACGAATGTTGGATTTGAAGCCTTGCCACAAGATCCATGTGTGTTTGTGTCACGAAAAGGTGAGCGAATGATGTTGATTGCTATATATGTCGACGATATTATTCTAGCGACGAATGATATTGCATGGTTGTGTGACGTAAAAAAGCAATTATCTAACGCATTTGAGATGAAAGATATGGGAAAAATTAATATTTGTTTGGGCATTGAATTTACTCGTGATGAAGAAGATAGAGTGTACATGAATCAAAGTATGTATTTAGATAAGGTTCTAGAACGCTTTGGTATGTCTGAATGTAAGCCTGCAAAGACCCCTATCGATGTGAGTGTGAAATTGGAGAAACCTAAATGCGTAAAAGCGGATGTGATGTCAAAATATCCTTACCAGAGTTTGATAGGTGCCTTGATGTATCTGGCTGTATCTACAAGACCAGATATTGCGTATGCCGTGAATTATTTAAGTCAATTTAATACTTGTTATGATGTCGAGCATTGGAAGGCGGCAAAACGCGTGTTGAGATACTTGAATGGCACGTCAGATTATGGTTTAATGTATGAGAGGACAGGCCAACAGTTGTTTGGTGTGGTTGATGCGGACTGGGGTTCGAATGCAATTGATCGTAAGTCTTACTCTGGTTTTGCATTTATTTTAGCAGGTGCGTGTATTAGTTGGGAGGCACGAAAACAGCGATCCATCGCGTTATCGAGCACAGAAGCAGAGTACATGGCGCTTTCTGAAGCTAGTAAAGAAGCCATTTACTTGCGTGATATGTTGAGTAATGTTGGAATGAAGTGTGAATGTGTGACATTATTCAATGATAACCAGGGGACAATTAAACTTGCCCAAAGTAGGTGCTATCACTCACGAACCAAACACATTGATGTGAGGCACCACTTCATTCGTGATTTAAGTGAACGGAGCGTGATTGATCTAAAATATCTGAGTACTGAAAAGATGCCTGCAGATATTTTAACCAAAGGGTTGAATGGAAGGAAACATTATGAATGTTTGCGCAATCTGGGCATGATTGAGCATTCATGAGTAGTACGTAAGAGTTGGTAGCTCATGACTTCGAGGGGAGGTGTTGGTATTTATACGAAGTCCTGACCTCCTTAGGTTTTACTTTTAGTATCTATGTCGTTGTCATGGAAACGTTGTTGTTATTCTTGTCTGATGTCTAATGTGTGAAAAACCAATATTAAATTACGTGTTATTATAACAATTACTTTTATTCACATCTCAACACCTACGCATTAAACACACACCCTCAATCTAACACTGTTAATCGTCACTCAACACTAGCACTAAACTAAAACACTGTATTTATATCATCGATCGTATTCGGTTCGCCGCCAGCGTGTACATTTTATATACGGTCAATGTGACCGTATCAAAGCGTCAATTTTAGTAGCGCCTTGGCACATCGCCCTTGTTTCTATGATCTGAGGAAGCTACCTTAGTTGGAAACGAGGTTCGAATGGGTTTGTGTGTATGGTGATGGGTGAAATGTAACGTAAACCTAACAGATAACCGTTTATTGTTTTTAAGGGCCGTAAGATCAATCGTAGTTTTATCTCCCATCTTAGATTGTTTCTTTGGGTTTTTTGTATTAGAAAACAATCGAAGACGGGAGATTAAACTCTCTTCCGTGGTTAAGCTACGATTGATCTTACGGCCCTTAGAAAGGTTAGTGCTTATTCAGAAGTCAGCTCAGATCATTGTAGTGGTGGCGAAGTTACTTCGAAAACAGTTGAATATCATCTTTAGTTCCCTGGTTTAAGATACAATTGCAAAACCTGTGACAGCAGCCGACAGCAGCGGCAGGTGTCAGTTGTTTTTGAGAATCTGTTATAATATATTATATAATAACAAAAAAAAACTTTTACAGAAAAATGTGTTCAGGTTGTGAAATATTTTCCCAGTAGGCAAAGGTTGTTATTTAATAATTTTCCATTGAAGTGCCCGAAGGCGTTGTTGCTTGTAAAATATAAAATTCAATGAATTTAATATTTTAGATATTTTTTTTAAATTCTATGTCCAAGCAAGTTTACCTGTAATACATAAGCAAATATTTTTTTTTATAGCGTTTTTGCATTTCGCACAGAAGCGAGGAACATTGTAATTATGTATCATAAACGTGATATACCGTACAACTCCACTAATTGGCGAGCAAGCCGCAGACGTTACTACATCACCCCCTCCCCTCAATATCTAGATATTGGCAATATTTCACCAGCCGTTGTCTGCGGGTTATGAGTGGATATGGCCAGGTATTGTGCGGTGTCCGTAAATCTGACGTCACGGACGGTCCGCAGGGAGGGCCAGCGGGAGATAAATTGTTGGCGGTTTTCTGCTTTTTAAGTGAGGAAATTATCTTGTGATATCACATGATTTATTCGTTTACCCGTATACAAATAACACGATGTCCCAACGTAAAGGATTAAATAGGATTTGATTTATTTGATCTAGATCTTCCTTGTGCCTATTCTCAAATACAAGTGTTGGTTTACATAGATGATTTATTAGTCACTAATCTCTAATCATCTTAATCATATCACAAGATGAAAACACTAGGGATTTAGTGGATCGATGTCAAGACCAAAGCGCAAAACAGGGATGCTTTGAAGAAACCCTTCAACGTCTTCAGCATCCCAAAAATACCAAGGGAAACAATAGCAACAACAATTTGTACCTATTCTCAATGACTTTAGAGTCCATTATCCAATGGGATTTTATTACTCGACTTTTAAATATAATTCTTGTAATCCAAATCCATTATTTCCAGAGCCAGAGACGCAAACGTTATTTTTTCCTTTAATAAATTTTGATTGACATTGACAACCCAAGTTTCTTTTAATACTTTTCTGGAAACATTTCAACCTTTATTTAAGTAATAAAAAACGTGGTTTCAATAATTAAATTACAGGACATTACAAAAAATGTAACTCAAGTCTCAAGGGTGTTAGTCTACTTAGAAAAATTACTTTCAGAACAAAATTATATTTTTATTCACTAAATTGCAGAGACATACTACATAAAATTTGTAAGGTTTCAAAAAGTCTTTAATGAAATCAAATGATATTTATTTCTGTAACAAGATCTATAATTATATATACTGTTTTACAATTAAATGTTATGGCTGTGTTTTTTTTCAATTTAAGGCGACGGTAAATGGTAACGGCCGTAAATCACAAGATTTAAATCTCTTATTTCACCGTCAAATAATGCAGGTTAGTTGTGCATTTTTTTTATGTTAAACTAGAACATATATGCATGAATCGTACCTGTGAATATTTAACTATTGTAGTAAAATACTTAATGAAATAAATTCATGAATGACTGTCTACCCAAAACATAGAAACCTAATTACTTTCAAATCGCTTAAGATATTTTCATGATTTGTTTTGTGTGAAAAGACTATGTTACTACCTATAATATTGCCTGTTACTTTTTTTTTTATTTTATATTTTAGATACTAAAAAGTAATAATACGTCTAATTCGGCACAACGCGCTCCTTGATAGGCGAGTCGTATTGCTCGGTGGACGTATGTCGCGTTGCTTGAGCTCAGCGCAGAACACTCAAGCTATACTACCCAAATCACTCAAGGCCGTTGGCAGTTATCAGCGCCTTAAATTAGAAAGATCTTTACTTTAGGTGCTAAATTATAATTATTGAAGGTAAAATATTAAGTCACATCACGCTACAAAGCCTTAAAAGTGTAGGCAGAGTAGTGCTATCGTTTCGACTGATTTTACAATCTTATAAGCCTCTCATAAAGGATGCAAGTTCTATGTCCTAGAAACCTTATAACTAGAACAAATAGGTGCTTACCTTCCTCAGGAGACATAGCACCACATTTATAGTAATAAAATAATTCCTCGGAAGTGTGCTTGAAGACATCTTTATCGGCTATAAACAAGTCTTACAGAAGTAAAGTTTACGGCTTTTCTAGAATTTAAAACGTATCTGGAAATGCTATTTTGTTATATGCAGGCTATTATTTATCTATTCTATACATAAAGGTATTTGTTAAAAACAGCTTTCACAGCCGAAAAATATGTTTTATGCTTGTAAAAAAAAATACCGTTAATTATGGAATAAAATTTTTACTCGGTCAAAGGATAGGATAACTATGATTTATGTAAAATTGACAGGATAATATTGAATATCCTATTTTTGTTGTTTATTAAAAAAAAACGTATTTTTCTAATCTAAAGAGTTCTACAAAAAATATTGAATTACTTACTTAACTATATCATATTCATATTCATATCATTTATTTGCATTCCACAATGTTTATATGGTCTTAGGATAACGGCTTAGAGCTAGGCAGGAACAGAACGAATTTTGTTATACTGCCAATGGTATTTTCTCAAAACAGAACATGTATTTAATAAATAACAAACATACTTTAACAGTACCCCGTACCCCTATCTTGAGATTTTTTGACGTATAGTTTCGTTAATGTAAGGATATTTTGAATCTAAAATACAGCAGTCCTGGAACATTTTGATGAAATTTTATACAATTTGCACATTTTAAAAAATACAGGGAAATTAATTCATTATTTAATTTATATAAACATTGTGTAATAAACGTATATTTTCAATTCAAAATATGCTTACGTTAACGATACCTCTCTCCCCTCGTGTAAGCGGCTTTGACATCAAAAGAGTATTCTTCTAGCGATTCATTTGCATCATCGCTCGACTACAAGCCGGACGTTATCGAACGTTTCCGAGCGTTTCCGAATGACTTCGGAGGTCAGCATAATATATTATGTACTTACGTGTAAATGAAGAATCTCGTAAATAAACTGATTTAGATTTTTATTTATACATATTTTTTTACTATAATTCTTTAAATATGTAAATCGATTAATTACGGTTTCAAGTTAGTTATTAAATTAAAACTATAATATTATGATGCTTGAATAAATAGCGGTTATCATGGAATATTTTGACAGTAGATATTTTATAAAAAACAAATATTGTCAAAGCTGCAAGGTCGAAAATTCTGGGAAATGGATAAAGGACACACCAAAATGTGTATTAATGGAATTTAATCGTGAATGTTAGGTAATTAGCGTTTGTCGCATTATCACTGAGTGAGCTCAGTGAAACGGAACGCGAGTTTAATAACTCGCGTTCCGTTTCACTGAGCGACCATAATGCCTCACCACTAACATGGTAATCCATGTTAGTGGTGAGGCATTATGATCACTTTGTGCCTCCAAACGAGGCCCGTTTACCAGTTAATTTATTATTTTACTTATATTTGTAATTTTGTGCTTAAAATGATCAAATCCGTGTACGTAATTTATCGTTTGCTACATGAATATCAACACGGAACTACAAACTAATGATACTTACCATCGTGATGTTTCCAGTTTCTAATATGTATAAGTAATCGAGTGCAAAGCTTGATCTCTATAAGAACCTACCACTAAATAGACTTCCTTATCACACTAATATTATAAATGCGAAAGTTTGTGCGTGTATGTGTGTGTGTGTGTGTGTGTGTGTGGGTGTATGTTTGTTACTTCTTCACGCTGAAACGGCTGGACGGATTTGGATGAAATTTGGCACACAGATAGATTATAGTCTGGAATAACACATAGGCTACCTTTTATTCCGAAAAACGCGGGCGACGCCGCGGGCGGAAGCTAGTGTTACATAGAAAGAGCATAATCTGCACCCCTCGTCTTTCAGTAAGTGGTCCATGATCCCGGCATGGGCGCATGAAAGAAAGAAAGAAAAAATATTTATTGAACTCGCACAACAGGAATTTACATGTACATTATAATAGAAAAAATACAAAAAAAAAAACTTAAAAAAAGTAAAAATATTAAAAAAAAAACCGTTAAAAAAATAAAAATAGAAGTAAAACTTGGTGCGAGGCCAAAAGGCCACTATCTCAGCGTAATGCTGCGACCTAAAAGTGCCGCAGCGCTGGTATTCTGATAGGGCCCAATAGGGCGCATGGTCATCCATCACCTTCAATATCAGCTGTCGCGTCGCCCTCACTTCCCTACTTATGTTCTATGCTTCTCTATATACCCCATTCACTATGGCATTAATAAGAAACTGAAGTACCTACAAAGAATTATGTCATCAAAGACAGTAATTTTGGTTTGAGTAAAACGCTTTAAAAGTATGCTTTTAAATTATATTACTGCTAGGTCTTAAGAAATGTAACGTTTTGACTTAGTCTTACTGATGACCCAATACATTATCTTGGACAAATCGTCTCGATACAGTTAGTTTTTTAAACAATTTCATATTTATCTATACTAATATTATAAAGCTGAAAAGTTTGTTTGTTTGAAAGTGTTCTGGAACCAGATACGAACAAAACTTTATTTTTAACAGCCAGATAGGTAGTATAAGTAGGTTGTTTAAGATTACGCCAGAACTCTTAGGAGCCGAGCAACGGGGGTAAAATCGCGGGGAACAGCTAGTTCAATTATATTTTTCAAAGGCAAAAAAGGTTATATTTCAATTTTCTTTTATATAAAAGCAGAAAAATCTAATAAACAATGTTGCTTCTAGTTTTCTGCAAACTAGGTTACTGCGAGGTTGCGACTGACAGGCTATCAATATGTCTACCCACACGATCTCCGAACCCAACATGTTAAATAACGCTCTATTGGCAGCACATAAAAATAAGAAATGTTTTCCTCCTTACAAATAAGTAATACTTCAATAAATAAAACGACAAACTTTCAGCGCAATATTTGATATTTCTCTGTTGTCATATTTTGTTATAGATACAAAACAAGAACTCCCAATTCTCAAATATGATTTGTAGAGTATTGACAATAAGTATATATTTTCCCGAACATTTTATCTCATTTTTGAGGATACTCCTGGACTGTGAGTAGGTACTTTATACTTACTGACAAAAAACAGAAACTGTTTTCTACCCTTTAAAATAAAATTCGGAAACAGAATGGAGCCTTGTTAAAATTTCCATAACATACTGCCAGTTAACTATTTACAGTTCAACGGGGGGTAAAAAGTGTGAACGCAGTGAAATGGCGTTACAGAGCGTAGAGAGCTTCGCAAAAAACCGGTTCGAACCACTCTGAACTAGTTGAAGCCGAAATAAACCGGTTTAATTAGTAGTAGGGTTACTATTTGCTTATCATTTAGATTTTTACACTTTGAGTAAAAATCTAAATGATAAAAAGTTTTTACGAGTAGGTAGGTAATTAGTTTACATATACCAATCATGTAAACTAATTAGAATTACCTACCTACCTACTCGTAAAAACTTTTCAGTTCAGATCCATTTATTCTTGGTGTGCTTAGACGATATTGTCAAGAACTAACAAATATTTATGGTTTTAAGCAACGGCCATTTTAAATCACCGTTGGCTACAAAAAATATGTTGTGTAAGATGAATCAGGATAATCAAATTTGTTATTCTCCTCCAGTCCTCACAAATGCCTACGAAGCAAAAACAGATCGTCGTTTCTTATTTCCCGTATTAATGCGAACCCATTACGTCACTAGGTATCTGTCACAGTTCATTGCTGGCTCGCTTCGCTTCCGCCTCGCCCTCGCCGCAATCTCGCAAGACGTGCGCAGCTGACAAATTGAATTTTATTCTACCCATTAGGGTCACCATGAGATAACGCATGTTTTCATTTAAGGGTAAAAAAATGTTGTAGGTATATCCTTTAGAGTGGCATTAGTCTATTAGAATAAAAAACAAATGCGAAAATAATAAACGCCAATACTGTTTTGATTTTTTTTTTGATTTTACAACTATTATGCTGTTAGCTGTAGTATCTAAATCATACTTTTTTAACCCATTCATTATTAGTATACGATCCACGATCTTATTAAATTATAATTATTTTGATTTCAGTCGCAAATATTCTTACGGAAGTTAGCAAATTTTACAAAATGACTGCGTTTATGTAAGAATATTAGAGGCAAAAGTTACTTTAAGCACTAATTAATTTGTCAAAATAATATTATTGAAAATAAAAACTAGTGTAAGTACCATACCGTGTGGTCACCGCACCTTGTTGATTGGGTCGTTGTTCGAGACATGTACGGCGAATCAATCGCTCTCGACGCTCCGCTGATTGATTGGCCGATGCATTAGCTGGGTTAATATGCCGCCTATTTTGCGTTGACTTCATTTATCAATCAGTGATTGATTAGATTTTATCCTATGGTAATGATATTTGGATTACAAGATACAAAACCAAAAAAAATACTTAGGTAAAGTTGAGGTATTTTTTGGTTAAGTCATTTCATACTTTTCAGTACCTAGTTGATCTATTTAACTTTTCAGCTGTACCGTCGTAATATTTTCGACTTACGACTGACTAGATTCTAGATCAAGATAATATTCCAAACAAACCTTGTTATTTTATGGACATCATTCCAGTTTTAGTTGTGCGACGTAACAAACTAGCTTACATACATCAATACATGCGTTGTGCGACATTGGTGTCGATTCTGTTGTTTACGAACTAAACTAATTTAGTCTTTTTATGTCTCTTTCTAATAAAAAAACATGAGATAAGGATAGCAGATATTTAATCCTGTCAAATTGGTCCACTTGAATAGTTTTAATGTCAATTTAGTCGTAATCGCAAAAGGTTATGACTATTTTCCCGTAAATGACAAGGGCGTAGACTAATTTGACAGTTCTAAATATTTTCTGTCCTTTTTCAATGATATTTGTAAAAAAGAGATATAGTGTTATTAAAATTAGTTCAGTGCGATGTTCAACAGAATCAGCACCATTATCCTCTCTTTTGACTTTGGCGTCGGGTAAAAAACTGCTAAAATCAAGATAATGCCGTAATTTGGAACTTTTACAAAAGAGTCGAGAACGGGTCTGCAAAAAACACGTAAAATCAATAACACGGGGCGGGACACCGGGACACCGGGACACCGGGACGCAGTTGAGATAACATAATTCGACGACAATCAGGACGAGCGGGACGTGTGAGCTCAACTCATTAGTGACTTTTTGTGAATCGTAATTTTATTCAATTGACGCTTTCAGGAAAATGTTTCTTTTACAAAAGAATATTTAGGGCTGTGTCTCGCGATGACAGATAAGGGATCAGTGAAGCTAGATACCCATTTAGCCAGAGCCTCTCCGCATGCTTCATATAATCGTAATTTATTTATTACACATATCTAGATAAACTTGGAAAGTAAAACATTATTTAAATACAAAATTTCACTAAAATTGTTAGAGCCGTTTCCGAGAAACCAATTTGCTCGCTTATAGTAATAATATTTAGATAAAAAATTATATAACAACAGTTCTAAAAATATTATAATTTTTCTGTACCTATTTTTCGTCAATACCAAATGGGACCTTTTTATATTAAATGATTTTTTATACGTAAGGTGCATGTTTTAAAACTGTACAAACAAGAAAGTTCTCGTGTGCTCTTTAGAATCAAAAGATTCTGAAGAGCTCACAAGAAGTTTCTCGTTGGGTACCTATACAATTTTGCCAATCATAGTTTCGCGGCAGTACTTCGTCGCAAAACGCGTTTACAACGTTTAACGGAAAAAATATACTCGTAATTTATGTATCAAGTGCACAAATTCTCTTGAAGGTAACAATGTGGCAGCATTAACAATTCTAAACCCTTTTTCCGTGTCCAAATCCTGCTGGATACCAGAGATTTTTTAAGTAGTCTTTGAAATAATGTAAAATATTAGCGTGGTAACGGCACGTAACCAAATAAAATGACGACTAACGACCCTCGTAGTGCGGTGACATGTTCGTTATGAATTGGATTTAACGAAACTAACGAAACCTTAAATTGTAATTTTCATAGTAATTGGAGCTGAAACTTTGCATACATTTACGTATTCGTATGTACAGGGTGGCAGGTTAGACAGTGGAATTATTTTAAGGGGTCATTGTACTCATCATTATGAACAACTTTTACTATGGGACTAACCCCGAAATTGCGAAAAAAATATCAGCTTTTCCATACATTTTGTTGAGTTATGTGAACATAAATGTATGGAACAGCTGATTTTTTTTTTCGCGATTTTAGGTTTGTTCCCTTAGTAAAAGTTGTTCATAATGATGAGTACAATGACCCCTTAAAATATTTCCACTGTCTAACCTGCCACCCTGTATAATGTATAGGTACCCTTTTTATTACACGCTGTACATGTTATTGCGATATACAGTATTAATGTAATAATGTAATAGATGTAATAATGTAATAGAATAGATATTCGTCTTGAGAAAAACAATAATAATTACTAAACCGACAGCTGTTGACATTTGTCTTCCAATAATACTATTTTACCACGACATTAATGTATTGTATCAAGAAGAAGACATTGTCTTGTATTCATTTCCCACGATCACGCCTCACTAATAGTTATACATATATATCGACGACGAGTCGTCGCCAGATTAATACATCCTCCATATTTCTTAAACACCTAGTAGTAAAATTGTGTTTTATTTAGTTGCTAATGATTAATTAACAATTTTTTATATTTTTTACGATGAAATATTTAAAAATGTGATTAATATGTGAATAAAATGAATAAAGAGAATAATAACTAACTAGAAACTCGTGGCCAAATGACAGCCGTGCTGATCGATCGATCTGCGAGGTAAAGCTGCGCTTGCCACGCTCTTCAGTTCTTGTATAGACGACCGTTCTTTACACATCGAGACCCCTCTGTTCCTTGGAGAGTACGTTAAATAGTCGGTGTGTTATGTTACAGTCATAGATCTAAAGTTCAGCTTGGTAGTTTGAGTACTTTATGCGGTCTACATAAATGTCCTTTCTGATGGTAATGTTCGTCGGGTCGTTGAGCTCCTAAGTCAGGGTTGAGCTACCACAATACAGGACAGGTCCACTCAAATCTCTGTGGCTCTTTCCTCTAAAGGCCATTTCAGACTTAACTACATAGCATAAGCATAGCATAATCGGCCTATAATGTTCCCACTGCTGGGACACAGGCCTCCTCTGTGAGAGGGAGTGGGCCGTAGTCCACCACGCGGGCCCAGTGCGGGTTGGTGGACTTAACTACATGGTTCTTACAAAATTTAATTATGAATTATCTCGACTTTATAGAGACATTGACTTTTGAGTTTGTTTCTGTGTTTCTTCTTAAAGGTAGTCAGGACCATCGATAGGATCTAGTTTAATAAATATTGACATGTAAGAGTGTTATTTATAACCTGTGTGTAAAATAAATATAATTTGTGATCTTTATCAAGTTAGTAGCTGGCATGTAGAGCAACAAGTTAACCGCAACAATGTAAAATTAAATCAAAATCTAAACTAAAACCGGACTTTAATTCCAAAACAGTTTATGGCGCCATATATTTTTGAAAGTTCATTAAAATAAATAAAAGCTTTACGAGTGCTCGGACCGGACGAGAAGTTTGTTTGATTGAACGCGCTTATCTCTGTAACTATCAGTCGGATTTGAAAAATTCTCTTTGTATATGATAGCCAGATTTATGAGGAGTAGTATAGGCTTAACATCACGCTATGACTCTTAGGAGCCGAGCAAAAAGGACGCTATGCGAAAACGAAGTAATAGCGCGGGTGGATACATAATCCGATTTCTTTTAAATTAAAGAGTGGGGCACAACTAGTGACTATATTTGACACTAGCACCTTGCCCGCGACTTCGTCCGCGTGACCCACAGGAACCGTGCAATTTATTCGGGATAAAAAGTAGCCTATAATACTCAGGGATAATGTAGCTTTCTATTAGTGAAAGAATTTTCAAAATCGGATCATTAGTTCCGGAGATTACGCCCTACATACAAACTTACAAATTTTACCTATTTGTAATATTAGTATAGATGTAATTCACTGTCCTTAATATTCCCTTTGCTGACAAATTCTATCCCTACTAGAGTGATGATCAAAGAAACGAACCTAACAATATTTTTTCGCTAAAGGCAAATAAAAATGCTATGAATTCGTGAACGACACACAAATTATATTTTATTTATAAAGTAAAAATATAATGCCGGACGAAAAAATGGGACACACAAAATAATCCGAAAGAAGTCCCATGAATAATGAAGCGCGTTCAGGGGAGCTGTGACGTCACGACCGGTGTTCAGTGTTGCCAGGCTGGATATGTCATTTTACCTTTATATGAATGTTGCTACAGCTGTTTTAGGGCTGAAGTTTTAGTTTTACTCTTATTTAATTCAAAAGAAATCGGATTATTTACCCGCCCGCGTTGTTACTACGTTTTTGCTTAGTGTTCTTTTTGACTTTTTCTTTTTGCTCGGTTCCTAAGCGTCATAGTGTGATGTTAAATAGCCTATACTATTTCTCATAAATCTGGCTATCATATACAAAAAGAATTTTCCGAATCCGACTGGTTGCTCCAGAGATTAGCGCGTTTAAACAAACAAACAATCAAACAAAAAAGTTCTTCAGTTTTATTACTGGTTGTTTTTATTTGGTTTACATTTATTTAATAACTAACAAAATATATTGTTTTGATAGCGGGTCTATGTTATGTTGACGACTATGAAACACGTGACTTGTGGGACAGGATAATATCGCCCAGGGCCCGGGGGATAGAAAATCCCTGGCTTTGGCGGCCACTGGCCCGGCCACTGGCCCGGCCACGCGCTTTAGTTTGACGTGCGCTTATTTTAGCTGATGACGTATACTTGCTTTGCAGGTTTATAATAGTTAAACTTCATTTACATGATGATTATAACGAAAGCAAATTTCTCGTAACTTTCTCTGATACACCAAACCACCAAATCAACCACCTTCTGAAATTCGCAATTGTAAAAAATTAAATGAAAGATAGTCAACATTTTGAAATAAGAAATGGTGTATCCCAACACCAAAACATTTTTTCATCTTCAATAAAATACGATTCAGACTTACTATCGAGTTTTACAATACCGCTGAAAATCGCACCGTCCCCCGACAGTTCACCCAGGCCACCCTTTCCAACCTTTAGATTTCCGACTGTTTCCGAGTACTCCCGATGATGGCCGATTTTTCAATCTACATTTAAACAGGTTTATTATTGTTAACTGAGGTTTACGGCGGCGGCGGACGGTTCGAGGCTCCGCGCAGTCTGTTTAATCATTGTTATTGAATTATAATTACTGTGTTTTCGGTCGGACGGTGGGAGTCAATATTGGGGGTTGTCGGTGGCAATATTTATCTTTGGTGTGGTATTGTATTATGTATGGTTATCGAGCTTTTCGTGTTACTAAATAAATATATTATTAAATTGGGATTTTTGGCTGTACATTTATAGAACCCATTAATTACACACTACCCTGAGTGGTTGAAAAAATAAAAATAATCGCATTGTAACTTTTTCTAGCTTAATGTTCATAACATTAAGCTAGAAAAAGTTACAATGCGATTCAACTAAGATTAAGGAACGTTAATGAACACGAACTGTCAACTAACACTTGAAAAGTACGCAATTAAATATATATATTAAATATAAATATTGCAATTAAATAATTTGTAGATTAATAACTTTTTTTTCTGTATTACTGTGAATTACAAACTGTAGGTACCTATGTGACCTCTGTGCGATCCGATTAAATATAAAAATGAAAAATGTACTTAAACCAAAAGCAGAAAGAAAACCTAAAATGTCCACTATTTACAAATCACAAACATTTAACGGGGCAGCTAATCCGGGCCTGCTAAAAGCTATTGCCAGCAATTGCTAGCGATTGCCATCGATTGCCAGTGGCAATTCAGTGCCGAGCCCTCGATTAATTGGCGTCGTAATAAGCTGTCCATTGCCATCGAACGCAGGCATTCTCGATATAAATGAGAGATTCGACGATTCGGATTTAAAATCCATCGGAGCGCTTTCGCATACAAATTATTTTGCACTGCAGTGTAACACGTATCGTGAGTTCATTTGTCACTATTGTCGGGATATGGAACTGTGCGAGGTTCGGCTTTAAACGAGTTTTATTTCATTTTAACATTTTCAGGCATTTATACGATTTTTTTTGAATCTCTAGGTTTATTTTTTTACACATCCCTGCTACCTAACAATAAAAAATACGTTTGATCCTCATCTCATCCTCGGATTTGTTCACATCAGTGAACTAGAAAGACAAAGGGTAGTCCTTTTGTAAGGTATAATTATGTGTTATATACCATAAACTTTTGCCCGCGACTCCGTCCGCGTGCACTACAATAATTTGACAATTTTAAATTACCTGTTTAATATAGGGTGGCAAGTACTACGAAGAGCTCAAGCTGTATCTCTAGTTCATCCCACCGGAATTAGATGAAACTGTAAAACTGTAAAAACCACATCAAAATCGGTTCAGTACTTTTTGCGTGATGCGCGCACAATCAGACAAAAATTCCAAAAAAAATATTTTTTTGGTCATGGTTACGTCCCAGTAACCAAACCAATTCCATTTTTTTCTGGAATACTCTCAATGTACAGACACGGCTTTTATAAACAGCAATTATAAAATAGTAAGATAATTCAACCAGAATTTTGCTATTGCTTTTCATCATCAATATTGTTTAACCCTGCAACATCATCCGCCTAGCTTTTTCCCAAACATGATTGGGGTCGGCTTCCAGTCTAACCGGTTGCGGCTGAATATCAATATTTTACATGGAGCGACTGCCATCTGAACTCCACAACCCAATATTGGGGAATACCGGTATTCGAATGTTAGACCAGTTGTCAGACTTTTGGGCTCCTGACTACCCGTAACGACTGTCAAAGATATTCCTATGACAACCGGGACCGACTGTTCGACGTGCTCTCCGAGGCACGGAGGGGTCTCGATGTGTAAAGAACGGTCACCCATCCAAGGACTGACCGCGGCAAGCGCAGCTTAACCTCACAGATCGATCGATGAGCGCGGCTGTCATTTAGCCACAAGCCCCTCAACTTTTTAACCCTGCAACTCTAGTGTATTTAAAACAACATAATATGATTTAATAATTTTAAACATAACTTTAAAACTGAAATACCTATTTCCGATAAAATATAAAACCCATTCGCCTGAAACGAAACCCGCACAATTATTGTATTATTACCTACATAGTATAAATATAATAAATAGCGAGCGCATTTGTCCGCCGCCGCCGTCATAAATAATACCTCGGTCGAGATTGAACTGCCAGCCCGTACCATATACGTGTCATTTGCTATGTCATTTAATTCACTTTTTCCTATAAACTTTTTGTGGGATACAGTAATTAATGATTTTTAGTTTTACTACTCGCTCTAGACTGGATTGATTTTACGTTGACACGAGCGTTTTGGTGTTATTTTCATTTTTATAAAGAGAAAATAAAATTGTAAACAAGCTGTGTCTGTACATTGAAGATATTCCAGAAAAAACAGTCGGGATAGGGTACTGGGAGGTAACTATACCGAAAAAGATTTTTTTTTTTATTTTTTGTCTGTTTGTCTGTTTGTGCGCGCATCACGCAAAAAGTACTGAACGGATTTTGATATGGTTTTCACAGTTCGATAGCTTGGGGTCCAACTTAAAATCTAAGCTACGTTTCATCTAATTCTGATGGGAGGAACCAGAGATACAGCTTGACCTCTTGGTAGTACTAGCCACTCTACACTGCGGAGGTCATTTAAACTGGTCGCTTCACTGTAATCCACGCGGACGGAGTCGCGGGCAAAATCTGGTACCTATAATAAACTAACATTTTTATAAAGACAAAATATTTGATTTCTTGTATGTTTGTAATGAATATACTCAAAAAACAACTAAATTGATTTTAAAAATTCTTTCACCAGTAGAAAGCTGCTTGCTTGTCCCTAAGCTGTCGGCACAGCCAATACTTATTTGAAGTCGTTTGATACTCGGTGCTGTAAGCGTTCCATAGGCTACGATAACCGCTTACCATCTGACGGGCCGTATGCCTCTTTGCCACTATTGTCGCGTAAAAAAAAACCTTTAACGACCCAAGTAGGGTCTTTGCGATCCCATAATATCACTACATAAATATTAAAGAGACTCCAGACGGAACTGTATCCCCAACAATGTAATACTTGTCAGGACGTCACCGCTTGTCACACGGATCATAAATTGCCCTCACTACGAAGATATATTATTGTGAGACAGTGAGACTGCCTCTCGACGATTAACACTCGAATTATGAATCCCCACTAATCCTACTTAGTACTGACAGCTAAAACTGGATGTGATTAACTTAGTGATGCGACGATACGAATATTCGTATTCGCCGAATATCAAAATGTTGTTTCTAAAAATAAAACTCTGCATAATGTGTGACCAAAATGACAGGCGATGCACTTGGTAGGGTTTCGTAGAATGCACTAAAAAGTAAGAATTTATTAGATAGATACTAGAAACTTAATTTCCTCTTGTTGATGACGCATCCGGAAATTTGAGCGCGGTTGATAAATTATGTATCAGCCCACTTTTTTCCAAACGAGAGATTAACCGTATCTTACTTGTTTAAAATTGCCAGCTAGTTAAACTGATATATGTGAAATGTACTGTACCTATTTTGAACTTAGTTGCCTGTCCTGATTTTTTTGTAAAATCGTGTATGGCAATTAATTATTATTATTATGTCATAGGTTCACCTTCAATATAAACCATTAATATCTGCTTAATCCTCTTACGATGGTAAGAATAATGCCAACGTTATGGTATCTAAGATAGTCTATTGCAAATTCTAAATTAATATTGAACGCAAATTCCTTTATGCCGAGACCTTTTTTTTATTGGTCTTGTTAAAAGGAACTCAAATCAGCATTTACTACAATAAACATCTTTTTATTTCTTCCTCCGAATTTTGCATGCAATCACCGAAATTAGGGATTCACAGTTCGCAAGGGGGTGCTCCAATTTTAATGTCGTCTGCAACCCTGTGTTGCAACTCCTCCCCCTTCCCAGCTAATTAACTTGTTCGTTCCGCTGTCTTTTTTAACACCTACCCCTTTTTGCAATTATATTAAATTAAAAAGGCTTGCAATGGGTTCTATGTTTTTCAAGTTTATTGTTATTGTAGGAAACAGTTTATAAAATGATAGGGTTGCTTTGTAGCCATGTTGCTTCTTCGTTTTGACATTCATTTATTTGGCTTTTTGTTAGTATTATAATAACTTAAAGATAGGTAGGTAAGTTTAAAATCTGCACCTTTAATACGTTGTACACAGCTCAATCCTTTTCGTTTTAATATAGTTAATTGCACGGCATATTCAAATATCTGTTGTCTTGACAATTATACAGATACATGTATAATTGGCCTATAATGTTCCCACTGCTGGGACACAGGCCTCCTCTCTTGTGAGAGGGAGTGGGCCGTAGTCCACCACGCGGGACCGGTGCGGGTTGGTGGACGTCACATATCTTCGAATTATTGGTTCTAGGACATGCCGGTTAGCTCACGATGTTTTCCTTCACCGTTAAAGCAAGTGATAATTAATTTCTAATACGCATATGACTTCGAAAAGTCAGCGGTGCCGTGCCTCGGGATCGAGCTCGAACCATTCGCCGTGGGAGGCACATGGTTAAACCACTAGGCTATCACTGCATTTGATATGCACATACAGATACATGCCTATTGCAAATTTTCCAAAATGGCGAATAATATAATACCCAATTAGGTTGTTAGTTACGCAAAAGGTCTTTCACCTGAATCTATCTACCTACAAGGGTCACTAAGTTATGGGCTTTGAGCAGTGGCGTGCCTACAGGGCAAGTCCGAGGGTATTTCGCGTAATTTTTCATGATTGTAAGTGTTTTTTATTGTATACTCACTTACATTCATGAAAAATTTAGAGATATACCCTCGGGCTTGCCCTGTAGGCACGCCACTGGCTTTGAGATGTTATCTATTGTGAATAGCATTTCTGTACCTCTTCTAACAGAATTTTTAATTACCTTAAAAGGTTGTATGGGAAATAAACATTGTGTTCTTGAAAAAGGTTTTAGCTTTTCATACCTTAACTTATACCACTAATCAAACATAAAACGGACCTGTACTTTCTCAATCAAGCGGCCTTTCCTAAGGGTTTAATTAACTTAAAGGGCGGTATCGCTAATTGTGATTCGCTAATTAAAACATAGCGCGAGCTTTTTACAATCCCTCGGCTTTCGGCACTCGGTGAACATTTCGGCCTTGCGTACCAATACACCTGAATTTTAGGGTTAATAGGGTTGTTACTGAAACAAAATATTTGGGACAATTTTGTCGATGAGTTTTTGCAATGTTATTCATCGCATCTGCCTAGCCTTTTCCCAAATTATATTGGGGTCGGCTTCCAGTCTAACTAGTGTCGGCTGAATATCAATATTTTACGTGGAGCGACTGCCATCTGACCTCCACAACCCAATTAATGGGTAATACCGGTATTCGAATGTTAGACCAGCTGTCAGACTTTTAGGGCTTCTGACTACCCGTAACGATTGTCAAAGATATTCCTATGACAACCGGGACCGACTGCTTAACGTGCTCTCCGAGGCACGGAGGGGTCTCGATGTGTAAAGAACGGTCACCCATTCAAGGACTGACCGCGGCAAGCGCAGCTTAACCTCGCAGATCGATCGATCAGCGCGGCTGTCATTTAGCCACGTGCCCCCCAGTTTTTGCAATGTTATTACTATTAGATAATTAGCATTATTTTGTTTGTTTTTTTAAAGTATTGGATTATTTTACATAAATTATGTCTGATCTTATGTTTTATATTTTTTATATAAGAGTATTTGCAATTATACCCGTACATAAAACAGGTATCAAGAATATTTTGTTCATAAAAAAAATGCAATTCATACACAGATGCTAATATTTTTTGTTTGTCAAAAACTTAACAAGCTTTTTCCGTCTGACGAATTTAAAATGTGTATCCAAATTCTTTGATGTGATGTTTTTGATTAAAAACGCTATCTTTTATTTAGTGCTAGCTATGCCTGGCATGCGTAGAATGCCTCTTTTTATTTTTTTTATTCACAGAAATATCCGGGGGCGTCCGCACAACTACTTTATAAAGCTTCAAATCGGATAATCGGACAATCGAATAATTTTTTTTAAGAATGAATACGGTCCAAACAGAAAAAAAACCGGCCAAGTGCGAGTCGTACTCGCGCACCGAGGGTTCCGTATCATTTTTGGACGTATAAAGTGAAAAAATCCGGACCGCATAACTAATTTTGTTTGTGAAGGAATTTTGATGATTTTGAAAAAACTGTACTAGTTAGGAACATAGTTTTATTTTTGGTGCCATATTTGGGTCAATTCCTATCAAATCTAATTATTTCAGATTTTTCGCCCCGCAAACTTCGGAGATAAGGGGGGGGGAATGGTATATTTTTGGACATTTTTCATCATATGTCGAAAACTGTGAGACATAAAATAAAATAAAAATATATTTTGAAATGTGCAGATCAAGCCCTTTCATATGATATGTCACTTGACCTAGTAACCTCAATTTAAAATTTTGGACCCCCACTCCGGCCCCTTTTGCAATGAAAATAAAAATATTTTTGGACTTTTTTCATTTGCAATAAAGTTGAACAAGCATTCTTTATAACTGTTCCAAATCTCAAGTCGATAGCATAAGTAGTTGCTGAAATAATCAGGTGTGACAGACAGACAGACAGACAGACAGACAGACAGACGAAGTCGCACCATAAGGGTTCCTTTTTTACCATTTTGGTACGGAACCCTAAAAACATGCTTAGGTGTTGAAGTTCATTTGCTCATGGGTACAATTTTAATCGATATAATCATTTTAGCACCACTAGGAATAGTCTAAAGCAAATACTGCGCGACGTGTCGCGGGTTCGATTCTCACTCGGGACAACTATTAATTTTGGCTCTGGGTGTTTGTGAACGCGAGATTTGCGTTTTTGAACGTACCCAAGAGAAGTTGCTACAGTGGGGAAAAGATTTTTATACGAAAAAAAAAACAATAAAATAACTCTACATTCTGATGTTAAATAATATCGGCTCAGTGTTATACTAAAAACTAATTAGTTCTGCCCAAACAAAGTGTAGCGATCTAGTATTCCCAATCTACAGACATTTGATTACTTCCCAACTAATAAGGTCTCGGTAATTCGTTTATTTTACTTAATTACGCCAACGATCTAACTAGCAGAAGGCGGGGATTCCTTTGATGTTACTCCGAGGTACCATTTTTACACAGTAATTGGTGTTATAACGAAATTTTGACCGTGTCGAGTTGCCTTTTTATTTCTTTTTAATATTTTTGAGTTGTTAAAATAAATTTTTGGCAGATGATTGTGGTGGATAAATATTGTGTTACAATTGGCAATCGAACTAATATCCTTTCTACTTCCTACTAATATTATAAACGTGAAAGCTTGTGAGGATGTATAGATGTATGGATGTTTGTTACTCTTTCATGCAAAAACTACTGAACGGATTTTGATGAAACTTTGCAGTAATATAGCTTATACGTCAGAATAACACAGGCTACCTTTTATCCCGAAAAACGCGGGCGAAGCCGCGGGCGGAAGCTAGTAAATTATAAAGGCGTAAGTTTGTGTGTGTTTGTTACTCTTTCACGCTGAAACGGCTGGACGTATTTGGATGAAATTTAACAAAGAGGTAGCCTGGGACATTGAAAAGCACATAGGCTACTATTCATCCATTTTCATGCAGACCAAGCCGCGGGCAATAGCTACTTAATTATGTTTGTAAAGATGAATGAAGAGTTCACTTGTACATAATTTTTGTTTTTAATATACACACATCAAAAGTGTCTAGGGATCAAGCATTTTTATGCGGATTTCTTGAGATTGAGATGTGGCTTTGTAATAAATTTATGATTTTATAAATTTATATGGATCCTTTTTGGTGCATTTCATAATTTGAATCAGGAACTCTCAATCAAATTCGAGTAAAAGATGAAAATAAGCTGTCAATATTTTCCCTATAAAAACATACAACGCATTGAAGACATTATTAGTGCTACTGTTTCCCTACTACTGATTAAAACCAACGTTATTATGGAGCGGCGACGTCATTTAAGCAGGGAAGAAATGCTCAGAGCCGTGGGAATGATAGAAGCTGGTTCCCGGCAACGTACTGTAGCTTTAGCTCTGAATACAAGTCAGAGTGTTATCAGTCGACTTTGGACACGTTACCGAAGCACTGGTACCGTGGCTGAGCGCCATGGAGGACGGTATCGCTGCCCCACACGGAGACAAGACCGATACATTCAAATCTTAACTCGAAGAGCTCCAACAATAACCGCCATGATGTTAGCCGTGAGGCTTCATCACTCTTCAGGGAACTTAATTAGCGACCAAACAGTCAGAAACCGCTTGCATGAAGTGAACCTTCATTCCCGAAGACCGCTACGGGTACCACCTATAGCAATGCACAATCGTAGGATTCGATATCAATGGGCTCTTGAACACAGAAATTGGGCAGAAGAACAATGGCGTTTCGTGTGTATTCTGATGAGTCTCGTTTTGGTATGAGACCGGATACAAAACGTATACGACACTGGAGAACCCCTGGACGCCAACAGCGATTAAAATCCTGCCAGGAAGTCCATCCTTATAGTGGTGGAACCATCATGGTATGGGCGGGTATTTGGATCGGCGGAAGAACTGAGTTGATTTGGATCAGAGGCAACCTCAACGCTCAAATTTATGCTGAGACGATTGTATCAGACGTCATCGTTCCTCTACAAGTGCAAATCGGTCCCTTATTTCAGTTAATGCATGATAATGCACGACCGCACACCGCAAGAGTTGTAAGACAGACTCTCGCCGCAGCTAACATCAATGTCCTGCCCTGGCCTGCTCAGTCGCCAGACTTGAACCCGATTGAGCATGCATGGGATATGCTACAGAGAAGAGCTCTGCCGAATATGGAGGGTATCCAGTCGCAAGAAGACCTTTTTTTGTTGTTGCAACGAACATGGGCGGCCATTCCACAGCGTGATTTGGATGAACTCATTTTGAGTATGCCAAACCGATGTTCTTGTGTTGTTAGTGTTCGCGGTAGAAACACGGATTATTAATTGTTTAAGTTACCCAATAAAATTTTAAAGAAAACTGTTATTTCAGTCTTTTTTTCGAACTTTAATGTTAGTGGTTCAAATGTCAAAAATCCCTTTATTAGGAAAATGGCAAATTTCTTTATTAATGCAAAGGTGACTTGGTTTATCGTTACTGTGACAAACGAAAACACTTTATTTGATGAATCCTTAAAGAAAATTTTAATTAATATCAATCAGGAGAAAAGTTATTGCAAAAATATATGTTGATCCCTAGATACTTTTGATGTGTGTATATTGTCAGCGCTGGTGCTGTTTCTACCCCCTACTACCCTCATATAGTTTTATGATATTTTATGTTAAATCGGTACTTTTCACGCACAAACATAAATCGAAATATTAGTATTCTGATAAACCTCGACGTTTCGAGATTTTTCTTCATGTGCGTCCGTCAAAACTGTAAGCATTGTGTGTCGTGTTTGAGACAGTTAAAAGTTTTGAAACTATAGTTTCATGATTTAGTAAAAAGCGTTTTAAAACATAAAACTATTTTAAATCCCGCTATCACAGTTTCCGAGCGCGTATTTTGCAGCTGTTACAGGCTTCAGCTGTATTTTTTATCTCGTACAAAATGTAACAAATGTAACAATGCCATTGTACTTTCACAGGTACCAAAGTTATATAGGACTTGCCTACCTTTATATACCTATGTAGCTTCAAATAAAATCTATCCCCTTATTAATAAAAACTTGTCCTATTATACCGTGTGAGTGATTAAGAATAATATAACCGTGTTCAACAAATAACGTGTTTGTTAATACAATGCACAGTGGGTGCAACCCATGCATATTCATAGACATAAAAAAATATCCGTCCCTTTCGTTAAGTGTGTAGTTTGTATAACACGTCCCACTGTCCACTGTCCAAAAAGTGATCAATAAGCGGTCAGTTCGGGTTAACCCTCCGATGGCCACTAATGGCAGCCTGTTAGCCGATCGATTAGATCTCGTTAAATGAAGATTTTAGGCTTACCGGCTTTGAGAGACCATTGTATTTTTTTATAGCTTTTACAATGCGGGAATCTGTGTAAAGTGATTTTATTTTTGTGCCACACCTGCCTATACTGAAAATATAATTATTTAAAATAGTATTTTCAGTAATAATTTTTGAGTTAATTTTAATGTTTTTCATTGACGTTGTTTATAAAAGTGATTGTTTTGTTTTATACCAAAAACATTTTGGTATTTTATCAATCCCCATAGCCTACGTAATTGTGAACATTTTGTCCTGAGACAAGACGAATTTGATAGTATTTGACTGCTTCTTAGAAATCATTCAACAACAAACATAATACCTATTATGCTAGAAAACTTAATACATAATTATAGTAATGCTAGCTTCCGCCCGCGGCTTCGCTCGCGTTTTCCGGGATAAAAAGTAGCCTATGTGTTATTCCAGGTCCCAGACTACCTCTTTGCCAAATTTCATTCAAATCCGTCCAGCCGTTTCAGCGTGAAGAAGTAACAAACATACACACACACACACACACACGCACGCACAAACTTTCGCATTCATAATATTAGTGGGATTTTAAGTTTTCGCGATCAGTTTACATTATATTATAATAGAAGAAGTTTTAACGGATTACATCGCGTATATCGATTTTTGTTTTCCTGACATTTCGAGTAGGTACTTTGCAGCGTTTGTCCTGCGACCACGAACACATTAATTGCTGTGCTGCGAAATTTTTATACAATATTTTTTTATGTGTGAAATAAATATATCTTTTTTTTTTTTTATTATTAAATTATAGGCTCGCGTTTGACCGCCATCTCGCCTGATGTTAAGTGATGATGCGGTCTACGATGGAGCACGCTTGCCTAGAAGAAACCGATTCACTCTCGACTTGAAGAGACCCAGATTGTAACTGTCGGGGAACACCCACTCGGGCAGCGAATCTTATCTTTCTTTTTATTTTTAACACCATATACATAGTTTATGTAGTACTATGTACTTATATTTCTATTTCAGTGAACATAACCGGGTTCCCTGTCTCAAAGACTAGCGCCCCGCTGTTACACTTGAGGTCCCTGTTGAAAGGTTCGATGCTTGTGTCATACAAATAACTAAATAACATTATTTTATTAATAAGTAACACTTAAATAAAAAATTTAGGTTTTATTTAATAAAATAATAATTTTTGTGAGAGATATTATTAACATAATAATCATAAAAAAAATATATTAATATTATTTTAAAAGATTAACGAAATAAAAAAATAACCCTACGTATTTTTTTTATATGTATATCTGTGCCCACCTAAAATATTAACTCCGTCTACAATGTACCTAAATGTAAGCCTAGTGGTTTCATTATACTACTTATCTGTCCACTGCATAGTGTGCGCACTAGTTCGAACGCTGGACAAAGTTCTATAGTCCGAACGGATGATAATGTAATGTAAACTAACTGTTTTATATTATAGCGATGTTACTGATTCCGTGATTAACGAGAGTTAACTCTTCATTCTCGTTAAAGATATCAAGTTCTTTTTAGTGTTTCGGTGGAATCTAAATTGTACCAGGCCAGAACTTAGCTAGGTACACTCGACGCCATTTACGGTCGACCACTTTTCGCCCTTATTACTAAGAACATAAGGGTGAAAAGTGGTCGACCGTAAATGGCGTCGAGTGTACATACGTGTATTATAGACTGACAACTCTTGCTTGACAATTCAAAAGTGCCTGTAAATGGTCTAATTGAAATGTTATGACTTCTTAATGGTTATTTTAAGGCAAAGCAAAACTTAACGGAAAGTTTGATTTAGTCTCTATGTAGGTAAATTACACAAGACGATCTCTTTTAGAGTTCCATAGTTAAACAGATTATTTTAAGCTATTATGGACAGCCAGAAGCACACCTATGCTGTAATAAAATAACCAAGACTTAAACGGTAGTCGTCGCTCGTAAAATTGCGAGCTAACCCATTGTCACCCTCAATTACCCTTTCCGAAATGTAAATTACAATGGCGTGGCCAAAGTAAACACTGCCGTACTTAGTATGCGCGCACTGTGTGCCGCAGCGTTCGCTCCTGGACAAAGTTTAGTTGTTAACTAAAGCTGAACGACCACCGTATCCCGTTGCGTAGTCTAATTAATTTTGTTTTACGCTGTCGTATCAGTAAGGTTTCTTAGTAGGTGAGCAGTTAAAATGTCAGTGAAGACATGACTGCTGTTTATTATTTTTAGTTTCGAATTTTAGGATTTTGTAAGCTCGATAGTGTAAATATAGCTGTTAAAATGAAGGTGACATAACTGTCATACTTGTCATTAATACAGTTGTAAAATAATTATTACTAGTTAGCTTTGCTATAATATCTACAATAAAAGTATGGATAGACTCACGACATAAAAATGGGTTTGATTGACGCTTTCCTCTTATACCTTTTCCTCCATGATTATAATATTAACTAGCACTTTGCTCACGTTTTCTTCCGCGTGATCCACAGGAACTGCGCATGTTTTGGGATAAAAAGTAGCTTAATATGTATACAGCACTCAGAAATAATATGGCTTCCTATTACTGAAAGAAGCTTCAGAATCGGATCAAAAATTTCGAAGATTATCCTCCGATACACAAACAGAAAATTCGCACTCGCTCTTATAATGTTAAGATAAATATAGATTTTTAATCCTTTTCGTCGTGTTGTGTTTTGTCTAACACAAAATTGTTCAAAGTTTCAATAATCAGATACAACAAGGACTCCAAAATTGAAAATAAACATTTGTTAAGCATCGTAACGGAAAGGAATGCGCGACTCCGTGTAGACCAGAGTAACGAGATGTCGTCAAAGTTTTTACAGCGCCATAAGAAGTAACTTCACGACGTAAAGTATTATTGTTATTTTATTTGTATTTACTTATGTTTTAACGAGAGGAGAGGTTGTATTTTATCGCTTTAAGTGTTGTGTGGACACAGACCTTGAAAGCCTGGTATGATACACAAATAGAGAGAAAGAATATACAGTAAACTTAGAAATGTATGAAAATAACACGTAAATACTTTCTAAATAACACTATCTAAAATTTAAATCATGACATACCTATTTATAGTGACCTAAAACCTAGTCTAGGTAAAGTACATAGCGTGCTAAAATCTTTTTAAAATCACACCCATGACATCTGCAACGTAAAAGTACCTTCATTCCGCACACGATTTCATATTCCACAGCAACTGAGACCGAAATATCAAACCAACACAGTATTCCACTCGGCATGCATCGCATAACAACCTTACTGCAACACTATTTGACTCACAGTGCATTTGCATTGCACCGAATTTTGTCCAGGAAACGCGCGCGTTGGAGCACTGTGTGTTGACTTTTTTAATGTTTTACCTACATTTTGGTGTGAAGTGACTCTTACTGGAAGATTGCTGACTTTGGGACCGTTTAACTATTTGGAGAATGTACGAATCTTATCTGTGAAAAGGGTTAAAGACGGTTTTAAACGGAATTTTCGATGTTCGTTTATACAGCGTTATTATTCTAGGACTTGTTTGACACTAACTGAACTGATGTACTGATAAAATATAACAAAATCCACTTCAGAAAAACACTAATTAGAACACCCTAAAGTTTTTTTTATGTATTTACCTTTATTAACAAGACGAAATAAACAGTAATATATTATAACATTCTGTTTAAAAAAATATATTTTAATTACTCTAAGGCCGAGATAAATAGTCGTTACTAAGCAAAGGCTTAGCCAAAGTAAGTGCTAAGCCACGTTCTAAGCATCTAATTCGAATAAATAGACAATACTTTAGCATTTACTTTCGATGAAAGCCAACCTAACACTAAGCCAATGCTTTGCTTAGGCATAGTATAGATTTTTGAAGACTTAGCACGTTCTAAGTATGGATTTGATATTTGTTTTGAGGTTCTTTGCTTATCCTCTTAGGCGGCGTATTACAAAAATACAATAAAACATATGTTTTATTGGATTAGATGAGATTACAATTTTTATTATTATTAGAAATTAATTATCACTTGCTTTAACGGTGAAGGAAAACATCGTGATGAAACCGGCATGTCCTAGAACCAAAAATTCGAAGACATGTGACGTCCACCAACCCGCACTGGGCCCGCGTGGTGGACTACGGCCCACTCCCTCTCACAGAGGAGGCCTGTGTCCCAGCAGTGGGAACATTATAGGCCGATAATGCTAAAATGCTAATGCTACAATTTTTTTTGAGGAGGTCGATAATTTTTTATCAGAAGATGTCGACCAGATGCCCAATATTCCAAGATTTCCCAAATGTTAGGTACTTATGAAATAAAATTAATCCATTCCACTTTTTTCCGATCAAGAATTTATAGACAGATACAGATACGTTTGTCAGTATCTGTCAGTAATTTCAGCAAAGCGTAAGCGTAGACAGCGTCATTTTGATGCGTTCAAATTTATACTTATTTTAATTCTGGATTAAAATATTTTTCAGCTGTTTAAATGTAATTATTATTATTAATTGTATTAATTGTTCAATTTGGATTAATTTAAAATTAAATTCATTAAGGAAATAAAGCAAATTCAGTTGTTTATGAAATTAACATTATCGAGTATTCTATGAACGCTTCTGAAGCATTAAAGAAAAGTAGTACTTTCGCTTGAACTATGACTTAGCTCGTGCTAAGCAAAGGTATGGCCATAGTGACGTCTATTTATTAACCGACTTCAAAAAAGGAGGTTCTGTATTCGTCCTGTATGTATGTATGTATGTATGTATGTATGTATGTATGTATGTATGTATGTATGTTTGTATGTGCGCGATTTTCTCAAAAACTACTGATTCGATTTGGATGGGGTTTTCACTAACGTAATCTACATACTTTCAGGAAGGTTTTAGTATATAATACATTATGTAATCATTCCTATGTACAAAGTTATAGGCATAAATGTACATACTCCGTAGAAGATTTACTGTTGAACGAATTCGTGACAGTAATCTAACACGGGATAAAGAACTTAAAAAGGAAAAATAAAAACTTTTTTAACAAAAAATAACCGACTTCAAAAATCCACTACAAAGAAAATAATAATTTTGGTTTCGGAAGTCGGTGGCAAAAAAAAGCAAACAAAAACCAAAGCCACCGACTTCCGAAACCAAAATTATTATTTTCTTTGTAGTGGATTTTTGAAGTCGGTTATTTTTTGTTAAAAAAGTTTTGTCATATCGGATACTTTGCTAAGCTAAGTCAAAGTAGTACTTCCCGAAGTAATACTTTTGACTAATGCTTAGCAACGACTATTTATCTCGGCCTAAGTTTCGCTAGGCTGATATAAAAGACGGCGGTCCTCACAAAATACATCTTCACTATAATATTCACATTTCTAACTCAACACATCAGCTTATTTCAACAAGACCCCTTTCAACATCATTCAAAATTAAACTCTATTTCTAACAGTTTATAGTTGAAATCTCATTGGCATTATGATTTTCAAATGCATGATATTTAATTCATAAAAGTCATACATCAGTATGAAATTGCGTCTAATGTTTGTGTTAAGGTATTATTTTGTTTGTTTCGTGTGTTTTGTTTGAATTAACAATGTTCGTATAAACAAAATGGCGGCGCAATCGTGTAGAAATTGAAGGAAAACAGCAGCTCGGGAGCTACCTAGTTTAAAGACGATAGATTAACTGGATGTGTTATTTTAGCGGCTCTCATACACTTCAAACTCGTATTGCTGGTTAATGGTAGAAATAGTACGGAGGTAAGTAGTTCTTCCCCGGATGAATTATTTTTCACAAACATTGAAATACTTAATCAAACTAGCATTACAGGGTGGCAGGTTAGACAGTGGAAATATTTCAAGGGGTCATTGTACTCATCATTATGAACAACTTTTACTATGGGACCAAATCTGAAATCGCGAAAAAAATCAGCTGTTCCACACATTTTGTTGAGTTATGTGAACATGGAGTATGGAACAGCTGATTTTTTTTTCGCGATTTCAGGGTTGGTCTCATAGTAAAAGTTGTTCATAATGATGAGTACAATGACCCCTTGAAATATTTCCACTGTCTAACCTGCCACCCTGTATAAATGCGAGCGTTTGTGTGTGTTTGTTTGTTACTCCGTCACGCTGAAACGGCTAGACGAATTTGGATGAAATTTGACAAAAAGGTAGCCTGGGTTCTGGAAAAGCACATAAGCTACATTTCATACATTTTTACGCAGATAAAAGCTAGTATTGAATTAATTAAAAGCTTAGCTTTCTTTCAAATTCATGCCATTTGCCCAAAAGTAGGTACATAAACTATAAATAATACAACAGAGATTACTTAAACTGTCTCAAACAGATTCGGTGTTGACGTTAACTTAGCCATTAAGACGTCAAACACTGTTTTGCCAAACAAATATCAGTCACTTGTTTGACACATTTAAATTCTTTTTTCGAACAGGAATCTTATCAATCCCACTGTGTATTTGTCTTGTTCAAAAGCAATTTATTTCCAAGTTATTCCATATTTACTTATCCAAGTCTATATCTATTAGATAACGGTACCTACTCTGAAATCAAGTCACATCAAATGTCGTACAAAAATCCATTTTCAAATACATTGTGGGTTTCCTTTAATAACATTACTGAAAACGCTCGTCTAGAGCGCAATGGAAAACTAACAAATGCGACGTCGGGTATTTCGAAAATCATATTACGTTTCATAGTACGGATATATTTCGTATTTGAGTATCTGAGTAGATAGTATTATTATACATATACATGGTATAGTTTGACAAACCGGTCCCTTTGGGCGCTCCATAGGTACAATATAATATACAGGGTGGAATTTGTAATGCCACCTGAAGGAAAGTACTCTTAATACTGTAGATAGAAAATTTTACTCAAAGAAAACATTCCTTTATTTTTTAATAGAAAAAAACTGCATTCAAAGATTTTCAAAAATTCGCTTGCCAGACCCGGGAATCGAACCGACTAAAATCTGTAAAAATTACAACCTGTACTTTTATTGCATCGATCGTTAGGATCAATTATAAGGATGAAATCTCTCTAAGAAACTTGATAAATTAAGTGAAAGGAATCCATGAAAACTTATAAATTCAATGAGTCAATTTAAGCTTTGAGATATAATTATAAATTTTGAATGCAGTTTTCTTCCTATTCAAAAATAAAGAAATGTTTTCTTTGAGTTAAATTTTCTATCTACAGTATTAAGAGTACTTTCTCTTCAGGTGGCATTACAAAATTCCACCCTGTATATGTTTCTGGATACAATATATCAGACATTTGGGACCAGTTATATGTTGTTTTTGTTGTGTTCATGTAATTCTTTCGCCAAGAATGTGTTGGGAATTCACATATTATTTATTGGGAAGATAATAAATTATATTTAGTCATAGATATTGGGAATATGAAGGCAGCGGCGATTGGGACGGTATTCTTTGGGTTCTTTTCATTAGATAATATTTTAATATGAATATTTTTTCAAGGGTATATAGGGATATCCTTTCACGTTATTTTTCTATATATTTATTGACCTTTTCTCCCTATAGGTACTCATAAAACATATTTCCCATTTGGAAATCTCTCCCCCCTCACTTCACTTTAAACAATATAATATACTAAACACACTGTGCTCATTTTGAGTGTCATTTATAGACATAATATATCTTTTTTGTCATTGATAAACCCACGAACCTTTTTATCTACCTACCTATAAACTTTTCAGGGACTAATTAAATTAATTAGGCCCCACCCCCACCTTCCCGGGACAGAGGTCGAGAATAAACCCACAAACGCTTTCAAAGGTAAAATATACTACCTACTTAGTTAATAAATAAACTGAAACCATTGCACCTAAGGATTAGAGACGGGTAGAGGAGTTCTATAGTTTACAGTGCTCTCGTATATAATAGACTAAGGACCAATTTCACCGACTAGATAATAGTCCGATAATTGAAAACGGCCGTTTAACCTGCCTTTTCCTATAGAAAAAAATATGTTAAACAGCCGTTTTCAATTTATCGGACTGTTATTTTGCGGTGAACTTGGCCCTAAGACTATTACTATTTACTAGATACAATTTATGCATAAATTAGTTGTGCCCCGCGGTTTCGCCCGCCGTTGCTCGGCTCCTAAGGGTCGTAGTGCGATGTTACATAGCCTATAGTCTTCTTCGAGTATTGGGCTATCTAATGCAAAAATCTTTTTTTAAATTCGATTGGTAGTTCCTGAGATTATCGCGTTTAAACAAACAAACAAGAAAATCTTAAGCTTTATTATTAATTTAAGGTATTTATTTATGTGTTATTAATTTAATTTTTTTTTACCAATACCTATCTGCCTCGCTGCAAGGCTAAAACTTGTTCTTGTATAGAAAAGAAACGTACCTATTGATTACCACGCCTGTTGCTTATTATGCTTAGGTTTTTCCGCGTTGGTTTCCAATCTAGCCTTTTTATTAGCTCAAAAAATACTTATGGCATATCAAAATCACTTAAATCATATTACATAAAAAATTTTGAATCCGCAAGCTGGCACCAAAAAAGACATGGTACAAGTAGATTCTGTGTATTTAACACATTGAACGCCACGCTAACAGATAATAGAAAAAATATTGTTTGCCAGTCACCGGTGACCGACACGGCGCTTAGACAGTAAAAAAAAATCTTCTAAGTACTTATTTTTTTCAATTTTGTCCACAGTGACAGCACTACGCGAGCACTGGGATGAAGCGAACGCCCGCGTGCTACAGCGCAAGGCGCAGCTGGACGCGATGTTGGGCGACTCGCAGCGCTACGAGGCGCGGCGACGCGACGCGGACGCGTGGCTGTCGCGCATGGAGGCGCGGCTCGCGGCCATGCAGCCGCCCGCGAACACTGCGGACGTGCTGGAGATGCAGCTGCGAGAACAAAAGGTGTGTAGTTAAGACATCATATTTTCACGATTCGTTATTGTTTTTTGACGTTAGCAATATTTTTTAAATGGTTCACACGCATCACGAATCGTGAAAAATGACGGACACGTCTTAAAACAAGTATTGTCTTTTAAAAATCACGTTCGTCAAAATCGCGAAATGTGATTTTTTTTGTGATGGATCACGTTCGATAATTCATCGAAGACTGAACTCTGAATCACGAAAGCAATGTGAACATTAATTCGGATATTTTGCTAGATCGATGATAAAATACGATTCCATCAGTCATGCATGACGTATCATGTTTTTTGACGAATCGTAAATGACGGAACCCGTGTGAATGAGGAAACTTAATTCATGCCTTTCTCTTCTAAAAATGCAAGCTTAATGAAAAGCACATAACTTGCCACCCCGTAGAAGGCACATCTTGAGCGCCGTCGACATGTACACTAACTAAAGTAACGTTTCTTTAATAAAAAGGTGATAAAATTGCAAAGCGTGAACCGCGTCGCGACACTCTTGTAGTTTTGTATTAGGTTTTGCAAACGTGACTTGAAGTATAAGTACACCCCGTCTGTGTCTGCGAGTACATACCTACAATAAGCGGCAGTACATATTATACATCGAGAAAGAGATATCGGCGAGCTTCGGCTTTGTAGAGCGTCATCTCTGTTGCACGAAGCGCTAACAGTCCGGTATCTAATAAACAAGTCAGCGACAAAATGCCACATAGGTATGAGTGACCGACGCGACGCTCTACGAAGCCGATGCTAATCGATTATCTCCTAAAGCTCGCATGCTATATAGCATGTAACAAAAACCCTGTTCAATCAGTCACAGACACAGACAGGTGGTTTGCTTAGCGCCTTAGAGCCTAAATAGTCATCTAGCGAGTAAAACAAACGTTTTAGAACGCGTTTGCCGCCTAACTAGTCGGTCCTCAAGGCGTAGTGAGGCCGGTCGCGAACATTCTACAACATTTGTTTTACTAAACTACTCGCTAGGTGACTATCTAGGCTCTAGGCGCTAAGCAAGCCACCTGTCTGTGCGTTCGTAGCCTTATCATTATGGTCGTTCGATTTTCCCCCGTTTTCCTTTGCCCCCGTGTTGTTTGCACCCGATTCGAATAAAGATATCAAGATTTTTTGTCAGTTTTGAGTTCATTAGCATTAAGTATTGTTGTCAACAAAACTGTTTCTGAATTCGATAATTTCTTTATACGTGTTCCATGTACCATGTTTTGAGTTTGCCAGGATATTCTATTTTCTCCTCTGTTACTCGCACCTATGTTACTATGTACCTAACATTGCTCACGTAATACTATGATATTACGTCTGTCCACGTTATCTCGGCTCACTGCATGCGACGCCGTATTGTCTGATACTCATGAGTCCTGTCTATATTAATATCATCGCACGTACAATATATAATACCTATATAGTAGGTACCTAGATGTCCGCAACGCTGTCTTAATGGAGTGGCATGTGAATTTGTTCGAGATACCATTGATAAAATTGCTTATTGATCTAATGAACCACCGATCTTATAGTCTGTTGGTTTAGTGGCGTTGATATTTGGAATGTTAATCTTATGATTATTGATCTGTCGTATGTATCCCGCAATCAATTTAATTTAAAAGTAATGATAAACTGCCTAGGTAAAGTAATACAAAAGATGTGAAAACTGGCTTTAGGGGTGAATCTACACTTGCATATGGTGATCTTTGAGGGATAGGTAAGATTAAATTTAGATAAAATCTTAATTCCTATTTACTATAAAACCTCAACTATTTTAAGCTTTATGTAAGTATAGAAAATAGTCAAGCAAAGACGCAGCTAAAAACTAATAACAATAAAGAAAATATGTTCAAATATGTCGACATAAGGAAAATGACAAATCGGAAATCCGACACTAAATAGATAAGATATTTTCTCGTTCAATCCGTTCAGTCATATATTCGTTCACTCGTGATCGGATTCTCGATACATGAATCCGTTAATGAAAACAATTCAAAGACCGACACTTTGATGTAATGCGGAACATGTGAGCTTTTGATTCGAAATATATTTTTTAAAGATGCTTTTTACTGAATTTGGTAGCAAAGAATTTTTGACGCATTCTTTTTTAGATGAATCATCGCTATTATTATCAGAACGTATACTTCTAACTCTAACCATTTAGTTTCTCATGATCGCATATTGGGTTAGGCCAGCCGCATTTTGGATGCGTTTTCGTACGAAATTGACTCGTAGGAACACGTATTGAATACGCACGATCCATCCCGATGTATACACCCTGTATACGTTTTAGTGGTAGGTACTCGGCAGGTTAGACAGTGGAAATATTTAAAGGGGTCATTGTACTCATCATTATGAACAACTTTTACGATGGGACCAACACTGGATTGGGAAAAAAAAATCAGCTGATGCTCACCTAACTCAACAAAATGTATGGAACAGCTGATTTTTTTTCGCGATTTCAGGGTTTGTCCCATAGTAAAAGTTGTTCATAATGATGAGTACAATGACCCCTTAAAATATTTCCACTGTCTAACCTGCCACCCTGTATAAAATGTCTTTACATAAAACTAAAACAATACTTACCATAAGCTTTATGTATCGTCGTAGGCATGTTTCAACTACAAAGCATTCCCCCACATTTTCTGTATTATCCCCCGTTTGTATTATCCCCCGTGTCTGTACCTACCCCCATAGCTCCTATAACAAAAACTTGCGATATAATTTTCTTGTGGAATCGGCAAAAATATGAACGTAGCGGTTAGTGCCCACGCCGACGGAACTTTGTACATTTGCATAATTACCGACGATGTACATACAGACGTAGTACATAGTACATTACATAGTTACATTACATGTCTGCGTTATAGGCACACCCAGTCATAACCGAGTCGGTTTGTGAACGGGCACAACTTTGAGTAATTACGTATGAAGGAGCACAATCATTTAATGATTTACCAAGTGTCATTAACGACAGTCAATCAATTGCTGTATTTAGAAGTCGATTGAAGAAATATATATATGAAAATGTTATTTAAAACCGTTTTATCTCTGTTATAAGTTGAAGCCATGTAATAGCTATAATTAGTCATGTAAACTCATTATAAGTGAACTATGTTCTTTATGAGTAATAAATGATCATTAAACCGAATTATGAGACACATTTGTAAAGAGCTAGGGAAATAGAATCTTTTCTAGTGCGGTAGGTACTCACAGAAATCTAAAAAAAAAATTCAATTAAATAGAATTCGTCAAGGCAAGTAAATTTGTCGCCGCTTACAAGAAAATTATGTAAGGCACGTTGTGTTTCACACGACACAACAATATCGAGGGCGTGCGTTTAAAAATGTGGCGTATGTAAACGGAATCAAGTTTAATTTATATTTCATTGGATGTAAAAAATACATGCTGCGAACCGGCGACACGCGTCTGGTAGATAACATTTCTATTGATTTATTATTTAGAATACTTATTGGCATTTATTAACTGTGGCGACAGTGCGACACTCAAGTATAACTCACTAGGTTCTGCCCGCGGCTTCGCCTGTGGTTTTTGGGATAAAAAGTATGCCTAAAGCCTATGTGCTGTTCCAGACTATAATCTCTCTCTGTGCTAAATTTCATCCAAATCCGTTCAGCCGTTCTGGCGTGATTGAGTAACAAGCATCCATCCATCCAAACCCTCGCATGTATAATAAATAGATATAGATGAGCCCGTGGTTATAGCCTCAGATCATAGAAACAAGGAGATATGCCATCATAGCAAATTAGTACGGGAACAACTGATGCCACTTTTAGTACATTTTTCGACATAATTACGCGTATAATAAAGCGCTCTTCCTGAATAAAAATATATCCCACGCAATAAGCATTCCGCACACCCTCAATCTAACACTGTTAATCGTCACTCAACACTAGCACTAAACTAAAACACTGTATTTATACCATCGATCGTGTTCGGTTCGTCGCCAGCGCGTACGTTTTTAATATTAGCAATTTGCTCAAGATCAGGCATCAAGCTCGATAGCGCCTTGGCACATCTCCCTTGTTTCTATGATCTGAGGTTATAGCATACGATAGCATCCTGCAGCTGCAAGCATGCGATAGCCACTTAACGCAGCCTTTGACTCACGGTGCGTATAATTGTGTCCAAAACCATCCAGCTAAATGCAAATCAATACTGATAAATGTGATTCAGGCCTAGACCATTTCCAGGCACATTTGAACTGTCAGAGAGGTCGGTCAGTTCATCAGATAAAGCTGGTTCCAAGGCGTACAGCTCACTCATACAGAAGTGTGCAATTTGACTTTGGTATATTTCGATTGGGGTTGAATGCACCGTGCGCCAGAAACACACGCATCGTCACAAAATAACGCGTATTTTTTTCCAATCCGGTGACGCGATCTCCCGCTTTGACGTCTCGACGGGTACTGGTCGGAGTACGTGAGCGCGATTACCACGAGTTTTAGATTTATGGAGGGGGCGTGACGCAACTCCTACCGCAAGGAACTTCGCTCCAAAAAAATGTCTAAATCATCATTCCAACATAAAATATAAATTCAGTTACTATAGGTAAGCTATATTTAACCCTTTAAAACGTTCGTATCTTCAAACGCCTTGCGGGCGATATTACTTACTAATAAGTTCAACTTGCTCGTATAGCATAGCATAGCATAATTGGCCTATAATGTTCCCACTGCTGGGATACAGGCCTCCTCTGTGAGAGGGAGTGGGCTGTAGTCCACCACGCGGGCCCAGTGCGGGTTGGTGGACGTCACATGTCTTCGAATTTTTGGTTCTAGGACATGCCGGTTTCCTCACGATGTTTTCCTTCACCGTTAAAGCAAGTGATAATTAATTTCTAATACGCACATGACTTCGGAAAGTCAGCGGTGCGTGCCTCGGGATCGAACTGGAACCATTCGTCGTGGGAGGCACATGGTTAATCCACTAGGCTATCGCTGCACTTGCTCGTATGCGCGCCATAAACCCTCGTTAATTGGGAGCCACATAAAGTCTTTAATATTCCACTTTGCATGGGCTGGAACTTGGCGGGTATTTTACGTGCACCCAGCAACTTCTGTTTATATTATTTCTATGCTTATAATCATTTTAGCGGGTAAATTACCAGCTGAATTAGAACGTAATTCCAAAAAAAACCGGACAAGTGCTTTTATGACTCGCGCCCTAATTTAAGGGTTCCGAAATATGCAATAGCGCCATCTATGCCACAACTACATCATAGTCTATAAAATATCTTATATCATAAAATATCTTGATCATAGATGGCGCTACAGCATACTTCAAGTGGCGCCATCTATGGGCAGGTGGCTCCATTTATGGTATGGTGACAGACGGACAACAAAGTGATTCTATAAGGGTTCCGTTTTTCCTTTTGAAGGTACGGAAACTTAAAAATAACATTGGGAAAAAACTTCATAATCACCATTTTTGGGTGACTAAACTTTCAAGACAACCACTAAATGTATTTTTCGACGATTTCTGTCAGTCGAATTTAACTATTAAGTTGTATGTTATTAGGTTGAATATTGATGGCCACCAATTCACGAGCTAAACGCCTTAATAAATAACCAATCCCTCAGCCAAGCATGGTGATGACTGTTAATTTAATCTAATTGAATATAAATAGTATCGTATAGCAGGCAAGACAAGTCCCAATGTGAATTGGCTCTTCCAAAAATGATATTCTGAGAAAGGGATCTCATTCAAAAGGGTCAAAGTACTATTCCATAAAAAACATGACGTGACTATACCCACCGGTTCATTTATGAATAAAATTTATGTTTATTACAGGAGCGATTTAATTACATTAATATTATGCCTATCACAACGGCCAATCTTCATTGCTACAACCAAAAACATTTAAATATTGCTCTACCGACCCGATTGTAAATTAGCGCCATCTATTAGGAAAAGTCCGTAGTAAAATATATTGCAAAAAGTACTTAACTCGGCCACTAGATGCCGCTGTTCTTAACTTTTAACTACATTTTCTTTAACCTGTTATGTTTTAAGTATAAAATTATTACCTACCTATTTTATTTTTGTTGCACGGGACTTTACAAAGTCCCGGACCTTTCGACGGCGTGCGTGGGGCCGAAGCCAACACGTAGAGGCCCTTTACAACAAACTTAAAATATATAAAATGTAATGGTGACACAGCGGGCGATTATCCCTGTATGCACTATATAAATGCACCCAAGGACAAACCCCAGCTGTGCAGAACTATTGCAAACATGTGGAGAAAAACTACTTGGGCTATTGTGATGGTAGTGGATTGGTTTTGGGGAACTATGGGAACCTATGGCGCCTGCCGGAACAATGTATATTGACACGTAATAATGGCAGACGGAGACTTGCCAACTCACTAACTGGGCCCCCCTAAATGGTTGCTCAAGTCGCAACAAGGGGGCAACAGGAACGTGAGCGACTGAAGGGTGGAGAGGCTTTGCTGGACTTTAAACTCAGATCATTTGCTCCCTGAGGGTCCGACATCACTGGCCCAGTCACCACTTACGCTCAGCATCCACCCTTCGAGCAGTGGGGTTCTGCTCTAGCGACTCCACTCTGGACGGCCAATTAAGGCAAGCCAGAGGCGGGAGACCTGTTCCTCGTCAGTGTTCACTCCGACCAGCCAATTAAGGCAAGCCGAAGATGAGGAACGGTGACTTCTCCCTGGAGCACTCGGGTACCGCGGGGTCGCTACTCCCCGTCACCTCGCCTCAAGGTGCCCTGCGGGCCCTCGCCTCAAGGTGCCCTGCGGCACCTACCTATTATTATTATCTAAGTAATTTTTGTTTATTATTTTGTTTGCAGTCATTCCACGCCGAAGTGCATCAATATAAGCATCAAATTGAGCTCTTTGGACAGCTGACACAGAGACTGATCGCAGTGTATCGCAACGATGACACCACTCGCATTAAACGCTCCACTGAGTCTATCAACCATAGATACAATGAGCTGAATAACAGGTAAGATGTAGAAACTATAAAGTATACCCTTAACTGTGCCCTTATGTAGTTCGACATCATTATGATTCATGCAAAACAAGTACATGAAATCTACTGCGAAGTTCTAGTCACATCTATAAAAAAGGCTCTAGTAGAAGCTTGGTTCTTTACTACAAGTAACGCCATCTGTTGATAGTAGTTGTTTATTTCTAAACAGCGCCATCTTTTGGAACTCTTATTTAGCTTTTGGTCTTGATTGAGTTACACTGAACTGTTCTTACAAAGAGGGTGACTTCTACCATAAGACCTGAGAGACTAGGTGGGAATGGCAACTAAAAATACAGTTTTGGGTTTCACTTAATCAGACTTAATTCTATCTAAAATCTATTCAAACAGTTGCTAGAAGAAACACTGAGTAGGAGTGTAATTATTAAGATGTTTCCTTATTTATATAACTGCTGCTGTAAAACATTTAAATTACCTAACCTAAAGTTTAATATTCAACAAGGCTCCGTATAAACTGACTCATAAATATTCACCATAAGGCACAAGTTCATGAATATTTCATTTGTAAACTGTTGATTAAAATAACAACTTTCATTAAAATAATAACTGACGAATGACATAATTAATTTTCTTCAAAGTCTTATATTAATATCGCAGCCAATCAGCGTTTAGAATAAGCTTAGAATATACGAAACACCTAGTGGGAATAAAAAATGTCTTTTTTCACAGTATTATTGCTCGAGGCAAAGCGCTGCATTCAGCGGTTTCATCGCTGCAGAACTTTGACCGGTCGCTGGAGAAATTCGTCGCGTGGCTGAGCGAGGCCGAGTCGTTGCTGGACGCTGCTGAGCGGGATCCTCAAATGTTAAAGGTGAGATAATATTTTAAATATTAATTATATTCACCTAATAAACGACGAATACAGAGAATTAAAGCATTACAAGTAATTACAACCAATTCAAAGCCGCTTAGTAATTTCAGTAGATAGAATGTATCGAAAATATTAATAAAAAATTGTACTGCGGTTACAAACTGGTATACGATGCCTGAAAGCTAATGAAGCGTTTAAAATAATCTATACGTCACGATCAAAGTAACTTTGAAGTGTTTGCATTAGCAAATCCTGGCATGACCCTACTTTTGTTTCACGCCATCTGTCGGAAGTTGCGTAAGCTAGGAGTATGATTGTTTTTACTTCTCGGGCGTTCCGCTAGAGGGTATTGCAGGGTAGGACATTTGCAGCGCCATCTATGGATCGTTTCTCGAATTACTATGCTTCGCGAATCGCAAGGGTGTAAATAAAGATTCTGTTTGCATTTATGAATTATAGATATCGCTTCATGTATGCTTTAATAATTATGATATTTTTTATTTTAAACTATAATTTGGTTTCCAAATATAGATTAGTATTATGGCGAGTATTGATTAAAATGTATTCTAATATCCGTTTATCAAATCGAAGTGGCCATGACTGTAATATCAGCCTTAAAACTATGTGGCGAAACTAATAATGTAAATTAATATTGTAAAAAAAAACATGAATATAACAAAAGTGGGTCATTCTGTTTCCAAACTAATACAAAATAACACACACTTCCAAACATACGTAACGAATAATACCTCGTCATCTTAAAAACTTTTTCCTATTCAAAATCATCCTCATTTAATTTATCTAAAGTCTCCAACACAGGAACATAAGTTTATTTCAAGTAAATTATAACGAAACGTGATCAAGAAAGTTGTAGCTCCGAATAATCTAATCTCTTCACAAACGGGGAGGAAGCGAATTTAATTCAATTGTATTTCAGTGACAAGTTTGTCTTTTGCTTGAGAATCGCCAAGAAATAATTATATTAACAGCATTTTGAAGTATGTTGCATAGGGCAGTGATGTAGCAGTAGTATCACGTTGTGGTGCGTTTAGATATACTAGAACTTGTAATAATAATCTGCTTAATCCGTTCCAATCTGGTTTCCGTCCTGGACACAGCACTACCACAGCTCTCATTAACATTACGGATGATATCAGGTCAGGCATGGAAATCGGAAATTTAACGGTACTTGCATTGCTAGATTTTAGCAATGCTTTTAATACTGTTGATTACGATATTATGCTTGGAGTACTGCGCTCTTTTAACATATCTCCATCGGTAATTGATTGGTTTCATAGTTACCTGTTTGGCCGCCGGCAACGTATCTGTGTTGAAGATTCCTTCTCTTCTTGGTGCTATACCTCGGCCGGCGTGCCACAGGGTGGCGTTTTATCCCCTTTACTTTTCGCACTTTTCATTAATTCTATTTCTCAACGAATTTCTTCTTCCTACCACCTGTATGCAGATGATCTTCAAATTTATACCCAAGCCCCTTTTGGAAAGTTGTCTGATGCCATTGAGACTATTAATATAGATCTGGTGACTGGAGCATGGAGTTTGGGCTTAAGATCAACCCCACAAAGACTCAAGTGACTGTCGTTGGCAGCTCACGAATGGTCTCCAGGATTGACTGGTCGTCACTTCCTCAAGTTTCTTTCAACAATAATATTATTCCTATATCTGACCATGTTAAGAACTTGGGGATTTATATCGACCGCACTCTCTCTTGGACTATACAGCTGCAGGAAGTCAGTCGTAAAGTGTTTGCTTCTGCAGGTTCTATAAGACGTCTTCGGAATTTCCTACCCATTACCACTAAAATTGCGCTAGCACAATCTATTCTACTCCCTATTCTCGACTATGCAGATGCCAGCTATCTCGATCTCACCCAAGAACAATTTGACAAGCTTGAGCGACTACAAAATCTTTGTATCAGATTCATATTTGGCTTGCGCAAATATGATCATGTTTCTGAATTTCGAGCTAAGCTCAAATGGCTTCCCATCCGCCTTCGCCGGAATGCTCATATCCTTTCTCTGCTGTATAATGTGCTTTTTAATCCTACCACCCCTATTTATCTTAAAGAACGGTTCGAGTTCCTTTGTGACACACACTTTAAGTCCTTGAGGTCATCAGAAAATCTTAACTTACAAATTCGATCGCATTCCACCTCTTTCTTTGATAAATCTTTTACTATACAAGCAGCTCGTCTGTGGAATGCATTACCACTTAACGTGAGACGTGCACAATCGATTGCTATTTTTAAAAAAATGGTAAAGGAGCATTACCTTTCCCTCTAATTTTGCTATTTTCTCCTTTTTCACTTGTTTTTAATATTTATTAGTTTATTTTATAGTTATTGAATTATTTTATGTTATGCATTTGTATTATTATGTATACGTAATACTATGTATGTACACCTAGACTGCCCACTATCTCTCTCCTATCTTTCAGTCCATCCAAAGGTTGTCTGGAAGAGATCGCCTTGTGCGATAAGACCGCCCATTGTACATTTTAACTGTTACAACTTGTTCAGTAAATGTTATTTGTGGTGTACAATAAAGAGTATATAAATAAATAAATAAATAATAATTGGTGTAAAAAGCACACAACAAAAAAGTGGTCGGCTTATTTTAGTAACTAACAAAGTAATAATATGCGCAGAACTATCTTTACTTCTTTTTCTTCTGTTAGTCCTAGGAGAAAAGTTACAGTGGTGTTATAGGAATTATAGCTAAAGTAGATCGAGGTTTTTGTTATGGTTAGTGCAGGATACTCACTCTGACATAATTGTTAGAATACGGAAAGAGAAAATTTGGTACCTACCCCTTTTTAAGCATACAGCGCGCGCGGAGGCGTGTGCCATTTGACATAGATATTTAATATAGTATTTGGTACATACTCAAAACTAGTTTTTAGGGTTCCGTACCAAAATGGTAAAAAAGGAACCCTTATGGTGCGACTTCGTCTGTCTGTCTGTCTGTCTGTCTGTCTGTCTGTCTGTCACACCTGCTTATTTCAGCAACTACTTATGCTATCGACTTGAAATTTGGAACAGTTATAAAGAATGCTTGTTCAATTTTATTGCAAATGAAAAATATCCAAAAATATTTTTATTTTCATTGCAAAGGGGGCCGGAGTGGGGGTCCAAAATTTTAAAGTGGAGTTACTAGGTCAAGTGACATATCATATGAAAGGGCTTGATCTGCACATTTCAAAATATATTTTTATTTTATTTTATGTCTCACAGTTTTCGACATAATGATGAAAAATGTCCAAAAAAATACCATTCCCCCCCCCTAATCTCCGAAGTTTGCGGGGCGAAAAATCTGAAATAATTAGAGTTGATAGGAATTGACCCAAATATGGCACCAAAAATACAACGATGTTCCTAACTAGTACAGTTTTTTCAAAATCATCAAAATTCCTTCACAAACAAACTTAGTTATGCGGTCCTGTTTTTTTCACTTTATACGTCCAAAAATGATACGGAACCCTCAGTGCGTGAGTATGACTCGCACTTGGCCGGTTTTTTTTTAAATAATGTCTGCCTGTTTAGTGACATTGATATTTTTGCTCGTGGCTTCGCCCGCGTAGACTACAGTGAATTGACCAGTTTAAATGACCTCCGTAGTGTAAGGTGGCTAGTACTACCAAGAGGTCAAGCCGTATCTCTGTTTGTCTCAGCTGAATTGAATAAAACGTAGCTTATATTTTAAGTTGGACCTCAAGTTATCGAATTGTGAAAACTATCCGTTCAGTACTTTTTGGGTGATGCGCACACAAACAGACAAACAGACAAAAATTCAAATAAAAATCTCTTTGGGTATGATTACGTCCCAGTACCCTATCCCGATTGTTTTTTCTGGAATATCTTCAATGTACAGACACGGCTTGTTTACAATTTTATAATAGTATAGATCTATACTATTATAAAGTAAAAAAGCCGTGTCTGTACGTTGTTGTAAAAAAGCCGTGTCTGTACATTGAAGATATTCCAGAAAAAACAGTCGGGATAGGGTACTGGGACGTAACCATAACCAAAAAAAAAAAATTGTGTGTGTGTGTTTGTGCGCGCATCACGCAAAAAGTAGTGAACGGATTTTGATGTGGTTTTCACAGTTCGATTGCTTGGGGTCCAACTTAAAATCTAAGCTACGTTTCATCTAATTCCGGTGGGATAAACCAGAGATACAGCTTGACCTCTTGGTAGTACTAGCCACCCTACACTACGGAGGTCCTTTAAACTGGTCATTTCACTGTAGTCCACGCGGACGGAGTCGCGGGCAAAAGTCTAGTTTGAATATTTATTATCTTCTGTCGTATCCCTGTACAGTGATTGAAACGCACGGCATATGTTGTGACCTCAGATCATAGAAACAAGGAGATGTGCCAAAGCGCTATCGAGCTTGATGCCTGATCTTGAGCAAATTGCTCATATTAAAAAAGTACGCGCTGGCGACGAACCGAACACGATCGATGGTATAAATACAGTGTTTTAGTTTAGTGCTAGTGTTGAGTGGCGATTAACAGTGTTAGATTGAGGGTGTGCGGAATGTTTAATGCGTGGGAGATCTTTTTATTCACAAGGAGCGCTTAATTATGCGCGTAATTGTGTCGAAAAATGTACTAAAAATGGCATCAGTTGTTCCGGTACTAATTTGCTATGATGGCATATCTCCTTGTTTCTATGATCTCAGGTTGTGACGCAAACTTCCGTCAATTGGGGGAACCTTCCCCAAGAATCCGGGCCCCGTACGTTGACTGCGGGGCTATGGGGTTGCTCCACGTGTTTTAATTCACCATACTGCCTTAATGGAAGAGTTAACTTTGATTACTTAAGCGGTTTAGGGCGATGTATGTACTTATGTATATTGAGATTGTTCCTCGAAGATATTTCTAATCTTTTGGGGGAATTTCTAAGTTGAAAATTGCAATGTTTTGTGTCTTAAGGTAGCATTTTCTCATGAGTCTATGTCTATTGGCCATCAGTCGAGTATTTAATCTGAACTGATATGTTTTATCTAATATTAAGATAGATACGACATAGTTTGTCACAAATCATGTTTTGGATTTAAAACCTTATGAGGAATAGTCATAATATTTTAGTTGGCTTTAAAAGGTTTTTTGCTCATTAAAAAATATCCGGACATTCCGGAATTCTGATTACGATACAAATTAATGTATCACAGTTTTTTTTGTGCGCTACGAGTGTTCGTCGCCGTAGCTCGTAGCTCGTAGCCGTGCGCTACGGCGTAGCGGAGATTAGTTTTCCTTTGAGCTTCCTAGTAATTCGGAGCTTCATATTAAATGAGAATGTTTGTCATACTTTCTCTCTCTGTCTCTTTCTCTTTTGAATATTATACAGGGTGGCAGGTTAAACAGTGGAAATATTTTAAGGGGTCATCGTACTCATCATTTAGATCAACTTTTAAACGAAAAAAAAATTAGCTGTTCCATACATTTTGTTGAGTTATGTGAACATAAAATTTTAATGTATGGAACAGCAGATATTTTTTTTCGCGATTTCGGTATTGGTCCCATAGTAAAAGTTATACATAATGATGAGTACAATGACCCCTTCAAATATTTCCACTGTCTAACCTGCCACCCTGTATTATACCCGAGGCGTTAGGATTCGTCGGGGGACCGCCAATCTCACACAATTTTTTTGTGTACAATTTTGAAACAATTTGAAACATGTAAATTGTTAAATGAAATATTGAATTCAAAATATTCAAGATATCTTTATTATATGTTTTTGATCTGTAAATTCCACAAAATAAATGACTATTAGTTTGCCATGTCCTAACTACCTTTTTTAATCCAAGCTACAAACATATTGAAGCAACGATGAGTCTCGCGAAATGAAATCTTGCATTACGTACTGAAATATCCCTGAAAATTTTAATAAGCCCAGAATGAATGAGAAAAAAATGTTCATCTAGACCTGTTCCTGTAATAAGCAGCTTTTCAGTTGAAGGTAGATAAGATTTTAGACTGAAATTTTAGGTTTTCTCTTAATAAGTTCATTTATTTTTTTGGACTACACAAGGTGTAGTGATTATTTTAGAATTTAGTCAAGGATCAGGTGAACGATTTTTAGATTGTTTTTTACGGATCTGTAACTATAGTTTATCAATTTAATTAGGTGTACGTGTTTAAGCAGAAGGTATATTACATAATTATTATCCTGACAGATATAAGAAATAAAAGGCTTCGTATGGAAAAAAACTAGTTCAGTGAAGGTCACATAACTGTTGAAGAAAACGTCTCGAATAGATCAGGTTCTCATTCATGCTACGCCGTAGCTTGGTGCGTAGCGCGCTACGTAGCGTAGCACGACGCCCATATCGAAATGTTTCTTTTTAATATCACAACCTTTCTAGACGATAAGTTTTCGAATAATTTTACATAATATTATCATTATGATTGATTTCATATTCATTTTACACATCCTTCGCGCCAGCTTTGCTTATATTTATATTATTATGAATTAGTACATCAGTAGGCCAATTTATAATTGAGCTAAAAGAGTGGTTTAATTTACATACTACACTGGCTTGCAAAAATAAGTACTACACTTTCTACAACTACTTCGTACTAAGTGTGATAATTATTTTTACAGGCCAGTGTATTTATGAATTTAACGGATTATTTCAAGCAAATTGACTTGTTCAATACTGCATCCTAAAGTTCAAAGTGCATTCACGAAGAAAAATATATTGTTTATTCTTACAAGCAATACTGATTAGTACAAGAAAAATAATTATAAGGAAATAGTGCATCATGGTATGAGGGGCTCGTGGCTAAATGACGGCCGCGCTGATCGATCGATCTGCGAGGTTAAGCTGCGCTGGCTGCGGTCAGTCCTTGGATGGGTGACCGTTCTTTACACATCGAGACCCCTCCGTGCCTCGGAGAGCACGTTAAGCAGTCGGTTCCGGTTGTCATAGGAATATCTTTGACAATCGTTACGGGTAGTCAGAAGCCCTAAAGTCTGACAGCTGGTCTAACATTCGAATACCGGTATTACCCATTAATTGGGTTGTGGAGGTCAGATGGCAGTCGCTCCACGTAAAATATTGATATTCAGCCAAAACTAGTTAGACTGGAAGCCGACCCCAATATAATTTGGGAAAAGGCTAGGCAGATGATGATGATGAGTGCATTATGGTATGATTAAAGTTTCCTCTGTAATCTAACAATATATTTATGAGTGAAGCAATCAAACTCGATCGTAGCTCATCGCGAAGTTTCCTAGTTTTAAATGGTTCACTCAAGTTTATTAACTTTTACGCGCTCGCATCGTTCTCTTAGTTTAGTACAATGCTTTTCTTATAGCTCAAAGTAAAGATATTAATTTAATATAGTTGGTAAAAGTGGAGGTTAATAAAGACCCAACGGTAAACTGCTTAACGATAATGCTTTAAAATGTATTTAAAATATTTTATTTTCTGTGAAAGAAATATTAAAAATTGTGATCATGTTTTTACATAAATAATTGAAAGAAGAGCTTTATTATAATTATTTTACATAATATAAATACGGTACTTTATTGTTATAGTATTTTGTATCCGATAGGATATTTTAAGATATTCGTTAATAAAATTATTCACCCCCTTATTTGTAGACGATGATTAAATTAAACAGCTCTTATGTCAATTGTCATCTCTATTCATTGTCATACAAATGACAAGTATAGTTGTAAATTTAATCAGTGGTTAAAGTTAAGAGGCGTATATGTCTACAATATATTCTTCTACAAATGTTTATTTAAACGTTTCTTTAATAACATCACTAATGTTATTCTTTCTATGTTACAGGTAAGTCTCATTTCCAATAACCATCCGTTGGTAAGTGACGCTTAAATCCAAGAAGCTTGTTAACTTGACGAATGTCCCGAAATGTCAACAATGTGACTTTTCCTGACAATTGAAACAAGACGTAGAAGGAACGCTTGAAAAGGTTATATTAAAGCCTTAAACAAATGATGAGCAGCGGGTGTACTTATGAAGAAATAAGTGGGGCTTCGTTCGGTATTCGACAAAAGATATTAATAAGACGGTCAGAACTTCAGAGTTGTATTTAAAAGTATTGAATTGCCGGACAAAAGGCATCTTAGAAAATCTTTTTGTATGAAGGCGTAATGAGGATCTTAGTATCGAGTCAACGACGAGATCCGTCAGGTGCAGGTTCGATCGTACGATTAATAAAGTTGTTGCTGGTCTTTGTGTTTGCGCGTGTGACTTCTTTATTTTGAAATCCGCGGAGCAAAACTGCCTTTAACGACTGAACTTTCATTAAATAAATAATCATCATCCATTCTCTTATCCCAGTTCTAATAAATCTATACCAATATAATAAAGCTGAAGAATGTGTTTGTTCGTTTGAATGCGCTAATCTCTGGATCTACCAGTTGGATTCGAATAATTATTTTTGAATATGATAGCCAGATTCATGAGGAATAGTATAGGCTATTTAACATCACGCTACGACCCTTAGGAGCCGAGCGACGAGGATGAAACCGCGGGGAACAGCTAGTTTAATATATTCTGCAAAATGTTCTAGAGCTGACAGTTATTGCTACAAAATGTTCTAGAGCTGACAGTTATTGCTACAAAATGTTCTAGAGCTGACAGTTATTGCTACAAAATGTTCTAGAGCTGACAGTTATTGCTACAAAATGTTCTAGAGCCGACAGTTATTGCTACAAAATGTTCTAGAGCTGACAGTTATTGCTACAAAATGTTCTAGAGCTGACAGTTATTGCTACAAAATGTTCTAGAGCCGACAGTTATTGCTACAAAAAATCTCAGAATCGCTACGACTTATGAAGGTATGAAACACCAAACACGCTCGTAATAGACCAGAAAAAGCTACGATGAATAACTCGATAGCATCAAGTAAATGTTGATCAAAAATGCTCTTACACTACGCTACGAATACAAATCGTAGCACTCTACGACATAGACGGCTACATCTATCACGCTACGCCGTAGTCCAAAACAAACTAAGAATATCTGAGAAATGGCTGTCCTTATATTATCGTCTCAGATCAAATAAATAAAGTATTTTTGTTATTTGCAAAACAGGTTTGATCACATAGTTTACAATGTTAGGTCTCAGGTTTTTAGAAAAATGTAGGTTATGAGGACATGATCGGACAATTCGTCAATAATGTTATTGGAAGTATTATTTTTATGATAGAGACAGGTCTATATAGACACAATCTTGATTTATATGAAAAAAAAAACTTTTGAAAACACCATTGGTTTTTAGGTACGATCGTTATCATAATGATTTTTCTATTCATATTTGCAGCTTTACATATATTTATGCAACATTTTCATAAACAACTATGTCAATTTTGGTCATAGAGGCAACCATTATACAACTACTTTCTTTCTTTTCCAATAAATATCCCAGCTCCTTCCCTCCCAACAATATCAGTTGAAGCACAGATCTCTCTCCTATTTCAGCCTGTTTCGTCAGGCTTCAGTCTATGGTTTCAGTTTTTTGTTTCGCGTCCGTAAACTGAGACTTATTACTTCAATTATTTATGACCATATTTTTTTACATTTTCTGTATTAATCATGTTTAAAAAGAGTTTTAAGAAATAAGGCCGATATTTGTTTGAGTATAGTTCATTTGAAACCGTGTGTTGTCGTAAGTCAGTACGTCATTGTTAATCTACACTGATTTAATAATATTTGATGTACTAATATAATAAAACTGAAGAGTTTGTTTGTTTTTTAGGGTTCCGTACCTCAAAAGGAAAAAGGGAACCCTTATAGGATCACTTCGTTGTCCGCCGTCAGTCACCGGACCATAAGTGGAGCCATCTGCTCATAGATGGCGCCATTGGAAGTATGCAGTAGCGCCATCTATGATCATATTTCGGAACCCTTAGGGCGCGAGGCATACTCGCACTTGTCCGGTTTTTTTTTGTTTGAACGTGCTAATCTAAGATCATACAACTGGCCTTTGGAATGTCGCATTTCGTCGTTGATTATTCCATACTGCGTAACTTTCTTAAATACCGTGTATTGTATGCATTTAAAAAAAAAACTACTGGAAATAATTGTCTTTGAAAAACATTATTCATATTTTTAATTCTCAAGATTTGATTCGTTTCATTTAACTCCACTCAAATGTTGAACTTGTTCATCATTTATTTGGGAAGTCTTACTGACCTTGCTTGTTGGGATCCAGCAAATACCTGGATCCCGCTAATACCGCGATTGAAATTTTACGGGATTGCATTGCCTAGTGCCAAGTTTTCAGGAACCGATGCCGAAAAACTTTTGGGCCCCCGTGATATTTACAATAAGCGAACATACCAATTATACATTATAATAAACTAGCAAACCCGGCGAACTCCGTTTCGCCACCGTAGTACATGCTATGTATCAGAGATGGCGCTGTATGTGAAAAAAGATTTTCCCGCGTTTCTCTTAAAATTTTCCTGAATTTTCTTTGCTATAAACCTCACGGAGCCCGAGACCTTTCCAACGAATGCAAAACCGTGGAAATCGGTTCGTCCGTTCTGTACTTATATCGTCAGGAAGGAAAACCCGACTTATTTTTATATAGTAGATTAAAACCTAAAAGTTATAATAAGCCCGATGTATTTCCTGACATGAAACAGTACGAACAGTATGATAGGGGCAGTTTGCGTGTCCATTGTTTAAATACACTATTTAGGATCGCGATTTCATTGAACCACTGGTGCTCTGAGGGATCGTTATCAGCCCGCATCGAGTTTAAATACCTAGATCTACCCAATATACCGTCACGTCTGTTCATAATTATTTTAATCAATTTTTATCAACTGATCATGAATAAATGTTGATCTTTTTTGATCGTTATAATTAAAAAGTATTATTTCAGCAAAAAAATCCATTTTTTTTGTTTATCTTTAAAAATACGCTACACACTAGGATTTTTCCTGTGTCGTGGGTGTGATTACAAACACACTTTTCCACTTTTCACAATATTTGTGCGGTGCGGGAATCAAACCAGCGACAAGTCGCGCAGCAGCCAATCGCTGAGCCACTATGGCAACCATACCTTCTTGTTTTAGTTTGCAAAAAAAATAATCATTATTAATGCAATTTTAATACACATGAAAAACTAGGATGTTTTTCTAACTGTAAATCATTTAGCTCTAACGATTGGCCTAACTGATTAGCTGTCATAGTAACCTTGTATACTGTAAAACATACTTATTGAAATGTTACATAAAATAAAATCAAATTCCGTATTAATTTTATTAAATATACTTAGAGATTTCAAAAACAACTGACACGATCGGGATTTGAACCCGCGGCTTCTGCCACCCGTGGCGTCGCTCTTACCAACTGAGCTATCGTGTCCCGCCTGCATCACTTGAAATTTGAAATCTCTTTTAATACGCCACTAATGAGAGTATTCGTATTCCGTATTTCTTAACAAACCCATTTCATTATCATATTAATTTTACACAATAGCATTACAATAAGCAAAGTCAAGTACATACTGCGCACCTAAGTACTTACATACTAATATTATAAACTCCGCACAGCGATTAAACGCACGCGGATCCAACCACACCCTTACAATATACATAAAACATAAACAGGCAATAATAAGGCGTCGCTCGCACGCGCCGTCTTGTTGTGCGTGCGTCAAATAGCTGACGTTCATGCTCAGATCATAGAAACAAGGAGATATGCCATCATAGCAAATTAGTACGGGAACAACAGATGCCACTTTTAGTACATTTTTCGACACAATTACGGGCATAATTAAGCGCTCCTTGTGAATAAAAAGATCTCCCACGCATTAAACATTCCGCACACCCTCAATCTAACACTGTTAATCGTCACTCAACACTAGCACTAAACTAAAACACTGTATTTATACCATCGATCGTGTTCGGTTCGTCGCCAGCGCGTACGTTTTTAGTATGAGTAATTTGCTCAAAATCAGGCATCAAGCTCGATAGCGCCTTGGCACATCTCCCTTGTTTCTATGATCTGAGCGTTCATGCATAACGCATATTAGTCGGGTAGCACAATATTAATATTGGGACGCGAACACCTGCGATGCATATTGACGTATGTGTTATTGCGTTTTATATTTCGTTTGCTTTCGCCCTTATTTATGTGGGTTAGCAATATGAAAGAATTGTGTGAGTAAAGTTTTGATTTAAATTGTGCTGTAAGCATTTAACAGGTACAACTTCAGAGTGCCTAGTGCGAGTTTTTGTAATATATTCGATCGTGCGAACGTTAACGGAGGTCATAGTCATAGTCAACGACTTAGCCAATGACTATGACCTTCGTTAACGTTCGGAACGTCGGTTCGCGCTCAAAAGAGATGACGCTAATGTATGTGATTAGTTTTGTTAGTTTTGATTAGCAAGTTTTTTAGCAAAATTGACCATCTAGCCATCTAGGGTGCGTAAATGACATTGAAGTATTGTTTATTGCCGTTCATTGCCATTGCATATAAACATGCTAAACTTAAATCAGTATAAATAAAATATTTTTTTAACTACATTCTTATTTAGGTAACTACATAAAACTACACTACAATTTCTCTCGTTTCGCTCTAAAAGCTCACATTTTATATTTTTAAACACTGCATTATCCGGTCACATTATTTTCTCTTGTTTTATACAAATTCGGCCGCGTCTGAAATTAAAGCAAGTATTCAGATGCGGGCGGCGCCTGTGCACACATGTATGTATGTGGGGTTCGCTTTATCCTCAGTAAGCAAATATTTTGGTAAAACGACTGTATGAAACTGCGGGAGGTGATTCTCGAATTGTACCTCCGTTTAAGCATTTTAATGATCGTATATAATAATTATTTTTCAACACACTTGCTCATAAAATGGCTCTTATTTCACCGCAATTAGGCACGTAATGACACCTGTAATCAAACTGTGACTTTTTCATTGCTATTACTCACTAGTGAGTTGTGGACTGGGCGCGCGCGCTGCTCCTTCGGCGCGCGCGCTGCTCCTCCGGCACGCGCCAGTATTATTTTATTCACAAGTGTGTTGAAAAACGTCGTATGATACACGTGTGTATTGATGATTACCGTCTTCGGCTCCCTTAAGACCCTCGCCTGGCGGCTCGGCTCTCAATGGCGCCTCAGCGGTAATCACCAACATTACACACTTGTACCATAATGTACTATTATACTTCTCGCTAATACTGTGTTTTTCTCTGTACAAACTGCTTTACGTTGATTTATCAAATTTACACTTTAAAAAAAATTGAAATACATAACCAAATTGTTGTCAATCTTTAACACAAAAAGTGACCACATAAGTTTATGTAATATGTAACCAAATCATTATTAATTCTTGTCAAACTTTGGTTATCCCTCAGACAGCCGTAGTAATGTTGTTAATTATGTTTTTTCGGTGTAACATTTACCAATATAACTTTTTTCATTTAAAAACGTTCTTATTGTTTTTTTTTTTTGTTTTTTAAAAACGTTGCCCCACACTAGGATTTCTCCTGTATCGTGGGTGCGTTTACAAACACAAATTTCACATACACAAACAGCCAGACCTATGTGCAATGCGAGAATCGAACCCGCGACACGTTGCGCAGCAGCCAATCTCTTAGCCACTGCGACCACCGTGCGTTCAGCAAACTTTGACAAACAACTCGCCATTATTAACGACATTGTTTATGATAGCTGAATAAAAACATTATAAAGTTCTTTATTTTGCTAGATCCTCTTAGATCTGACCTAATTCGCAATACAGTTAAAAAAGATATACGACGATGCGGACGTCTCGCCGAATTCGATCGCCAGTAAAACCTTAAATTTCTTTACGATTTGAACTCCCATTTCCGGCTTAAGTAAAATGAGGTTCAGTCGATAACAAGAGGCCGCTGGCCGGTTCAAATTACCGCCCTTCGGCGCAATTAACAGCCTTCGGTAAGAACCTCTTAATTATACGCCTTCTTAAGGCTGTTAAAAAATCGTTAATTTTAAAATAAAGATCTTTTGAATACTTATCTCTTTTTCGGGATTTAATATAATATATAAACGGATAATGTTGATAGTAATTGTCATTTTTCATCATCTTCTTTTCTTTTCTTCTATCTTTCTATACAGGGTGGCAGGTTAAACAGTGGAAATATTTTAAGGGGTCATTGTACTCATCATTATGAACAACTTTTACTACGCGACGAACCCTGAAATCGCGAAAAAAAAATCAGCTGTTCCATACATTTTGTTGAGTTACGTGAACATAAATGTATGGAACAGCTGATTTTTGTTTCGCGATTTCAGAGTTAGTCCCATAGTAAAAGTTGTTCATAATGATGAGTACAATGACCCCTTAAAATATTTTCACTGTCTAACCTGCCACCCTGTATATAAAATGCTTTGTCCTGACTGACTGATGGATCAACACACAGCCTAAACCACTGGTCGTAGAAACTTGAAATTTGGAGGACGTGTTCCTATGACGTAAGCATCCGATAAGAAAGGATTTTTAAAAATTCCACCCCCAAGAGGGTGAAATCCAGCGCGAGTGAAGCCGCGGGCAAAAGCTATAGTTACTTTATAAACCTCTACTTGTCAACGTGAACCTTCCAGTTGTAGCTATGATAAGCTGTCAAAGGGATATTGTCCTATGGCAATACCACGGAGGAAAATGTAATTCCTCTGTGGGCAATACCCATGAAGCGTGGTGAATAGTTAACCACGATTGGAAGATGACTTGTTAAGACGAGTTGTTAGATGCCAACAAAACGACCTGTACCTATTACGCTGCTCCTTATCCTTATATAGTAATTAAAACGATCATTTCCTAATTCGTTTTTGAAAACTTCCTTAACCTCGGCGCAACCTCACTAGAACAAATCGTTTAAAATTTTGTTTGAATAAAGGGTGCGCAAATCTAGGGCTACTACTAAGTATCTACGAATTGTATTACAGAACCTAACTTAGGACTCAAGTATTGCTTAAAACTAGGTAGTTTTAAGCCATTTGATTAGTTGAAACTAGTTTTAAGCAATGCCTTGGATTAGGTTATGTAATGTCTACGTCACATTTTACGCCACTCATGGTTGGAAAGAGATCTATACCGGGTTATTTGTAAAACACCGACAACCTCTCAGGACTGTGTTAATAACATCATAATCAACAACTTTTGTTCTGTCTTTCTAAAATTCATCATATTTTAGTTCATCAGATTTTCATATAAAAATAAAAATATTTAAATTGTTCAATTTAAATATTTTTATTTTTATATGAAAATCTGCATACACTTCGTAACATTTAGACTGTTCAGTCTAAATGTTACGAAGTGTATGCGAAGCAAAAGAAAGTAATAGTACAATAGCGAGGGGAGCGGGGTTAGGGCGGCGGGGGCGCTTTAGAGCGTTCAATTTAAATATTTTTATTTTTAAATGAAAATCTGATGAACTAAAATATGATGAATTTTTTAAAGTCATAGAACAAAAGTTGTTGATTATGATGTTAGTAACATATTCCTGAGAGGTTGTCGGTGTTTTACAAATAACCCTGTATAGATAAAAAAAAAATAGCTTATTCACTGAAAAAGAAAAAGGTAATGGACATACAATATTTGTCGGGTCACTCCTTACAAATAAACAACAACAGTCAGCTGAGGGTTGAAAGGGGTAACGGGTTAAAAATAAAGAAGGTTGCGGGATTAGCTGTATCAACTGGACGTATCCTCATTAACAGTCACACGAGCAGTTCCCTAATCCGGGACATGACAAGCCTTTTTACCAAAACCGTGACCGGTGACGGTTATTCGTTTCGCATAACCATGTTCGTAACTGCTTTAATATATCTTAGAGTTATCACTTGAGACGTTGTTTCCCTTTAGCAAGTTTTGATACTATATCTGTTGCCCGCGACTTCGTCTGCGTGAAAATATATGAAAAGTAGCTTATATGCTTCTCTAGGTCTCAGGCTACGTGTTTGTAAAATTTCACTGAACGGATTTGGATGAAATTTTAAAAGAGTAACAAACAGACACACTTTCGCATCTATACACTAATATTATAAAGCTAAAAAGCTTGTTTGTTAGTTTGAACGCGATAATCTCTGGAACTGACGGAACGGATTCGAAAAAAAATTTTTGTATATGCCAGATTCATGAAGAATAGTAATAGGCCAGGGGTCACCAATAAGTTTCGCTCGGGGTCCGTTTTAAGAAATGAAATGACCATCGCAGTCCGCGCAAAATTTTCTAAAAAAAAATATTTATGAAACAAATGTAATTACGGAAATAATAAAGGTATTTTTTTTTACATAGGTATCAGTGAGAAAAATGTTTTTTTTTTGTTGCTGGGGTTATATTTTTATATTTTTTTATTAAATAACGTACTCTGTAGTGCAAGTTGCTGTGTTCTCGCGGTCCGCAAAAAATGGGTCGGCGGTCCAGATGCGGACCGCGGTCCGCCATTTGGCGACCCCATAGGCTATTTAACATCACGCTACGACCCTTAGGAGCCGAGCAACGGGAGTGAAACCGTGGAGAACAGCTAGTAATAAATAAACCTTTTTATCACTGCTAACATAACCTAACAAGTTACCACAGATAACAAAAAAAACATGTTACGAAGGTCTCATCTCCGCAAACTATCGGGCGCGACACATCTCGCTCTCCGCAAGTTTCATGACACAAGTCGCTTCCAACTTCCCCGCGCTCGTGTTGTGTGGATTCCCCTTTAATCTTCGAGATATCGTCAAAGTCTAGGTTTCTTTTGAACATTCAATAACACAAGAAGTTTGGTTAGTTCGTGCTGTTGGAGTTTGGAATGACAGTTTGTCTGTACTTGAGATTTTTACAAATTTTTTCCGTCCACGTAAATTGACCATTTTGAATGACCTCCTTAGTGTAAGGTGGCTAGTACTACGAAGAAGTCAAGCTGTATCTCTAGTTCATCCCATCGGAGTTAGATGAAATGTAGTTTAGATTTTAAGTTGGATTTCAATCTACCAAACTGTAAAAACCACATCAAAATCGGTTCAACACTTTTTGCGTGATCTGCGCACGAAGAAATAAAAATTTAAACAAGGTATTTTTTTGTGCGTGATTACGTCTCAGTACCTACTATCACGATTGTTTTTTTAAAAATATGTTATTCAACTAGCTGTGCCCCGGTTTCACCTCCATTGCTCGGCTCCTAAGGGTTGTAGCGTGATGTTAAATAGCCTATATTATTCCTCATAAATCTGGCTATCATATACAAAAAGAATTTTTCGAATCCGACTGGTAGTTCCAGAGATTAGCGCGTTCAAACAAACTCTTCAGCTTTATAATATAAGTATAGATATATTTATTTATTTAATATTATTTTATTAGATTACAGATTTCAAGTAAATAATACATGCTTACAATAAGAATATAGTGCAACAATTACTTATAGGTAAACACCACATCTATGCTTAATAAAAGAAACAAGAAAGATGAGCTAAATTAATTAATATGCTAGTTTTATAAGTAAAAGTGTTTTTTTTTTATTTATTTTTTTTTGTTTTTTTTTTTTTATTAGTTAAACGATTAAGTATGGCTTTCTGTTTAGCAAGAGAGTCGAAATGGAGATCAATAACATCACTATAGCCATTTACTGTCTTACACATTCTTGCACAGGGCGAATTAGCTCCCAAAACGGTTCTTCTAAAAGGTAAAATATATAGGTAGATAGATAGAAAAAAACATACATAACGCATAATATTTTCCCTCCACTTTTACCCCCCACTCCGGCAGGTCGCGGTAAAGGTTTCAAATTGAATCTACGTAGAAATTGTTGAGTGTCGCGCGCACTCTGAGGTGCACTCTCAAGGTGCAGCACAACTTTGTGCATTAAACTGCCGTCAGCAGCTTATTAACACTTCGCAATTGATTCATAAAATATGTAACGCTTTAGTTGGCTTGTTAAAGTTTCGAATTTTAGTTGAGAGATTATAGGTAGATTAAGCTAGTTGATCAAATACGTTCTTTTGGAATGAAGTTCCTTAACGCAGCTTGCAGTTGGATTTGACTAGCAGAAATTGTCACGTAAGGAAAAAGTGTAATGTCCCCTCCATGCGACTTTCGTTCTTAGTTCCTAACGGGGATCCCCCGACCGCACACTTTTTACCCGACTGCGCGACGCAAAGGAGGGTAATGTGTTTATCAGTCTATGTATGTATGTAGGTATGTATGTATGTATGTATGTATGTTTGTTTCTATGTGGCGTTCTAGAGACCAAATGCGTAGGCCGATTTTGATAATTCTTACGTCAATCGATTCGTCTTAACCTTGCGAGTGTCACTAAAGACATAACAGTAATCAAAATTCACCACAGCGACAACCAGACGCCATATTGTCAAAATGAAAAAAAAAAAAGTTGATGAACTATGTCAAGTGGGGTGTCATTGAATAGGTATTTTAAAATCATCTTTAGGTTCGTTTTATCATTTTTCATTTTAAATAATAGTTTAGGATATATAACGATTTAAAGTTGTTCAACAAAGCAATCATTCTCGCTAATTCTTACTTATCCTCAAAACCTATCATGTGGGGTATCAAAATGAAGGGCTCGAAAAGAAGATTACGAAAACATACATTAAAAACTAAAAAGTGAAAAATAAAAATAGTAAATTAAAAAAACCCGACTGCCAAAAAACAACTAAAAAGTTCAAAACAAGAGCACTTTTCAAGCAGTCTGATGCAGTTGGTGGCATAAAATCTAAGATTTAACACAAATAATTGCCACCAACTGCATCAGACTGCTTGAAAAGTGCTCTTGTTTTGAACTTTTTAGTTGTTTTTTGGCAGTCGGGTTTTTTTAATTTTTAATTTACTATTTTTTTTCTGATTTTTTAAATTATTTATCAGATGTGTTTTGCATTATTATTCTACTCCAATATTGCCTAATACGACTTCAATTCAAAATATAAATAGCTTTTACCCGCGGCTTCGCTCTCAAGGTCGTAAAAAAATTACCTATAAAAGAACTTAATATTTTTTATATATTGCAGTCTCATATTTTCTTTCAATAACAGCACTTAAATGAACATCACACTAATATTATAAATGCGAAAGTTTGTGCGTGTGTGTGTGTGTATGTTTCTTACTTCTTCACGCTGAAACGGCTGGACGGATTTGGATGAAATTTGGCACACAGATAGATTATAGTCTGGAATAACACATAGGCTACCTTTTATCCCGAAAAACGCGGGCGGAAGCTAGTAAAATAATAAAACAAATCTAGCAATCACAAAATGTAAATGTACTCAACATAGAAAAAGATAGCACCGACATAAAATGACCTATTAAAAACTCGTTACGTCTCACCATTGTTGTCCCCATTGTCTCTGGTTGCCATGACGACGGGGTCTTCCAATCCCGGGGTAGACCCCAAGTTATTGTAGTAAATAGCGCTAATGGAAAACTATTTGTACCATTGTCTGCTTTGTATTGTATTAGCTGGTACAATACAATAGTGAGATATTATTATATTTTTGGTTCGCTTCTCAGAATATTTGGATCGGTAGTTAGTTGATACTAGTTGACCCACCCCGGCTTCGCACGGGTAAAGTTTAGTTTAAGGCCGCGCGTTGATAAATGTTATCTCTTAAACTCTATGTCCAAATAACACATTTAACCGTAAAAACATCTCTATCAAATACTTGTGACCTCTTATTTTGATAAGGATTAATAATTATTTTATTGATAAACTGTGCCCTCCGCTGTCACCCCGTTGCTCAGCTCCTAAGGGTCGTAGCGTGATGTTAAATAGCCTATACTATTCCTCATGAATTTAGCTATCATGTACAAAAGATTTTTTCGAATTCGAATGACAGTTTCAGAGATTAGTGTGTTCAAAGAAACAAACAAACTTTTCAGCTTTAGTTTGTTAGTATAGATAACAACGAAGGGACCTACTTACCTACTTTATTCCATTGCTCCACCCACACCTACTACAACTATAGAACAAAGAACTTACTGGAAACATAACGAAGCTTAATTAAAAGGGTGAAATTATAAATAAAAACTCTTTATATTATTTTACTTAATAAAAGAAACGAGTCTTGTCATTCTTTTATTTAATTTTACTGTGATATCTATGCACACACTCACTCACTGACTAATAGACTGTAAAACTTACAAGTTACTGTAAAGGTTTTATTATGAAGTTCTAAAGTTGGCTGGTAATAATTATGATTTAAAAAACAAGCTTTGATTTTATCTATTAGGGGCGACGCAGACGACAGACTTTTTGTGCGATCGAGTCTTCAGCGCTTTGCAGGAATCGAACAATCTGCGAAACTTAGTGAACAGATAGTTCGAGCGCTGCAAAGCGCGGCAGACTCGAGCGCACAAAAGTCTGTCGTCTGCGTTGCCCCTTAATATGTTCAAACTGGTTTACATCCGATACGTCCAACTCACAACTGGCACAGTACAACTGGGTCCAGTTGAAAACCAGCGTCAAGCACTAGTGGTCTGGCATTTATGCTGAACTGGACCTAGTTGGCAAAGCCGCTAGGCACACAGCAACAATTTTAATTTTAAGACCTTTTAATTTTATATTTTTTTGTCTGTGTCTACCTGTGTTGTGCCAAATAAATGTTTTTTCTTTCTTTCTGATTTAAATGTTTTGATTTAATAATAAACGCACCCTCGGCGACAGTTCATATATATTTATAGTACTTACATATTAAACGTGTTAATTGTTTTCAAATTCCAAAAAACGATTTCTTTTAGCTTAATACGTCTTTCGATATCTGAGTACATTAGTGTTGTTACCTTATTCGCTACGAAGGGTTTTTACTAAAATCTACCCATAAGGGCGTGACGAAATGAAATGAAACGATATTTATTCTGTAAATAGGTTACAAGTAACTCTTTTACTCGTTTTTTTTTTTAAACTAGGTGAGGTCGGTGTTTTCTATCTGACTACGTTACCTAACTATGCATAAAAACATTTATTTTTTGTCTGTTTATGCATAACATAATGGCATAGCTTAATCAGGCTATAATGTTCCCACTACTGGGACATAGGCCTCCTCTGTCTGTGAGAGGGAGTGGGCCGTAGTCCACCACGCAGGCCCAGTGCGGGTTGGTGGACGTCACACGTTTTCGAATGTTTGGTTCTAGGACATGCCGGTTTCTTCACGATGTTTTCCTTCACCGTTAAAGCAAGTGATAATTAATTTCTAATACGCACATGACTTCGAAAAGTCAGCGGTGCGTGCCTCGGGATCGAACTCGAACCATTCGCCGTGGGAGGCACATGGTTAAGCCACTAGGCTATCACTGCGCTGTTTATGCGCGCATCACGAAAAGTACTGATAGGATTTCATGTGGTTTTCACAGTTTGATAGTTTGAGGTGTAACTGAAAATCTAAGCTACATTTCATCTAATTTCGGTGGGATGAGCCAGAGATACAGCTTGACCTCTGCGTAGCACTAGCCACACCACACAAAGGAGGTCATTAAAATTTAATGAAGTACGGTAAAAGTCTAGTTAAAACAATAAAATAACCGCGTGGAGGTGGAGCGGGTGTATTAAAAAATAAAGTACTAAAGTGTTGGACGACAGCATAATTAAGTGCCTGCAGCTTAATTACAGAATAATAAAAGTATTACTTATCAACAAGCACTATCGTGTTGTATTACATTATACTCCTTACTTGGGCGAACTTTGCCGAGTTTCCGCCGTCACTCGGCTGTCTTCGGCGACAGAACAGCATAGCATAGCATAATCGGCCTATAATGTTCCCACTGCTGGGACACAGGCCTCCTCTCTGTGAGAGGGAGTGGGCCGTAGTCCACCACGCGGGCTCAGTGCGGGTTGGTGGACGTCAAATGTCTTCGATTTTTTTGGTTCTAGGACATGTCGGTTTCCTCACGATGTTTTCCTTCACCGTTAAAGCAAGTGATAATTAATTTCTAATACGCACATCAGAACAGCATAATTATGAATATATTAGCACAAGATACATGAGCTAAAGAAGCCTTCTTTCTTTGCCTATTTACTGTTTTTGTTGTGACAACAATGAATTACGGGGCGGTAGTTACTTTATGAATTTAAAATAGATGCGATATTGTTTAAAACTTACTTTGAAGCCCGCTCGACAACTCACTAAACACAATTAGGGTTAAACATATTTAAAAACTCATTCTGTCTCTTTTAGCTTCAAACAATAGACGGAAATGCAACGATGTTTTAGAAAAAATGTTTAGTGCTAATTGTGTTTTGTGAGTTGTGCGAGGACCCGCTCGCCCGTATTGCAGAACGATACTCGAGCACACATCTCTGCTTGAGCACAGATTGAAACTAGTATCAACCAATCAAATGGCTTTAAATCTACGCTCAAGCAGAGATCTGTGCTCGAGCATCGTTCTGTAATACGGGCCTAAGTTTCTCTAATATTTTCGAGTAAAAACGAAAGAATTTTCTAGAAAACAAAACACGTGTGTGTTCTCTGAAGGTGCTTCCCTTTCAGGGCACACCCGTACGTTGAGGTGTACAGTAGGTACACCGATCAGGGTACCGATCATGAGTTTTTTTGACGTATAGTATCGTTAATGTAAGCATATTTGGAATTGAAAATACACCTTTGTTACACAATATTTATATAAATTTAATACTTATTTAATTTCTCTGTATTTTTTAAAATGTGCTAATTGTAAAAAAATTATCAAAATGTTCCAGGACTGCTGTATTTTAAATTCAAAATATGCTTACGTTAACGAAACTATACGTCAAAAAAACTCATGATAGGGGTACAGATCATAGAAACAAGGAGATATGCCATCATAGCAAATTAGTAGAATAGTTTGCGACACAATTACACTCGCTCCTTGCGAATATAAAGATCTCCCTCACCATTGCAAAATGCATCACCATTTCAAAGATTGTCGGGTACCCAATTATTGGAAAGATGGAAGACTTCGAAGAAAGCGTTGAACAGCGCTTCAAACATCGGTGTATTGAATAAAGATGTTATTCGCGAACTAGTTTTATACCAGTACAAGATTTTATTAACAGGAGAAGTTTCAACTACCTAGCTTATTATTTTTAAAGTCGTTTGGCATAATATGAGTCGAGGCTCCATAGAATAACAGTTTGAACCACCTTTTCTGTACATTTTAATGCTATTATATTTTATTCAGTATAATAATATGATATTTTCAAAAATCGAATGACCCGAGCGGGATTTGAATCCGCGACCTCTGCCGTACCGTGGCTAGTGCTCTGAACCAGCTGAGCTGCTGGGTCTCGCTCGCTTCATTCGAAATTTGAAATCCCTTTGTATATGCCTCTTAAGAGCATCTGGCGGCATCTATTCGAAACTAGAGAAAATTCCAACTCAATGCCTTTAACTTTGCAGTTATAGGACATCAATGCTATTATATTTTTTTAACCAAATTGCAGTCATATATATATATATATATCATTCAAACGTAACAATCTTGAAAGGGGAAGGTCTGAGTTCCGTCCTTGTCAATTGAAGACGCAATTACACGTCTTGAGAGAAGCTCTTGATTGATCACCGACTTGTGTTTGAGATGAGAATAGTGAATGGGTCGGCGACATGCTGGCGTTTCTACGCCTGTATGTTTTAATCATAAGTAAAGTAAAGTAATATACATACGAGTACATAGAAATGTCACAAAGTCTCGAAGACAAACCGTACAAGCCTCGTTGGAATTATACAATGTCTGCCAAAAGATTTCGAAAGTAACGATCCGTGGCTAGTCAGTCGTTGACAAAACTAGTCAAATATTTTCTCATAAAACTAGAGGACTCGTGCTGATCTGCAGAATTCTGATGCTTGATGACAAATCTGTGCATCAATGCCAAAAGCAAATCGGTTGGATAGAACGGCTGGACGGACTTGTAATAGATTGTATGAATTCTTATTTATCCTAATACTAATATTACAAAGCTGAAGAGTTTTTTGAAATGCGCTAATCTCTGGAACTACCAGTCGGATTTGAAAAATTCTTTTTGTTTATGATAGCCAGATTCATGGGGAATAGTATAGGCTATTTAACATCACGCTACGACCCTTAGGAGCCACGGGGGTGAAACCGCGGGGAACAGCTAGTAATATAATAATATACAGGGTGGCAGGTTAGACAGTGGAAATATTCTAAGGGGTCATTGTACTCATCATTATGAACAACTTACTATGGGACCATCCGGAAATCGCGATAAAAAATCAGCTGTTCCATACATTTTGTTGAGTTATGTGAACATAAATGTATGGAACAGCTGACTTTTTTTTTCGCGATTTCAAAGTTGGTCCCATAGTAAAAGTGGTTCGTAATGATGAGTACAATGACCCCTTAAAATATTTCCACTGTCTAACCTGCCACCCTGTATACATGAGGAGTTATAAAGAGCGATGTTTGTAATGTTTCTAATAAAATTAATGTAACTTCATCTCAACAAAAAGGTAAGCTTGTTTGAACAATATTTTACAATTTAATCAAACATTTTTTCCTGTTCACTGCCAACAAAGTGACCATTAATCATGCTCTTATTTATATTCCTTTCATAAGGCAAGATTTATGCCGCGAAACTAAATTGAAATAGCACCATGAAACTTGCCGCCTCAATATCATTACAACGTTCATCAATCTCTTTTAAAAATCTAATGGAATATCAATTAGCAATTAATTGGAAGACACGGTTGGCGCAATGGCTGGGCGATTGTCTGGTACCCGACGTGCCGCGAGTTTGATTCCCGCATGAAGCAACTATTTATTTCAGCTCTGATGTTTGTTTGTATACTCACTTACGATAAAAGAAAAAAACATTAGGGTGGGGCAACGTTCAAAAAAATAATATCGAGCAATATTAATTAGACCATTAAATCTTTTGATAAAAATGATAAATTCCCTGTGTGGGGGATTATTGTTTCTACATTTATACTCATTAGGGATGGGCTCCTTTAATTCGGTAACAAAATACCTCCTCGCCCCTAAGATCCAAATTCGCCCCTCTGTTAATTCAAAGATATCGCAAATTGACTTACGTCCGTTGCCGCGATTTACTTTCAAACTTGAATCTAAATTGAGCGCTGAGAAGTGGGCTGCAAAGGGTCTTATGTGAATTATAATATTAAATCATCATTTGCCTCACTATTTGCCAAGCAGGTCGCATTACCCGCCGCTCTATGAATAATAACGTTTGCAATAATTTATGCGTGAACTGTGTATTCAAGTTTTGTTCAAGAGAACAATTCAATTGTGTAGGGCTCTGGATGTGGGTGTTTACCTCTGTTTTCTTAGTTAGAAGAGTTTGTTGTGATGGTTAAAATAAGTAACGTTAAAATAATCTCGTGTCTTCTAACATGTGTTTTAATAAAAATAATAATAATAAAATGTTTTATTGCATAAAATTTGTTGATACAATACATTTGAAGCCCTGACTCCTGAGCTAGGTAAACCTGTGTTACAGGAGTCAGTGTCTTCACCCGTTTATGGAACTTTAACATTTATAGTTTTGCAGTAAGTAAAATAAAAAGAAAAAAAATAAAATAAAAAGAACTTGCTCATGAAGGAGTGTTGGGGGTGTGTACATGCTATAGTGTGGATGTATGAGTGGGTGTGTGGGTGTGTGTGTCTGTGTTTGGTCATTATACTTGGGTGACAGCCGTGAGTTTGTTCAGATTTTTGATTCTAGTTATATATTATTAGTTAGGTGCTGCTCTTTCAATAGGTTTTCCGTTTGTGTATAGTCTAATTTTTGAAGCCATGTGCAAATTTTTAATTTAGTTAGTTTTTTTGTTAAAGGGTTTATGTGTAGGGTCTTGTTTAGTTTATTGTAAATATATGTGGCTAGGTATAGGTGTTGTCGTCTAGCAGATGCGGTCCTACATTTGATTGATCTGCATACATTGGTAATCGTCCTCTTATTTTTGGTTGCGTGGTTTACTGGTGTGATTTCATGCTGTTTTATTGTAAGATTGAGAATGTATAATTGTCTGACTGTAAGAACATTACAAATTTCATAGAGGTCTCTAGTAGGGAACCGGTATGGTTTGAAAGTTATGACTTTTAACAGAGATCTTTGGGCTCTTTCAAGGTGGATCATAAAGGATTTACAGGCACCTCCCCATGCCGTAACACAGTATCCCATGATCGATTGGGCTAGTGCAAGATACACCGTACGGAGTAGATTAAAGTCGGCCACAAGGCGAAGTTTCTTAAACGCCCATATAAGTTTTCTAACTCGGGAGGTGGTTAGTTCAATATGGGGACGCCAGCTAAGTCTTCCATCCAAAATGACACCCAGATACTTCACTGTCTGTTTCCGTGAGATTGGAAGACATGAGCATGGATCCTTGTTACTGGGATAACCACAAGAGTGTGCTCTGAGACTAACCTCCTCACACCTAGTTTCGGCAAAAGTAAACTGTACGTAAGAGGTCTTGGATATATTAAGGGTTAGTAAGTTAACGTCTAGCCAGTGGATTATTTTACTTAGGCCCATCTCTGCAGCTTGCTGCGCTAGGTCCCAAGTCTCTCCATGAAATATGAGAACGGTGTCGTCTGCATAGCAGAGTATTTTACCATTTGTAAGAGACTGCTGGCATAGGTCATTAACATATATCAGGAAAAGACTTGGGGATAGACAGCTGCCTTGTGGGACACCGTAATTCACACCGATTTCCTTACTAACTACATCACCAATCTTTACTTTTTGTGTCCGGTCAAGAAGAAAATCTGTAAAGATGCTGAGAGCCCTTCCCCGAACTCCGGCATGGTCTAACTTATTTACAAGGGTCGAAATACAGACAGTGTCGAACGCCTTGGCTAAGTCTAGGAAAACGCCCAGACATTTCTGCTTTGCATCCACTTTCTCTGTAACATAATCAACGAGTTCATTAACAGCGTCTTCTGTGCTTTTCCCAGACCTAAAACCAAATTGTGCGTCAGATATTGATTTGTTGTGCTCCAAATATTTTATGAGTCTATGGTTTAATAGTTTTTCTAATATTTTTGATAGTGCTGACAGTACTGAGATAGGTCTGTAGTTTTTAACATCGTCTTGGCTCCCACCCTTGTGAACAGGTGTAATTAAAGATTTCTTGAAGATTCGGGGGAAGACTCCCTGTTCAAAACACAATCCAATGAGTTTTGTAATGGGTGGAACTAGTACTTCTTTACCAAGTTTGAGGAGTCTAGCCGGAACAGAGTCCCATCCCGTGGCACAATCGTTTCTTAAGTTATTAATTACTGACTCTATTTCGGCTTCGTCAGGGGAAAGCAAGACCATAGAATGAAGTGCAGGAGGGGTTTTAAATTTGTATGGGGCAGATGAGGCATCCCGGTTTTGAATAATATTATCAGCCAATTTCTTACCTACACTAGAAAAATAATGGTTTATTTGATCGATGGCATTTTGTGCGTCGTCGGTGGTGGGTAAAAGTATATCAGCTGCAGTTTTTTGTCTGGTCTGGTTTGTTATAGATTTTACAATATTCCATGTTTCTTTGTTGTTCTTTGAGGTTTTTAAAGCGGAGCTATCGTGAGCGATTTTTAATTTCCTGAGTAGAAGATTGCAATGATTGCGATACCTTTTGTAGGCTATTTCGTTGATGCCGTTTTTTGGGTTAGTTAGAAACTTTTTATGGAGTTTATCCCTATGTCGGATACACCGTAAGAGGCCAGGTGTAATCCAGGGCTTAAATATGACTTTACGGTTAGGAACTTTTGCTACATTTGAGTGTTGTGATACCGTGGACTTTAGACACTCGACAAAACGTGTTGCGGCATCATTTGCATCACAGTCATGTGTTATATAAGAAAAATCTGTATTTTTTAACTGCTCAACAGTGGCTACATAATTGACCTTTGTAGTGTATCTGATCGCATGTTTATTGTTTTTGGAAGATGCGTTAAAAGCAAATAAGTCATAGCGAAGTGAATTTCAGCATGATTGTTGCATAAGCATAAGCATAATCGGCCTATAATGTTCCCACTGCTGGGACACAGGCCTCCTCTGAGAGAGGGAGTGGGCCGTAGTCCACCACGCGGGCCCAGTGCGGGTTGGTAGACGTCACATGTCTTCGAAATTTTGGTTCTAGGACATGCCGGTTTCCTCACGATGTTTTCCTTCACCGTTAAAGCAAGTGATAAATTAATTTCTAATACGCACATGACTTCGAAAAGTCAGCGGTGCATGCCTCGGGATCGAACTCGTACCATTCGCCGTGGGAGGCACATGGTTAATCCACTAGGCTATTACTGCATGATTGTTGGCTCTTGTAAAAATTCATAAAGGATCCAGCAGAATACCAGCGATAGGTTGATATTTTTATAAATAAACTAGCTTCCGCTTGCGGCTTCGCCCGTGTTTTTGGGATAAATAGTAGGCAATGTGTTATCCTGATGTACTTGCTATATTACTGTAAAGTTTCATCAAAATCCGTTCTGTAGTTTTTGCGAGAAAGAGTAACAAACATCCATACATACATCCTCACAAACTTTCGCGTTTATAATATTAATTAATAATTAATATAGTAGGATAGGATAATATCATCTTTGTTTAGTAGACTTAGAGCCAAGTTCGCCGACAAGATAACAGTGCGACAAATTGAAGACGGCCGTTTAACATATGACTTTTTAAGTAGAATTAAATAAATTAAACGGCGATTTTTCAATTTATCGGACTTATTTTCGGTGAACTTGGCACTTATTATTCTTATAGGAGATTCTTAATCTTTTTCTTTTCTCACATTATTCCTAATCAAAGCCCCTTTCTACATACATAGGTAGGTACTGTAAATACTTTTGCGTTTACATACAATAGTTGTACAAGAGCCGCGAGTCGAAACTATTGGTCGTGTTGTCACACATTCCGGGAATAGTTACGAACATCGTCTGCGACAGTCGACAGCAATGGTACAACGCCGGGACTCACTAGTGACGTACAATACCCGGGAGTAAATATTACACATCGAGTTTGAGAAAGAGATTATCGACTAGCTTTGTAAAGCGTCGTATCCGTCACTCGTACCTGTGTGACGTTTTTTCGCCGACTTGTTTTAAATACCGGGCTGTTAGTGCTTCGTGTGACAGAGATGACGCTCTATTAAACCGAAGCTAGCCGATATCTCTTTCTAAAGCTTGATGTGTAATATTTACTGCCGTGTACTGTAATAGATTTTGCTTTTTAAGGGTTTTTATTCTGTCTAGCACAACAATTTATTTATTTAAGGGAATCGCGGAATAAGATATAGGTATATAAGTAATGTTTCACTTAAATAAATTGAATTTTTTTAAAAATCTACTTGTAGATAACTTTATTTAGTTAAATACAACTTCAGTTTAGGTCATAAAAAGGCGAGTTTATTAAAAATTTAAAGTAAGATTCATGCATAAAAATATTATAAATAATAAAGTTCTACCGCCAGCTTAAAGCCGATTTCAAAGACTACCTTCGTAATCGACTCAAAGTTTAAGAAGTGATATTAAACTTTAGTTCCCAACTATAAACTTTATCCATAAAACTTCCACGTTGAAAATATATTTAACAACTACAAATAAGTTATGTCATTTATTAAACGCTTTATAACAAAGAAAAAAGCACTAAACCGTTCCGCGGCACTCCATCGCAATTATTCTGCTTTCGTAAACATTCCCGCTAAAGTTGGAACATTGAAAAAATCTACCCTCAAAAGTATCGATAAATAAATGGAAAGTTTCCCGTTGTTTCCCAGCCCTAGCAGAGGAATTCTGCCCAGTGGGCCGATTATCCCTTTACTGGAACATAAATTGATTTATAGTTTCATATGAAAATTGCGTCTCACGCATTCCTAATATGGTATTAAGGAATTACTAACGTATACGGAACCGGCGCATTTTTGGCTGCTGCCCTTTGATCTCGAGAATCCCTTTTCTCCCTTGATTTTGTTTATGGCTGGATTAAAAAGGGATTTTCTTTGAGTCTTTTTTTACTTAGGACGTGGTAAGGGATATGGATGCTGTGTTTATCCCGGGGACGCTTAAAATATATGAAAATATAGAGCTTAGCCCCGAATAGGCTTTCAGGGTGGATAGGAAAAAAATGCCCCGAATTTGTCCGACTTAAGAAAAAATATATAATTTCGTGTAAAATACTACCATTGATAATAAAAAATGGTCTTTATCATACTTTATGTTTTTTACTCTTAATTATTTCGTGAACACAAACACCTATTATAAGCTCAAAGAACCCATAAAATATGTACTTAAAAGCCATTAATTTATACATCCCATAAACTAACACTGCTCAGGTTATGAACTCCGAACGATCGATCGTAATTTTATTTTAAATCACCCGCTTAAGTTCCCCTCTATATTTAGATTTTAGATATTTAAGGTAGAAATCTGTATAAAGATAAAGCGTCTCAATAACCATTTCCGTTTTATTATTACTGAAATAAATTTAGACTTCCCCTTTCGGCTGGACGGATTTGGAAGAAATTTGACAAGGAGGTAGCCTGGGACTTGAATAAGAACATAGGCTACTTTTCATTCTATAAACGTATCATAAACATAATCAGAGATTTTTTTCCAAAAAAAAACCTGCAGCGATGTTTGCAAAAATAATTATTTTATGTTATTCTGAAAAAACACTTTTAACTGAGCAACTTGTCCACCTTTTAGCCAGAGCTCCTAATAAACTGAGCAATTTCCTTTCTACTAAAGTGAGTAAGACGCGGTAGCTCAGTTGAAAGAGCGACGCCAGGGTGCGGCAGAGGTCGTTGGTTCAAATCCCGCTCGCATTAGTTGGTTTTTGAAATCTCTCATATAAGTATTTAATAACATTAAGATAAGCATAACATGGCTTTGACATGTTTAAAGTTCGCAAAAACATACATTTATAAATGTATCACCCAATTTAACCCTCTAAAAACCATGAACGAACTACACTGGCCTGCAAAAATAAGTATCACACTTAGTACGAAGTACTAGTAGAAAGTGTAGTACTTATTTTAGCAGGCCAGTATATTAATAGGTGTCCCTAACAGCGAACACGTCGGTGTGTCCACCATTATTGCTAGAGGTGTACCATACCATTCGCATGTGACCGAAATCACCCATCCGATGGCGTCGGGAGCACTAACGTGTTGTATTGATGTACAGGGCCCCAATTCTGCTATTTGAATAGTGTAAGAATGGTGTCATAACGACACCATTACTATCAAAACCTAAGCGGTAATTGGCTTAGAGTAAGACTAACTCGTTCGTCATTGATCAAAACGATGCCATTGAGACACTATTCTGACACGATTATAACAATTGCATTAACAGACTTGGGGCCCAGGGTGATTGCAGTGTGCCTGTTATGTGGCTTACGCCGTCAGTTCGGAAATGCCTAAAATAGGCGTAGGTATCTGGTTTTGGAAGGTTGTAGATTTTTTTCCTTAAGTTTTGTCGCTAGCACATCACTAGTATTTCTAGAGTCTGGCCAATGAAAATAGATCCTGTGAAAGCGCGTTAAATAAATACCCATACTAAGGAAAACATGATTTGTTACTAGAATTATATTTTTGTGCATAAAATAGAAATTAAATGATATTCAGCTATTAAACTAAGGGCAACTTGCTGGTTTCTTGTTATGTTTCCGTCCAATTTTTTTGGATTTAACACGCTTTTCCATGCTTAACTTTTGTTGTTTGTTTTGCCAGATTCTCCTGAAGTCAATAAGAAATTCTTTAATTAAGAATGAACGAGTCGTATTGCTAAGTACTGAACATAAGTAGGCAATACATCTCCGAGAGTACTAAACTGCAGAAGTTTAAATCCGGGTACTTAAACTAATTCCAGCTAGTGCAGTGACTACACACACAGAATCGATTACTTCGATGTAATATCTTTTACCTTCTTTAATATTCTCTTTAGAAACTTCTTTCGGGTGCAGCTAAGTTTGTACATTACAAAAAACATTAAAAAATAATTTAAATGGAACCACTGAGCGAGCTTCCTATACCAAATGAAAAAATAAAAAGTCATCAAAATCAGTTCTTTGGCGAAGATATAACGTAACAAACATACAAAAAAAAACTACAGACCAATAAATTGTATACTTTCTTTTTAAAGTCGTTTAAAACACTGAAGCCGTTTTTTTTTTTTAAATCTCAAGGCTTTAAGGATTTTATCCTACAGAATCTCACATGCAAAAACCCGAAACAAGTATTATCTGTATTTGCCTACATCTACAAAGTAGAAATCCTAATTTTGAAACAAATAAACCCTACATAAGCAAATCGCAATACTTAATTCAAAACACCATCAACATGAAAGCAACCAGCGATCGATTCCCGAACGTGTGTAATACGCCTTATAAATAACCCTTCCAATGCGCACCTATTTATAAAGGGCCCTTAAAATCGGTATTGGTTGCTCTGAAACTGAAATAACACCACTCGAGATGCATTACAAGCGTTTCAGAATTCGTTGCATCCACTTGAGTCCATAATACAGCCGGGTAATTCATCATATTGTACGAGTTTGATGTACCTACTTATCCGATTGTTGAGATAAGGCTAAGATGGTGGCCGTGTTATTGTGGTTTTAGTACTATGTGCGGTTATTATCTGCTGTATTTTGTTCAGGCTAATATTTTACTTAATATGTGCCTAAGAATGTTTTATTGCAAACATTATTTCTAATTAAAATTTTATTGGATTGAAGTTTGAATTAATAAACTTTAAAACAAGTTCTGCTTAATGCATTGAATACCATAATATGTTTTTTTTATTAATTAACTTATGTAGACAATTTACTACAACAATCATTTTGATTGATTATTATTTTCTAGAACTATTCAAAGTAAACTTGTTTACTATACCAATAATACTACACTGTCACCTGACTGTATCAATGTTGTATTTAAAACATTTTTTACAATACATATTAATAGCCTGTGAACAGGTACTAGTATAATGTACTGAGCTGTAAATCATAGCTTTAGTGCGCGCCGATACAGGCGGGCGGGGCGCGGAGGTGGCGATATTTCAGAATGACCCCCGCTGCGGGTATTATGGGCCGGCCGCTGCAGGCGCGGGTTGAGACACCACGTGTCATTATTGTTGAAACTTTCCAATAAATGGAACAGAAATAATGTTTTGGGATGTAGTGTTTATGAGAACAGAGATTATTATTATTGCTTGGTTGTCTATTGTAGTTTAATTATTCTCAACTTGTAGTTTGGGGTTCATAATAACAAAAGTTTTAGTTTGATCAAAGTAACACATCCGCATAAAAGCAAAATGTATTTTAAATTTAACTGATTCACAAATCTGCCTCTGTTTTATAAAACATGAATTCGCCGATACCTACTGATTTTCCACTCTCCCAGCGTTTTCCAAACCAATAAATAACATCAACATCGAATTCGTTACAAATACCAATACACACGTAACTCACGCACGTCCAAAACAAACGAGCGCCGCGAAAAAAATTGTCCACAAACCAAAACAGAGAGTGCGTCGATGCAAAGACGGGACGGATGCAGCGTCGCGACGCCAGTCGACCGGCGGACGCCGCGCGCGACGCACGCCGCGCCATGTGACGCGCTGCCGGGACAGGCCGCCATGACCGAGGGGGCGGCTCGGCCCAGGCCTCCGCCGCCCCGCAAGCCGGACTCCCTGGCGCTCGCCTGGCCGCGCTGGGAGGACCCGCCGCCGCCCGCGCCCGACACGCAGCGCCCTACGCCCGCACAACTCAAAGACTTCGATGGCTTTAGTCCGTACACGCCGCCGAACCCGATACAAAACGACCGGCGTCCGCGACGACCCCAGAGCGTTGTGTCTCCGCGACCCCAAGTGAATCATTTGGCGAGGAGGCCGCACTCCATAGGCTCAGTGGACGATGAGTGGGGCCCGGTGCCGCTGCTGCAGCCGGTGCCGCGCCGGCCGCGGCCCGTGCCCGGGGCCATGTGCACGCTGCCGCGCGCCACCTTGCTGCCGTCCTCCCGAAGTGACTATCAGTTGCAAAGACCGGCGATTATGACGAACGGTTACGGCGCCGTGCCGCCGTCCACGTCCCGCAGGCTTTCTTTACCCGGTGGTGTGCAAAATCCTCCAAAAACGTCGGCGACCTTCCATGGGCTGTCCGCCCTGGTGGGCGCGTACCCCACCCTGGGCACGCCGTGCACGCCGAGCACGCCGGCGGCGGTGCGCGAGGCAGTGCGACACCTCCTACAACAGCCTCGCAATGGGTTTCCCATCATGGATCAAAAGTTATCGCTCTTCATCGAAATCCTGGACGCTCAGGAACGATTCTCACAGGTACGTCAGTGGTACTGAGATAAAAATCGGATAGGTAGGTCTGGATTGTAAAATAAAACCCGTATTTGCGCAGTTATTTTGGTCACATACATTTATCCGATTCTGTTATATTTACAACGGAATTGCAACGAAAATATTCAATGAGAGGAACGTCATAATTTATTAAATAAAACTCGGAATGGTTAAACGCAAAATTGAATTGGTTTGGACAGTGTTGTGATAGTGTTAACAACGAAATTAATTGAAAGTAATTACTGGCATTAGCGGAGCGATAAAGCCGCCAAAAAATTAATTGTTCGGAAAATGATAATGATTATTCAAAAGCGGCATCCGTTGTTTTCAGTGATAATGCAAATTTGGGTCGTGTTAGGAGTTAACTTTGCGAGTGTCTGAGCAAGTTTGCGTCTGTCTCAATCATCCCTCCGCGAGAATTTATAATGCTTACAATGTTATATTGAATAATCCAATACATGAGTTTGCGTCAGTGTGCCTCCGTCACAACTTTGAGTCAACACTTTGGAGTTTTTGAAAGCTTTGAAAATTCTGAAATTACTAAGAAAGCGTATTGTTGAGAAGTCTTATAATGTATGGAGCGTATTAAGACGTAGTGCTAAGTTTAAGCTGGAACTCGTAAGACATTTTGCTCATAAAATGTGAGACGTTTTCAGGCGTGCAGCCTCTTGGCTAGAATGTAGGCATGCTTTTGATACACGTATCTGCCTATGTTCCATATGTAAAGGTAGTCGAGTTTCGGTATTCTGTTTGCGATGCCTGGCTTCCAGCGGTTATGTATGCATGTAGATTGTACACATAATGACGGTAAAAGTATTGAGTGCGATTCGCCGAAGGTTTTCATTACTTTCTGGGAATTGAAAAGTGAATGAAAAAATATAAAAATGTTTCTGTTATTACCGCCTTAGAATATTTTTGTATGGTGGACGGTCTTTTAACTTTTCGATGAATTGAATAAATAAGCGAATTCTATGACTCAATGAAATTCTATGTTAGTTTGCTGAAGTTCGACTTTTTCACTGGAATAAAATTCAATGAAATCACTTAATCTAGCGATATCGCTCAAATAATAAATAATAAATAATAAAATTATTTTATTTCAGATAACCAAGATCCAGTGTGTTAGTAATTACAATAATGACTTATAACTAAAGTGACACGACATTGGTGATTCATTTATGACCTATTTATACAAATGCGATACAAATTAGAACTAGAAGGAAACTATATAATATTCGGGTCTATAGTTTATATTGATACTTCAGTTCTATACGGGCTTTCAAACAATGCTTTACAAGCTGCAGGCTTCAATTGAAAGCCTATTCAAACTGAACACCTACCAATTAAAATAATGTCATTCTCCTAACAATAACTCGACCGTTTGACAATATTGAATTCAATTAAAAAGTACGCACTCGCCGAAACACTTGGGGATGAAAGAGTCTGAATTCAACCCCCACAGTATTGTCGGTTGAATTTCATGGCGCTCACTCGACCCCGTTTTAAAGGGGCTTTTGTTTCAATATGAAAAATTACTGAAACTGAAAATGTTGAGAGGAAAAGTATTACATCTTGGTTTTGAGATGTTCATTAACCTTGGTGTGACATTGTTGAGAGGTGTTCAACTGGGAATTTAAAAAGTGGAGTGAATTTGTGTGAAACGAAGCTGAAAGAAAAAATATTTTATTATATTATTCTAAGTTACTCAAGTGATTTCTTGCTAACGTCTGTATTTTGAAAACAATGTGCTTTATTTGCACTTGAATTAAAATTCTAAAAGTCTATAATATTCGACTTCGACTTCTACTCTGCACACAAAACTCTATCATAAGTACCCACATAAGTACACCCAAAATTGTAAGCAATAAGTATTAAAGTTTCTAATACCGCCTAAAAACTTCACAGACTTACGTATCTTAAGTCCTGGATACGGTTTAAGTTTAACTTTTAAGCTACTCAGCCATTTCCAGAATGAAATACTAACATCAGCCGAACAAACTTTTCTAATAAAGCTATAGATTTGACATGAATAACAGTACTCATGATTTTAATATACCTCGCCCGAGAGTGAGTCGGTAAATCGTAGCGTTACGTAGCACCGTAGCGCCGTAGCCGCGTAGCATGTGCTACGAATAGGCTATAACTATTTTACTCGGGTTTAATGTATTTCGAATTCTCGTTGGGTTTTGGGAAATACTGAAATATGATAACGTGATAGGACGTAACGTAGGACGTAACGTGTTTCTAGATAGGACAGACAGGGATATAAGATGCCAGGTGCCTTCAACTTAAGAGAAGCATAATATGACTTTGACATGTTTCAAATTCACAAAAAATATACATTTATAAGGTACTTTCAATTTGACAATATATTTAGTTCCTTGTTACAGCGATCGTTTCTCGTAGTACGTATAATCCGATCGTAACAGATTCAATAAACAATATGAAATAATAATCACTTTCGGCCTGTTTGATGTTATAACTTTTATATTGCTTTTAGTTTGAACTTTTATTGACAAAACTTTGCTGTGAAGTTTTTATTGTACGTTTCGCTTGAAGCATTATTTAATGGATTTGTTGCAATAAAAGAGTAATATGTTTGTGGATAAGGTTTAAACAATGGAATTCTTGAACTTTAACACGGTCTGAGGCAGAAAATAAGATTTTTCTACAGAAAAATACAGCACTATTCTCTAACAGAAGATTTTCTTGTTATGTTATTGTACGTAAAAACATAATGTTTCCTTTTTATACAGGGTAAAATTAAAACCAGTGCAGATATTTTAGGAGGTGAAAGTACTCATGAATATGATCAACTTTTATTGTTGGACCGACACTGAAATATGAAAAAAAAAAATCTGCTGTTCCATACAAAAATGCACTACAACACGATCAAAATGTATGGAATAGCTGATTTTTTTTATTCATATTTCAGTGTTGGTGCCATAATAAAAGTTGATCATATTCATGAGAAATTTCACCTCCTAAAATATCCGCACTGGTTTTAATTTTACCCTGTAGTTAAATAGAGTAAAACATTTTCTAAATCGAGCTGAAACCTAAAGATTCGAAGCAAATAAATTAAGAAAAAGCATTTGTTTATTTGTCTTTAACGCACTAATCTCTGGAACTGACACTCGGTTTCGGAAAATTATTTTTGTGTACGACAGCCAGATTCATGAAGAATAATATGGGCTATTTAACATCACGCTGTGACTCTTAGGGAGCTGAGCAACGGGGGTGAAACTGCATGGATCAGCTAGTAATACCATAAAATTAGATTTCTTTGATAAAAAAACTTTTTAACAAAAAATAACCGACTTCAAAAATCCACTACAAAGAAAATAATAATTTTGGTTTCGGAAGTCGCTGGCTTTGGTTTTTGTTTGCTTTTTTTTGCCACCGACTTCCGAAACCAAAATTATTATTTTCTTTGTAGTGGATTTTTGAAGTCGGTTATTTTTTGTTAAAAAAGTTTTTTATTTTTCCCTTTTTAGTTCTTTATCCCGTGTTAGATTACTTTCACGAATTCGTTCAGCCGTAAATCTTCTACGGAGTGTGTACATTTATGCATATAACTTTGTACATAGGAATGATTACATAATGTATTATATACTAAAACCTTCCTGAAAGTATGTAGATTACGTTAGTGAACCAAAACCCCATCCAAATCGAATCAGTAGTTTTTGAGAAAATCGCGCACATACAAACATACATACATACTTACATACATACATACGGGACGAATACAGAACCTCCTTTTTTGAAGTCGGTTAAATACTTGAAAAACGTAAATGTCACCTTCAATATTCTAAGTCCGCATAATACGCATGCTGAAATTACACGGGAGAATCAACCGGGACTTGAACCTATTCAAGTCCCGGTTGATTCTCCCGTGTAATTCCAGCACATGCGTATTGTCTCTGTTTCAGAGCGTCTCGGTACAATAGTGCATGCCTGAAATTATTACTGTGACCCATTTACTGCTATGAGTTAAGTCTTCCTCTTGACTTGCTTTTATTATGTTTAGTTAGTTTTAAGGTTTAACGTGAGATATAGTAACGTGTTGTGACACATAATTATTTGGTTAATATAAAATGTAAAAAATTAACGTTGTAGAAAACGATATTTAGTAGATAATCATGAACAAAAAAAATATCCGTTCCATAGATATGCTAATAATTTTCTTTACACAAAAATTATTCAAAATGCACAATGTTCATAGGGCGCCGGGAGTTATTTTGCCACTGCACTGTTTTACAATCTCAGACAGATACTTCGATTTTATGAATTGGTACCCATAGATACGCCCATACATACCTACATAGTAAAAATAGTAAATTAAAAATTAAAAAAAACCCGACTGCCAAAAAACAACTAAAAAGTTCAAAACAAGAGCACTTTTCAAGCAGTCTGATGCAGTTGGTGGCAATTATTTGTGTTAAATCTTAGATTTTATGCCACCAACTGCATCAGACTGCTTGAAAAGTGCTCTTGTTTTGAACTTTTTAGTTGTTTTTTGGCAGTCGGGTTTTTTTAATTTTTAATTTACTATTTTTATTTTTCACTTTTTAGTTTTTAATGTATGTTTTCGTAATCTTCTTTTCGAGCCCTTCATTTTGATACCCCACATGATAGGTTTTGAGGATAAGTAAGAATTAGCGAGAATGATTGCTTTGTTGAACAACTTTAAATCGTTATATATCCTAAACTATTATTTAAAATGAAAAATGATAAAAGGAACCTAAAAATGATTTTAAAATACCTATTCAACGACACCCCACTTGACATAGTTCATCAACTTTTTTTTTTTCATTTTGACAATATGGCGTCTGGTTGTCGCTGTGGTGAATTTTGATTACTGTTATGTCTTTAGTGACACTCGCAAGGTTAAGACGAATCGATTGACGTAAGAATTATCAAAATCGGCCTACGCATTTGGTCTCTAGAACGCCACATAGAAACAAACATACATACATACATACATACATACATACATAAATACATACATACATACATACATACATAGACTGATAAACACATTACCCTCCTTTGCGTCTCGCAGTCGGGTAAAAAACTATACTGGTAATGATAACAAACTATGACTTTCACAACTTACACATGTGATAAACACTGATACATATCATATTATCACCTATCCAACATGACGGATATAAGCATAAGCATAGCATAATCGGCCTATAATGTTCCCACTGCTGGGACACAGGCCTCCTCTGTGAGAGGGAGTGGGCCGTAGTCCACCACGCGGGCCCAGTGCGGATTGGTGGACGTCACATGTCTTCGAATTTTTGGTTCTAGGACATACCGGTTTCCTCACGATGTTTTTCCTTCACCGTTAAAGCAAGTGATAATTAATTTCTAATACGCACATGACTTTGAAAAGTCAGCGGTGCGTGCTTCGGGATCGAACTCGAACCATTCGCCGTGGGAGGCACATAGTTAAACCACTAGGCTATCACTGCTCTCAGCTCTATATATAAGAAAAATATACTCCAATAAATATGATATGAATAATAAATTGGTGCGAACGTCACCGCTTCAGCCTGCACTTAGATATTACGTTGAATATTTTAGTGTTTGCCATCCAGACGCAGTGCCGCTTTATTTACCTAGTAGTATATATTGAGTACCTATATATAGCTTTTTTATAGTGATAAAACTAGGATCGTTTGTAGCGTATTTTCACCTGACTACGACAAAGCCAAAAGGAAGGGTTATGATTTAGCAAGTAATTCATAAAACACTTTGAAACTATATTAACTTCATCATTTAATGCATTTCATAAGTTAGTTTTTGGTCACTGAACAAGTCCCGATACTAGATTTGTATTGATGGGCTCATGGTTAAATAAAAAATACATTACCCTTCTTGTGGTGTTCGCCGCAGTCGGGTAAAAAACGCTGAAAATAATAAAACACCGGCCAAGTGCGAGTCGTACTCGCGCACCGAGGGTTCCGTATCATTTGTGGACGTATAAAGTGAAAAAAACCGGACCGCATAAGTTTGTTTGTGAAGAAATTTTGATGATTTTGAAAAAACTGTACTAGTTAGGAACATCGTTTTATTCTTGGTGCAATATTTGGGTTAATTCCTATCAGCTCTAATTATTTCAGATTTTTTGCTCTGCAAACTTCGGAGATAAGGGGGGGAGGGGGAATTTTTTCGGTCAGTTTTCTTCATATATGTCGAAAACTGTGAGACATAAAATAAAACCGGCCAAGTGCGAGTCGTACTCGCACACCGAGGGTTCCGTATCATTTATGGACGTATAAAGTGAAAAAAACCGGACCGCATAACTAAGTTTGTTTGTGAAGGGATTTTGATGATTTTGAAAAAACTCTGCTAGTTAGGAACATCATTTTATTTTTGGTGCCATATTTGGGTCAATTCCTATCATCTCTAATTATTTCAGATTTTTCGCCCCGCAAACTTTGGAGATAAGGGGGGGGAATGGTATTTTTTTTGGACATTTTTCATCATATGTCGAAAACTGTGCGACATTAAATAAAATAAAAATATATTTTGAAATGTGCAGATCAACCCCTTTCATATGATATGTCACTTGATCTAGTAACCCCACTTTAAAATTTCGGACCCCAACTCCGGCCCCTTTTGCAATGAAAATAAAAATATTTTTGGACTTTTTTCATTTGCAATAAAGTTGAACAAGCATTTTTTATAACTGATCCAAATTTTAAGTCGATAGCATAGCGCTCTTTCTGGTTTGATCAAAACCTTTTTTCCTTATTAAAAATTGGTATGTCTTCTATCAACAATCCTATGACAATAATCACAATTTGTATATTCTATGACTAGCCGTTGCCCGTGACTACGTCTGCGTGGAAATGGATTAAAAGTAGCCTATCTAATTCCACAGGTCCTAGGCTACCTTTTTGTCAAATTTAATCTAAATCCGTCCAGCTGTTTCAGCGTAGGAGTAACAAAATCACACACAAACACAACCCCTCTTTTATTTTCATTTTGTGCAGTTTCACTTGTTCGATAGTTATCTCATGTCAGTCGTTTTAAAATCTCTTACAAATACATACTATAAGACAACCTTTTAGGATTTCTTTTCGACACATTTCCTATCTCCCGTATAAAACCATCCACCTGTATATGGCGGTGGCTGAAAGAGTCAATATTATGTTGGGGGCGGTCTGTTTGTCCGTCTTGCACTAAAGAAAACACGGTTAACGGTGCCAGTGTCCGTCCTTAGCAATTAGTAAAGACCGATACTGGGTTTTATATCTCACGACACGTTATTGTTTTAAAGTTTCAAAGCACAGAGGGAACTTTGTTTGAAGTGGTCTAGTTTAATTGGTTCATTGCTATTTGAGTTAAATAATAAACAAAATATGGACTACGGCCCACTCCCTCTCACAGAGGAGGCCTGTGTCCCAGCAGTGGGAACATTATAGGCCGATTATGTTATGTATAGGTTTTTGTTAATGGAAAGATTTTTATGCTGTCGGCTCAGTTAATGTATCGAGTAAACATTTTCGGCCGTACCACAAAAAAGATAAACACGTGTTCAACACGAATGCTACCAAATATAATACGCACTTGTTTTAGCACTAACTTGTCTAAAACAAGTGTGTATTATTTTTGGTAGCATTCGCGTTTAACGCGTGTCTATCTTTTTTGTGGTAAGGGTGTTTATCTTCATTTATAAATTATTGTACCATCGTAAGTACTGCTGATCATACTATAAAATGGTCTTTACAATATCAATAATAAATAAAATAATAAATATAAAGATAATTATATAGGACATAATAAAATAAACGTAAATACTCGTATATAACTCAAACCGACATAAAAGCATTATTCAAAAACACATCACTCATTACTTCCAGCAAACAGTCAAATCAAAGTATTCTAATTTAAAACAAAGCCACACGTTTCATGCATAATTTTCCATCAAAAGCCTAACTTTATGAATACTCCACCAAACAATGCAACGAGTTCCGGCATGCCAAAAAAAAACCATTTTACGGTAAAAATGGGGCGACGGTCACCGTTCGCGCTCCCGTGTCGTGGCCGTATCGTGACCGTGTCGTGTGTTGTAACGGAGAGCTCTCTCGCTAAAAGCAAGCGTGGCTTTTTCTATTTTGTTTCGTTTTAGAGTTAAAATTAGTGCGCGTTTTAGCGGCCCGGACCGCGGTGGTATACACGTAGGTAGTATTTTAAACTATTTTTTATGAAATGCTCATGTTTTTGGGGATTATTTTTGTGGTATACCATACGGGTACATTCTCTGAAGGGGTAGGAAGAAGCAAACCTCCTGATGTATTATAATCAGTTTTTTAAAATTAGTATTTAGCTTAAAGGGTACTTATTACTATTTGCTATGCGGACGTCCATATTACGGGATGTTACCGAAGCATTGTAATACGACACCTTAATAGAACTGCCTAACTTGGTAATCCTAATGAAGAACCCGCTTTACGCATTTCACTTGTTTTAACAAAAGATTTGTTTCAACGTGAAGAGCACCAGCACCACCACCACCACCATCACACTAATATTATTTAATGTGAAAGTTTGTGTATGAGTGTTTGTTACTTCTTTACGCTAAAACGGCTGGACGGATTTGAATGAAATTTGACAAAGAGGTAGTCTGCGACCTGAAAAGCACATGGGCTACTTTTCATTCATTTTCACGCAGACAAAGTCGGGGTAACAGCTAAAAACATAATATTTATCTTTTAAGGGCATTTATGATCAGAAATTCAAGACAGAGTGAACATTTTTATCTGAAAAAGTTTTCTGAGGCTATTTATTAGGTCAAATACAGTTTGCACAGTATTATAAACACGTACCCTTGGTCCTTAAACCCCGCCACCACGACGTTATTGTTCCATCATTAACCATGACATTTCCCTCACCGCACTAAGTTCCCATATTGAAATAGTTCTCTAATCACAGCTCATCTGCGTATCTATTCTATTCGTTCGAATCATCGAACGTTCAAGAAAATGTCACGGTCAGATTCTCCTTCGAACGTTCGAGAATCTGACCGTGACATTCTCTCTTGAACGTTTGCAAACAAATTGGTAGTTCTCACGGTGATACGCGGCGGGTCGGCATAGAATAGGCAAGCTGTACCTTGGTGATCCTAAACCCGGTCACCGCAACGTTACTATTCCATCATTAGAGCGCCTTCAAATTAGAGGCGCGAGTAAGCGCTGCAGTGGCGCCACTGCTGCGCCACTACTAATTTTCATACAATTTCTAGCAGCGCCATCACCGTGACACAACTGTGCTTCTAGAAATTGTATGAAAATTAGTAGTGGCGCGGCTGTGGCGCCACTGCAGCGCTTTCTCATGCCTCTAATTTGAAGTGCCCTTAATCATGACATTTCTCTCACCGCACTAAGTTCCCATATTGAAATAGTTCACTAATCTGTACAATTTATTCTCATTAGTAACGTTTCTTCTTCAACCAAAGTTCGTCGAGTGAAAAATTAAAATTTATTCTTTCACTGAACTTTAATCCTGTGATGAAGGTTTTTTTATAAAAGAGTATCTTTACGCTTGCCTTGCTCCGTATGAGCAGAGGTAATCGGGTGAATTATTGCTTTGAATGCATCTGTGTTCGGTTTTAGGGTTCCGTACCAAAATGGTAAAAAAGGAACCCTTATGGTGCGACTTCGTCTGTCTGTCTGTCACACTTGGTTATTTCAGCAACTACTAATACTATCGACTTGAAATTTGGAACAATTATAAAGAATGCTTGTCCAACTATATTGCATATGAAAAAAGTCAAAAAATATTTTTATTTTTATTGCAAAAGGGGCCGGAGTGGGGGTCCAAAATTTCAAAGTGGGGTTACTAGGTCAAGTGACATATCATATGAAAGGGCTTGATTTACACATTTCAAAATATATTTTTATTTAATTTTATGTCTCACAGTTTTCGACATATGATGAAAAATGTCTGAAAAAATACCATTCCCCCCCCCTTATCTCCGAAGTTTGCGGAGCGAAAAATCTGAAATAATTATAGTTGATAGAAATTTACCTATATATTACATCAAAAATATAAAAATGTTCCTAAATGGCACAGTTTTTTCAAAATAATCAAAATTCCTTTAAAAACAAACTTAGTTATGCGGTCCGGTTTTCTTAACTTTTATACGTCCAGGGATGGTACGGGACCTCGGTGGGCGAGTACGACTCGCACTTGGCCGGTTTTTTGTTGTAAAGAACGGTTTTGACATGCTCATGTAATGTATTATGTATAATTTAATTAATACATACCCTACTACTACACATTTTAAGGCACATAATGAGAGTGTGTGAGAAAGATAGTGAACACTTTTAAAGAATCGCATTTTTCCGCTACTTTCGCAGATTTGATTTCAATCTGTAACAACAGATACATTGAAAAAAAAACCACACTACTTCGGCTATTTGAGGAATAATCAAAGCTTCACAAGACTTAAAGTTTTGGTTATACAGGGTGGCAGGTTAGACAGTGGAAATATTTTAAGGTGTCATTGTACTCATGAACAACTTTTACTATGGGACCAAACCTGAAATCGCGAAAAAAAATTCCATATTTTATGTTCACAAAACTCAACAAAATGTATGGAACAGCAGATTTTTTTTTCGCAATTTCAGGGTTGGTCCCATAGTAAAAGTTGTTCATAATGATGAGTACAATGACCCCTTAAAATATTTCCACTGTTTAACCTGCCACCCTGTATATTGCATAACGTTATGTGGCTACATTTTGTGTTATAGGTTGACAAACATTTGGTTCAGTATATCTACATTTTTTTTAATGTACAATATTCAAAATAGTTAAGGAATTAAACACCACAATATCACCACAGTGTAACAAAGTCAGTATGATAATAGCCGTACACTTTTATCGTCTATAGCCGTATAAAGTCACCATGACATCAGAGGTCGCACACCTATTGGTATAAACTTGTCCATGTTTCTGACAGCTATGGGAAGTCATGGCGTAGTTCTATGGAATATACCTGTTTATTTCTTATTTGAGATATGACGTCATTATTTACGTTGTGTGCTTGTGTGTAACATCCTTACGCACACTTATACATAGAAGACGTGAATGATGTGATTTAATTTGATTTATTTATCATGGATAAAAGATTATGCTAAAGCTATACATATTTTATAACATAACAATGAAACACGTAAAATACGGTACTGGCCTACTATTAAAAAAGTACAAATAAATTATTTAATTTCAAAAAAGGAATAGGCACAACAAAAAAGTAAAAGCAAAAATAATAATTTATCACAAAATGGAAAACATAGACGCTTTTAAAGTTTGGAGGGAGTATCGCTCCGTTTTTGTCGCGCGAAGCGGACGTAGGTGGTATTACGTCACTAGTAGGTAGTGCCGTTCGTGTCTAGCAAATCATTTTAAAACGCATATAACTTTGCTAATTTTGTAGATGTTTCATCGGTTTTTTTGGTGTTAATTGTCTTTTTTCAAATAGTTTACAGATTCACAATAAAAAAAAGTAGTTAACATCCCTATTGTTAAAGATCTGAGAGTAAAGTTTCAGCGTTCACACGTTTGACGCGTGTAACCCAATGCATACACAGATTACACAGCCTTATAGATATTTTAGGAGGTAATAACAACATACACTTACCATCACCGAGCCCATAAACCCGATCATTACAACTTGTTTATTTACCCATCACCCCATAGTTTTTCCCATAAGGTTGGTTCGATCGTTGCTGTTGGCATCTGTCCACTGGGTTGTGCCAAAATGCTATATAAATATTTATACTCGTAGCTATGTTATGTTGATGGTGATATAAGGGAATCAGACACCGTGGTAGTCCACACTCGCTAACAATTTGTTTTTGTAGTAAGCGACCCATCTGATTGTAAGTGGTAAGTAAGTGGTGGCCAAGAAACAAAGTTGGAATGTCATATGTTGTTAAATACTAGCTTCCGCCCGCGGTTTCGCCCGCGTTTTTGGGATAAAAAGTGGCCTATGCGTTATTCTGATAAGCTATATTACTGTAAAGTTTCCTCAAAATCCGTTCAGTAGTTTTTGCGTGAAAGAGTAACAAACATATGGATGTGTGTTACTCTTTTACACAAACTTTTTGTACTGAACTTTCGCATTTATAATAGGTATTAGTAGGAAGTAGGATATAATAAGGTCTTACCCTTCATACTCGAAATATTTTAAGAGGTTCATCTGTAGGTGATAAAGATGCCATACAAACGAAAAAAAAAATGATCAGAGTATACAATATTTTATTTTAATAAATTAATTTAAAATTATTTGACACACATAAAAATACCTTCTCCTTAAGATTGTTTCCTACGTTTAGGTGAAAAATATAAGTAATATTTTGTGTTTTACGTTACAAAGGAACAAACATGTCAATACAAATAAAATACCACTTTCAGTTCTGCCGGTAGTCAATACGAATGAATATATCATTTAGTTCAGAAAAATATTATTTTGTTTGTTATTGTTTATTACTAATACGACACCCTGGAGGGAAATTCGAGTAATAAAATTATAGCATATTCCTACGTGCCGCGAGTTTCACACGTTCCGGTAAAAATATTGAAATAGGAAAATAATTTAAATATTGGGACATATTTTGTTTACAAAGCTTTATAATGACTTAATTTTAACACTAAAATAAATCGACTTTTATAATATTTTAAACTAATATCCCGAATTTGCCCAACATCACTATCACTACATAGTATAAAACAATGTCGCTTTCCACTGTCTGTCCATATGTATGCTTAGCTCTTTAAAACTACGCAACGGATTTTAATGCGGTTTTTTTTAATAGATAGAGTGGTTCAAGAGAAAGGTTTATATGTATAATACATCCCGAAAAACGCGGGCAAAGCCGCGGGCGGAAGCATGAGTAGTGGCTCATATAAATCTAAATCGTTATAAAACAGATTTTAATTTAGAACCGCGTAGGTGTCACAACAACGATCAGACAATACTGCTTCAATGTTTTCGTTTCAAATTGTACAAAGACCAACTTCAAAGAGACATTCCTTCCATACATCTTTGTTTACAAACTTAACACTGCCAGCGTTTAACACTTGCCAGCAGATAACCAACATTATCTCTTTGCACTAAAGTTGATTTTCTTGTAGGTGGATTTTGACAGGTGCAATTGTAAAGTTGTATCTCCAAGGTACAGTCGACGAAAATGATTCCCAATTACTAGTGTCCCCACATCTTGTTCCCATCTTAATTCCTTTGTGAAGTGGAATTAAAAAATAATACGCGTCGTTTCGAGACCGTTTGATTAAGAGCTTTTTGATACGAATTCATTTCGAGACGTTAAGGAAATAGTAATGAGATATATATATGCTAGTATTAGCGAAATACACCATTTGATCATTTGAATAAATTAATGAATTAATTTGAAAACTTATCATTGGTCTAGTTTAGACTAATGCTGATAATATGTGTTACTTAAGAGTGTGAGGTTCTGAAGTCAATCCTTATGTGTGGCAAAGAGAGCCCTCAGTAGCTGTAAATAATTCGAGACTGTGTCAGGTACAGAATAATAATAAAACACAACATAGGTGGCAATTAAACTACACGTCTGTCTAATTTCAGCTGGAAAACTTTTATTATAATTTAAATAAGTTTTATGTTGAAAATCAATTTTCAAAACAAGCTTTTATAATGACCATTTTCCAACTCCATCATGAGATCCTGAATATCATATACAAATACAAATACAAATACAAATGCAAATACAAATACAATATACAAAAAAATACAATATACAAATACAATATACAAAATACAATATACAAATACAAATAGGGAGTATTTAACAAATCTCCTAAATAATAATACATTATATCATGCATAAATATAAAAGTTCTGCATATAAACTCGTAAAAAAACATTTAATTATTAAAAAACTACAGTGCGTCTAATAATTTTGCCAGGGACTGTATATAGGTCTGTAGTACTTGTTCAAAACAAATCCAACGAGCTCAAACACGACGGAGTTATGTTAAGAAGTTGACAAGTTCCAATAGCCATAGCCACCTCCCAGCTCCATCATGAGACCATCTCCATGGTACTATATTATTGCATTGTCATCGAAGTGACATATGCGTTCCAAATTTCAGCTCAATCGGTTGAGGAACTGGTCTAAAATTCAGTTGTAAGTTGTAAGATTTCGCCCGGTACACGCACGGCAAGTTAAATAAAAGCTTGTAAATAGGCAATTCCCACGAAACATCAAATGGTAGAATATTATTTACAATTCAGTGTTTCCTAGGAATTCCTAACAGTTTGATTACACGGGCGGAACTGATCCGTTATTTTTCAGCGCCGCTTTCATTCGATCCGTCTTTATTAGCGTTGGTGACGCGCGACTAACTATATTTGCGCTCGCATGCAAATACAGTTGGATGTTTGTTTGGTCGACTGTACCTGCAACTAATAATGAATAGTGGCGTATGTCGATACGGATTTATAAAATACTGTTAAACTTTGAAGTAATTTCATTTCGATCAGAAGTTCTTGTTATGAGTTGTTAGAGTATTTTAATCCTTATTTACTGGGAAACATTTGTAAATAAACAAAGTATTAGATACAATATTTACGTTTTTATATAATTCAGAATTTTTTTATTATATAAAAAAGTGCGGTGTGAGAAGAAACTAACATGTGTAAAAAATGTATGCCTACTTGCGTGGTTTCCCCAATTTCTTTCAAACTTCCCAAAAAACTCTGTCAATATTTTACCCAAAAGTTAAATACCCGATAAATTCTTAAATAATATAGACGAAAACATTTTTTCGACGTAAAAAACGGAATAACATGTATACAGGCGTAATGATCCGTTCAACGATTTTGTTAACTCATCTCACTAGACCGTTTTAAGAAGACCTCCCGCGGCCTTCTTACTTCCCTTATTCACGGTCTTTAAAGGGATTTTTTTGGGGTAGCTAGGGTTAAAGTATACTGGTTGATATGTTACAAATTGCGTAAACAAGTTTAGTGGGCGCGTCAAATAAGACTGATGTACTTTTAACTTGGATATCAGAAGAACCTTAAGTACTTTGATGGCGATTGAGAACGATTACATGACGATCAGTTCATTTTTTATTGAAAAAAAATCCTCACGTCCTAATTATCCTCTATTGGTTCATCTGTCGAGCAACCTGATTTAGGTCGAAATCAATTATTGTGTCTAACAATATTGTAACAATCAAAGGGCCATTACGTAAGGATATCATTTTATAACCATGAAGCGCATTCAGGTAGAAATCAAGCAGCCTGCGCTGATCTGCCAGCGCTAATTTGAAATCCACGCAGGTAATCGCTACATAAAGAGAGCGAGGCCGGTTGTGGTGCGACGTCCGCACCGGCTGCCGCACGACAGTCAAACGGTTTTCTCGACGTGTCAATTGTATGAAAAAAAACAACCGTCCGTGCGCAGGACGATACCAAACCCGCACGGTTGCTACACCGCAGTAATCCGACACCAAACGTCCAAAGGGCAATGACCAAAATGGTAGAAGCATTGGTGCGTTTTATTTTTTTCGCGGCCATTCTTGAAACCATGGCGTATATATAGTAAAATCTATCACAATTAGGATTTTTGAAACAATTTTTATGCGTACGCAGTCCGAGACGAAATATACAGGGTGTATTCTAGAATGTGGATCTCTATGGCAGCTATACCAACAGTTAGAGATACAAAGATTTGATCTTAGAAAACTATCTAGAGTTTATCAAGTCTATTAATTAACACTGCATTTAAGATTTTTTGAATAAACGTTTTGTTCATGCTAAAACCAAGAAAATATTGAAAAAATATATTACATTTTTTTTTCACAAAAATGGATCCACCTATTTATACCAATCAAAAAGTTATATAGACATATGGTGTGTAAAGTTGTTACAAATTGGAGAAAATCATCCTTTAAAAAAAAATTGTTCATAATAATCGTGATCGATTCCTGGTTTGCTGGACGCATTAAAAAAAAAAAAAATGCAGTTTCAGTTTTCTCCAAAATCTAACATGTATCTCCTTTGACTATTTTGTTCTATTTCTTATAGTTTCGGATTTCGCCTTAAGTCCCATCTCAAAAATCATTCTGTATAAACTGATTATCTTAGTTCGGACTGAATTTTAAGCTATAAAGTAGTATACATTTTTGTTTGTCATATTTTTTTGCAACTAATTTTTTGTCCGCCACAAAAAAAAGGCACCAATTTTGGTCATTGGCTTTTAAAGAGCCCTTAAGGTTAGGGTACAATTCGGATGACAGCGACCGACCGCAGTTGTAAGCGGCAGAGACACCAAACATCTAAATTGAAATAGTCCTGAGCTCCGCTGACATTTTGCTGTCTGGCTAATAATACTATTTTTACCTCCATGGGAGCCTTATTATCATACCTGCAAAGAGACAGTGCATCTTCATAAACCGCTTTATACACTCAAGCGGTAACATCTCTTTCGGTATAAGCAAAACGAGCCATTTGAGCCACGTTAAAACGTATTGCTTTTAAAAGTTGCAGCACTGCATACGTTTTAGCAGATTACCGTCCATTACTTAGGAAAACGTCCATCACGAGAGTTTTCGCTCTTTAGTTAGTGCCTGCAACTTGAGTACTGTAGAGGTTTTAATGTGAAGTCTTAGTAGGCTGGTAAGCTTTATCGTTTATGAGACAAGCGATGACTTAAAAATATTTGAATAAAATAGAATAGGTTGTGACAGTACTAACTATAGCTCGCTTAGTTACTTCATTATTTTAGGAGAAAATATTTTGTGGTCTCAGTTTTTCGGCTGTTTGTGAGTCTGTCTTTTCTTCGTGAGAGAAGAGACTAATAGATTTACGTACGAGCTGAGAAACGATTCCTTAGTATTTTCTCAATCCCCCCCTCTGTCTGGCAATTTCTCACTGTGTTCCTTTTGGGCTACCAACTTGTATCTTGTAGATCTTTTGTAAGCACGAACCAATTTATAATGACTTGTTTCTATGATAGCTAATAAATGTGGTTGAATGTCTATGCTACATGGAGTTACTTCTTCTATATTGCTAGCACGTTGTACTTCTGTAGACGGTATTTGCCTATAACACAAATACAGATAGGGCACAGTGGAATATCTCGCTCAAATCTGGAGCAACCCGACTGGGACAGTACCTCTACCTTATAGAATACCACAGCCAAATATCGCTACTCTTTGGGAGTGTTGCTGTGGTTAGTGAGGTCGCCAGAGCTCCTGAGGATGCGCTGTGTTGACAGCGGGGGACTTGCTTGGCTCCTGAGCTGTCGGCACAGCGAATCCTTATTTTAAAGGGTCGACAACGCGCATGTGATACTCGGTGTTGCAAGCGTTTTATAGGCTACGGGGTTGCACGCCTTTTTGCCACCACGTCGTATAAAAAAAGCTATTAGAGAGACTTTCAGGCTTATGTGTAGCTCTAACCTAAATAACTGACATTCCGAATTGTTCTTCATATCCTTAATATACCATCATGAAATACGTAATAATGTCACTTAGTACTTCACTTGACGTAAGTAAAGCACACTTGAGAGCGCATCACGTGGCCTTTTTGACAAATTATCTTGCCGTTTTGTGCGGATGATGAATGAGAGCTCCTGACGATTTGTGAGTACTTGTAATTTGGCGGAGTATTTTGTGGACGGAGCTAAGTATGTGACTGATGGATATTTTTATACTCGTTTACTTATGTTTCTTTTGGTTATGTTAAGTATAGATTTGTTCAGTATTCGTGTATTTTTCGGCATTCTCTACTAGCCAATCTTGTACATATTATACTCGGCCATGACCCAATTTTGTTGAATGTCAAACTTTCTATATCATGTTAGAACTTCTATGTAATCTATATTAATATGTCCCCAGATTACTTTAGTAAAAATTTGTCTTATAACTAAGATAGTGTTATGGCTTTCTGCTCTCTCACTTCATTGACACGAACAGCAGTGCGATTCTGTAACCATCTCACCGTGAAAACTTAGTTGAAGTGAGCGTGAAGTGAGCTGTCAATAGTGTCAATTCCTAGCAAAAACAAACTCACTTCACCTAAGTTTTCACGGTGAGATTTTTACAGAATCGACCGGCAGAGCAAGAATGGGTAATCATTATGCCATTGACAAATGGAGTTAAAATACGTACCAATGACTAAACATTCCAATATTATCACACGTTATTTTTATCTTCCATTATAATAGCTATGATTTTTCAGCACATACATTCATACAACTTTACGAACAATTGTAGATATCACAATTTGCATAATAAAAGTTAAATAAAATTTCGTCTGTTCTTCAAGTGTAGGTAGGTACCTACGCTACCTGTACCCAGGTGCACACTTGCGACTTTGCAAAAAAAAGTCGCGTGATTTTTCAACGCTACTCGGTTCCCGTCGCTGGCGATTTCGCGCAATTGACCTAATTATGACGTCGTGAAATTCAGCACTGAAAACAGTTTTAAAAATTTTCATTTTCCAGTTACAGCTGAGCTCGGTGCAAACTATTTAATTTTCCGACTATATTATGTTATTACCGTTCTTATAGAAAACGAGATCGTTTTTTAAATGGAAGCCAAAGCTTCAGAAATATTTTGCTATTTGTAATTTTTTGGGATTCGCAACGTTTTGACAGGATTCTGAAATTATTCCGTAAATGCTAAGTAGATTGACAGCTTAAATACGTATTCTAATTCAAAATTGTAATTAAGATTATGTAGTGTTAAATCCGGCTTACACTGTATAACTAGAATTTTAAATGTCATGGGTTTCCGCAAAGTACTGGTCTAATCCAATTTTTTCATCTTAGTCTATTATGAACCGATCTAGAAAATAATAACAATAAACCGGAAAATTGCATTTCAAGAATTTCTCAAATTCAGCACGTATCAAACTGAAACATATAACTCAACTAAGGATTAAACCTCCTCGTCTACATTGACTGGTGTAAGATGCACCGCATCCCCTACCATTTGCTCCTCGAATATTTGATTAACGAGTAACAAAACGTTCATCATTTATTCACAGTTGGACGGCGTATAATTTGTTTAGGCCCTTTCGTTGCCCACTGAGATCTTTGGAGGGATTACGACGGGTACTCGAATCAACGTTATAAATGGCTTCGCTGTCAATAAATGTAATGTTATTAGGTCTGTGCGTTTGTTGTTTGAGCTCAGTGCTGTGGAAAATTTGTGATTCATCTGATTTAACTTTGGTGTTGGCTTCCTGATTTTAGTAGCAATGTTAATTAAAATTATCTCCAAAAGTTTTATGTTATATCGTTATAGCAGGATTAATTTCATAATCATCGGTTTGTTATTTTCAGTTTTTTTTTTCAATCGAGCAATAATTTCGAATTAAATCGAAATAAAATTCAGGTAATCTCATTGTTCTTTTTTAAGTCGAGTTGAGTCATCAATTTCCTGTTCAGAAATCTCATTAAAATGTTAATTTTAATATCGACAACATTTGGTACTAGTCATTTTGATGACATAGAATATTCAAAGGCCGAGGGGAGGGCGTCTCATTAAATTTTAATATTCTCCTCCCTATTTACAGACACCCTTGTAATTGAGCGTGTGACGATGTTTTAATTCATTATTCCTTTGTTGCTGTTGCGTTGATTAAATTTGTTTCATCTTGTAAGGGATCGCTGTTGAAAGAGGCCAGTGAAATTAAAAATGTTTAATGTCCTATTTAGGATATTAAACGACTAAATTATTCTTTACTTTTTATCTCTAGATAACCAGACTATTACAAATGGCAAGCCTGAGCCTGTTTAATATATCTTTTGTATCTTTTCCTAATATTATATTAGTGATATCATCTTCTCCAACAAGAAAGCCATTGTTAAATTATTTCAATCTGAAACTTGATAAGCCACGCTCTCAATCTTGGGTCGATGTAAAGGCTTTTTGTGACCGTCACCGGTTCATTTGTCAGAGGGTATTTCTACGTTGCGTTTTTCGATTCTTGGTTCCCAATTTATTAGCAACGGCATACGTGGTCGTATATAACGTCCAAATTTTTTCTACGTGACGACTGCTTTTTATTATTTTCCTGTAAGGGGAGAAAATGTGTGAGTAGAAAACGAAAGTTAACATTAAATAAAAGTCAATATATTGTTTTCATACTAGGAAGTAGAAAAATGGGGCAGAAAAACTATGTAAATGTGCTAAATATGGGTGCAATACTGGTCCTAAGGAACGTTGAGGTTAAATGGTAGACATTTACTAGTAAACCTGAAGCTCACTACAAATAAAAATGCTTCAGAAGTGTACGTGTTCTAAACGCACAATCAGTTTTCTGATGCATAAAGAAACCTACCAAAACATGAAATAGTTATGAGACCTTTGAAAATGCCACAAGGTAAAGGAAATACACTCTGAAAATGTATCAGAAACGCAACGATATTGAAAAATCTATCGGAATTGAGATTTATTGCAATAAACAAACAATATCAACTGACACAGTTTATTCCTGTTACGACATAACTGCGAGGGGAGCCTGTCTGCAGGCGACGGCAATGGAACCTACCTGTTGGAACTTTTTGCAATCGACCGAGACGTAATATCCAGTGCAATCTGTTCGTTATTTAGTGGTTTGCCTGCCAGGGTAATCACGGAGGATCATGTTGTTTTTCTTGATTTTTATATGAATGTCGATGTTTCTAATGAAATAGACATTTCTATACATATTGAATACCTTTTTATTATGACTTGCTTGGCTTCAGAGTTAAAGGGAAATAAGCTCTGAGAAAAGATAAACAATAATATTTAAATAGAATTAATTTACCATTAGATTTTGGTTAGAACTATCATCAGCTTACGATATATACACAGAATCATATTCAAACAAAAGATCTTAAAATTTAATCTATCACTCACACAATAAATAGGTACCATATTATATTACAAATGTGAAATAAACTGTATTTCAAATTAAATTCTTACAACAAAACATTCCGTAAACTCTTCGTGTATCTAGATGATATGACTCTTACATCTAATAAAACCAAACTAATTGATAGTGGAAGCCTTTTCATATTCCTTTTCTGCATTCGTAGTGTACTTTATTTTTAATTTCCTGTTCGTTCGTAGCCGGAACCGGAAACACGCGTCTCTCGCACAACTAGGCCCATTGTTATGGAAAAATGATCATGTGCTTTTCGTTTGAATGAAATATATTTGTAGTTTGGTGAATCTTTTATACTTGTTCTTTATTGATTTATTCATTTATTTCAGGTTACTAAGGCTCGTAGATAATATACAAAAATGAATTATAATCAAGTACATACAAAAATATAAACTAAAATATTACTACTGTACACGACCTGTCGGCGAAGTGTTTTTCTGCGTCGTGGTGTCTCGTTAATTTGTCCACAACATCCAGCTGCTATTGCAGGATTGCTAGGATTTCGCTCGCCACTAGTATTTCTGAACCCATGGCACGACTTTACGGCAGCAGTGACTTAAAGTTTACATCTATTATGGTCAATTGCCGTTAAAGTCTTCAAGTATTTTTATCTATCCAAATATAAAATCAAAACAAAGTAACAACATACTGTATATACCTAATGTTATACGTTAATATTATCCGTATTAGTAAATACCTATTTATTCGAATGAACAGAAAAATCCTTACACTTTCATGTAATATTTTTCTGATCTAAAAGAAAAGCTAGCAATAACCCTTTCTTTATGAGAAAAACCTCTTAGTTTTCTAACGGAAAACAAGCATCGTTAAAATGAGTAACAACTACAAGTACGGACGCGAAGAATTGCAGAACTTGAGGAAACGGATAATGATGCCCATCAATAATCACGCTGCACTCATTACTGTGCTAGTTAGCTACGGTTAGAAAAGATAAGGAACATGTTATTCTACTTTTCTCTTTCTAGCGTTGAAGAAAATTATTATTATTCAGCAATGTGGGCTCATATTGCTTTACATGTATGTGTTTATCTTTATTTATCAACGTTTTACAATATTCTTCTATCTTAACAAAGCCCCACAAAACTGTTTTCACAGTTTGTCTGTGGGAACAGATCCTTCCTTCATACTCTGATCAGATTTTTTATCATCATCAGCATTTATACTTTTATTAGAGAGTGCTGAAGAGAGAACCAGAAGCGTCATTAATGATCTTTAAGTAAATTATTGCAACGCTGAAGTGAATAAAATCATGATAATCAGATCATAATGCATTTATTATTTGTAACAATCAACGACTATGACGTCAAATTGATGACAGAACCACTAAAACAAATCGTGTTGCTTTACCAAAGTAAACACGAAACAGCTGGCGTACTTTATTCTTCATCATAAAAACGCGTCTTAATTAGAGATAGAATGAGGTGAGTAGGTGCAAATACCATCGTAATTACAGATGAGATGTAAACAGATCTGACGAGGAACAGACGCTTGGTCGGTGTAGTGAATGTGACCTTGATGGATCTAGTTTAGATCGCAGGCGTAAACTTTTTGTATAGAGTAAAAAAGCGAGTTAATAAAAACGTCGAAAATGTGGGTATGTAGTTTAACTTTGTTAAATGTAAAGAAAGTGAAGGTCTTGTCTTGTATTTAGAGACATTGCAAGAATTCGATTTCATCAGAAATATTTGTATTGCACATTTCTTCTGAATTCTACCTCTGCCATTCCAACACCCAGAGAAAGTCGTGGTCAGTTTGTCAAATAAGTTTGTGCATTTCACAAAACATTTTCCCTTAAAATCGATTTACTGCAGCTAATTCCACCCGAAGTTTACCAAACTTGTATCCAAACAAAAAGCTAGCCAAACTTGCCAGCCGTATGTCCCCTGGGCTAGAATGATAACTTCATAACGTGATTAGTCACCCGGCACTCGCGCCAGTTGTTCTATAACTTGTTCCTACTCGCGCCAGTAACTCGTACACACAGTTGGGGATTACTCAGCCATTATCACTGGCACTGTTTAGGCTGCCTGGTTTAATTTTGGATGTATTGGTATCCGTAAATCCGTGAATTTGTACTGGCTCTGCGGTTGCCAATTCTAGTCTAGTCAGATAACTGTAAGTAGTGGAATACTAAAGGTTGAGTTGATGTGACAATAATTTTACTAACACCATAAAAGCATATAGTAATATGATTTTATAAATGGTTGATAACATAATAATGCTTACTCAATAGTCTATAAACGGATTCACATTAGATGAAAATAAGCTTTAAGCGGATGCAAACAATAACGAATATTTCTAGGGAGAAGCAAATGACTAAAAATTATACGAACGTATATGCTGTCCTTACTGCACTTAAAAATGAACTAGCGACTGCATTGCTACATATGAATAATTCTTACGTAGCACTAGATCCTCAAGAAATAACAGCTGTATCATTTTATACTGCTGCTGTGGATTCTACGACACTGGGTTTTGCCATAGCTACAAAATTACTGTCTCCGCACTACAATGTAATATCTGAAGCGCTGCTGTGCTTGAAATTGGCGTAATAACTTAAACGTGGTTAGCGTCGTACTTGTCCAACTTGTTCGTCAACTTAGTTCGCTTGCCATCTTGCCCGCGTGTACTCTGTTGTTGCTTAAGTGATTGGTTTAAGTTAGAAAATGAGTTCGCCTTGAGATAAAGCTGGGAAGAAGAGAATAAATCCTTTTCTTATTTTTTATGGTCTAGATTTATATACGCAGATGATGTTCCTAATTAAAATTAGCTAAATGTTATATTGGTTTTGTCTTCATCAATTTCTTCAGAAATAGCATTGTCTTGTTTAACATTGAATTTATTATTATCATCATAAGCATTATGTCACCAATCAGGAAGTATTATTTTTATTAAATCTAAAAACAGAATCTAAAGAAACTTGTATTTTTCATAATTCAAACTTGGATCTAGATTCGAACGACAATAAAGAAAATCCATTTGAAAATGTTTCTTCAATAAACAGCGTTATTTCCACACATCGTCTTTAAGTAAATAATTGTAGGATTCCTTCTATTGAGGTGTCAACATGACGAATGGGGGAGCCGTCGATTTCTTTGTGTGCGGATTATAAAGAAAATTTCTTCGTTTTCTACTATTATTGAAAATGTTATGTGTATTAATGTTATTATGATGTAGTATTGAAATTTTGCTTATTGTTCGCTTTGTGGTCGGAAGCTTTGTTAAGTAAAGTGTGGGTTTATTATTGGGAAGTATTTATTTGAATTAGGTACCTACGATACTTCACTTTCATTGTAAAAGATAGTTGTATTCTATTATACTGTAAGGTTGTGCGCTTATCAACATGCATATGACGAACAGCATGATTATAAAAAGTAAAGTAAAATACTCGCAAACGCAATAGCTTTTATCAATGTACATAGTTCTAATCTATTTTCCGAGAAGGCGGGATTTTAAAACATTGCTGAACTATCAAAATGAAAATCTAATTTTAGATTAAGTTTATTTTATCACCTGGAGAGAATTTGCAGAGTTTTAGTGACCACGTGAGCATTGCCAACTATAACTATACTTTAATCACCAATACTGAGATATTGCCCGTGACACTTTAATGGCAATAGCACCTGTCTAGAATTGTATTAAGTTGTTAAATGGAGCTGAAGGTAAGTCAATTTCAGTTATAATGCTATATAGAAGAGCTACGTTCAGGCTAGAAGTGTTAAAACCAGCATTGACGATTATGGAACAAAGCTGATTTTAACACTTCGTACTTCAATACGGCTTCGTAATCTGTTTATTGTTTTTTTAAGGATAGTTTTTGTTTTAGTAACATTTTGAATTAGGCCCTTTCACAGGATTTGGATGTTCGAACTGTTTTTGACCCATAAAATTGTATTATCTTTGCCATTTATAAAATTTAGCAGCAAATGCCATTCAAGTTTCCCTTGCATTAAAAAAAATATTGTGTACTAGCTGTTACCCGCGACTTTGTCTGCGCTAAAATTGATGAAAAGTAGCCTATGTGAGTATGTGCTTTTCCAGATCCCAGGCTACGTTTTTGTTAAATTTTATCCAAATCTGTCCAGCCGTTTCAGCGGGCAAGAGTAAAACACACACATACACCTACACTAAACTTTCGCATTTCATTAGTGTGATAATAAAGTTTTATGGTGATGAACGTAAAGCTATACCATTTGGGGGTTAGCAGAGTTGACGCAGACCGACTGCGGTGCTCAACCGATGTGTTGTTGCACCAATAATTCATTGCTTGGGGCCACCGTGATTTGTGGCCCTATCTGTCTCTGTTCCCATGACAATGTGCATATTTTATCATCATTACTTACGTATGTACCCCTTGCCCCATGGTATTTTCTGTCAACTCAATAAGTTATTAGCTTAGATTCCGTCAACTTTTTAGGGTTCCGTACCTCGAAAGAAAAAAAAGTTGTCCGTCTGTCTGTCACGAGTTCACGACCCTTTTTTTCAGGAACGTGAGGAGGTATCAAGTTGAAATTAATATCAAATACTTAGGCCTACGATCCCTTGGAGCTGTAAAAATCAAGCTTCAACGCAATAAAAAAATACGACCATTATTTTGTGCTAATATATTTTGACGCTCGTAAATAAGTTGAAACCTATAGGGTGCTTCCCGTTGACCTAGAATGATGAAATTTGACTAGAAGCAAGGTTTCACAACACAAATAAAGGAAAACATCCAAAAATTGTTCAATTGTTGTTATATCACATTCAAAAAAATTTGATTACAAACTTACTTTTATAGGTACGGAACTCTAAGGGCGCGGCTCGTGGCTAAATGACAGCCGCGCTGATCGATCGATCTGCGAGGTTAAGCTGCGCTTGCCGCGGTCAGTCCTTGGATGGGTGACCGTTCTTTACACATCGAGACCCCTCCGTGCCTCGGAGAGCACGTTAAGCAGTCGGTCCCGGTTGTCATAGGAATATCTTTGACAATCGTTACGGGTAGTCAGAAGCCCTAAAAGTCTGACAGCTGGTCTAACATTCGAATACCGGTATTACCCATTAATTGGGTTGTGGAGGTCAGATGGCAGTCGCTCCACGTAAAATACTGATATTCAGCCGAAACTAGTTAGACTGGAAGCCGACCCCAATATAATTTGGGAAAAGGCTAGGCAGATGATGAACTCTAAGGGCGCGAGTCCTATTCGCACTTGTCCAGTTTTTTTTTATCCATTTTAGTAGTTGCCCGATGTCTAGCTTTTTGCCCATTAATGAAAATAGATATTCCGAAAAAGGATTTTAAATTTTGAAGAGAACATAAGCACTGAGATCTTTTAAAATATTGCTGCAACATCATATAGGATTTATATTTTAACCTTAGATACAAAACGTCTTGACACTCAACATCCACAACGTGATATCGATCTTACCTCTCAGTGACAAGGTTGAAATTCTTATAAAAGTCAACATGGATTTATAGAGAGCTGTTGGGGCGATACATAGTGCAAGAGCAGACGTGATCCATCAAAGTACAATACATTGAGAGGATAATATTAGACTTATAGATGGACTGCGCGGAAATACTCTGAGTAGTGAAATAAATAACTTATAGAAAGATCGTAATGGCTTGTTATGGGAAAATAAGGTCCAATTTGGAAGAAAAGGAAAAAAATAGCGTTGAATATTGTGAAGTAGGTAATCAGAAGTTTTTCTCAAGCAATAGTCTATGATAGATACGTACAGAGTGACCATCTGATAGAGACCAGTGGCCTGATTCACGTAATCAAAACCGCAACGATATCGTAGCGACTCGGTCGTTGAATACCTTTTCGTATTCACATCCGTCGATCGAACTTGAACGGCACCGATTTTAAAGTCGTTCGATCGAAGTGTCGTTGACGCGTATGCAGGTAATTATGATAATCGTCCTTTTACATTTTACGTTTATTGATATTATCATTTTAAATTAAATTTATTTGATCATAATGACGTAAATCACAGAATTATGATTAAAAAATATGTTTCATTAACTTGGTAGAATACAAAAAAAAATTAACTGGCAATAAGTCGTTCAGAAATCGTTTAGTTTCGATTCTATTGAGTTGAAGTCCTATTGAACTACGTTCAAGAAATACGTGAATACCAAATATGGGTAGGACTTCGATCGAACGACTTTCAAACTTCAACGATATTTGGATTGTTTGTAATTACGTGAATCAGGCTACAGACTAAGCTGCCAGCTACTGAATATTTTCTTATGGAATAACAACACTGCACGATACGGGACTCGAACTCAGGACCCCACGCTCAGCAGTGGCACTAGCGACCGCTAAACCAGGCAGGCAGGCATTATTATTTCATCCCGGTATAATAAAAATGCTTCGCGAGTGATGTCACGGGGCATAACTAGTTCTTTAAAATAAGTGACAGCTGCATTAAATATAGGTACTGAAAACGATCGAGCGATATTATCGCACCTGTATGAAGAAGCCTTATATTATTATCATCTGAACTTGTTGTAATTTTGACACTTATTATACGTCGCCATCTTCATTTTCTTTTTGATCTGGATAGTGTTTACCTACCTATCGACGCTGCGGGCGAATGTTTCCTGCCGGCCTAGCATGACCACGGTAGAAACGGATTTTGTCTGCAGAAGAATAGACAAAGTGACAGATTGTAGAAATATTTCTACCGTTTTAAGCATACAATGAAGAGAAGAAATGTTTCTATTCTTCAGTAGACAAAATTCTGATAAACCAAGCACGGGTCGCCGCGTGCTCGGGCAGAAGAGATAACGATTTGGATAGAAAGAACTTTGTCTATTCTTTGGTAGAATAGAGATAGAATTGGTCATGCTAAGCGGGCAGGTAGTCATTTTATGTCTATTTAGTTTCTTAGCAGACAGACTTAATAAATAAATTCTACCTTCACTTAGAAGGAACGTCCGGGATCAAAAACAAGCTGATGTAATATCATACAAAATAATATAATTAATATCAAAATTCATGCTCCGCTCCGAGCGGGAGCGAATAAAGCGAAAACAAGAGCGCTGAGAGCTCATAAATTATAAATTCCGGACACTTGGCGATGCAGCGATGTTATAACAATTGGAATTTTTCAACTACCTTCATATTTCTGATTCTTTTTGTGAACATCCTGTAGTTGTTTTGATTAAGTAACGGATTTTTTACACAAGACAAGATATGTCTTGTGTAAAGAACGCACGAAGCACGACTGTAGACTAACTTAGTCTGAAGTAACGTGCACTGCAAGCAACTTGCAACCTAATACTTATAACACAGAATTACCATGGAGTTTCTTGCCCGTTCTTCTCCATAGGAATCTACGCTTTGGAACGGGCATCTAGCTTCATCATTATGACTAACTGACAGACTCCTTGACAATTCAAAAGTACCTGTAATTGGTCTAATTGAAATAAATGCTTTGACTTGACTTGACTTCATTTGTTGTTACCTATATACCTACAGGTTACCGTTGTATTACATTGAACTAGCACTTTGCCCGCCACTTCGTACGCGTGACATACATGTATCGCCATCTAGCGTCCTAAAGAATTGTCCGTCGAAAGTCATTGTTCTTTCCATCGGAATATAGATGTCCTTTTCTGTACCTAGTACCCCTGCAACATATATGCAAATTTTCATGATGATCGGTTCCATGATTTAGGCATGAAAAGGTGACAAACAAACTCACTTTCGCATTTATAACACTTGCTTCCACCCGCAGTTTCGCCCGCGTTTTTGAGACAAAAAGTAGCATATGTGTTATTCTGGTGTATAAGCTATATTACTGTAAAGTTTCATCAAAATCCGTTCAGTAGTTAAAGAGCAAAAAACATCCATACATCCATCTATACATCCTCACAAACGATTATAATATTAGTAGGATAGGATGGGACCACTGTGCTAGCTTTTTCTACCAAACATCAATAATTAAATCAGTTCATGAAGATCATCATCATCATCTGCCTAGCCTTTTCCCAAATTATATTGGGGTCGGCATCCAGTCTAACTAGTTTTGGCTGAATATCAATATTTTACGTGGAGCGACTGCCATCTGACCTCCACAACCCAGTTAATGGGTAATACCGGTATTCGAATGTTAGACCAGCTGTCAGACTTTTAGGGCTTCTGACTACCCGTAACGATTGTCAAAGATATTCCTATGACAACCGGGACCGACTACTTAACGTGCTCTCCGAGGCACGGAGGGGTCTCGATGTGTAAAGAACGGTCACCCATCCAAGGACTGACCGCGGCAAACGCAGATCGATCGATTAGCGCGACCGTCATTTAGTTTAACCCCTAAATCGGTACATGAAGATATCGCGTCGAATTGTGAACCTCCTCCATTTTGTAATCGGTTAAAAATTGCTTACTTTTTGTAAATTTTACTTGATATTTCAAAATAGGTTAATCCAATGCAGTTTCAATCTTTATTTCAAAGACATCTGTCGGTATAAAATTCAATGTAAGTTTCAAATATAAAATTCAACTGCTTGCTTCTATTTAAAGCCGGCTACAGTTGTCGCGACAACTATTTTGGAACGATACCAGGAACGGTCGCAACGACTTTTAAACTTTGAGGCTTGGCTTGCATTGAAATGTTGGATTCAATGTGGATTTGTATTATTCATATTTGTTTGTTTTTCGATTCGGTTTTGTTTTGTTTGTGTTATGCACAAGATAACGCAATATATCGCTGTCGTTTTAATATTGGCATAATGTATTTATGTGTTGGTATTTTTGTTTTATGTTTACATACTAATATCATGTTATGCATAGCAACAAATTGTTTTTTTTTTTGTACAATGAATAAACTTCATTTATTTATTATTTCAAGACAAACAAATGTAACGATGTTTAGTAGTTTTTTTTGTAGTTTAGTTTATTATTTTTTGTTTTACAAAGCATCAGTAACCCAACCCGTTCGTCTAGTTCAACCATAAAACTGTTCCAAAAATTTTGTCAGCGACTAATCGCAGCAACGACAGTTGCTCGCGTGCATCCGGCCTATCCTTGTTGGACACTTCCTGAGTATTTTTTTTCTCTTTCCCCTCCCAAGAATCGGCTTGAGTTGCCCGCAGTAATTACTTACTCATTTGGTTCCTTTGATTCTCCGGAGCCGGTCTTAACTTCGAAACTCGCAAGAAATTCTTATTATTATTTCGTATTTCGTTTTCGAATGAATTTTTTTTTCGAGTATTGTGGAATTACTTTCATAAATTTGATGAGTATGGTATCTTTGAGGGTTAACTTTAATCAACGTTTGTGGGGATTAGAAAAATATGGCTCAGAATCTTTATTCAGACTTTTTATTTGTAAGTGAAAAGTTTTTCTAGCACGCCGCTGGTAAGGAGTAGGTAAGGAGTGGTTTTATTTACCGCTTACTTTGTTTTAGTTTTATTTTTCCCAACACAGAAAAAAAAAACATATCAACTTAGTATTTTTCTTACTTCTATAGCAAAATACTGCAAGTAATAAAAATAATGCTCCTGTACCACACAAGTATGAACTAAAAGATAGTAACCCTCTCAGTGCCGGGTGGCCGCAGACCGCATATCGACGAAACGGGCCGCACAGACCGCGCTCTAATGAAGCCACCAATGTGAGCAGTAATCACGCCGCATTTGCGCCATACACTGCATTTTAACGAAGACAAACTCACTAGTTGTGCGGAAAAATTGTTACTTGTTTGAGTATAATACCCAGCTTCTGAAATAACTATTAATTTATTTTCTTGATTAGTAATAACTAATAGTATAATTGTTGCTTATTTTAGTATCTCATTGTAGGGAAAAGGTAGCACGCCTCTTAATATTTTTTTGGCCGATCAATGAAAATCACTCAAGATTTATTATGTAAATACTGTATTATAAATGTGTATTACCAAATACACACACTAACTTTATCGATTCTTTGAGAGTCTTCGTCCTCTATTATAACAGAAAATGGTGCTAATTTTGCTGTGCATCAACCAAACTTAATTTAGGCTCTTGCTATCTTTTTCTCTCTAATAAAACAAGAAAGAAACGGAAATAAATAGCTGTCAAATTTACTCGGACTAAAATTCTCATACAATTTTAGACGATACGTCGGAACGTGACGATTAAAAGCACGCTGAAGTTCGTTCAAATCAAGACGATAATTTAGCTTGACAGCATTAAAGCGTTATTTGTCCTTTTCTCGTGCTGTTTGTTATAAAAAGATAGAAATACTCTAGTATTAGTTTAGTTGGTGATTATGAGATTCAGGGCCATTATCTATGGATTTAACTCCTATTTAGTTTACCCTAAAAGCATCGACTTTAAACCAAGCATCAGAACTACTTAGTACAAGTTCATACAAAGGTCAGCAGAGAACTAGCTTTCACAGAATGTTGAACATGGCAATTACTTTCAGGATTATTCTCTTTGACGTTGTATAAGCCAGATTAGTTCAGTAGTCGACATTTTACAGTCCACATGTCCACGTTCACATTTGAATGGCGGCCATTTTTAGATGGCCCTTATTTTCAGTTGAGTTGAATCGTAAAGGCCAATACGGGTATTGCAATCGTTTTAAAATCACGTACCTGCATGAACAATAAGTTCTCCTTCAGATTGCGAGGCGTTGGCTGCAATCTCAGATAATAGAAACAAATGAGATGTGCCAAGGTAGGTACTATTAAACTTGACGCTTGAAAAGATCAATTTGATTAATGTTGTCGACGGACCTAAAGTGATCGATGATTTATACAGGGTAAAATTAAAACCAGTTCGGATATTTTGGGAGGTGAAAGTACTCATGAATATGATCAACTTTTATTATGGGACCGACACTGAAATATGAAAAAAAAATCAGCTGTTCCATACATTTTGATCGTGTTGTAGTGCATTTTTGTAGGGAACAGCAGATTTTTTTTTCATATTTCAGTGTCGGTCCCATAATAAAAGTTGATCATATTCATGAGTACTTTCACCTCCTAAAATATCCGCACTGGTTTTAATTATACCCTGTATACAGTGTTTTAGTTTAGTGTGAGTGACGAGTGACAAATATCAGTGTTAGATTGAAGGTGCGCGGCATTTTTAATGTGTGGGAGATCTTTATTTACAAAGGAGCGATTGTAGTTGTGACTCGTGACGCACAATGACTTAAAAGTGGCGACAACGGTTCCCGAACTAATTTGCTAGGATGGCATATCTTATAAGGGTATATTCATGCATTTTTTTATTTTTATTCGATTGTCTAGGTTCGTGTATTAGGTACCGAAAAAAAATGTAACACTTACAAAATATTGATAATAAGGAATAAAATATTTAATTGAAAACTGCAGTCAGTTTCTGGCGGTTTAAACGCGGCCATTGTGGCGCGTCGCTTCAGTGACGTCAGAGTCCACAGCAACAACACTTATCACTTACACTTTGGCGTAAAAGTCTATATAATCATAAACAATTCACTGTCTTTTTTTCCTTTCAATCAATAAATTCTTATTTCTGGAAGGGCATTTCGGATGTATGTGACCGGCCGTATTACTTGTTATTGTGGACTCGGACGTCAGTCACGCAACGCTGTTGGTTGAAACGAGTTAACCAATAGCGTTGCGTTTTAATATTTTGAATTTCCCTCGCATTTTTTGCACTTTTAATTAATTAAATTAAAATATTAAAAGGTTCTTAATTTAAAAAATAAAGATATAGGTGTAATTTTATAATAATAAAGATAACCAATAAAAATACTTGACGTATATTTGAATCACATGCATACACCCTATTGTTTCTATGATCTGAGGCTGCAATATATTAACGTTATTAACTGTCCAAGTTCTCTGTATAGACTTTTATAAGTCGTAGAATAAAATTAGCTTTGTCCGCTATTTCTTCTTATTTCCCCAGCGGTTTCTATGAGAGTATGAGATTAATATAAATGTTTATTTATGTAGATAGTTAATCATGTAACTTAATAAATTGTACCGCTTATTAACTAGATCCTAATATTTCTAGGAATTATTTCGCTCTCATAGAGTCAAGTTACCTGAATATTTACGACTAACCCTGATAATTCTCCAAAATGATCTCACGTTGAGTACGTAGGCCGCAAACTATTAGGTCTTTCATACCCGTAGTATTGTAACCGTCAACCCTCTCGCGGCGGGCCGTCCGACCGCATATCGGAGCGCAGGCCGCAGCGGCCGCTCGCTAATTAACCACAAACAAAAGGTGGCCATTACTCAACGCCGCATCCCTCGCTGATTTTATTCAACTTTTGTAATAAAACACGCCATTTTGATTCGCGGGAACATTTTATTGTTAGCTTTATTGTGGATTGTGGGATTAACATTTAGTTCTATTGTTTTAAACGACCTTGAAATGGCTTTTATGTTGGAAACTAATCGTTATCTATTTGATAGATGAAGTGCTCTTAACTATTTCACATTTAATGTTATCACAATTCTTCAGCACAGGGATATTTTTATTGAAATATAGAAGAAGAATAAGTGTAGTATCTAATAGAATATATCTTAAATTCCGATAGGTTGAACCTGAAGCGATATTGGACCGGTCACATCTGTTACGGAATCGATAATATGGACCGTCATAGTGAATGCTTTGTCAGAGCGTAGGCTAGTTCCTGAGGAGAGAAGGTCTATGTAATCTGTACTTATCGAATTATTGAGCTGGTTATCGTGTCTGAGTATCGAAGTGTATTATGTACCCGATATAAATGGATTTTCAGTGTATTAAAACCACATGAGGCTTGATAGTATATTCTGTCCCTAACCCATGTTAAAGCCTCGTTCTATTAGCATTCTGTTTTATATGCTGTGCAATGCAATTTGTTTTATCGTTTCCGTACCAGCATAAATTATTTAATTATACTTATTGAATATATTAATTACATTATACGCCAGACTATGTACAGAGAGTAAATTGCAGAACAATCGGGTGATTTTAATTACGACTGGCGGCCCTCTAGCGGCGCTGCGGCGAATTATAATTCATAGCTGCAAAAATAAGTGGGAGAATGTAAATGAATATTGTACGGAGGGTAGATCTACATTTATCCGTGTTTTGTTTGAAAAATGTCTAGAAATGGAGTGTAAAGTTACGTAGTACGGAATACTGAGTAAGACTCGTGGAATTTTGACATTTGTTAGAGCTGGAATATAAGTTACAACTGTGAGAGGGGAAATTGTTTTTGACATTATTTTAACATTTATAAATGACAACATAATAAGTGCTATGTTTTGAGTTTTAAACTGATGTAATGAGACATTAGTTAAGACGCTTTTTACGTGTAACGTGCTTTTTAGAGACTGATTTTATCTTTATCGGATTAAATATTGATCTAGCTATTTCAATTATTCAACCTGAAACAATTCTAAAAAGTTTGCTTCTTAAACTAACAAGGAAACCTAGCTAAATAGTACATTTATAGTATTTAATATTAGAAATAACCGGAACAATAGCTAACAATATCCGCCGTCCGCGCTGCTATCTGCCTGCAACGCCTTGCATACAAAGTGGTCACATTATTCCGTCCAGCGGTTGATTTTATTCATACCAAGCCCGCTGCATTTAATTCATTTTAATTCTCTGTCCGTCCAGTTTTGCGGCCGACAATTTTAATTATTAACTTTAAAATTATTTACCTAGCATTCTAGGGTTAAATGGACGGACCTTTATTACGTTCAGCTGTATTATAAGCTGTGGTTCGTTTGTTAAGTAATCTATTTTTAGGAGCCCTGGGATTTAGGGCTTTATCATAATTATAACAGTTTATCTCGTTTGTTGTTACTTTGGGAACGGTAAGGTTTAGACCGTTAGAGATAATAGAATTAATGTGCATTGTGTACACAGGGTTTGAAAATCGACTGAGAGGAACGCCCTAATTAATATGTGTAGGAAAAGTTGGTATTATGAATAGTTAACTTAACATTTGTATTAGGGCAAAACAAAAACGCTTTGCGCGAGTTCTACATTTTTTTATTTTTATTTTGTAATATTTTTGATATACAGGGTGGCAGGTTAGACAGTGAAAATATTTTAAGGGGTCATTGTACTCATCGTTATGAACAACTTTTACTATAGGACTAACCGTAAAATCGCAAAAAAAAATCAGCTGTTCCATACATTTAGGTTCACATAACTCAACAAAATGTATGCAACAGCTGATTTTTTTTTCGCAATTTCACGGTTGGTCCCATAGTAAAAGTTGTTCATAATGATGAGTACAATGACCCCTTAAAATATTTCCACTGTCTAACCTGCCACCCTGTATATTAATTGCTAAAAATGTCGGCTAACAAGTCGTGCAAATTAATTTTAAAATTGCATAATTGTATTGACGCTGTTTACATACTATATAAAACCAATACTACAAAATTACATTGCACGCTGCAATTCAATGAATATACCGAAAACCATTTAGATAAACAATAATTCATCCGTTCGCGAACGAATGCGGTAAGTTTAATTAAAAACCGGCCAAGTGCGAATCGTAATCGCGCACCGAGGGTTCCGTATCATTTTTGGACGTATAAAGTGAAAAAATCCGGACCGCATAACTAAGTTTGTTTGTGAAGGAATTTTGATGATTTTGAAAAAACTGTACTAGTTAGGAACATCGTTTTATTTTTGGTGCCATATTTGGGTCAATTCCTATCAACTCTAATTATTTCAGATTTTTCGCCCCGCAAACTTCGGAGATAAGGGGGGGAATGGTATTTTTTTGGACATTTTTCATCATATGTCGAAAACTGTGAGACATAAAATAAAATGAAAATATATTTTGAAATGTGCAGATCAAGCCCTTTCATATGATATGTCACTTGACCTAGTAACCCAACTGTAAAATTTCGGACCCACACTCCGGCCCCTTTTGCAATGAAAATAAAAATATTTTTGGACTTTTTTCATATGCAATAAAGTTGAACAAGCATTCTTTATAACTATTCCAAAGTACGTCGGCAGTTTTGGGCTTGATTTAGTACAGTAATAAAAGCTTAACCAAAAATAAAAATATATTTTAATTGTTCTTTGCCTAATTTATCTTACAGATTAAGAATTGAAATAAAAAATCGAAATAAATAAGAAATAAAATGATTATGGCGTTGACATTTTGAAAAAAACAATAAAACAAAAACTGGTGCACGCGCCCTGGCGCGTGCCTCCATAGAGTATCATGTCGACAGCAACTAAAACCTTTGAATTGAGAACTCATTAGTCGGGCTGTACTTCATTGGATCATTCACACCATACTTAACCTCATTGTCATAAATACGAAGATTTCTCTTTAACCCAATTACGTACAAAAACAAATAAAAAATGAATTTAAATACTCTTGAAATACTCGATCACACCAAACTAATTTCATATCTGTACCGACCTACACAATCTGAAGCCCAGCGTTCTATGGGCGTCTGCCAGTGCCCTTTCAAGTCGATAGCATAAGTATTTGCTGAAATAAGCAGGTGTGACAGACAGACAGACAGACAGATAGACGAAGTCGCACCATAAGGGTTCCTTATTTACCATTTTGGTACGGAACCCTAAAAACGAGCTTTTACTATGTACCTCACAGGACACACGTACGTTTTAAAACTATTTATACTAATATGACACGACCGAATTCGATAAACGGGGTCCAATAGACTCCGAAACATTATCGTGGTCGACATTGGTAATCGACAAGCGACACATAATAACAAAAGCAGACCGAAAAGGGTTTGTGTAATGGAGCAATTGCCAGTTAATTACGCGTGTGGGCCCAACAGACCCCGCCTCGTTTTTGTGAGGGTTGAGTGTAATGAGAAACTAGCCGCAATTTGAATTCGAGGGCTCAGATATTCGTTTATTAGAAATAAATATGATTGTGTATTTTATTGTGTATTTTTGGTTACCGAAATTATTTATTTACCTACATGTTATTATTTTTGTTAATTATTCGAATATTACCAAATAAAGATACTATACATTACGATATACATTTCCCGTTAAACACATTTAATAATAATTAACCACAGCTGTTTACACAATTTAAATTAATTCGATTATAAAGCTACCTTTCCACTAGAGATGTCAGCTACGGATGTGTATGACGCCCGCCAATAAAAAAAAACCGGCCAAGTGCGAGTCGTACTCGCGCACCGAGGGTTCCGTATCAGTTTTGGACGTATAAAGTGAAAAAAACCGGACCGCATAACAAAGTTTGTTTTTCAAGGAATTTTGATGATTTTGAAAAAACTGTAATAGTTAGGAACATCGTTTTATTTTTGGTGCAATATTTGGGTCAATTCCTATCAACTTTAATAATTTCTCTAAATGCCACTGTATGCGATTCTCCCGTAATAAGACAGTACAAACTAATAAATACACATTGCATCAGCGAATACTAGATGAGGTCGCTGAAGTTCGTGACCTAGGAATTTTATTCGACAAAAAGCTGAAATTCGACAGGCATATTATAAATATAACCTCTAAAGGGTTCAAGGTCCTCGGGTTTGTACTGCGTAATAGCAAAGAGTTTTCTAAAACGTCGACCATAATAAAATTATATAACACATTGGTTCGCCCACTGCTAGAATATAATGGTACCGTTTGGAATCCGCATTATGAGATTTACAATAAACGCCTGGAAAGTGTACAAAGACGTCTTCTATACCATCTCGGTTATAAAGATTATCTGGCAAAAAAAATTAAGAGCTACGACAAAAGATTACAACATTATAACATGTCTTCATTGATGGATAGAAGAAAGGTGCTTGACCTAGCATTTCTTCACAAACTGTTCAACGGGGCTATAGACTGTACTGAGCTTCTTGGAAAGCTGCAAATAAACGCACCATCTCGCTTGCCGCGGAAATGTAACCATAACCTCTTCCATGTGCCGGGATCTAAAACAAACCTCGGACACTTCGCCGTTTTGCCAAGGCTCTGTAGGCTGTACAACACACTAGCAAAGCACAATGATTTGGATATCACGGGCAAATTACCAAAATTTAAAAAAGACGTAAAAGAAATAATTTCGAATTTATAATAGGTATTTTGTTTTCTGTTGTTTTTTTTTCTCACATTATAATTATTCTCATTTTATTATTTTATTCTATACATACAATTTGAATTATGTTTATTATTATGTTTACTCTTATTGTTTTACTTTTAATTTTGATTCTCTTATTATGATTTTTGTTCATTTTATTTTAATTAATTTTAATTATTTCTGCCTAATCAAACTTGTTGTACCTACCTAGACAATAAGTGAATGATGTGGTCGCCTGTAATTGGAGGCGCACACTAATATTTTACGCAAAAATGTTAATATGCATGTAATTGTGGAGCCTCTGTTGGCGATCCAATAAATAAATAAATAAATAAAATAAATAAATTTCAGATTTTTCGCTCCGCAAACTTCGGAGATAAGGGGGGAGGAATGGTATTTTTTCAGTCATTTTTCATCATATGTCGAAAACTGTGAGACATAAAATAAAATGAAAATATATTTTGGAATGTGCACCTACACTGAGTAGTGTATTCGTCTACCAAGCGTAGTAATCGCAAAGAGCAGCGCTAGACCAGTCGTTCGGTTCTTTCTATGTCCATCAGCATCAGTGGGCGTATTATGGCTGAAATGATGATGATAATGGTGAAAATATTGTCGGGCGGGGGCGGCATATTTCGGTTTTTGCCCCGCCTCGAAATAATTCAAGATCCGGGGCTGCCCCTGAATGTCAATATGTTACAATGTTTCTAACGGTGTTGGAAGTTTTCTTTCAGCACCAATTCTCGTTCACCACTTTTTAGTATCCTAAATTCATAAAAAAAATATAGAATATAAGACCTAGATGGAATGACAGACAGGGGCGCCAATATAGCGTCAAAGGGAACTCAGCTTTATTTGTGTCTTTTGACAATCCTACTAATATTATAAACGTGAAAGTTTGTGAGGATGTAAAGATGTGTGGATGGATGTATGGATGTTTGTTACTCTTTCACGCAAAAACTACTGAACTGATTTTGATGAAACTTTACAGTAATATAGCTTATACATCAGAATAACATAATATATAGGCTACTTTTTACCCCAAAAACGCGGGCGAAGCCGCGGGTGGAAGCTAGTCTTTAGCATAAATGGGAGCAATAAATGTTTAGGAGATATTTCTTTTTCACTGTCTTTTTAGCGTAGACCTCACTTAGATTTCTCTTATATAATCAAATTTTACAAAGAGTCAAACATCCCACATTTGAAACAACTATCTTCCATTATCATCATCAAATCAGGCTTTAGACATCCGGTCCCGGACTTAGGCCTTACCGGAAAAGGAAAGTGGGGGAACTTGTCTGCAAAAAAGTAAATCTTTTAGTTACCGCACCAACATGACGTCATTCTAAAAAGAACTACAAAAAAATACAATAAACAAAATGCAAGTTAAAGTGGTTACAGCTGCAAGCCGGCGGTTAATTTTAAAAGCCGGGTATAATGCAGACTAAGCCTGCTTGTCCGCCCGGCTATCACCGGCAAGACCCGGCTAATACCCGTAACACCCGGGTAATTCGTCGCTAAGATGTTTATGCATAGCTATAGGTTTTCTGAGTTCATTCCCATTCTAAGTTGGTAATAGTTGTTTTAGAATTTGGTAGTAGGTAATAATACGTAGATACGTCACTATAATTTTAAGTATCTCGATGCTCTCTAATATTATTAAGGTTAAAGTGAAAATGCACTAATAGCCCACGCTTGGTAGACGCATTAGAGCGGTCTTAGGCCAACCATACACGGACTGCTCGAGCAGTCAGCCAATGATCAACACACCTACATGGACCGTTCGAGCAGTCAAATTCAACTGCTTGAAGCTGCCATTGATAACTGCTGCAGCAGTCAGTATTAACTGCTCGACAAGTCATAATTTTAAATCAAATAAGAAGCAAGCGGGCGGGGGTAACTGCCCGAGAGCAGTCGACAGCTCGAGCAGTCAGTGTATGCCTGGCGACTGCTTGACCGCACGACCGCCCCTAGCAGTACTGAGGCTCTAGACAAGTTGCTTTTCTGTTAGCGTTCACGCCAAACGATAAGCACAAAATGTATGGCAATGACATTACCTGCGGAAAAGTCACGTGACTCTCAAATGTCATTTCCATACATTTTATTCGTAGCGTTTGACGCTAACGCTAACAGAAAAGTAACTTGTCTAGGGCCTCTGGCCGAGAGCAGTCCGTGTATGGTCGGCCTTACAAACCTTTTTTTTTTTCAGGTGTGCCAGTGCCTAGTTTGTTAGCTACAGGCATGTGTAGCTCAGCCTTAAAGCTGAAACAAAACCCACAATACTAAAAAACGTTAAGAATTTCATAATCACGAAGATTTTCCATATTTTTCACATCAAAATGAGAATAAAACCGTTTTATTTTTGTATCAAGTCAAGGTAAACGTTATTACAGCATTGTAACTCCTCAGAAACTCCGGGTAATATGCGTAATCTCCGCGGCAATAACGTTTTTAAAGATAATACCGGGGCCGGATCCAAATGAAGTCGATTGAAAAGGCTACGGAATGGAAATTGTTATTTTGTGAGATAAGCGGAATAGTTAGTATTGTTATGTTTTAATGAAGATTACCTATATTTGTTTGTTAGGGCTTGTCCGGGCGTCACACGACAACCGGACGGCTCTCTCGACGTGAACAACAAACGTTTTCTTACACGGGACTAGATAGTCCCGGACCTTTCGAAGGCATGCGTGGGGCCGACGCCAACACGTTGAGGCCCTTTACAACAATTTGAATAAAAAATATAATAATGCACCCAAGGACAATCCCAGCTTGTGCAGAACTATTGCAATACATGTGGAGAAAAACTACTTGGGCTATTGTGATGGGATGGTAGTGGACAAATTTTTGGGGAACTATGGGAACCTATGGCGCCTGCCGGAACAGTGTATAAAGACACGTAAAAATGTCAATACTAATAACAAAAAATAACCGACTTCAAAAATCCACTACAAAGAAAATAATAATTTTGGTTTCGGAAGTCGGTGGCTTTGGTTTTTGTTTGCTTTTTTTTGCCACCGACTTCCGAAACCAAAATTATTATTTTCTTTGTAGTGGATTTTTGAAGTCGGTTATTTTTTGTTAAAAAAGTTTTTTATATTTCCTTTTTTAGTTCTTTATCCCGTGTTAGATTACTTTCACGAATTCGTTCAACAGTAAATCTTTTACGAAGTGTGTACATTTATGCATATAACTTTGTACATAGGAATGATTACATAATGTATTATATACTAAAACCTTCCTGAAAGTATGTAGATTACGTTAGTGAAACCCTCATCCAAATCGAATTAGTAGTTTTTGAGAAAATCGCGCACATACAAACATACATACATACATACATACGGGACGAATACAGAACCTCCTTTTTTGAAGTCGGTTAAAAACTCAAGGATCAGACCCTCATACGTTATAACTAAACTGTACTTTACCCGAGGACTTAAGTCTCAACGACGCCGACGCAACGCCCGCTGCTCTGTTTCTTCAGTCACAACTACCTACTCACAATTTACGCTTTAGAACGGGCATCTATCTAGCTTCATCATTCTGATTACCTGACAGATTCCTTGACAATTCAAAAATAGGTACCCTGTAATTGGTCTAATTGAAATAAATGCTTTGACTTTGACACAACCTTATGGAATAAATCATTGTTAAACCTAAAAGTCTAGGCTAAATGCCAGTAAAATGATGATTTAAATCCGATCAGTAGTTTCAGAGATATGAACTCACAAACTTTTATTATATTAGTGAATAAATATTATGACCTTATTTTCGGTGAACGCTCTTGATTAATAGTAGATAGGTACCCAGATTAAGTGGCAGTAGTATCCGTTGCCATGGCAACTGGATAATTAATTATTCACACCTGTTTTAATTTATTTCGCAGGCACTTGTGTTAATGATAAATTGTTCAATTATTGAAATGTTATGCCTTTAACCCTTTGTTAATTTTGTGTTTGCTTTTTTTCAGGTAAGACCTGGTTTATTATGAAGATATTTAGCAGTTATGTAAGTACGAAAGGAAACTTTCTTATTTTTGTATTTTTTCAGACTACACAATTTAGAAAGTTAAGTGTACCTACTTTTTTCAAATAAGTAGATTTTTACGAATAAGATTTTTTGTTTTCATTTGTATAAACGTGAACAGGTTTTGAACACTGTAGCACCCAATACTAAGCGATAATGGTGCTTGCCTTAATGTGTAGATATTCACTTGAAGTGACTTGAAGTGATATTACTTACATAATGTTTTACCGAAAAAATACCACCGGAACCCAACAAGGAAACCAGCCAATATTTACACGAAATAACTACCCATTCTTCGCGTCAATTCAGCCGCCACACAAAGGATAAGTAGATAATATAAGTTACTATCTTTCTTTCATTCACACATCTCATAAAGAAATAACGATCAAAATATAATAGCGCTCTCATAAAGAAAACTCACAATATCTGCCTCTAAAACAAAATAGAAGCGGTTGTTACCAGTTTTAACTGGATGTTACGGCCGCGATCTGGTTATATCCGGAAATCTTTCCAATTACCGGACAAGTGGGAGGTTGATACGGAAAAGTAAAGTGTTATTCTTTTTGCTGTTTTTATATTCAGCATTTCTTTTTGATGGTTGGGATTCAAATAAATAATGGTTTTATTTTAAAATAAACCATGTTCCTTTAGTTTCTAAGTCTAAAATAATAAAACGCAGAGTTTTTTTTAAGTAGAAATGGTTATACGGATTTATTTCAGCTAGGTAGTCCCCATACGATAATAGCGACGTCCTCAGATCATAGAAACAATGAGATATGCTATAGCAAATTAAGTACGGGAACAACTGATACCACTTTTAGTACATTTTTCGACACAATTACGCGCATAATTAAGCGCTCCTTGTGAATAAAAAGATCTCCCACGCATTAAACATTCCGCACACCCTCAATCTAACACTGTTAATCGTCACTCAACACTAGCACTAAACTAAAACACTGTCTTTATACCATCGATCGTGTTCGGTTCGTCGCCAGCGCGTACGTTTTTAATATGAGCAATTTGCTCAAAATCAGGCATCAAGCTTGATAGCGCCTTGGCACATCTCCCTTGTTTCTATGATATGAGGTGACGTCTTATTGCCCTATTGCTAACCACTAAATTATCCTTTCTTGTAGAAATTCTTGAAGGAAACCTAGATTCCTAATCATAGTTTTAAAAGAGTTGTGAGTAGATATGTTTAGTCCATTCTTTGCGGTCTCGTCTCGAGTTTCACTCGTACCTACGTAACAAGGCAATAAACACACAATCATTATAATGAAAGTTGCTTGCAAAGTTCACAGATGTTCACTTATGTTTGTACACTTTAGGTACCTACTCTTTTACATTTTGTACTTCAGCGGTGAACATTTTGACATGTTGTATATTTTAAAATCTGGAATTAAAGTGTGTTTCACTTATGAGTTCTATTCGACGCAATTTTACCTCCACTGAACGTCAATATTACGTTTTTAACGGTGTTGAAAGCTTCTCGGAAAAATATCATTATACTTAGTTTAATTTGATTTGTCTTAAAAGTTCAAAACCCAATAACACGATTTTCTTCTTAATTTTATTCAGTTTTAAAGGTTACCTAAACATAACAATATTAATAAAACTTTTTTTTTATTAGCTGCCCCATTTAATCGAGGTGCGTACTTTTGCTTTAAAATAAAAACCCGGACACTCACCCGGAAATCTCAACCTTATACTGACGTTACAAAGTTGATATTTGCATGGTACAGAATTGCAGGGGTATTCAACATAGGGTCGAGCCGGTGTGAATTTTTAAATATATTATTTGAGTGAGCTCTGGGTAATGGAGAGCTGTTGCTATGCTGTAATTACTGTCAGGAGCCTACCGAAACTATGTCACTGTGCCAAGTTTATGAAGGCAACGGGTTTTCTAACGATTTCATAATTATGTTATTACTTTGAAAGGAGGTGGGATTTCCCGTAAGTTTGCAGCGGTACAACTTTATGTAAAACTTATGAAAAATAATTAGGTATGTGCTATGATAGTGATAGAAAAGGCACAATAGTGCAGCAGTGGCGAAAGGTGAGGGAAAGTTGGTACAATAAAATAGTAACACAAACAAAATGGTAAATAATTCTGTTTTACGGATCTCAAGCTATTCGCCTATTCAAAATATGTATGGTAAGTAAGGTAAATTGCATGAAGTAGGTACTTGTTTGCAGAACTTGTGGCAAATTAGAACCCAGTAAATTCACTGAATATTTTTTTTTCTATTGCAGTGTTATGATTAGTCCACTATTAAACAGTTACTTAACCACTTCATTATTTTGAAAGCAAACGCAGCTCAAAACTGAAGATTTTTTCATTCCATTAAGATGGCATTTACTGAACAAAAACCAACAAAGTACAGGACAAACAGATTTCATTTCCCCTATTTAATCAACTTGCAAACACAATGGAATACTAACCCTATTGTCTTGGTCATAAAGTTGATATCCTTTTGTTTAGTAAGGGTTAGGTCAAAAAGGGGTCGATGGAAATTTTTACTGCTAGAAGTCACCTGTTGCAGGTACCAACGAACGGTTATTGTTCAATAAAAACGTACAGTATTGTGTAATGACACCTCGAGAGCGTCGGTTTCATGAATTTAAAAGCGTGTCGCGGTGCAGAGTTTCGTATTTATTTATTTTTGTGGCCGTATCTTGTAATGTGATGTGTTCACTGATTTTGTGAGCTGGGCCTTATTTGGTGGCGAGGACGAATTTTGTGGCCGTTTTATTGTGGTTGGTCGGGCAGACATCGGAAAGCGACACGATAATGTACATCATGAACGTTCCTGAAACTGAGGCCAATTTCGACTGGTATCTATCGAAGGTTCTTATAGGATAACGGCATAATTCATTGTGATTTTGTATGCTTAGCAGGTGAACTTGCTATTGAAGTGCAATCTGTACTGTACTGTACTTTTAAGCTAAATGCTTGTAAATGAGACGAGGCTATATGTAGTTATAGAATATAATATTAAATTTATACAGATTTTACATACAACAAGTCAAATCTAACAACGAGTTAATCTAACAAAGGTTGGTTTAAGACTGAACAGTATAATCTTATTATATTAACTAGTCGCAGCACTCAGAACGCTGCTCTTATGGTGAATTATGACCCGATGATGTTTTTACGTCTGGGCTCGGGGTTCAGCAGGGCAAGCACTTCGTCTCGTCGCAGACCACCATGCCGCACGGTGACGTCACCCTTTGTAAGGCGATAGACGCAGCGATCGCCAACACGGCCGTCCTGCCAGGTGCCTGTCCCACCAGGTGCCTCACGAGTTCAGATAAAGTGCTGAAACACAAATTATTACTTTAGAGTCCTGCATGCATTGATTCTGAATGGCATGTTCTGATTTCTATCTAAATCTGTCATCTTTCATTGCACAACACTTCATTAGTGTATTCGAGGGTGGGCTTCAACAATTATGTGTACTTAAAGTGGCATAGTATTAACAACCCGGTTAGACGACTTGCACTTAAAGGGCATTTAACCACACTTAAGCGTACCAAGTTCATCTTAAACCAACTCGCACTTAAAGGGCCTTTCGCCACACTTAAGCGTACCAAGTTTGGCTTATTTCACATGCACTCAAAGGACCTTTAGTCACACTTGAGCGTTCCAAGTTCATTCCCCATTTGAACCCACCACTCGAACTATTTACAATGAAAGCATTTTATCTTGACTCGTACATGTACCTAAAATAAATTTCAACGTCAACGTATTTTTACCTTCCTCGCCAACACGGTTTATTCTTAAAATATATTTAATATATAATTTTTTAATACGTGTCGCATTCTAGGAAACCAATACTGATGGCTTATTCGATTTACTGTTTTATCAACAGAAAAGTGCTCCAGTTTGTTTTTTTACATTTAATTGTTTGCCAAAAAATGCATTTCTTTAGAACCCACCCACTAGCAACCTCGCGGGTCGTGTTTCTGTAAACTCTATCACCTAAGACGACATATTTGTCAAAAACATCTTTATTTTCTTCGGCCTTTCCTGTTTCTATCATTGCCCAAATATGTTTTAACTCAGAATCTTGTAATTGTAGCGAAAGCAACCAATCCGCTTCTGTTACCTATTGACATAATAATTTCAGTTTCTGATTTTTCTCCGCATTGCATTAGATTTCGACCCAAGGCGTCTACCTACATGTTGCATTCACGTACCTTCTCAGTGAACTATATCAAATGAAAATTCTTGTGTGGACAAAACCCAGTGTGCGGTCCGGGGAATAATCTCTCTCTCTTTATTTAACGCACGGCATTACAATCGGTCACTATTTAAAAAGGTGACCCAACTAAGTATAATCGGAACTTCTGAAGTCTACTAACAATCGCCAATAACTCCAGTTTAAATGAGTGATACTTTTTCTCATCTTCTGTAGTTTGTCTACTATAATAATGGACTGTTTTTTTTTTTTTTTACCTTCGTCCGTAACTTGCATGAGTAACCGGCTACCCCGTCCCTATTTGCATCCGTATAATTATAATACATTATAATATACGTTATCTTTATTCGGGTCAAAAATGAGTAGAACGTTTTCAGACCTTAATTTATATTTTAACAATTGGAATGCGTTTTCATGAACCGTACCCCATTCCCACACAGAATCCTTCTTTAACAGTTTCGTGAGTGGAGCAGACGGTCACCATTTAGGACCTCTATAACCTTAAACGGACTTTTAAACTTTTGATCTAAATCTTGTTAAACCTTGCTCTATTGATTCTGATAGGTACTATCACAACGTCGCCAACGTAAACAATGACGTAGTCACGTACGAGCTTGTCTAAAGCACACAATGGGTCTCTGAAATACTGCAGTGATCGCGTTTCATTAACCAACTCCATATTACACGGGACCCACTTAAAATCGCTAGCACAATCAAGTTTTATGAAATATTAAGCTCTCTGTTAGCTAAGAGTTCTTTATTCTTAACACACCTCAACAAAAACACCATTCAATAGTAACTATTAGTTAGAGTCAATAGTTCAACAATTTTGAACACTCAACCATTTCAACAATTAATTTTAACTTTCTAAAGCTTTCAAAGATGCATTGACGAACAATCTGAACTGGATTCCTTATATTTCTCAACACTTCATTTGTCAAATAAACATAACGCAGTAACAGCTCTCTTATCGCAATAACTCTGCATTCTTAACTGTGAGGTATGCTTCCAAATGCGGAACCGCCCTTATTACACGGTTTCCACGAAAACACACTCATCCATGGGACAACACTTGGGCGCGCATCCACACAGGACCACCCCGATTCACAACTCCACCAGAGCTACCGCGTACCACGTACCTACTCGCGGACTACACTTTATCTCAATATCTAAACTTTGCTCTTATAATCGTCAATGTCTCTTTGATCACTGGACATCTCTCAAATTCTTTTGTCATGGGTATTTGTAAGAGTATTTTAAGTTAATTATAGGGTCCCAAAACTTAATCCGGAATCTCATTACTTTGATTTATCCGCAATATTTCGTATCCAACTTTGTATGATTTCTTTACTAATACACAATCACCTACAGAGAAAATGATCAAGTATTGCTTTTTTTTTTTGTCAAATCCTTGTTTATCAGTAAGCATTTTTCTTGGTAATCAACGCACAATACTGTTCCAATTATATCAGCTCAACAGGACTAACTTTTACAGTACTATTAACTGTGCAATTTATAGTCAACTGAACTTCTCCAAGTATTTTGGCAGAATTTAACATCACAGGTTTCTACAACAGTAACATCAATTTAAGACAATCATTATGCATAGATAAATTTACTTGGGCCATATTTTATTATAATAATAATAATTTTAAACATTATTAAAATCAATAGTGTTGCAATTGTTCGATTGCATTGGTGACAACGACAGTTTCAAATTCAAACGAATAGTATAGTGGCTCTACCACCAAAGTTCGTTTATTGGATTAAGCTATGACTGACAAAACGCTGCCGCGCCTTTTGTCTTCTACCATTAGAAACAGTGAAACGTCCTAAACGTCGACCCTTGCAGTCTGTATGCAACTTAATGGGGAATATTGTAAATCGGCGTGTCACCCCGCGCCTAAGGTGATTCTCTGACTTTTAAGTCTCAACACAGTCATAATGCTGTTGTAATAGTTCATAGTCCTTTGTAAAGGATGTGCTACTGTCATCACTGTCATCAGGCAAGACATGGAACAAAATCTCTATAGTAATCCCACAACCAATAAAATTTGTTGGCCTTTATGCAATAATGCATTTAGCATCTGAATCAAGTAAAATGGATTGAACACACCTGGTAATTAGGGTTGTAACGTGCATAGGTTCATGCTACTTCGCCTGTCCTGCACCGACCCGCGCTGCGTAGGCGCCACTGCTGCTGCCCATGCCGGCTCGGCACCGTGACGCGATAACATTCGCATCTGTCTTATAAATCCTGTTTTCGTGTTGCAATTTTTGTTTACCCATAACTGTATGTGGGTATCCCGTACCACTTCTGATTTAAGCTAAATGCTTGTAAATGAGACGAGGCTATATGTAGTTATAGAATATAATATTAAATTTATACAGATTTTACATACAACAAGTCAAATCTAACAACGAGTTAATCTAACAAAGGTTGGTTTAAGACTGAACAGTATAATCTTATTATATTAACTAGTCGCAGCACTCAGAACGCTGCTCTTATGGTGAATTATGACCCGATGATGTTTTTACGTCTGGGCTCGGGGTTCAGCAGGGCAAGCACTTCGTCTCGTCGCAGACCACCATGCCGCACGGTGACGTCACCCTTTGTAAGGCGATAGACGCAGCGATCGCCAACATACTGTACTAAATCATGAACCTTATAAGCTGATTTTTCTTACCGAATATTTAAAATAACCATTTAATTACTTCCACTTATAAAACATTAACAACAACAATTTATTATACATATCTCAGATTTCGTTTAGACGAGGCAAAGATAATAATAGGTCTTTACCTATGAAATTGCCGTTTTGTATGAAAAAATTTAAACTAATTTTTTTCATGTATTTTTTATTTGTATTAATCGAAGTAATCACCCATGCAATCAATGCATCTTTGCCAATGCAGTGGCAGTTTATTGATGCCCTTCTTAAGGAAATCAGCTGGACGGGAGGCAACAAAAGCTTCAAAGGCATTTTGTACTGCCTCTCGGGTATTGAATTTTTTTCCCGCCAAGAAGTTATCCAAATTCTGGAAAAAGTAGTAGTCTGTAGGCGCAAGGTCTGGTGAGTAGGGCGGATGACGGAGAGCTTCCAACCCCAGTTCTTGCAACTTGGAGACCGTCTGCTGTGCAGTATCAGGTCGCGCGTTGTCGTGCAGGAGCAGTGGAGACTTCATTTGTGTGTCTGTTGAGCAGTGCAAGGCACGTCTCGACGCGTACTTCGCGCTGGCGATCATTGAGTTCGTGGGGCACCCATTTGTCAAGCTTTTTTACCTTGCCAATTTGACGCAAATGGACCAATATTGTTTTGACGCTAACGTCGAAAGCTGCTGCTAATTCAGCCGTAGATTGTGTATCATCAGCTTCCACAATCACCTTTAATTCGTCATTGTCAACCAAAGTCTTCGGACGACCGCGAGGTACATTTTTCAGGTCGAAATTTCCAGAACGGAAGCGAGCAAACCAATAACAGGTGGTGCGTTGGTTGTAGTGTTAGCTCCGTAAACGTCGTTGATGTTGCGTGCCGCTTGTGCGCGTTGCTGCCACGATGGTACTCGTATTCCATAATTACTCGAATTTTTAACGTATCCATGATGACGAAAAAGATTGAAATGCGATGAAAATGTAACACTAATCAATAAACAAATGACTACTTTTGGAAAAAAAAAACCATGTTTTTAAAATAAAATTAATTTAAAATTAGAATTCTTAGCCAAACAAAAATTATTTTGATTTGAAATGGCCAGTACTGCAGAACGGCAATTTCATAGGTAAAGACCTAATATTAATATTGTAATCTAGAGATTATAGGAAACAAACCAACATGCTTTTTATTAATATCCGCCACAATTTGTGGTGGGCCTAATCCTATATTAAAAAAAATGTCTCCTTTATTTCACGGATAATGTCCAGAACGTAATCTATCTAGGACAATGTAGGCTCTATTTAAAAATAAAATGCTAACATAATTTTCACTCAAAGACTTACTACACCTAAACTTTAATCAAGCAACTTTTCTCTTTCTAACACTCCAAAAAGGCCTGTGCAGAGGACAATATTGTGCGCACATTACGTGACAATGAGCGTCGCAATCGGCGACCGGCTTAATGTCGCCTTATTGTAGCCCTTTTTATGTGCCCTTCTGAATTACGCCCGCATTAAGCTAACCGATTTGTTCCCTGTATCGCGGCGAGTTTGTTGGAGATACATATATTTTTTTGGGTTATTCTTTGAAATTGGGAACGATTTTTTTTGTGCTTAGAGCAAAGCCTAGATCTAGACCCTTAAAAAAAATGTATTAGAAGTTGTCCTCCACGATATTAGTAGGTCAATAGGTAATGACACTGCTGTCAAAGAATAATAACTCTAACTTGATGCTTTTATCTGTGCATTTGGACCTGTCAAAAAATGTTTTTGTTTTGCTCTCTCTAAACATAATATTATCCTTAGAAGGTACATAATTACTTGGGCTTTAAGTGTGAAGCAATTAACTAGAAAATAAAAAAAAACTGTAACCAATTCTAGAAAATGCTAGCATAGCATAATCGGCCTATAATGTTCCCACTGCTGGGACACAGGCCTCCTCTCTGTGAGAGGGAGTGGGCCGTAGTCCACCACGCGGGCCCAGTGCGGGTTGGTGGACGTCACATGTCTTCGAATTTTTGGTTTTAGGACATGCCGGTTTCCTCACGTTGTTTTCCTTTACCGTTAAAGCAAGTGATAATTAATTTCTAATACGCACATGACTTCGAAAAGTTAGCGGTGCGTGCCTCGGAATCGAACTCAAACCATTCGCCGTGGGAGGCACATGGTTAAACCACTAGGCTATCACTTCTACCAAAATATGCTACCATCATGCTAATATTCTGACTGGTAGTTCCAGAGATTACCTAGCGCGTTCAAACAAACGAACTCTTCAGCTTTATAATATTAGTATAGAGTAGCTGTTCTCCGCGGTTTCACCCCCATTGCTCGGTTCCTAAGGGTCGCAGCGTAATGTTAAATAGCTTTTACTATTTCTCATGAATCTGGCTATCATATCCAAAAAAAATTTTTCAAATCTAACTGGTAGTTCCAGAGAAAAGTGCGTTCAAACAAACACACAAACTGTTTATAACATACATTTCATATCGTACATTCCTTTCTTACGTTATTCGCCAGAAGATAATTTAGCAGCCCATTTTCAAGTGAGCAAGCAGAACACTAACATTTCACTTGTAATGTTCTAGGAACTTCAAGCGTCAAATGATACTTAATTAACATTTACACTTGAATAGAAGCCGTAATTGTTCATAAGTGAATAACTTACGCCCCACACTGCAGCTCTTAGTTAATTACATTATTATAAATTCACTGATTTAGTATAATTATGAAACTAACTTGAACTAATTTCTGGATCCTGTGCATTGTCTAAGTAAGAAAATAGCAATCTATTTAATATACATTTAGCAGATTAGACAACTATGTTCAGGGGTCGTTCTTCATCTTATAAAAACAATTACAGAAGACTAATAAGATCTTCCTTGTGAAGTAAAGATGTGTTGATGATGTTTTATTGAGCGTAAGAAATTTCTGATTAGAAAAAATAAAACGCAAACTCGACCAATGTGAATAATAAAGATGAAAAAAAAAGTTTCAGAATACTAATTTTATTAAACAAAACACTATTTATTTATTATATACTTTAATGTACCTACACCAAATATTACAGTAAGATCTATAGAACTTTCTTGTTAAAACATACAATGGGCGGCCATTATCGCTATCTGTGATTTCTTACAGGAAACCATAGGATAGACACCAAGTGAGCTGGACACGATATGGGGTTGGGCTGTATACATTTAAGTAAAAAAAGGTTCAGTTAGTTATACTCAGCAGAAAATAATCCCATACAAATTAAAACCTCACCTGGCCTCCCAGAAATAGAGCACAAAAAGCGAATTTCCCTCTAAAAGTAGGTGAGAATGCACAAAACAGAGTTTACCTAATAAACGAACGTATTAACAATACTGTGTATAGTTGGGTGGATTCCTACCTCGCCCCCCTTCGCCCCTGGAAATTATGTCGTCAGCCGGTTAACAGGATTCCACAATCTTTACCGGTGTATGCTGAGTTTAAAATTAAGCTTTATTTTCAAATGCTAGCTGGTTTCGAAATAGGATTTGCTAGTGGCTTTTGCGGCTCTGCGGCTTAGCAGGATTTTTGGTACACTATTGCGCAGTAGCGAAGCGTGAGGGAAAGTTGGTACAGTAAAATAGTAACGAAATATATGTTTACTAATATTTTAGAGAGAGAGTGCGAATTTTGTGAGTTTGTGCATATGCACAAACTCACAAAATTCGCACTCTCAGTGCAGGGTAATTTTTGGAACAACTGATCCGATTCTGAAAATTCTTTCACTAATCGAAAGCTACATTATCCCAGACTGCTAGGTACAGGCTACTTTGTAATCCGAAATGCCCGAAATTCTTAGGAAAAGTCGCGGGTAAAGGGTTATTACCTATACGCGTATTCAAAATATGTAATTACAGTGAATAAACGAATAAATATGACAAAATAAAACGGAATTATTTACGATTTTGTTACTATTTTATTGTACCAGTTTACCCTCAATCTTCGCCACTGCTATTCCGGTAGGTATTTATGGGTATACTCAGTGTTAAATAGACAGCACTTTAAGTGGAATATGATTAGCAATAAGTAAACCACCTTCATTATTTTGTCCCTCAAACTTAGGGCGGGTTGCTTCAAACCATCTGTATTCGTAAGTCAGTACGTAATCGTTAAGTCAGTATGAAATTGTCGTACAAGCCGCCATATTTGACGGTTACAGATACGTAGGTAACTGTAAGATGAAACAACATGGCCTTAGTCGATCTGAATTTCATAATTTTTTCGAGCGTTTTGCGTCTAGCTGTAGTACTTATGTAAAAATTTAATAATTTCACCATTTGTACAAAAAAATGAACTGAGAAAGTATAATAATGAGCTTTTATGTTTACCATGTGAAACAGTCTTTTCATATTTGTGTTAATTCTACTGTTGTTGCAGTTGTATGTTTGTATGTTCACACAGAAAGTTTTCTCGTGAGCACTGTTCCTTCGCCTTAATTCCTTTAACTTCCATCGTTACCCAGCAGCAATGTTTTCATCTAAATACTTGGGGACCAAAAGTGCTTGTTCACCGAATTTTTTCGCCAGTGTTTCGGACATTTCGTGTTTTCGACACGACGAAGTAATTTGGCACTTTTTCGCAAATCATCTCGCCTAAGCACGGGTGAAGATTCGACAGGGGCGCCCCCTGGGGAATTGCTAATGAAACTTGTTTACCCGAAGCGCCCCTGGCGACACCTGACGGTTTCGAAATGAACTAATTAAGGCGGACTGCGTAACTTAAAGTGCTATAAAATGTTGTACGTTACATTTTTTATGAGATTTTCTTCGAAAAATAAGGAGATGTTTTTCTTAGAGCGAAACAAAGTTGTTTTGGGTCTGGTGTTATTAATACAATTTCTTTGGCTTAGTTTGGTTTAGAATCGGCCGTTCATTATGTTGTTATGTAATTTTATTAATATAGATATTTGATTACTGTATTTTAAATATCCATCTTCTTCTTCAGTTATTTTTGAATACTTTAACAATTTAAACCGAAAGCAATTTGATTTTTTATTCTGTTAATTTTTTGTCATAGCTTAGAAAATAAAATTAATTATTTGAATTATTAGGATTGTGACAGCGTCATTAAATTGTTGCGAAACATTGACTTGTACATTCAATTTTAATTTGAAGCTCAGAAAATCTGTTTCTCTTTAAATATAACAATAAATAAGGGTCACATTGTTTTTCTTCTTAAAAATATAAAAAGAACGCCAGTCTTAACAAATCCATCCAATTATTTACAAATGTATCATCCCTTCTGAATACAAAACAAAGACATTACTTGCTCAACAATTTGAAAAGAAGAGGAATGCTTTGACGTATGCTTGACACAATAAAACGCAACGTAAGACGTCTACGTGATGCGTCTCCTTTCTGCTCCATGCAAAATAATAATAATTATGAAAAGTGAATTTTAGTTTTATTGTTTTTTTTTTTAACATTTCTGCTTTATTATAATTATATTCTGATAAATTATCTGATTATCGAAATAGTTGAATGCAGCTTCTATAATAAAAGCTGCAAGCTAAAAAATATTGTGATGTGAGAAATACCTTATTCGAAATAAAAAAACATTTTCGTAGCAAATGTTATTTTGTATAAAGTATGTAGTAACATTACTCAACCCTCTTAACGCTCGATTAAAATCTCTTCGTACGCATTCTCTCAAATTGGAATCTACATAACATTACACAAGCGTACCACGTTTTATTGCTATCGATTCGCATTAAAGTCATCGTACTATACCAATGTGCCTTCTTTACATACAATACGGACTTGCCCGAGGAAAAAGGCGAGATTTGGCCAGATTTTGATATAAATATACCTAGTAAAATTATTATCAAATCTGGAGCAGCAGTAAATATTACTACTCTTCGGTAGTGTTGTGTTCCTGTGACGAGTAAGGTCGTCAGAGCAGGGCATCCTCAGGAGGAGGATGCGCTGTGTTGACAGCGGGGACCTGCTTATCTTAAGCTGTTGGTACAGAGAATTCTCATTTAAAGAGAAGTCAATAATGTGATACTGAGTGTTGCGCACGTTTCATAGGCTACGGTAACTGTTACTATCAGGCGCTTACCGCACATCTCTTTGCCACCATCATCATCATAGCCTTTTCCCAAATTATATTGGGGTCGGCATCCAGTCTAACTAGTTTTGGCTGAATATCAATATTTTACGTGGAGCGACTGCCATCTGACCTCCACAACCCAATTAATGGGTAATACCGGTATTCGAATGTTAGACCAGCTGTCAGACTTTTAGGGCTTCTGACTACCCGTAACGATTGTCAAAGATATTCCTATGACAACCGGGACCGACTGCTTAACGTGCTCTCCGAGGCACGGAGGGGTCTCGATGTGTAAAGAACGGTCACCCATCCAAGGACTGACCGCGGCAAGCGCATCTTAACCTCGCAGATCGATCGATCAGCGCGGCCGTCATTTAGCCATGAGCCCCTCGTCTCTTTGCCACCATCGACGAATAAAAAAAATAAAAAACAATATAGGTACTGATATTCAGCCGCAGCCAGTTAGACTGGTATAGGTACCGGCGTGAATTATGAGAACAGATCGCGTATCTGCATTTTCGGCCCAATACACAATAGATAGTTGACAATACGTAATAGAGAATAGTCCAATAGACTACGAGCATCGACTGACGAACCAATCGCGTGCAGTCTCGGCGCCCGTCTTCTTCATTCCGCCAGAGAGACCGAAAAATCAACGTTTGTGCTCAAGACTCGTGCCGGTACATATAGCCAACTAAAAAAAAAATCTAATAATAAAACTGGTTGACATTGACTAAATTTCAAATCATTTTAGCAAGGTACTTGTTAGAGAGCCATTTTATTTTAAACCCTAAATAGCATTATTTAGTTACAAAGCTTTTTGTTCACATGCCTTTAGATAATACCTACCTGTAACAAAAGTAATGGGATATGTTTACAAGATACGCATTGTTCTCTTTTCTGCCGAAATATATAATACTCGGGTAAGCGGTCAGACGGGACCTATGTGCGTTAAATTCTATGTATTTACGTAAAGGTATCGTACAAAGGTAGGTCTATGGTTCCATTGTGTTTTTAAAGCAAAGAATGGCTTGGATACAGGCTGCAAAACATTGTTATGAAGGCAGTATCTACACTGACTGACATCCGTGAGGTAAAAAGGTTCCAGATGAAAACCAGCGCCAAGTACTTGTGACTTGGCATTAAGCTGATCTGGAACCTGTTTGGGCCAGCCGTGAGACACAAAAGTGGAACGCAAATTAGTGTACCTAACGTTTTTGTATTTATTTTTATTGTTTTGTGTTCTGTTGTGCTGTAGGTACCTTACCATAATGTCTGTGTCTTTAGTGCTGTGTCCAAATAAATATTTTTCTTTCTTTCTTTCTTTCTTTCAGTATCAAAATATATGACTGATAAAATTGGCATTTCTTGAAAAATTATCTGCACCACTTGAAAATTTACTTTTGGACAAAAATCTTTCTCCAATATAACATTGAAAATTGGCTAAAAAACCTTAAGAAAATCGGTGACTGTCAACCGAAAACCGACGAAAAAAAATCTGAAAAGATAAAAATTCGTTTTCTTTCTCCCATTTCTCGTAATTTCATAGACGTTTGGCAAGGTGTTCCGTATCTGTCGTGCCTCCCCTCTAACGAGCTGTCACACAGATAGGCATCTGAGACGAAGTTGAATTATTGTTCCAACTTCCCCCGATTTTAGTTATATGAGTATTAAGGCGGATATTATGTATGTAATTCGATGTAGACGAAAGATATAATTCGTAAATTAGAACTGTCGGAAATTGGCAACACCGGGTTATATTTGTGTAGGTATTGAAACACCGAGCTGTCAAATTTTAATTGCGGGAATCATTTTGATACAAACTGCCGAAAAGGTTAGACCTGCGACTTCACCTAGATTGTTTTCTTATTTTGTTTTTTAAAAGGAATCATTTTAGCTCTTTAAACTTTTTTATTTTTATTGGTAAACAGTCATGTTGTTTTTTTTTTACTGAAACCTGTTTGAAAAGACCGTTTTTACAAAAAAAAAAATGCATAATTATATGACCATAAAGACATTTTACGTGGCTTATTTCATATTCAGTTGCGCAGCAATAAAAGTTCGCGAAAGAAAACTATCGTACGTCAATACCATTGTTTGTGGAAGATAAATCCCCTATCTATTGGAACACGGTAAGCTGCTTAAAGATACACCCAATATTTTGTTATTTTATTCCTGAATCAGCATCCGTTCCTTTTGCTAACTTAATATTATAAATACGAAAGTAAGTTTGTTTGTTACCTTTTCACGCCTAAACCACTCAACCGATCATCATGAAATTTTGCATATACGTTGTCAGGGGCGTAGAAAAGGATATAGAGTAGGTACTTTTCATCCAGAAAAAAGTATTGTTCCAGAGGGAAAGAACAAAAACTTTCGACGATCACAACTGCCAGGACGCTAGATGGCGCTACGTGTGTAGTGTGACTAATACTTTGTCTGCGTGACATACAGTCACGCAGGCAAAGTATTAGTCACACTAATATTATAAATGCGAACGTTTGTGCATGTGTGTGTGTGGGTGTGTGTGCGTGTATGTTTGTTACGTCTTCACGCTGAAACGGCTGGACGGATTTGGATGAAATTTGGCACACAGATTATAGTTTGGAATAACAAATAGGCTACCTTTTATCCCGAAAAACGCGGGCCAAGGTAGTCATTTAATAAAATAACATCTTACATATTCTTACGCATTATACAAACAATTCGTGACACCCCTAAAAATAAAAATTATCACCTGTCACATATACAGGACGTTACAAAAAGTAACACACTCCCTAAAACGCACAATGTCGCATGAAATCGCGCAAAAACGTGCCGCGTCGCGAGGGAGGGGAGGTTGTCGGCTGTTAGACAAATGGCGTGCTTACTTAGCCGTCTGCGTTTTTTCACTCAGACTTACGCTAGCAGCGGTAGTTTGTACGAATTGTGTCGATTTGATCGTTCTTTTTTGGGGAATCAATGTTCTTATCGTGTAGAAATATGTGCTGGATTTGGGTGTAGTTGTAAAATATTATTGTTCTTTACAAATTGTTTTCTTCTTGTTACATAACATTTTTTTATTGCGTCGGCTTTAGATCTTCTTTAGTCGAATTTTATTTTAGTTTAAAGTGATTTTATAGCAGTAAGCTAAAAAAACAAACGCACAAGATAGATGTAGTATTATTGTTGATATGAGATTTTTTTCGCTGGTTGTCCATTGCACATTTGTTTTTAGGGTTCCGTACCTCAAAAGGAAAAACGGAACCCTTATAGGATCACTTTGTTGTCCGCCGTCAGTCACCGGACCATAACTGGAGCCATCTGCTCATAGATGGCGCCATTGGAAGTATGCAGTAGCGCCATCTATGATCATATTTCGGAACCCTTAAGGCGCCTGGCATACTCGCACTTGTCCGGTTTTTTTTTACACTTGTGGTATTCACATACATAAACTTACGCCTGTTTCCCGTGGGGGTAAGCAGAAACTACAGAACGCCACGTACTACGATTCTTACATACTCCTTTTGCTTCGTCCACGTTCAATACATTAGTGATTTAGTGATATTATAAACTTTAAACAATAAATTCTGTCTCTTCTACTAAAACTCTGGTTACCTAATTTAACAAAATATTAAGACAAATGTCTCCAACGATTTACTCAACATAAAAAAATTAATTCGACAAACCTTTCAACAGGTCTCTGGGCACTTCAAAAACACCCTCTTGCAAACTTACTCCATTATTTAGTATCAACCTGTATATTGCGGCGAACATACAGTATCAAACCTTGCTTACATAACAATAAAGTTTGAATTTGACTGCGCAACTGTAAGCAGTTTACGTCTTTAGGGAATTGAGCCAAACTTTAGCCATTTTGAGGTAAGAAGAGAGTATTAGTTCGACAAGTTTAGGAGGTTTTCAAGTTATCTCGAGCGTTTAAATGCTGTTGAGCTAAAATGGACCGTTTTACTGCGTGTTGAGATTGAATTTAGTTTGTAGGGGATAGGGTTGACAAACAAAATTTGCACGCAGTGGAGTGCTGACGCAACGAATGTGCTTCGTGTTTATTTTAATTGGTGATTGTTTTTGTGAAGCGTTTATCGAGCTCTCGAGCAAACGTAGCTCGATTCGAAGTCGCTAACGTTGCTCGGTTCAAAGTCGGAACACGTAGAGAGAGAGTGCTTTGAGTTCATCTGGTTGATGGGAAGTGCGGATTGAATGGTTATTGTCTTACGTGTTAAGTTGGTGTTGTTTTAAATTAAATTATTCTACCGAACAATTTGCTAATGTTTTTATTTGGTCTTGAAGAATTTACGTTACTATGTTTTTTTTGGAAAGAGGGGCTCATGGCTAAATAGCGCTGATCGATCAGTCTGCGAGGCTAAGCTCCATGGGTGGGTAATCATTCTTTACACATCAAGACCAGTGGCGGACAGAGAGGCTAAGCCCGACGCATTCTTTTCAAATGAAAAAACGCGTACTTTAGGGTTTTTGAAAATTCATCCCCTAAGGGCGCTTGTAGACGTCCGGTTTTTTTCACCGGACAACGGATTGATTTTTTACCGGTTTCGCGGTAGTGTATGGTTTATAATGAATGTGTGTACACGCACCAGACATTGGTCCGGCGAACAATTTACGCCGGATTCATTATAAATCATACAATGGTAAAAAATCGGTCCGTTGTCCGGTGAAAAAAACCGGACGTCTACAAGCGCCCTAAAGGGGTGAATCTTTAATGCGAAGCTGGGGTGGATAAATAGTTTCGTATAATTTTCCTTGAAAATTATGTTCTATTGATATACATACTCAACTATGTATTTATACAAGTATTTCTAAGTAAACTATCTCTAATCTAAATAAGCAGACTTCGGGAACATTGTACAATAGTTTACAGTTCTTGTTAACTGAACAAGTTATTATTTTTCGACTTGATTATGATAAATATTATTAGGTACATAAGAGTGTTTACGAACTCCAATCAAACATAAAATCTGCAGGAATCTTGAACTTATTACCTGCTAACTTTATATAATCAAGACTCAATCTATTGTCAAATCTTTTAAATACCTAGCTGATTTGTGATTGTCAATGAAGAATCGATGTTTTTTTATATAATTACTAGCACATTGCCTGCGACTTCGTCCGCGTTACATACACGTAGCGCTATCTAGCATCCTATAGCGATTGTAACCATCGAAGGTTGGTGTTCTTTCCCTCGGGAACAGTAATTTTTTTCTAGATGAAAGGTACCGTACCAACCCTATGTCCAAAATTTCATGATGATCTGTTTAGTGGTTTAGACGTGAAAAGGTAACAAACAAACGAACTTACTTTCGCATTTATAATAATATTACGGGTTCTAGCGTCTACCTTGAAAGACGCAAAAAAACGTGGACAAAACCGTAAAACAACAGCATAAGCATAATCGGCCTATAATGTTCCCACAGCTGGGACACAGGCCTCCTCTCTGTGAGAGGGAGTGGGCCGTAGTTCACCACGCGGGCCCAGTGCGGGTTGGTGGACGTCACAAGTCTTCGAATTTTTGGTTCTAGGACATGCCGGTTTCCTCACGATGTTTTCCATCACCGTTAAAGCAAGTGATAATTAATTTCTAATACGCACATGACTTCGAAAAGTCAGCGGTGCGTGCCTCGGGATCGAACTCGAACCATTCGCCGTGGGAGGCACATGGTTAATCCACTAGGCTATCACTGCACTGCATTAAAACAACAGATTGAATTGAAAATACAACAAAACGTATGCTTTCAGAGCACACGTCGAAACGATCACTCAACTTTGTACCTTACTCCCAGCACTATCCCCTAAAAGCTCATAAGCGGAACCACAGGCGGCACATAATGAGTGGTGTAAACGGTGTCTACACGCTGGCCCACAATGGCAGGCTGTGGACCGGGAATTTTAATGAACGTCGATGTCATTACTAGGCGTGCGGTACGTAGGTATGCGCGGAATTCCGCTCTGATTCCGTGTGACGTTTGTGGGTAGGTATTGTTTTGTTGACAATGGAAGTTATGGTGGTATGGGAAGAACGGGAGTGCTTGACTAAATACTAAGGGCGGGTTGCTTCAAACCATCTGTATCCGTAAGTCAGTACGTAATCGTTAAGTCAGTATGAAATTGTCGTACAAGCCGCCATATTTGACGGTTACAGATACGTAACTGTAAGATGAAACAACATGGCCTAAGTGTCACCGGCGAGGGTGAAGGATAGCCGGTACCTACAACAAAATAGTAACAATATTATAAATAATTCCGTTTTACAGTCATATCTATTTTAAATAGGCAAATAGGACTGGCTAAGTTCTTTGGTAGGCCGGTAATGTAGGTATCTCCTGCGAGAAGGACCTTTCTTTTATTAGCTAAGTTTTCAGTTATTAACTCTTTCCTTCTTTTGACGGACCCCTTTGCAAACAGACTGCCGAGGTTAGGGTACTAAGCTTTAAAATGCCAAAGTTTTAAGCAAATTGCGCGTACGGACAACTGTGAGATTTGGTAGGTACCTACCTATCTAGATATAGCTAAAAGTTTTTATGAGGAAGGAGTGCAAAAAGCTATTTAAGTATATAAAATAATTATGTGTTACAAATACATATATATAAGGTGCTATAAAAATATCTGCCACGGCTGCAATGGGAGACAGTATTGTGTTTATAGATTACAATAGTAAAGATAAATTATTGATTAATTGTCATATTTTTTTTCATACAAAAAAAAGAACGTATAAATTTTAGTAGATTAGTAGTGACGAACTAGTCAGCTGATATCAGTTTTCATTCACAGAACAGATGGAAAGAGATAGCAGTTGTTTTCATTGACGAAGCGACACATCGCGCGTAATTTGTGAACCACATTATGCAGAGTAGAGTCAATGTTAATTTAACTTCTTTATGTTCTCAAATTGAATTAACTGTTCCGGGGTACGAAAGTTCTTCACTATTGTAATCTATAAACACAATACTACCTCCCATTAAAGCCGTGGCAGATATTTTTATAGCACCTTATAATAAAGTAGCACTTTGCCCGCGACTTCGTCCGCGTGACACATACGTAGCGCCCTCTAGCGTTCTAAAGTAATTGTGAGTCTAAAGTAACTCTTATTTTTCTTTTCCTCGGGAACAGTACTTTTTTCTGGATGAAAGGTACCCTATGTCCTTTTTTGTATTCCTGATAACGTATATGCATAATTTCATAATTATCAGTTTAGTGGTTTAAAGCGTGAAAGGGTAACAAACAAACATTTATAATAAGTATTAGTTAGGATTACGCTCTCGACTACTGGGCGACCAATATCCATTAATCCATAACAAGTCTCTTTCTTCCAATCATAATGGCTACTGTGGAAACATATTTACTCTGCTAAAAGAGTTTAAATGTAAAATACATGAAGCATTTTATTAAGCTTTCAACGAATGTGGCTCGCATATCTGTAGCCATTATTTACCACAGCGCACCTTATCGGAACGAATAAATAAAATTAATGTACACCTGCCATTTTAAAATTAACGACATCAATAAGCTCATCAAAGGAAAAGTCTGAATATCTGTATGAGTGGTTCGTAATTATATTGATAACTAAACTTTTTCCCGCTGTTCCTTCCGCCTAGACTACAATGATTTGACCCCCTTAGTGTACGGCGAGTACTACGAAGAGATCAAGCTGTATCTCGGGTTCTTCCCACCGGAATTAGATTCAATGTAGCTTAAATTTCAAGTTGAACCCCAAGCTACCAAACTGTTAAACTACATCAAAATCCGTTCAGTACTTTTTGCATGATACGTGCACAAACAAACAGAGACAAAAATTAAAATTATATAATTGTTTTTGGTCGTAGTAACGTCCCAGTACGCTATCGCGATGTTTTTTTTTGGAATACCTTTAGTATACAGACAGGGTTTTAAAGTCCGACGCAAAATTTCAACGCTGACGAGTTCAGAATAAGGTACTGAACCCATGGTTTCAGTTTTGTTGCGCTTTCACTTACACCCCGTATAAGTAGGTACCTATATTAATAAGTTCTCAATGATATGATATTTTACAAGAAAGCTGCAGTTTCTATAATAAAATTAATAAAACTAGTGGAAATGTTCATAAATGTAAAAGGTGGTGGTTGGCATTACAGCTTTTTAATTCTCCTTTGAGGCGCGTCCAGACTCAAAGTTAGTCGCAAATCGCATTACGGTCTGCCTTTGTCGATGCAGCCAGTCTACCCCGCTTGCTGCATGCTGCTGCTAGTTTGTCATCTGATTTGTGAAGGGTTCAGATGATATTTTGAATGAGAGAAATGGGTTTCAATTTTAAAATTGTTTAGGAACGTAATTGACGTGTCTTTTACTACCTATACAAGATTTTAGGTGTTCTATAAATAATAAAAATAATAAATAATCATTAATTTAGTGAGTATAGAATGTGTTTTTTTACATGAAAAGTCCCTAAAGATTTCATCCAATTTTTGCTGCACATACTATATGAGAGCTGGTAAATTATGTTCTTTCTGAATCAATAGAACATGATGATAAAGATAAATAAATAATTGCATATAATCCTTGTTTCTAGAAGTGTTATCTCCATGTAATAGTAGTAATATTAATATAATAATCAAATCAAAGAACAATTTTCCCGAGTGCCTGATAATTTTCTTGTAGCAACGTGTGTCAGTATTGTTATTGCAGCAATATTTTTTAGGCGTTCATTTGATGGTGTACCTAACAGTTGACTGTTCGTTATTATTTTAGGATAATAGGCTTTCCGATATCGGTTACAGCCCATTTGCAATATCCACTATATTTCTTCTTTATTATAATATTAGTTGGTTAAGTTTTTCGTAGGAAGGAAAAGTCTTTAAGAACTAAAAAATTGCCATTTCATACGTAATATACACAAAGCAAATAATCGTAAAATTTAACAAAAATAACACCATGACATAGCAGTTTTTAATTAACACGTATTAGCTCAGCATTTGTAGTAGGTAGGTATTCAAAATATCCAAATTATCGATTCACATAGGATAGCAGTGCGTAACGGACGTACACACAGAAATAGGTCGGACAGTGGAACCCTCGTCTCATTCGGCTTCATAATTACTTCTCTACGTTAAATTTTCATTGCCCTCTGCGTAATAATATGAATATTAAAGTAAAAGGTCGGAACTAGTGATGTGTAACGACTCCAGTCCCGCCACACGTGTCCCGATTTTCCGGGACTTTAATTCCGCTATGACGTCTCGTTGGGGACGCTAAAATATTCCGCTTCCTAAATGTCGCTGTTCCGTGCTTTTTACTTATTTTGTGTTTTTGATCCGTTGGTGTCGACTGGCTTTGTTATTCATTAATCCACAGACGAAGCCTTATTTCATCATGTGTGCCGGAAAATATTAAATATTTTCTTTTTTGAAAATGGCGCATGTTAACTTTTCAGATCACGATTTTTCTTTGAACATCTGTTTTGTTTTGCATGAAACGTGTGTAACCCCTATCAAAATGTTGCCTACTACAGTGTTTGGTTCAAAGAAAAGTGATAATAATATTATATTCAAAGGCTTTGTTTTTATAAAACCTTTGAATTTTTCATCTTTAGATATCGATAACTATTACGTGTATAAATTTTCTAAAGCATAGATGTTTTACAGAACATATACTATTATTGTATTCTTTTGATAGTCTTTGTTTACTTTATTACAGTAATATACTAGTGTGTTTACACTTTATTTTCATTATAAATGGAAACGTAAAGTTCCGTGTCAAAAACAATCCTTTTATCCTTTTGTGTTTACACCGAACTCTCATAATATCCCGTGTAGTTACAACTCTAGTTGGCACTTATTATAATTTTAATTAAAATACGTTTAGTGCTTAGTTTTACATTTTGTACTCTTGTTTTACTTTACACTTAATGAAAATTATTGTGTCATTGTTATTCTATTGTGGTAACAATGTGCCCATTCGGTTTCCGATTGTTAAAGCCAGTGGATAAAACAATTTATGAATGACAAGTTTATTTTTTTTGTCAAAAAAAAAAAACTTATTCCGTGTGGGGTTAGAATCCGGTACTCATAGCGCAACAGCCGACTCACCACAGCGCCATTCGAATCGTCATAACCAATAAACCAGCAAAACCTTTTTGAAAGCTCTGTAGTTATTTTATATATTCATGAGTGAAAAGTTAATAAAAGTTTCATAACAGTTATTTATGAATCACTTTTGAATTATAAGTACCTATCTGAAAATAATTTTCAATAAAAAAAATACATTATTTTTACTCCCAAATGATTTATGCGCCTGCATGTTTTTTTGCACAAACGCATTCTACTGCAACTAGCGTCTCTGTGTAAAGTTGCTATAATAAAACCAGTAGGCGTTTCAGCTGGTAGGCAAGTAGTGTGAAATTATAACGTATTAATTCAACTTTTACTATGAAACTGAGGCGGGCAAATTAATTTATGCTATACCTACTTACCGTCAGTCTTAGGCTAATTTTTCGTCAAAACTAAACGGTAGAGTGATTAATTTATTTCTTCATAACGTAAAATGGAATAACTAGGCACGTAAAAATGTAATAAAACGTAAAAATTAAAATGTGAATCATACATTAATTTTATCGCCATTTTTTTAAAACCAGCTACCTATAACAAAAATGTCCACATAATTTTATTATTCCATATCTAACGAACTCCGTCCCTCAAAACAAACATTATGTTGTAAACATCAGCGTAATCTCAAATAACAATAGCCAATAGCGAAGGTCCGTCAAAGTTAACCCTGTAACCGCATGCGGTATTTATTTACCATCGCTAATCCGTCGTGTTGGTACGACCGACCCGCACCAATTTAAAGAGAACAAGCCTAATCCGCCCTTTGTAATGACCCAACTTGGGGTTTCAACCCTTTCGAATACGTAGGTACAAGTTTTTTCACCCCCTTTGAATTTATATCCGTTAATTTTTTATTGTACCGCTTTATGTGGGAATGTCGTTACGATTGTTACGTGACGCTTACGAGGTTTGGCGGAAATACCCGAAGTTTAGTCTCGGGTTGATAGTAAGAGTTGTGTTGGTATTTCAGGCGCGCGTGATTATGTGTTAATTAAAATCTGTTGTCTAAAGAATTAAATGCTTCCCTTTTAGAAGCGAATGTTATATGTACTTATTATGTTTCATTTAGTATTAAGTAAAGTAGCTTTTCATATAAAAAAACAGCAAAAAATATATATTCAAAGACAAAAGTCGAACTTATACACCTACAAACGTAGGTGATACAAAAAATTCAAGACTTAATCCCTTACTCGTACTCGCCTACTTTCAAAGTGACTAAAACCAACCAGGTTTTACCTTTCACTAAACTCTAAACAACCCTTACCCCCACTACATAAAGTGGAAAATCCAGTGGCAAAGTGTTTTAGCTTGTGGTTAGCAAAATGGCCGCTCTTTGAATGACACTCGACACAAAGGGCGCCTCTTGTACGTTCACGGGTACTTTTAAATAGTGACCTTGACACGGGGTCTTTGTAACCAAGAACTGAAGATCTTTTTCATTTTGAAAGTATACAGCGTGAGATACGATCTTTTTGTCAATGCTGGAGTCACAGAAAAAAAATTATTCCGAAGAAATGTACTTCAATAAAAAAAAGACAGTCACTTATTGACAAGTAGCTACTAGATGCGTTGTTTAGGGTTAAGTGGTTATTTTTTGGAACGTAGTTCCTTAACGCGGCTTGCAGTAGGAGTTGACTAGTAGAAATCATCACGTAATGAAAAAAATTACACGCCCTCTCCATAAAGGGCACTGGCAGACGCCCATAGAAAGCTGGGCTTCAGATTGTGTAAGTCGGTACAGATATGAAATTAGTTTGGTGTGGTCGAGTATTTCAAGAGTACTTAAATTCATTTTTTATTTGTTTTTGTACGTAATTGGGTTAAAGAGAAATCTTCGTATTTGTGACAGTGAGGTTGTATGGTGTAAATGATCCAGTGAAGTACAGCCCGACGAATGAGTTCTCATTTCAAAGGTTTTAGTTACTGTCGACATGATATTCTGTGGGGGCACGCGCCAGCCAGCATGCACCCGTTTATGTTTTATTGGTTTTTTCAAAATGTCAACGGCATAATCATTTTATTTCTTATTTATTTCGATTTTTGATTGCAATTCTTAATGTCTAAGATAAATTAGCCAAAGAACAATTAAAATGTATTTTTATTTTTGGTTAAGCTTTTGTTACTGTACCATATCAAGCCCAAATCTGCCGACGTCCTTTATCTAAAACTCATGGCAAGCGCGCTCACGGTCTCCGACCAGTACCTACTCGTCGAGACGGAGAGCGGAGTCAGAGCGGAAGGTTTAGATTTTGAAATAATTCGCGTAATTTACCGTTGAAAATATGTAGGTACCTACCTACATTATTCCAACATTTTTCCTAACGGGGGTCCCCCGACCGATGACATGATAATATTATGTTGTATACTTAATATGACATTTTTAGGGTTAGAGGATATAAATTGCAAAGATAAATAGGTATATAGGTACCTATTCAAAGCACTATTCGTTAATGCATTGTGTTAGCTGTAAAAGGCATGCAACGGCGCAAATGTCTGTTTCTATCTTATAAATGTACTCAAAACAACATTTGAAAAGTTTATCCTCAAGCACAAAACAGAACTTCAGCACCTAAGCTAGGTGTCGCAAAGTAGGTACGTACTTCAAAGATGGCGGCGACACGGAGGATCTACAGATCCTGTTGAACTTGCAATCACACTTGTGACAGTTTGGAACAGGGGCTGTAGCTAAAGATACGCTATACAAGGAGAAGATATGGTAGGTACCTACTATAAAAAAAGTAGGTACCTACTCAAAGATTTGCCAGTCAGCAGGATTTGCAGCGTGACTAACCGCTTAGCAAGGTGACCTGCATGGATGTACTAAAAATCAAGTAAATATAAACGCTGACAAGAATTATTGACAATAGAAAGCTGTAATAGGCAGGCTTAAAGGGACTTGACACGAAAACTGAAGTTAGAGATTTTAAGTTACAAGTACCAACACTTTTTACACGTCAATATTTTTAAACTAGATGAGCTCGGTGTTTCCTATTCGACTACCTTTGAGAAGAAACACCGGAACAAACTCAAAGGTTCTGTTAAGGCCCAGACAATTCAATATAAAATTATGTAAGAACCATGCAGATTAGTTTGGAATAGCATTTAGACGAAGCCAACTAATTAGCGTTCATCAGCAACTCATCATCACAGTGTGGACGTAAATAATGTTACGAACGAAGAGATAATATAGATTTAATTTTTCGTTTTAAAATACTTAAGAGTAAAATAGACTGTCCCCAGTTATTAAGTAAGATTAATTTTAATCTACCCCACAACTATCCTCGTCAACCTATAAAACTATAACGTCCCCCATTCCGCAAAACTGTATCAGGATCCAACTCCCCCATCCCCAGAATTTGCAGGCTTCTTAATAATTGCCATGAATCAATAGATATTTTTTCCACAACTCTTCAAAAGTTCAAGCGCCAAGTCCATCAAAACTAACCACCATACTGACTTTTGTAAATTTTTCTCTTGTCATCTTTGTATATTATTATTTACTGTGTTTCTCAAACTACCCACTGTTGTTGAAAGTGTTATTTCTGCACTATTATTGTAATTTTAGTGTCGTTTAATTTTGTTTTTTTTTGCATGCTGTGTCTATCGCATCATATTGTACACTATGCTTGTATCATATTGCTTGTATTATTAGGATAAACAGTGTAACAATTGTAGATAGGCCAATAAATAAATAAATAAATGTTCAGCTATAGCTACGCCAGCACTGCACCCATCCCTAAAAACTCCAAGTGGCAACTACCGACGAATCCTCAGTGACAAAGCGACGAAGACAAAAGGCGACGCGACGAATCGCGAACGTTCCGCGTGTCGCTTTGTGCAGACGTCGTCTTGTCGCTATCTTCGACGCTTCGCCGATGTTTTACTGGCAACATTTGTTTTATTGGATCTTGTTTGATGTTGCCAACTGGAAAAATTTTTTTTGCAAGTTATGGACTTTTGAATTTAAGATTTTGATAATATTTAGTAAATCTTTGATAGAATATAAGCGAGGTAATTATAAACGGCCGTACCACAAAAAAAGATAAACACGTGTTCAACACGAATGCTACCAAAAATAATACTCACTTGTTTTAGCACTAACTTGTCTAGAACAAGTGTGTATTATTTTTGGTAGCATTCGCGTTTAACACGTGTTTATCTTTTTTGTGGTAAGGGTGTATGTGTCTAAGAAACTGAGACTGTATTTAAATGATCAGGGCGATGTGAGAAGACAGCATTATCAATATTGTCATTATTTTAAGGGTCAATATTGAAATTGCAATAATCTGGATTTTTTAGGATAGGTATTTTCTTTTAAGCTTGTGCTGTTTGATTCCAAGAATGCTAGAAACAAAAACCAAACACCATTAAAAATAAACCACCAGAACTAAAACATTCATCGATCTCACAAAAGAAGAAAACACTCGAATAGACATACGACAAAACTCAAACCAAGAATTGTTTCTTAAAAAATCAACACATACGTGTATTTGAGGGACATTATTCATAAATGCAAATACGGGCTTAGCAGCCAGTCCGTGGGGGATTCCCGGGGATCAGGAGGGGGGATCGTGGGGATCGGGGATCGAGGTGGATGGCGCTGCTAAATGACGCGATGCCTTTGCATCTTGGGATTTGTGGATTATTGAATATTTTTAAGTTGAGGGATGTATTTACAATGTGATCGTCGGATTTTTCTTCTTGAATTGAGAGCCTCTGAATGATGTGTTGATTTGGACGACTTTGTTCGAAAGTGTGGTGGTGTCTGGAGATCTTTAAGAGTGACATAAGTAATGGATTTTAACTATATACTCCTAAATGACAAGTTTAAAAATGTAGTTGATGAAATCAGCCCTTTAAACACAAAAATGGTTACTAGATACGAGTTGCACTTCCTAGTATGTCCAATTACTGCCGAGGGTGAGTTTCAAACGCACAACCTCTCCGTTTGGGAGTAAGTGCGATGTTATTGTTTTTAAATTCCATATCCTACACATAATTTCCAGTCAAAATTAAACTCATTTTCTCTAACATCGAAAGGGCACTGGCAGACGCCCATAGAACGCTGGGCTTCAGATTGTATAAGTCGGTACAGATATGAAATTAGTTTGGTGTGATCGAGTATTTCAAGAGTATTTAAATTCATTTTTTATTTGTTTTTGTACGTAATTGGGTTAAAGAGAAATCTTCGTATTTCTGACATTGAGGTTAAGTATGGTGTGAATGATCCAGTGAAGTACAGCCCGACTAATGAGTTCTCAATTTAAAGGTTTTAGTTGCTGTCACCATGATATTCTGTGGAGGTCCAATGAAGTACAGTCCGACTAATGAGTTCTCAATTTAAAGGTTTTAGTTGCTGTCACCATGATATTCTGTGGAGGTCCAATGAAGTACAGTCCGACTAATGAGTTCTCAATTCAAAGGTTTTAGTTGCTGTCGACATGATATTCTGTGGAAGCACGCGCCAGCCAGCATGCACCCGTTTTTGTTTTATTGGTTTTTTCAAAATGTCAACGGCATAATCATTTTATTTCTTATTTATTTCGATTTTTGATTCCAATTCTTAATCTCTAAGATAAATTAGGCAAAGAACAATTAAAATATATTTTTATTTTTGGTTAAGCTTTTATTACTGTACCATATCAAGCCCAAAACTGCCGACGACCTTTGCAATCCCATCACACTTCTTCCTAACTATGCTCTTAGAATAGCCAACATTTTCCTTTAAAGAGTCAAAATCGCCTTGTGACAATCCCGTAGTGAAGCTCCACCAATTTGCCTCCTATAAAGGAACTGCCGACCTTCAGAATCCCTATTATAAGGTGATAGAATGTCGCACGCGCTCCGATAGTTTCTCGGAAGCGTTGTCGAAATTGTACAAGGTTTTAAAAATGGGGAGGATGGTAGATTAGGGGACGAAAATTGGTTGTGTTAAGGAAATACATTGGCAACTGTATTTTCTTGAAGGGTCGTGACAGCGTCTCGGGGATATTGTTTATTATGATATCAATTTACTTGTAGATGTAACATTAAATTGTCAGTTTTGTGTCTAGAGATTTGGTTTCTGAATAATAGGTCTAACTTAACCTAACCAAAAGTGGTTCTCATGAATGGGGACAAAAAGATCCAAATATGGGTAGGAGAGTTCTAGAGACACCAAAAAGTGATCCTGATGACGAAGAAACCGTTGGCCAAGTGTGGTGATTTTAGAAATTTTCTTCTTACCTTTCATCTTAGCGGTCATTTGAAGGTGAACCTCCTGTTTAATCGCGAAAGTTTAGGATTGATAATAATGTAGGTTAAAAGGCCATCGCAAGATTCTACCTACTTTTATAACAAACACGTTATTTTTACCGCAACTGTAACATCGTCAAAAAACCTGCAAGTTTCCTTATAAGGGTTCAGTTTATTTCTTTTGAGATACGAAACCCTGAAAATGGTACTTTACAGTTAATATCTTTATTTTTAGGTAGTGAAGTATTAATATTACGTATTTCCTGACACCGCAAGCCAAGCTTTATTAAATAAAATATCAAAATGACATCGCAACAAGCTCGCTCTGATATCATATGAACACGGCGCAAAACCCACATTATTATCTTTTAGACGCTTTTATTAAAGTTTAAATATTATAAATATAGGAAATCCTGCTGTTTAAAACGCTTTATCGTTTTCAAAATGGTTAGTGTTTAAAACAATATTTAAACAAATGCGATAGTTAATAGATTCTAGACTTTAAGGAGAATGTTTATGATTAAGACTTCATCTACCAGTCTTATCTACGATACTTCATAAAAGATGATCGTAATATTATGAATTTAAGAAGTAAAGACATCATTAACCTTCCATCCGTATTTAACCTCTGCTGTATAAAGTGCTGGTCTCCAAAAACAACTATTCTGTCACCAAAAAACATTATACGGATCGACATCCTTTTCTTGATTTCCTTTAAAAGATATGGGTCCCCCGAGGGAGCTGGTCCCTCGGGGGACCCGGTAAGCAAGACGTAACTTACTAAGCCTTCCGCTGGCCGTCTTTAGCAAAGCTTTGATAGAGCTCTGGGATCTCCAGTGGAATGCACCTTTGACCCGTATACAGCCTTGGGTACTGGCTAGCTTAATGAACTCATAAATAGTTCCAGTAATAAGACTTCAACCGGCCCCAAACTATGGGCTGCCAATGAAAATGTATTATGCCCGGTTCACACTATTCCAGTCCAGTAATCCAGTCCAGTCCAGTCCAGTCCAGACTGGAATATATCGTCTACATTCTTCAAGTCATTCATTAATTCCAGTCATTGTTTACAAAAAACAACAATGCGTGTTCACTGTTCAACGTTTATTCCAGCACTAGATTGGCCATCTACACTATTCAAGTGGCGCTGGAATGGGCGGAACAGGAAAATGGCAGTGGCATTCAAGAGCTGGTTTCGATCGCTGGAGTGGAATAGTGTGAACCGGTCATTACGCATGCAACGGCTACCAGTCCAACATTGAGTTTCTATCATTACTACAATGAATTCCTTTGCTTATAATTCATTGACTATTTAAACCTCTTAACCTTTTCCCTTTCTTACATTTTGCGTCATCTACGAAGGGTATACTTGTTCTTTGCCCCGAATCTGGCTTACAAAGGGACGCATAATCTCTCATAATCAAACACGAAGCGACTTTTTACAGCATATTTCGTTGCCTGAGCAGATTTTTTTAATATTGCCAATGATTAAGGTTGCGTCGATGGGGGAGGAGGGGAGGGGGTATTTATTAAAAAATAACTCAGATGTAAAAGCGGTTTAAATGCGTAAACGAGTAGCGGTTAGCGGTGTCATGTTAGGAGTGGAGAGCGGGCTGTGTTGAATATTGGTAGGTGACCTTATTTTGGTCTTGCTGCAGTTGTGCATTTTATGCTTTATCTCTAACTTTTATTTGCTTACTAGCTTCCGCCCACGTTTTTCGGGATAAAAGGTAGCTTATATGTTATTCCAGACTATAATCTATCTGTGTGCCAAATTTCATCCAAATCCGTTCAGCCGTTTCAGCGTGAAAAAGTAACAAACATACACACTGACCCCCACACACGCACAAACTCGCATTTATAATATTAGTAGGATAATACATTATTAAGTTTTATGCTTGCATGAAGAGATCGTGGAGACTCAGTCATAACTGCTTACCTATACTATTTTTTCAACCCTTAACTACCTACCCGCGGTCTCACAGACACCAGCGTTATTATTTTGGTGAATAACTAAGTATGTGCGCATTTTTACATTCCGTGCGTCCATGTACACTCGACGCCATTTACGGTCGACCACTTTTCACCCTTATGTTCTTAGTAATAAGGGCGAAAAGTGGTCGACCGTAAATGGCGTCGAGTGTGCCTTCTCCCCGCCACCCGCAGAGCCGCACCTGCACATGTCAAAGTCGCACGTGCGCGCGTTTACTTTTGGTGAGTATAAAACTTTTTTTCAGCGGTCTGTGAGACCGCGGGTAGGTAGTTACGTCACTTTTTTTCGTCTATTTTTTTATTGTTTTAGTAAAAACTTGTGTTTTGTGATATAATTATTGCATGCTGCTTGAAGATTGACCCTTTAGATGAACAGGACCTACCCAATGGAGACTGTAGTGATGTGGATCTTGATATACGAGATGGTTTTATGCTGAAGGAAGTTCGCGAATGGACATGAAAAAGTATAAAATTGATAGCTTGCAATTTTGGTGAAATAAGTGTATTTTTATTGAAATTTATATTTGTTTGCATGAGTTGATTATTTAATTTTTAGAAATGAGTAAGAAAAACTTGGAAATTTATGTTCCTTTGAATCTAGAACTCATTTTCCAAACATGCTGGTATTTTTTATTTTTTCTCATTATGTATGAAGACATTTTGATTTATTTAATAAATGTTGTTGATTTTTTATGTTTCTATAATTTTAATATAAATATAAAACCGATTAAATTAATTTTTTTTATTTAATTTGCCTCTCTCTTTAATACTTTTTTTTTTCTAGAGCAATATATTGCCGACGTAGGTAGTTACGTGACTCAAATAGGGGGTAGGTAGCTAAGGGTTAAGTTGCTAAGTCCCGTAGGTACGGAATGTTTATTGAAGCGCTACTCTGTAATCTTTAACCAACTTACAAGTTTTGTTAAGGTGCGTTTCCACTGACGCGGATGTGGGCAGAGTGGAGAGGAGCGGATGAAGTAAAGATTTCCAGCACTGTGATTGGCCAATTCAGTATTGGCCAATCACAGTGCTCGAAATCTCTACTTCACATCGTTGCATGCGAGAAAGAGACACTGTTGGTTAAATGTTATAACCAACAGTGTCTCTTTCTCGCATGCAACCACATTTGTACGCCTCCTGGCATAACATAGCGTCCTATCTTTTAAACATAAGAACTGTACTCTTTCTTCTACCTATGTTAAACAAATAATAAATGATTTGATTTGATTTGATTTGACATCAGTGGAAACAGTGTGATTTGCCAATTTACGGTCAGCTCCTCTCCGCTCCGCCCTGCTCCGCGCCAGTGGAAACGCAACTTTTATCTTGACCAGTGATAGCTATAAATATTGTAGAAGTAATGGTCAATTTATACCACGTCGACTGCAGCCTTTAGTAAGCCACTTTGACTAGCCACAATTGTTGGTATAGATATCGTCACCGAATAATTTAAGTTTTTTTATTACTTGGATCAGGAGTGGCGGCTAAGTGTGCAGTGGCGTTCTAGCAGTAGCAGCCCTGACTAAGACATGTGACTTCCACTAACCTGCACTAAGTCCATGTGGTGAACTATGGCCCATTCCTTCTCACAGAGAGGAGGCCCATAACCCATCAGTAGGAAAATTAAAGGCTAACTAGTAGTCGTTCCCATTAACCGATCTATCGGTTTTTTACCCTACTATCTATGTTAAAAATCTATCTCTAGAAAGAGCCGGAAGATCGCTTATTGGGGACGGTCAATTATATCATTTGGAGATCTAGGTAATTTTAGGATAATCTGTTTTCGTCAGCCTTTGCGTGAAGAAATTCTCGATGATGGCACCTTACCCGCTTTCTCTCAATACTTAACCCTCTGGTATAAACAAACCCCAGCTATGCGTGAGCCTTGTCAAAGAGCCCGACGCCGCGATATTGAACATTTTTGTACCGACTGATTAAAATAATGTTTGTAATTTTGTGATACTTCTCCCTTCATTGTCTCTTTGATGTTGCTGTGTTTTTGATGAAATTTAAAATGGTTTACTGGTGAAAATTTCTAGATTATCTTTGGGTGTAACTAGATAAGAGACCTTTCCTCTCGAGAGAGAGATCCTTTCGTGTCAGTGGGTGTTAAAAATAAGTAGCAGCTTCTTTTTATGATCCTCCTTTTAATCTATGATACTAAGATAGTTTTTCTGCTTTATTAACAAAATATCTACTGCATGTATTACGTTGATGTTTACTTTTTTTTTGTAGCTGTTGCTCAGGAATTTGTCTGCGTGAAAAAGGATGAAAAGTAGCTTATGTGCTTCTTCAGATCCTAGGCTACTTTTTTGTCAAATTTCATCCAATTCCGTCCAGCCGTTTCAGCGTAAAGGAGTAACAAACACACACCTATAAACTTTCGCAGTTTTATTTTGTGTGATATCTGCTGACTATAGTTATAGATAGACTGAGCTCAAACTTCATTACATACCTTTACGTGTGCTCACACCCTACCCCTCATAACGTAAGAGTATCAATAAAAGCACTCAAAAATAAATAAAGTGCGACAAAATCAGTTTTCCGACCGACACCGTCACTTATTGGATTTGTTCCGCCACCGGAGCTCATCTATCTGTAAATAAGGCCAATAGTGGGCAAATCGAATTCCTTCTTCAACTAGGAGGTATCGGTAACTTTGGATTACCATAATGGAAAAGTTTGTAGTGCCGAGGTACTGAATTTTGTGGTAATTTGGGAGTAGTAATTATTAAGTAGTTAGGTATAGATTGCCTAATCAAAGTTGCACGCCCCTCTATTAAATTCGTACAGATTGTACTTTTGACATCATAGTCTACTATTCACAGATTCTACATTTGACAGTTTCTACATTTGACAGTTTCTACATTTGATAGATTCTACATTTGACAGATTCTACATTTGACAGATTCTATATTTGACAGATTAGATTTGACAGATATTTGAGAGATTTTGAAAAAGTGAGACAAGTAAGGGACACCTTGTGGAATTTCAAATAAATTGTCTATACTAATAAGTCAAATGTGTACGTGACAAGCGGAGCTCAGTGGTTAAAGCGACGACATAATATGGCAGAGGTCGCGGGTTCAAATCCCGGCCGTGCCAAACGACAAATTCAATTAGCGCACACGCAGTAAGCAAGCATATTATGTGATCAACGATTCTTTATTCCGTTTTTAGGGTTCCGTAGTAAAACTAGGAACCCTTATAGTTTCGTCATGTCCGTCTGTCCGTCTGTCTGTCTGTCTGTCTGTCTGTCCGTCTGTCACACCCTCGTAAAATCTACAGTTCATAACCAATGTGTATGAATTTTTACAGGTAGATGTTTTCTACTCTACACTCGCGACTTGAAGACACCCACACTGTAACTGTAGGGGAACACCCACTCGGGCATTCCACTGTAAGATTCCATTCTTTGTAAGAGAAGCTTCTGTTCTTCAATAGGATAGTTACAAGGTAATAATATTTTTATACACGAGTTACAAAGTTCATGGTACGCCATAACATTTTTGATGGCGTTGACCATACCTTGTATGAAGTAATCCCCTTTCCCTTTTATTTCTCTAACTCGGACGGAATGTTAAGCAGATGTACTTAGGACAGAGGTATTTTTCAAGTTGTATCTAGGTAATAAAGTAAGGAATTATGAGAAAAATAAGTCTAATACTTTCATAGTGCAAAGTTAGGAGAGGTAGGTCACAGTGGAATATCTCGGTCAAATCTGAGCTTCAGCATCTTAACCTAAACCTTACAGAATACTACAGCCAAACAAAGCTACTTACAACGTAACATAGAAAAAACCGGGCAAGAGCGTGTCGGAATCGGAACACGCACAGTCTACTAGGGCTCCGTAGCAAGAAGTATTTTAGTTTTCCGACCGCAAATACATTATACCTAAATTTGTATTTCATAATATTATTATAAAATACAAAGTTATTTATGCGGTTGTCAAACTCAATACTAAAAATAGTGAATATTTCAAAAAGTTATTGACGCATCTTTTTCAAACCAATTTAAATCGAAAGTATTTTGATGCTATGAGCTTGATTTATTATTCAGATTTTTTGATAACGCGGTTGGAAAATGACAGGAGGGGAGGGGGGGACATTGTTAACGACTTTCAGAGCTCCTAGTTCACTACTAAGTACACTACCTACGAAGTTTCATACAAATTGGTTATGAACTGTAGATTTGACGAGGGTGTGACAGACGGACATGACGAACCTATTAGTTTTACTACGGAACCGTAAGCATAAACAGGAATTAAATAAACAAATGAAACAATACGATTGAACAACAAAGTTGCTGAAAGTATACAGGATTTGTAACACACAATATGTCAAATAAAACACGTGAATGCGTTGCAGAAAGTGAACTGAACAAGTTGGAACTGGGACAAACTGTTCCTACATAGGACGAACTGTTGCTAGGAGTGGACGTAACTTTTGTATGCATGGGTCAAATGGGCTGTGTATGGGGAAAACTGTATGAATGAGCATGTATTGAGGACAACGTATTATTTATTTCGTAAAGAATTGCACCTATACCGTGAATTTGTTTGATAACTGACTTCAGTATTATGTGGTTTATTTTCGTTAAAGCATTTGTAGTCACCTAATAAAAGTCAAAAACTCCATAACTTAGTTTTAAAATCATTGTATTAGATTAATTAGCCAACACTTCAACAACAAATATACCTAGTGGTGCCAATTCAGCTGCACATCGCACTAAACTAATACGGTAGTGGCCTACTATTAAAAAAGTACAAATAAAATATTTTATTTCAAAGAAGGAATAGGCACAACAAAAAAGTAAAAGCAAAAATTTTGTTGAGTTATGTGAACATAAATGTATGGAACAGCTGATTCTTTTTTCGCGATTTCAGGGTTGGTCCCATGGATACCGCTGACCCGGAACATAAAGGGCAAAGGAAGGAACACGGGTGGGTTTTAGTCAGTAAGAGTCTGACACTCCCTTCCGCTCCACCCTAGAGCGGGAGGGGTCATTTGATGATTTCCCATCCTCAAAAAAAAAAAAAGGGTTGGTCCCATAATAAAAGTTGTTCATAATGATGAGTAGAATGACCCCTTAAAATATTTCCACTGTCTAACCTGCCACCCTGTATAATGCTTAGTAATATACGCGCTTGTAAACATAACCCTTTTAGAAGATGTTACTACATCGTCAAACCAAGTATGACAGTACAAGTTAGAGCTAAAATCATAAGCTTACTTGTGACGCTTGTCCGTCATCCGTGTAACCTATTTAGGGGTTGAAACTAGTCCGGGCCTGCGACATCAAATATTTATGAGGGATGCCGAGGGAGGCAACCAGAGGCAACGCACGGGCCGAGTTTTAAGGGAGAAATTGTGATTTTTAATTATTCTGTTGCTGTTTTTTTAGTTCTAGTGGGGGTGAAATATACCGTTGGGGGTGAAAGATCTGATACTAAAAATGAAATATAACTACATTATTTGTTATGACTCTTTCTTCTCTTAAAGAAATTGATGAGCTTTGGGCTTTTATAATACACACCCACAGATATTACCTCAAACAACACTGTTTAGAAGCTTTAGCAAAATATGAGTTACTTTTTCACTCACATTCCGACAGCATTTACATAACTCCCTCATCAATTTCCCTTCCTACACATAGAATTCCGACGCACACACACAAATTCACACAATATGATTAATTTGCCCGTTGTAATGTCGCGTCATAACGTTGTATTAGCATACGTCAGTCCGTCGTGTGCCGACAATCTATTAAACGAAAAAACTGCCCCCGTCGTGGATACGCATACAATATTTATGAGATATTCTGCCAGCGAGATGAGATATGGTTTATGTTGTGAGCGGAAGGCGTTTTGTGCTTAAAGATGTAATTTAAAAGCTGTAATCTCAGATCATAGAAACAAGGAGATGTGCCAAGACGCTATCGAGCTTGATGCCTGATCTTGAGCAAATTGCTCAAATTAAAAACGTACGCGCTGGCGACGAACCGAACAGGATCGATGGTATAAATACAGTGTTTTAGTTTAGTGCTAGTGTTGAGTTACGATTAACAGTGTTAGATTGAGGGTGTGCGGAATATTCAATGCGTGGGAGATCTTTTTATTCACAAGAAGCGCTTAATTATGCGCGTAATTGTGTCGAAAAATGTACTAAAAGTGGCATCAGTTGTTCCCGTACTAATTTGCTATGATGGCATATCTCCTTGTTTCTATGATCTGAGGCTGTAATGGACTTACCGTCAGAGTTTCAGTTGTATTTGTCATGGATAGAGTCCATTTATTTGGTCGTCGTACAGCAATAGTGCTACAGTCATGCAGCAATAATGACATTTTTAATAATTTTTGACATTTTTAATAATCTTTGACATTTTTAATATATTTTTTTTAAGTTTTTAACAAATAGCTATTTGCAAAATTATATTTTTTTTTCATATTTTTATTAATATTATTACTTATTAGATATCTTTAATTTAATTTATTGTTTTATGTTTTATGCTAATTTATATTCAGACACAATGTAAATTGTTATTGAATAAATGAAATTGAAATTGAAATAGTCAAGTCTTACACAAATGACGCATCAATAGCATTATACTCTATGCTTGAGTGAGCATGGTCACTACTACCGAAGAGTAGCGTTACTTAGCTGTGATGTGGAGTTACTTCGCCAGTCGGGCTGCCCCAGATTTGAGCAAGATATCCCACTGTGTCCTGCCTCTCCTTGCATGCATGAGTATGATAAAAAATCCCAGCTGTCGTGCCAATATGTTGCGACAATCATCACAACCAGTTGTTTTTTTTAGGATATTTATTATGGGATAACGGCGAATATGCTCTTGATTTTGGCTCAATTTCCAAATTTCGCTCCAAAATTGACAAAATAATTCAGTGTTCTAGTTCGCCAAAGTCTTTTAACTTGGACCCCTCAGTGGAAGCGGTCTCGGATTAAAGTTGGGTCGGACACGATCCGTCTCGGGAGTCATGATCCATAACTAAATCTACCGAGTTGACTGAAACCTGCCCAGTTTAGTACTTGGAGCTAGATTATTTGGTAAAACTTGGTGTGATTTTTCGATTTAACTAAGTTAACTTTATTAATTTGACTTTTAGTAATTGAGGTAGACTTACTTTCTAAAGTTTTCAGACAAAACAGATCATATTATTAATTATTGAAAAACTTCTTTGTCTAGCTTGAGTTTATAAAATAATGATATAAAATAGGATGGAAAAATAATAATAAAAAAACCTGCCTTCAAAAATATGTATTTAACGTTGTGTGAAACAGTTTCTGAAGCCTTTGATTTTAGATTTGGTTTGATGTAGGTACCTAGGCTTTAACTTTTTTTTTTTTTCTATTTTGAGTGACATACATAAATACACGCGATTACTGCAATAGCGTGAACATTTTGTTGTAAATTATTACATCGTCAACATAGACAAATTGAACTAAATACCGTTTATTGAATCTGGTTAAAAAGCTACTCAACCAGAGTTAATAAAAATACGGGACCACAGCGCAAGCTTTCCTACTAAAAAAAGTCTACGGGTAGGTACCTTATACAAATAACACATAATAATTCTCCTTTATACACACCACACCCTTATGCCGTCAACTTGAAGAATATGGGTACGCAAAAAATTAACAAAGTAAGGTCCACAAAATAAAAGGAAGGGTCCGGGTGCCGTATTAATATTATTATTATGCTTTCAAGCTGCATTTACACCGTAGTGTAGCACTGGTCAGGTGTGAGTGACAAAAATTAAATATTTCGTTGGTATTTTGGTGGTATTTTGGTGGTTTAGATTTTGCGTCGGAGCCAAAAAGAAGTTACTAGTTGGAATGATGTATGACTGTCTATAAAAAGAAATACTGTCTATATTTTGATTAACAATCAACTGAAGCAAACTAGAGTCTTAAAAAATATTTAATTTAAATTAATTATGCTTTCAGAGACCAGACGTATGTAGTTTGTATGTCATTAATTATTATCAAATTCCTTTCCGACTTCTTTAGGAACCTTTAAATGCCTTATGCCTTACAGATACATTTATATATATATATATATATAAACATACGAGGCACAAATCACTAACTTTATTCAGTTAGGAAAAACCCTTTCTAAAACATACTAAATTCAGCGACACAATCGAAATGCAGTCATATCCATTACCGCCGCAACATTCACGCACAAGCTACACAACCGTGTAACCGCGTCCATGTATAGGCACCTCGTATTTTACGTCCGATGTCCTCGGTTGCTGGTTGTAACAAGCCTGCGCTGTGCCGATAAAAAAATAACTGTTCTCGTGGAACAGTTATTTCACGCTGTATGTTGTTTTTGTAGCAGTTCCCGCGTTATTAGGTATGCGATGCGATATTTTGACGCACTATGCAGAAAATTAAGGTGGGATGATGGGAGATTTATTGGTGATTTTTCATGTATTTTTTTATGATAGTAAATATAAAATTGTAACTGTAGTCTGATTAAGAAAAGATACCTGTCTCACAGGTACATCTTTTCGTAATAATGTCCCCTTTTTCTGTATTTTCTTTTTCTATTTTCATAATTTTAATGTGTTTTATTTTTTGTTTCAGGTAAGTTATCATTTCTCAACAGCCGTTTATCAAGAAAATAAACGTGTAAGTACACGCACCTCTGACAAAAAATTTAAAAAAAATCAATATCATGTTCAGACGGAACATAAACGCAACGAATTTTAAATTTGTGAAATAAATCTGCAAGCAAAAACTGCATAAAATATTTGCCAAAGTTAATCGCACCATGTTCGTATTATTTATTTTTATATCGTTAATAATTTATATGGGTTAAATAGGGGTTGAAATGATACTCAACCCTTTCGGTATGGATATGGACTAATTTAAATTAAGTTATTCTAATTTTTATCTAACAAAAGCCTGATCAAGGAAATCTACGCCGAATAAGTCAAAAAGGATAGTCAAGACGTATTTTTAGCTTTCTTACTCAGCAGAACATTATAGAGTTAAATCTTATGCACGTCGTATTTTCCACTTAGGAAAATACGACGGCCTTACCATGTTTAACATGAATCAAACAATGGAACCTCTTCTGGTCTTCATCTGATATACCTAGTGAGATAGGTTCGCCTCACAAAATCGCGTAGTCATCAGTCGGTAGCCGACATGACTTCATTAAGCCACTCGGACAAGCTCGGGCGCACTCGGTTTTACCCGAACATGGACAAAGATTAAGCATTCGAGCAATTTTTTTATAGAATTTATGACAGGAAAATATGGCTTATTATGAGCTTAGTAATAATGTTTTTTTTAGAAGACTATTTTTTTAACAATGTTTTATGTAATTATGGTTTTGACTTTTTTTTTAATATGCGCTATCCCACTGCTGGGGAAGGTCAAGTCTTCTACGTATCTCCCTGTATTACCTAAAATCATAAATCATGGCACTAACATTCCCATTTTCGTGTTGGTAGTGAGGCTGACTGTCCAACGATAAATTTTCTCCAAAGCAACAGGTACAACTTAATAAATTCAGATCCAAAGACACCTAAACAATAAAAAAACATCTTTATTTCCATGGTACAAGTCAAATAATCGAAGTCCCATATTCCCGTAGTACACCTCCAGTTATTAAGGCCAGCGTACACGACACTGCCCTCCGATGCAATCGAGCATTACATGTACTCGCTGGGGACGGTTGATTGGCTGCCGGTGACGTCATGCGCTCGTGTGTGCCCGCCGTGACGCATGCGGCTAAATTAAATGTTATGGAGTTTGTGTCTGGTTGCACTTAGGGGTTGAAACTGACTCGTTTTCCTAGTGCATGTTTGTACTGACTATTGACCGACAACCATTAAAGATATAAACTTGAAGAAAATAATACCTAATAGTGTAATGGTCATACTACGAGTGGATGATTTTAAGTTTGAAGTTTTTATTTTGTGGTCGTGGACAACAGCTAGTTTCTAATATTAAAAAGTCATCATTTTTATCTCACGCAAATTGAAAAATTTTAATTTTGCCCGCCCACAAAATATTTAAAACAGCCAAATATTTTTAAAATGTTTCCAACTATGAAATATGGCGCAAAAACATTATACCGCATTATTCATACTTATCATTGTTGCGAAAAACAAAATTTCTCTTCAGCCATACTTCGTATTTCAAACAATTTTCACTCTTATGTCGCAAAACTTAAGGTATTTCATACATTTTATCAGTTGAAAATATACTTTTGTGCAGACCCTCCTCTGAGCATCCCGCAAATGAGAGTTGTCACCTGTGATACGTAAAAATAGAAATATGTAGCGACAGCGGAAAAGTTTTACAAAGTTTCTTTTTGTCACATTATTTTTGCATTACCAGTAAAATAAGAAGAAAAATAAATTGCTGGTTTTGTTACTAGTTGCCTGTAAATCAACATCATCATAATCATAATAATTTATTTTCAGGTAACAACGACCCAAACAAACGTAAAAGACTGGCTACAAGTAAAAAACCAGACTGCGTTTAAAAAATATACCATAATAACATTTTTAATTTTTAATACTGTAATGTCAGCCAACGCTACAAGTTAATAAGGCCGTCAAAAAAGTTCATTCATCCATTATTCGAGGAAAATTATGAAAGCATTATTACAGGAAGCTCCCATATTGCAAAAACCTATCTTAAAAAAGCTCTATTTGCGCAACGTTCAATTTCAGTGTAATAAGTGGAGTTGATAACACTTTACATTTTTACTTAACAACGAAAAAATATTTTTTTCTCTTTTATCTATTTTACACACGTTACCAACATCTTTCTATGCATTGTGAAGTTGATTACATTTTTATTTAACACCTATTCCACTTTTTTGACGGCAAGCATTTTTTTGCTAACCATCCTTTGTAAGCGGGCATTATGTAAATTGTCCATTACAAGCAATGAGCTGCACATTTATGCGTAGAAGTTTGACAACAGCCGGTGAATGTGAGGTGAAACAGATTGTTGAGGGGTTGAAATACGCGTCTGAGGGCTTTTGGGGGTAGAATTATTGTTAACGGAGAGATTGAATCAAAAGTTTTTTGTTTACACTCGTGTGTATATCTACGGATATTGTTGTAATAGTATGAATCTATGTCGACCGCTGGTTAATTTTACAATTCCTTTCCTTACTGAAAAAGACTTTATTACTTCTTCAGGTAGGTACCTACCAAGTTAGTTTTCTGCTAAATATTATCCAAATTAGTCGAATAGATTTATCATAAAAACGAGATAGACTAATTAGATTTACAAGGAAGGCTGCACATTATAAAATATGTTGTAATGCATTATCCATTTGAAAAATAGGTATAAATAAACAAAGATGAGTACAAAAGAGTGTAATTTGTATCGCTCAAAATGAGTCAAATACCAATAAGCCATATATTTCAGTTACGTGAAGACAATGCGGCAAATGTGGAACCAACGAATGCAATTTAATTTCGGCGACAGACTTTAAGTAGCGTAAATAACTCGGGATTTTGTCTTTCCACGTCCTGAATGTACCTATATTCAACCCTAGGTTTCAACCCCAGACTTCCAAAAATAAAAAGTCAATGCAAAAGTGATGACGTTTCAACACTCTCAACATTCTGCTGCTTCATTACAAATACATTTGCACCTTTTTGTATACCATACAAAAATAACCCTTATATTTATCTGAATAAAGTCCACTTCAACCGCAATTTATCCTTTGTATCTCGTACAGTAGGCAAAGTTACTTTTACAGTTGGATTACACAAAAATGCACTTTATTTCGGTAACGTTTTAAGGGTAGATTAAGTTGTTACAGCTCAGTATATTCGGTGCCTCATCACATACTTGTCTGTATGTCTGTCTGCATGACAAATTGTTACTAGGGAACGATTAATGTTATTATGACGCTTTGTAGATTTATGATCTGATGTGAGATAATAGAAGTTGATATATGGCGTTTTGAGTGTACGCACGTTATACCTACTCCTATTTCAATATAGGTAATATACGTTCGTCGGCTAAACTAGCAAACCTCTTACCTAAGTGCGTTTTTGGATGAAAATTATGTCATTTGATAGGGAATTTCAAAGGGCATCGTCTTGAAAATTCCGGAATCATATAAAAAAAAATCCTAGTTTAGCCGACGATGTTGTTTTATTAACCTCATGTCAAATTATTTGATTAGCTTTGGTTGACCAATCACAAGGACTGACAAGTTGATTACAGTCGATTACAATTAAATAGGCTTTCAGAAACTGGAGGTAAGCTGATGATACTGATTTAACATTCGTTTACAATTTAATGGATCTTCGAGTGATTTCTATATTTTAACCATATCAATAAACATAATTCATCAACTAATATACTGTATTTCATAATTTAAGGAACCATGTCTTTAAGCTTTTCAATCAAAACTTCAATGGCGGTAGTTTTTCTAACTCTGACGTTCCCCAACTTGATGATGATCGTTCTGATTCAGTTGATGCAGGGGTTCCTGTTTCCGAATCTTCGTCAGTCAACTGTACGTTGTAGTCGTAAAAGAAATGGAAATTGTAAGGCCGTTCCTGACCCGTACCGTTGGCACAGCGGTAATCTGCGATCTTCGTAAACACTGCCGGACAGATAGATCAATAGGTTATAAATAATTTTACTCACGGATCCTCAAAAAAGCCTCACCAAGTTCTAACTGGTAAAATGCTGTAAATCATCAAGTTAGCGTTAGCCGTTATTGTTGTTGGACACAAAAACAACAAACAATTATAATAATTATAATGAAATGATATTTGATAGCAGATTGAATTGCAAAGGCTTTAGAAGCCGGGGTCACGCTTGCCTTGTAGGTGAAAATGGCTTCTAAATCAGTAGCAGAGACTAGCCTACATAAATGTTAATTTAGACAGAGCTGACTGACGTGAGACGGACTACTAGCAGATTTGTTTTTCCGATGTTATGAGTGGTACAATAACAAAGTCACTCTGTACTTACTCATCGAACCGTTATTGTAAATTAGGAAAGAATTTCTCTTTTCTACTCGATTGTAACCAACATAGATAGAAAGAAGAAATGAGTTACAGTGTTCCTAGACTTAACGTAAGCTTTTGACATAGTCTTTGTGCCCTACCTGATAGAAAAACTGGAGAGAATCGGGGTAATTCTTCCTTTGGTAACTGTACTATCTTTCCAATAGAATGCAACGAGTCAAAATAGACAGCTGAATTAGTGATGAGGTGTTTGTCAGCTACGGTGTCCCACAGGGAAGCATTCTCGGTCCTGCGCTATTCCCGGTCTACATTAATGACCAGTGTCACCGTTGACGCCACTACTCTCTTCTTTGGCGGTGATAGTTGGAAAGATGTATTTAACAGTGCGCAGATTGAATTTAATGAGGTTTGCGGCACCTCAATTAATATTATTATTTTCTTATAATGTCTCTAACCGAATTATGGACTTAATATGCCCAATAGAAGCCACTTTGTCATTGGATACACGCGAAACTGACAGTCTTAATAATATTTTCTTTAGTGAATGGGAGAAAACGTAATATCTACTTGTGCCATCCTGGCAGTTCCTATAGTGCATCATGCAAAGGCTCTTGAAGGTCCTCCTGGCTCGCTGGTAAGCTCCACAGATCCACTTGATGGTAGGATCTCGCCATTTCTTGCGCATATCTTCTGGACATTTTGTGCACTTACGATGCCATTTTCGCCTAAAATTAAACAACGACATTTTGAAGAAAGTTTTCAGCTTTGTGTCGATACAGCATTTAACACAGATGAAGACAAGTGTAAAAGATAGAGCAACTTCATTAAAAAGAATGCACATCTCAACATTTAAAAAATCAGTTCCGTCAAAATAATGCTAATAATATGACGACACTCGGTAAGATGTAGTGATAAATGGCAACATTGAATTGATTTTTTCGACATGCTACACCGACTACGCCGATTTTTAGTGCCGACTTAGGAAGTTTGGGTGTTACAAATCGTAATATTCAATCTTAAAAGTTTCTGTAAGGGTGATTTTACAGTCGCGCTGACCGTCAGCGTGGGGGCCAGCGCGGCTCGTAAGCCATACAATCGTACGCGTCTCGTACGCGTCTCACTATGGAACGGTACAAGACACGTCTATCCCGTGGCCCGCGCCGCTTACCATCCGCGCCGGCGCGACTGTGAACTCAAATCACTGTAAGCTCTTCTACCATCACTCTAAAATAATATTTCTACATTAAATATCTCTTCATACCATCCTGTGCGTTCGACAGTGGACTTGGGCGCTCGGTCCTTTTTCTTACGTCTCTTTTCATCAGTATCCGAAGAAGATGTTCCCGAAATTGACTGTTGCAAGGACTCATGATCTGTATCTCCTCCTGTTTGTCCGTCTGTTGACAAGTAAGATCTTTAATATAATTTGTAAAATGTCAATAAAGTAGTACTTACGCCGAGCCTATGTTCCTTTAGTAGAATATTACAAAATGTGCATATACACAAGGGCTTTGAAAAAAGGCTTTGACATGATCAATGTGGTCATGTTGCCGGTGAACTAAACGCGATCGATGATTTACATAACGTGTTTTAGTTTAGTGTAAGTGACGAGTGACGGATATCAGTATTAGATTGATTACGGCATTTTTAATGTGTGGAAGATCTCTAATTTACAAAGAAGCTATTGTAGTTGTGACACACTGCTTCAAAAGTGGCGACAACGGTTCTCGTGGTAATTTGCTATGATAACATATTATCTCCTTGTTTCTATGATCAGAGGTTATCTCCCAAATCTATATACCTATATTACCAAATCTGTAATATTCTGAAGGCATACGTACCAGGTTGACGTTTCCCACTGGATGATGTGGACTCAGATTTCCCGCCTTTTGCTTGTCGCCTGGTTTCTACTCCTTTAAATTTATTCTCATGTTCATCTATTAACGTCTCGTTGAATACGAAGCTGCTTGCGATCTCCGCTATAAAAGAGAAATGTCATTACTTGTTTCATAATGAAACAAGTACTAAAAATATTGGGTTGGTCTTCTATTCCAAAATATCGTAATCTACAACTTTTTATTGAGTGTGTACATATTAATAATATCATCATCGTTACGATAGCTTGTAGTAACCAGGAAAAGCCTTATCCGCATTTTGCGAGGTGTGCGCCGCGCACGGCTCGCGACCTTTGACTGGTTTTTGCAGTAAAAACTAGTTTTAACCGGTTAAGAGTTTTGACTGTGACATAATAGTTGATCTGTTGAGCAACTTGATTCAGGTCAAAATCAATTGTGTCTGTCAATTGTAACAGATGAAGGAATCAAAAACCGTCCTCGTGAATCAGTCTATCTATTAGTGAAACAAGTAGGAGAATTTTCTGCTTCTGTCGAATCGCAAATTGTCAATGTAGCACAGAAAGCTGCAAAACTTAAATGAGACTGGACAGACCATGTCTGTCGAATGCTAGATAAGCTATGGGTCCAAATAGCATGAGAATAAAGCTTTGACATATCCAGACGGAGTCATGGTAGGCCGAGGTGATGAAGTGAAGCCTGGGATGTCTGCCTCACAAATTGACGGAGAAATTGAATGAATAGAGGTGAAACCTTTGTCCTTGAAAGGCACGGTATGGGCTAACCAAAAATACTCAATTTATATCAAGCTTGTTAACACCAAGACTTTGCAGTAACCAGGAAAACTTACCTAAAATCAATACAAGTATAAATTGAGGCACTCCACGCACCATGGCTTCACGTCAATCATTTTATTTCCCTTCATAAAACACGTGTAGGAACCCATAAAACCACTGCCATGGCAAATTTATATCCATTCGATTTGATTTTTTTACGATTCGTCGATAGGTACGTGTAATTTTGCTTTGTTTTATTAGGTATATATTTTTATTGGGTGTTCCGAGAATGTAGTTCTAGAATAGAAATTATGTAACAAAAAACAAAATAGTAATCTTTTCAATGTATAACATAATTAATTTATGTATAACTGTATGAAGTATAATTTTAATGGTTTTTAGGGGCGTTTGTCATATCCAAGATACTGATTTATGGATTAATTTAATATTTTTACTGTTCAGAGTTTTGATACTGAGTGAGCCTTAGATCCAAAGACTCTTAAGTACCTACAAGAATGCATTCAGAAAGTTTGATTTACTTCCGAAAAGAAAACTAACGCAAGTTAATGAAGTAAATAAACACTTCACTGATTTGATATTCAATTATAACAAATGCACGACTCAGAACTATTCCTTAACTGAACCTTATCATCAAGGTTCGAATATCACAGAAATTATCATATTTAAAATGGAAATTTTCATTAAAACGCAAGCTATACTCAGACGGTTTTACTTCAATGCTAAGTTTCAAATTATGTTCCCGGGTGATATCATGAGAAGTTAAAACTGTTTTCACTTAGAATATAACTGCTGAAACTTAATAAGATCTGGAAAATCTGTCATTTTGCACGCTATGCCCTTTCCTTAATTTTGTTTTCTCACTCGCTTGCCTGGCCTGTCTATTTTGCCTATCTATTCTTTCGAGAACTACTAATTTGTTTGCGAATGTTCGAGGGAGAATGTCACGGTGAGATTCTCCGAACGTTCGCAAACAAATTGGCAGATCTTGCGGTGATATCACATGGTGAGTCGGTAAAGAGTCGGCGAGTTAGGCCTGATTTGAAGTGAAACGGATATTAGGTGAAGGGAATAACGCTACATAAATTTTGTTTTTGAGATCACTTCATTAAAAATAATGGTCTTATATTAGAGAGTATATTCAAATAACGTATTTATACGCGACTCCATCTGCGTAGAAGTCGGAAAACAACATAATGTCGTTATTTTCTTCATAAAATCTTTCCCCTTTCGCTTTCCTCTTTGCACCTCTTTAGTAATGGAATTTCAGAAAATCCCTCCTTTTTTAGTATTCAATAATAGGCTTCCATCTCTCCTAATATTAAGCGATGATGCGGTCTACGATGGAGCACGCTTGCCAAAAAGAAACCGATTCACTTGTCAGAAAATTATATTGGTGGTTACATTGTTATAGATATATGTTAGAGATTATTTGTGATTTATCAAGTATTTATGAATATGTGCAGGTAGGTATCCAACAAAAAAGGGATTTTATTATAAAATAACACAATTTAGGCAAGACTAGACTTTTATTTTTGTGACTCGAAAAACTAGTTGCTCATTCCAAAAGAAATTACCGATGGAGAAGAATGAGCAAGAAACTCCATGGTTTATTTTATACATATTGTTTGCATTATGATATACACAAATTAAATTTAGTCATAACCATTGTAAAACATGTAGGTAGAAAAACCAGAATATTCCGACATAATATAACTAGATCATTTAGACAATCATTTTCATTTAAATTAGCAATTATAAAATGAGGATACCCAAAGCATAGCAATATAGCAATACAGATATAAAGATATTAAATTAACATAATTTTAGAGAATAATAACACTGTACTTAACTCAAGTGGCACCTCGTAGACACTACTTCACAAAAACGATGATTAGAATAAAAGGTCCTCAACTAGCCGATCACCTGGCTTTTATACCCTACCCACCATAATAATGGTGTCAAACATTATGCCGCCCTTTTGAACCAATCATATATTTTTACCGAATAACATTTAATATTGATAAACTTAATGAAATCTAATTTGTTAGAACTGTTCTAAAACATTAAAGGATAATTAATGTATTTTTAAATCAATATATCTGTTATCTTTAAGCAAATTCGATAAAACATAACATCAACTGAGTTTGCTATATTTATCATTTGAAACAAATAATGATATCAAAATAGGATATTAAATCTGAGAAATATTTAACTGCAATTATTGATCAATTAATACAATTAAACTTAATGACACAGTAAAATAAGTTTTTATATTTTATTTTGGCAAAATCACAATGTAGGTTTAGTTCGGAAATGAAATCTTTCTTCTAAAAATGCTTATATTTATAAAATAATTAATGAAATACAAGATTAAAATTATCTGAATCCGATACACTCGTGACTTGAAGATTGTTACTGTCGGGAAACACCCACTCGGGCAGCGCATTCCACTGTTTGGCGGTTTTCACAATAAAAGTAGAATCAAAGCTCTTCGTTCCAGTTATTTATTATTAGAAGTAAAATGACTAACTTATATGATGAAACAGCTAGTAAAGTGATAATAATGTTTCAGTTAACATTTGGTCAACAATCTTTATTTGCAACTTAATCCGTTTAAACTTGTTTTATTATAATGTGTAGTAATCGCGAAAACCTAAGACATTACTTTATTTTCATTTTACATCAGTAATTTGTAGACATACTTTAATCTGCACTATACCTTCTTAAAACAAACATCAAAGTATTTTCAAGGATTAAAGGTAGTTTAATAAAAGGATGTAAGTATTATCAACTTATTTTACTTTATAATAAAGTTATTAGACGTCATAGCCGTAGAACCAAGTCCTTCCGTGGTAAGTATCATTCCTGCATTTACGATCATGCAGCTTCACGAACACTAGAAATGTGAAAAAGAAACACTTGCATCATTAGAATAATAGAGTTGATATTCATGGTCATCAGCCATTCGCACGCCATCTTACTCGATCCTGACTGGCGAATCACACACCGCCCCGCGCTACGCTGCGGGTGCTATAGACATCATTGTTCTGTTACATGGAAAAGGAAGATGGCATTCGTCCTATGTTTTGATGACTCCAACAACTAATAGTATGTCTCGTGAATACTAACTGGTTCCATCCTGGCAGTTCCTGTACCTCATCATACAATCGCTCTTGAAGCTCCGTCTGGCGCGCTGATAGCTGGCGCAGATCCACTTAATGCCTATGTTGGTGTACTTCTTTAGCATGTCCGTAGGGCATGGGTGGCAGGTCCGGTACATTTGCGTGCTAGATAAATTTTAACGTTCTTACTTAGACGATAGAGTTGATATTGGATGTTAATTAAATGCTTGCCAAGTAAAATAAATAACAGATAATGAATAAGAAATATTAGTAACAGAAGTGTCGCTTCGTAGGTCTAGTGGTGTCTTGGATTCGATTCCTAAGTATCAAGTAATTCTTAGAATTTTTCTATAAGAAACCCGGAGTCTGGATTTATGCCTGATTAGCAGTAGGCTTGCTTCTAATTACATGGGACTTAAAACTTACGAGAAATGAGTATTCATATACACCTCTGCTTATACCTTCGGAAAATACGGACGTAATGCAACGTAATAATAAACGTAAACGTAATCTTTGTGGGAAGTAAATTATTTAGTCTTACGCCTGTTTCACTTCATCGGTTTCTTTTGAGGAGCCTGTGGATTCATGTGCAATTTCTTCGGAGTATTTTGAAACTTCACTGAAAATAATAATAGCAATAATCAATTTCCTTTTCAGTATACTTATATCGCAACAGAGTAGTCTCACGTCAATGTGATTATGAAACACGTTGAACGTAGCTATCATAGTTTTCATGGAGTCGTATTACCTCATAACAGGCGACTTAGGTATCACTTACAAGCACAAAAGCATTTCAATTTGCATAAACCCAACACAACAGAAATTATTTGATCCCCACTAAGAGTACTGACATACTTATCGAAATAACATCGCCGAAATTCGGTAACTGAATTCACGCTACGTAAATTCTGCATGGTGTGTCATAGGTAGCTTAATATTGCAGGCATAATTATGCCACATATGTTCAGTTTGCTGTTATAGTTATAGTACTGATTGTGAATCCACCACCTGATAAATATTACTATAATGTCCAGTTATTTCTAAAACATCTCAAAGAAGAGCTGACCCTGTGAAACGGTGTCGTTCTCCTGATTTATCTCATAGCGCAAGGAAATAAATTATCGCATATAAATAAGGACGGGGTCTTTTCGCTGAACTAGAAGATTTCCTTTTGCTAAATAAGCGATATGGGTATTTTTGGGGTTTTCAATAATGTTTATAGCAGGTTTTAGGCAATCGCAATTTAAAATAACGATGTCTGTATCATTTTATTAATCATCTTATTTTATCTAGGTTTTGGTAATATCCAAATCAAAATTGAAGTTAAAATTAATTGGACCTTCTCAGTCCAATAGTTCTTCATTGTCAGCCTGCAGACCCATTGCAGTATTTTTAGTCTTGTCTAAGTCTAAGTCTAAAATCTAGACAGTGGTACTAGCATTCCCTTTGCCATAAATTCACCTAGCTTGGCGAAAGTGTTGATATTTACTTTTTCGTCCAGGTAACAACCTGGACGAAAAAGTAGCCCAGTATTATCAATATAGTCACTGATGAAAAATGTTTTTGTACCACAAGCGAATATGGCCTATTTTTCTTGCATTTATATTGTTTGGCTAGTCTGGGGCCGTACTGTGAAGTACTATTGCTGTCATTCTTTAAGCGTGAGAGAGATGCGAGCTTTACAGAATGAATAGCATCATCCCTTTTTTGCAGCAGAACAATAATTGCTTCAACATCTCATAGTATGGCATTACATTATAAGATAAAAATGTTTCGGTTTTACCCATATTAGTGTGTTCTTTAATTAACCTATTTGATATTTTGAAATTAACTTACAATGATGAGCTGGTATCAGTCTTCAGACTGCTCGCAACCTCCATACTGGTCATCGAATAGTCGTACCAGTTGGGACCTCGATGTTGTGCATCATCGAATTGGGCTAGGTTGCCCATCTCGTTGATGTGGACCAGATGGTACGGGGTCTGGCCCCGTTGGCATTTTGACACTAAAAGTGTTAATTAATATTATACTAAGGTCGTATAATTATTGAAGTGTTAAAGCATCATTACTCTGCTAAGAAAATTTAATGGTGCTCCATCTCTCTTTTGTGCTGGAACAATGATGCTTCTAGCACGTTATAATACAGCAACTGATCTTGTTTGCTGAACTCTTCCAGGAAATCAACAATGATTTTACTATAATAGCATAAGCATAGCATAGCATAATCGGCCTATAATGTTTCCACTGCTGGGACACAGGCCTCCTCTGTGAGAGGGAGTGGGCCGTAGTCCACCACGCGGGCCCAGTGCGGGTTGGTGGACGTCACATGTCTTCGAATTTTTGGTTCTTGGACATGCCGGTTTCCTCACGATGTTTTCCTTCACCGTTAAAGCAAGTGATAATTAATTTCTAATACGCACTGACTTCGAAAAGTCAGCGGTGCGTGCCTCGGGATCGAACTCGAACCATTCGCCGTGGGAGGCACATGGTTAATCCACTAGGCTATCACTCGGGTCGGCTATTACTATAATACCTGAGTCACAATCACCACATTGAAATATTCTATACTCGTCTCTTTCATTCTGTCTTAATAAGTGTTGGCATCGAATGGGCAGTAGTTTACAACCGTAGGTATCAACTGTAGAATTAATGAGACCATGTTTATCCGGAGTTATTATTTGTTCAACGGTTTCAGAACAATTCCCAAGGGTTTCGGTAGGAATGTATTTCTTTTCTTCTAAACTCTCAGTAAATTGTCATAACTTTTACACTTTTTTATTATCGAAGTAATTATACACATACTAAATAAAGAGAGCAATAAACTTGTATTATCAATTTCATCTATTGTAATTAATTTAAAGTAGGTATAACGTCTTGTTTATTGGGAAAAATAATGTTTCGTATAAAAAACAGTTTGATGTTTTAAGAGCTCTGTATTTTGGAATTCTTGGATAACGTGCAAGATAAAAATAATAATAACTTCTATTATAGAAGATTATACTATGTTCAATAAAAAAACTAAATATCTTACCATCTAAAAGGAAAATCCCAAAGAACCAAACTAACATTATTTCAACATAATATTTAGACTTTGATCTACTATAAAATCACACTAATATTATAAATGCGAAAGTTTGTGCGTGTGTGTGTGTGTGTTAGTGTGTGTGTATGTTTGTTACTTCTTCACCCTGAAACGGCTGGACGGATTTGGATGAAATTTGGCACACAGATAGATTATAGTCTGGAATAACACATAGGCTACTTTTTATCCCGAAAAACGCGGGCGAAGCCGCGGGCGGAAGCTAGTTTACAATAAATGTGTTATCGATTTGCCTTTAAACAAAGATTTATACTTTCACCTTTGTATGTTTTATTACAATTCTAAAAGATTTGTTTCATTTATTAGTTTACAGCATTAAGGCGTTAGGTGAAGTTGGTTATGGATTTTGGAACCGCATAATTTGAAAATACTTCAATAAGTGTTATCCTCAGCGAAGATATAAAGGTACACAAACTTGTCTAGTTGTCAACAACAAGTTGTGCTATCTAACAAGAATCGCAGTTGTAAAGATTATGGTATGGGTCCAAAAATGTTCTCTGAGGAATCCCACAGGCATTCCACTATCGGCTATTAGAATTATTATAATAATCACAGTAATTGAAATAAAACAGTTTGCGATGCTTTTCTTTTACTATTAACATAATTTAAAGCATCTTTTGCTGTGCACACTTCTTAAAATTACTCGTTATGTCCATTTCAAGCCGCTTCATCAGTTTCTTAGTCTGAAACAATATTTCTGTTATTAGTTAATACTAAAATTTAAATTTGGTCCAGGAAATCTCTTAGTGCTTAAAGCGCTTTGTGACCTTCTAACAGTTCTAACTTTAATACAATATTTCTGTTATTAGTTATAAAACTAAAATTTAATTTATCTTCCAGGAAATCTCTTAGTGCTTAAAGCGCTTTGTGACCTTCTAACAGTTCTAACTTTAATACCCTTTCGAACAAATTGAGTTTGATTCGAGAGCTGAAAATTTTAATTACGGAGATAGATACAAGTTAGTGTCTACCTCACTTTAAGTTTAGCAATTATCGAGATAACTATTGGAAGGTTTAGCTGTTCTATTAAACATTGCAGTAACATTACGAAGTCTTATTCCTGTGCATAGTAATAAAAAATATAAACTTTAATGTGCCAAAAAATCGTCATACAGATCGTTAAATCCTATACGTTGCTGCAGCTCGTGATTTCAAAATTAATCGTATTCTAATGAGAACAGTGGTTTATCCATTTCATGTTCATTTTTGTTCTACTCCCTATAGAGTTTTCCAAATTATTTGTTGCCATTATTGTAATTTGGAAAACATTATTTAGTACGAGAATTGTTTTAAAATTAAATTGCTTACACTTTAATCATATTACTGCGATTCAACTGAATCTTCTGGTTCATCTGAAATGTTATACATAATTTGTTTATCAACTATTTTAGATTAAAAATGAGGCTGTAGCTAGTATCCATAAGGCCCAAAGAAAGTACAAGAGAAATTCAATAGCTAGTGAAGGTTCAAAGTTTGATTAAATATAATTTGCATGGCGGGCGTCCCACCATCTGCTCTCCTAATATATTTTTAATTTATGTCCAAAAAGTTGAAGGATCCGCACGGGATTACGGGGTGCGCTTGTTAAAAATTATACTAAAGTTTGGCGCTTCCTTCGTAAACATCTATGGGTGTATGCTGATCTGAAGGTGTATTTTTATTTAAATCAATAGCTATTGCTCGTTATAGGGGTCAGAAAATAATCATTTTAAAAGCTTACTAATCTGAAATATTGGTAAATTATCCTCATTTAATTTGTATTTAATGGGTAGACGAGCTCATCATTTGATATTATTGCTCTAAATCTTTAGCAAAAGATAATGATTATTAAGATAGGAGAGAATTTCTAAACTACTATCGGGTGTGATATTTACCGACGTTACCAGACTTCGCAAGTCCTATTCTTGGGTAGCTTTGCGCCAAATTTTGGACACCTGAAATTTATTTAAATTTATTTTGACTTCATAAAAAGACTAAATTCAGAAACAACTTATTTTGCGTGTTCAGATGATAAAAAGTGAGATACAATAAAATTGCATAACGAAATAAACTTACTCGATCCAGCTTGAGCAGAAGTCTGGCTTTGTGTATATCCTTCCCTGACCTGGCCAGGGTACGTTAGAGGCATCTGGTAATTAAGCTTCTGGTACATTGGAGCATACATACTAGGTGCTGGTACCGCCTGCAATCTCGGATCATATGGCTGGAAATGCCCTTGTGGTCCAGGATAAGCATTTTCTAAGGCATGGGCTTGGCCGTATTGATAATTCCTAGGATATCCGAAATGGTTGCTTTTATACGGTCCAATAGCATTGGCTGGGGTTGGTAATCTTGGTGGATATTCAGGATAGTGTGGATTTACAAATGGTGGTGGGTGGTAGTGCGATTGGTACGGGTAGCTGGCTGATGGATCCACGTAGCCAGTATCAGTCTGTATTGGGTGATACGGCTGAGGGTATCGTTGAGGTTGATTCAAGGCATCCGTAGCAATTGCTGGATTACCCCCGGGGTAGATTTTTACAGATCTAGGGCCATATGAAGGGTATGCTGGCAGAGGTCTGTAAGTGCTGGTGATTGCACCTGACTGCCCGCTAGGTAGAGCTTGGCTGTCAGGGATGTTCACCGCATTGGCAAGTCCTGGATATGGTAGGTTAAAACCTGAAACATGTCAAACCCAAATAGTTCCGCAAGTAGGGAAAACTGACTAGCTTAAGTTTGATATTATCGATGAAAATGGAATTATACTTTTATGTACAGCTGCTTAAAGTAGGTATCTGTATAAATCTATCAAATGAAATTGACTAAATTGAAACATTTTCGAATAAGATTTAAACTTTTTACGTCCCACTGTGTCCCAAAAAATCATCAACAATAAAACCGATTTTTACGCTGACCAATAAAACAGTGATAACAGGAGTGGCACCTGAATGGAAAACACAATTACCCTCACGCTATCACGTTCAGGGGTGAGTGGCTTCGGTAAATGGACATCGAGGTGTCAATACACTTGAGAGCCAATCTATAGCGCGTCAGTTTGCTCGATTGGCGCTCATCGTCCGTTTCGGGCGCGTCCTTGTTGCGTTTCCAAAACGATTCACCGTATTGGTTTTCCTCAATGCTCTCCCACTAATTACGGACCGCTATCTTGGAGGGCGATTGATTTATGTACCATTGTTTGTTTTGTTATCTGCTATCAAAGTCCTACCAGCCACAGGACGCTTTACATAATTTTTGGGTAAAGCTTTGTTTTCCCTAGAATAATAATGTTTTTGGGAGAGACTTAATTTAACAAAAGATAGATCAGATTTCATATACTCGTATGTGAAAAATTTTGCATCTGTGCACTACGTACGAAATTGTTTCGGAAATACTTTTTATAGTACTAGCAGTAATGAAATTTTAATATTTGAAATTATGCTTTTGACACATATTTTACTGAACCCTCGCCGAACGATACCACGAGTTTCGCTCCATCTTTTTTTACGTCACCTGTATCTGCAATTTTGACGGCGTGTCGCAGCCGCTCGTAAATTTTTACTTTATTTGTTTGCTTTTAATGTTCCAGTTGATACGAGTTTTTTATTTCACCCCCTGTCACCCCTTGTCCGCTACCCTCACGTTGGGGCACAAACGAGGGAGCAAACGATGGCATAAAATCGACAGTTATCATGCATTTGCAAACTTTTCAAGTGGCCACTGAGTGCTGAATTTTAAACGGGGATCTTGAACTGGTGAATTTAATCTGAAATGAAAATGTTTGCTCAATAAGTATACTTTCACATCAACATAATATTATTTGCATAGTTTAATTTATGCGGTGCTTACCTATAAATACTGGGTATCTATATTACCTGGGAGCGCTAAAATAAAGTTTTTGAATTTTGAATTAAAAGCGAGTTGTCTTTGGCATGATAAATTCAACAGAAACTAGTTGCATACTTGAAAAATTGTAATCGCTTGAAACAAAATTACTCATTCTTACCTGTCTTAACAGATTCCGGTGGTTCTATGCCTGAAAAAATACAAAATAAGCTTAGCCATATGAATCTCACTTATTTTTTTTTATAAATTAAAAATATACTAACAGCAGGACGACTTGGTATGGCAGTTGACTTCGACGGTGATCATTCCTACGGCAATAGCCTCAGAGCACAAGCAGATTTGGCATTCATCCCAGGGATGCTGGAACGGCTGATTCGGAGGGTAGGGCCGGCAGGACTCATCTGAGGAAATGCTCCTTATGAAGAATGCTCTTGTAAGAAGGGATGATAGTTGAAATATTTGAAGTATAGCATGGCTTGTTGCTTGAAAGAGATCAGTAAAATGATAATGGTTTAGTTAACATTTGGTCACATAACTTTATTTACATTCTTAAAATTATTAACCTACTCGTACAGTGACTTTCCCATTCTACTAATATTATAAATTTTGATGAAACTTCACAATATTTAGCATAAACATCAGAATAATACATAGGCTATAAAAATCCTTTAAAAATTATACAAAATTTTAATATACCTACGCGGGCGAAACCGGGGGCGGATGCTAATGATAACATAGATGATTCTGTACTTTTTTCTAGCCATTATGTAATTGTTACTTAAAATTAGGCCGTTATCTATACTAATATTATAAAGAGGAAAGATTTTTTTGTTTGTTTGTTTGTACCGAATAGGCTCCGAAACTAATGGACTGATTTTAAAAATTCTTTCACTAATAGAAAGCTACATTATCACTGAGTAACATAGGCTACTTTTTATCCCGAAAAAATGCACAGTTCCTGTGGGACACGCGGACGAAGTCGCGGGCGAAGTGCTAGTTACGTATAAAACAATTTGGCAGGGTTATTGTTCTGACATTTTTTTCGATTTTCCTGATTTTCTTCATGCTTCAAGACTAGATTCTCAAAACTCACGTGGCGAAGGCCCTGGAAGTGGTCCGGGACGAGGAATCAGCGCAGGCAGTGCAGATACTGGTGCTACTGTAGTTATAGGAGGCCACGGTACTGAAAAAAAAATTACTGATAAGACTTCTAAGTTTCAAGATCAAAATGACAGTAGTCACACACAAGAGGCAATTTGAATTTAATTATATAATATTATATCCAAGACATAAATTATAAATTTGAAAGGTTGTATGTATGTGTGTGTGACGTGTGTGTATGTTTCTTACTTCTTCATGCTGAAACGGCTGGACGGATTTGAATGAAATTTGGTACAAAAGACATGGAGAAAGACATAAGTTTTCATCCATTTTCACGCAGATGAAGTTGCCGGCAACAGTTAGTTGTTTATCATTTTTTAAAGTTTAAAAAAACTGAAATGGACATTTTTTGTATGCATGTTGTTGATTTTGTCGTTGTGATTTCAATGTTGGTGTCGTAGTTATTTGAATCTCAAATACCCTATTCAATATGTCCTCGTTTAACTTAACATACTATAAATTTTACTTACAAGGTTCTACCGTCACTATCTCTGGTAGTGGCTCGGGCTCCATTGGCTGGAAGAGTTCTTTCAAGGGTTCCACGGGTGCTGACTCTGGTTCTGGGGAAGGCTTGACCTGGTGAGGATCTACTAGGAAGGGTAGAGGAGGAACTGGCTCTGTGACTGGTTCTTCTTTTGGGACTGTTGAAAATAATTGTAATAAAAGACAGTAGCTTGCAGTAATAGGCAAACGTTTTGAGTTAGATCCCGAGGCATGAATCGCTGACTTTTCGAAGTCATGCGTGTATTAGAAATTATCACTTGCTCTAACGGTGAATGAAAAAATCGTGAGGAAACCTGCATACCTGAGAGTTCTCTATAAAGTTCTTGAAGGTGTGTGAAAGCTGCCAACCCAAACTTGGCTAGCTTGGTGGACTATGGTCTACCCCCTCTCATTCCGAGAGGAGGCCCGTGCCCAGTAGTGGGACAATTTAAGTAGGCCTGATATTTTTTATTTTTATGAGACAAAACATGCAATAAAATCAAAATGAAAAAGAAAGTAATAAAAACTTTACCACAATCAGGATGCGGGTAACAAGTTATCTGCTCCTCAGGAAGCCCGTTTTCAGACAAACTCTTAGAACACTTGCATAGCCTGCAAGTTTCAGTCGGATGGGGGAATAGCACGTTTTCAGGGAATTTCTCACACATCGGTACTGCAAAGATACATACATTATTCAGACTAGATGAAGATCTAGATGAAACTTAGTCAAACTTCTTAAGCTGCGAAAATACAGGTCATTTTACCGTCAATAGGAAAGTATTAGGTAGGTGTTTCATTAGATCCTTTCCAAATCCAAATACCGTAACATTATTCTCGAGACTATAAGTTTATCAGGGCTTATGGAGTTGACAGAAAAAGTACTGGCAGGATTAGCAACACTGCTGATTACTATCCACCAGTATCAGAAAGCCTGTTGAATTTAATCTCAATGATTTGACGGTAGATTTACTAATCAGATTTAATTTCAGCAACGATTTTCTCGAAAATTTGATTATTTATCTTAATGTCATTGCAGTTAGCCCCTAATAGCTTGTACAGCTTCACCGGTACATTTCATGAAGGTAATGGAGATACTCAACTGAGTAACGTTCTTCGTGAACGCTTGTCACATAATGCATCCGCTGTGCACATCCGACATGAAATTCACAAAAATTGTTTAATTTTTCTCGCTCGAGTTTTTAAGAAAGTTATTAGAATATTATGAATGTGTATAGTCCGAATGACTTCACACATTTATAATATTGAGTAGAACTTACGCGGTATTGGAATAGACACGTCTGGTAATGGCGCTGGAAGAAAAAAACAATGTTAATTGTTATGTAAATATTATTAATGCTATAAAGTTTAACACCCTTACCACAAAAAAGATAAACACGTGTTGAACGCGAATGCTACCAAAAATAATAGGCACTTGTTTTAACACTAACTTTTCTAAAACAAGTGTGTATTATTTTTGGTAGCATTCGCGTTTAACACGTGTTTATAATTTTTGTGGTAAGGGTGTTAATGTTTTTCTGAAATACTTACGTAATGTGGTCACATCGGCAGGCACAACTGTAAAATTCAATAATACCATAAAAATAAAACGTTAATTATTGAAAATTCAATAACAGTAATTTTTACACTTCTCAACGCTATGTGCTTGGTGTGTCATAAAGGGATGTTTCAAAGGATACTTACTACACTGGGGATTCTCCTTGCAGTCTATCTGAACGTTAGGCTTGCCAGTCACATAGGACTCTCTGCAGATGCATATTTGGCAAGGGTGCAACGGGTTTGTAAACGGTTGTCCACTTGGCAGAGGGTTACAGGATGCTAAAAATAGAAAACCGGTAGTCAACTGTTAAACCATTTTCATCGATTCGATTAACCGATTTGACCACTGTCAGATAATTTTATCAAAGATTTTTTTTTTACAGATTTTGTTCACAAAATCTAATAGCTAACTGTCGCTGAAAACCAGCGCTGTATATTTTTCTTATTTTTTTCTCATCTGATCTGATCTTTATTTTATTATTTTTATGACTCATGTCGACGCAAATAATTTCTTTCTTTCTAATTGTCAGTTTTTAAGACAAACACAAAGGGGCACACAGTGTGTTAGCGGCAGCAGCATGGAAGGTTGTGTCGGAACGATCGCGCGCACCAATAGGTACATGGAACAAAGTGACGACCGTGGAGTGAACAAAAGACAATTTATTGTTTTGATTTAGGCGTGCTCGCGGTAAATTGACAGAAACAGATGCGCAGAGCAGGTTCGTAGTATCTATGCGCGATTCGTGCACGCGATACGTCCTATGTGACATACGACGACCACGTATTGAAATACTTAATTTCATGTTGTATTTCACTAGTGTGTACGCGGATGTTTAATATAATGTCGTTTCAATTGCAAAGTCGTAGCATTTCCTTAACGTCAAGTTATTAATCATAACGACAGACCTTGACAGCAGCAAAGAAAGATCGTTAATCTTGCTCCGTGAAATATTATTTCTAGCTCTTGATTAGATTTCTATAAGATCTGCTTTTGCCTTTTGCAAATTAAACATTTTTGGGCCTCTAATGCTGAAGTAATGACTAACATTATTGCAGGTTTGCTATGAAGCTTAAATGATACTATGAAAAAAAATTATGCTTTGATAAAAACTCACAAAAAAATAATAGTTTTTCTAAGGCTTCGACTTAAAAATCTGAATAAAGTTTAATCAGCTCATAAGTCTACGGAATATTTAAACTTCACTTAGAAGATATATTTTCCTAATATTACATAGAATAATAAGTAGCAGCAATTACCTGCAGCCGGTGGTGGTGTCAGCGTTGGGACAGGCTCTGGAAAAAGTTCCGAACCTAATGGTTGAAATGGGATGGTTTCTGGATATACAGGATGAGGTTCTGGAGTGGGAACAGGCTGATTTGGTTCTCGGATAGGCTTCAGCGGATTAGACTCTGGTGGATATGGCTGGGGTTGAGGCATTGGTGGATATGTCTCTGGTAAAGATGCTGATGGCAATGGCTCAGGCATCATCGGCATAATTTCAAAGGGCTCAGGAGTTGCTGGCTGTACAGTTATAGTTTCTGGTAGCTGTGGGAATGGTTCTGGAAGCTTTGGTGGAGGGGTGTGGCATCCACCACAACTTGCACAGACGGGTGTTAGGAGTCCGTAGTCATTGAGACAGATGCAGACCAAACAGTCGAGTCCACGAGACCAAAAGTGATGAAATTCGTTTTCTTTTAAACACTGAATTGCATTTTCTCCTCCTGAAAAGAATTTAATTATGAGTATTTATGAATTTAAGGCCTTTTGCCTAAGTTTGGTCGTTAATAAGCAAAGGAACTGAAAGCCCACACATTTGTCTTTAAAATACACTCGCACCTGTTCGAAAAGTTCTGGCCTTAAATGTAATAAATACGTTAAATTAAATTAGTTCTCATAGTATCAATACTATACAAAGTGTATATTGTTTTTATTGACTTAGCTACATACCTAAAGGACACGGCAGACGCCCATAGAACGCTGGGCTTCAGATTGTGTATTTCGGTACAGATATGAAATTAGTTTGGTGTGATCGAGTATTAGTAGTATAAAGAGTAACCATGGAGTTTCTTGTCCGTTCTTCTCCATAGGAATCTACGTTTTGGAACGGACAACTAGCTTCAACTAACGGACATACTGACTGACAACTATTGCTTGACTATTCAAAAGTGCCTGTAAATGGTCTAATTGAAATAAATGTTTTGACTTTGACTTTGACTTTGACTTTGACTTTGACTTTATTTCAAGAGTATTTAAATTCATTTTTTATTTGTTTTTGTGCGTAATTGGATTAAAGAGAAATTATCGTATTTGTGACAGTGAGGTTAAGTATGGTGTGAATGATCCAATGAAGTACAGCGCAACTAATAAGTTCTCAATTCAAAGGTTTTAGTTGCTGTCGACATGATATTCTGTAGAGGCACGCGCCAGCCAGCATGCATCCGTTTTTGTTTTATTGGTTTTTTTGTGAAAATGTCAAGGGCATAATCATTTTATTTCTTATTTATTTCGATTTTTGATTTCAATTCTTAATCTCTAAGATAAATTAGGCAAAGAACAATTAAAATATATTGTTATTTTTGGTTAAGCTTTTATTACTGTACCATATCAAGCCCAAAACTGCCAATGCTCTTTCATAAACTTACCTGAGATTTTATTAGGAAATACATATTCATGCGACGATATTGTTCTGGACTTTGCATCTGAAATAATCCATAATGATTAAACACTTTTATTCGATACCCAGATATCGTTATTAATTATTATAAATGAAATGATTACCCTCGAATGCGATCAGCAAACTTTTTTTTGTATGAAAAACGAAATATTTCAGTAAAAAAATGGAAAGTTTTAATATTATTGCGAACATTACCTATTGATTGCTTTATGTTTTCGATGAGCTTTTATCTGTTTTCATATAATAATATTGCGGTTGGTTGTATTGAAAGAAGAAGAAGAAGAAGATTAATGATTGCTTTTAAAGAATATGGTTATTATTATAAATATTCACTTACTAGCCAAGACATTAGTTGTCCCTTGTACTTCATGCTCTGGCCTATTAAAACTCCCTGGTCGATAAGGTAATTCTGGTCGGTAATCAGTAACATATGGACTTATTCCTAGGCTATATTGATTAGCAAAACCACTGGTAGCTGGTTTGACATCAGCATATGGTGCAGCCTCAGCTCCTGAAGGATACTGAGGCATTGAATCACCGGGCGGATAAGGATTATATTGGTATGGGTTCCAGCCACTCTTTGATATAAGATCTGGACTCGAATCAATATAGTCTATTGTTACATTATATTCACGTGATCTGCCTATATTGTTAGAATAGGATGGAGACAAAAGAGTATGAGCCTTAGGGTCGTATAGTATTGGAGCAACTTTAACTTTTTCAGAATTAGGATCTCTGAATGGGACCATAGAAGATCCATACGCTATACGCCCAGGATCAGGAAGCGGAATGAGCTGATAAGGCTCAATTTCATCTTGAGTGGGATTTTTTTGAAACCTATAAGGGTTAGAAGGCGCAATAGCAGAAGCAGAATCAGATCTATCGCTGTAAAGACTAGATAATATAGAATTTAGTTGTTTAGGGCTAGGTTTTGGAATTGGAAAAGGTTGATACGCTTCATTATCAGTTTGTGCCTGAGAAAAACTAGGATCTTTATAAGAAACAAGAGAAGAATCATGTGGTGCGGGATTAGGATCAAGTATAGGAATGGCCTGATATGGCTCATTTACAGCTTGAGTTTGAGCTGGATCGGGTCTGTAACCATTCAGTTGTGATAAAGCAAAACGCAACGCTGAATTTGGTTCTTGGTTATATGCCTCTGCTTGTGATAAACTGGGTCCAGCTGGTATAAAAGGACCTAATTCTTCATTGAAAGGGTTAAATGGCGTAGCTTGAGCCCTTCTAGCTGCAGAAGCCGAAGAAGATCCATCATCATTTGATTGGGGCACAGCTTGACTCACCGATGAGTCTGGGAAATATAAAATAATCTGTATGTTTCGCAGTATCATGCATTTTGTATACAGTAGGTATTATTTTTGTTATTACCTCCAAAACTACGTGCACCATACTCTGAGGGTGCTCCCGACCTTCCTTCATTGGCTTGTGAATTTGATTCAGTTACAGCTAAACTTATTACTGGAAATAAATTAAAATAACTTAAAATCACTAGCGTATTATTATTAATAACTAGCACTTCGCCCGCGACTTCGTCCGCGTAGCTCACAGGATCTGTGCATTTTTTCGGGATAAAAAGCAGCCTATGTTACTCAGTGATAATGTAGCTTTCTATTAATGAAAGAATTTTTAAAATCGGTCTAGTAGTTTCGGAGCCTATTCGGTACAAACAAACAAACAAAAAAATCTTTCCTCTTTATAATATTAGTAAAGATGACATAAAATGATAGAAGAATATTATATATAACTAAACGCCTTCTGATAATGTTGCAATGTTCAATAACAGATTATCTGATTTATTAACGTCCATTATGTTAATTCCCTTATGAAAATAGTTGATTTATTATCTTAAGAGTTACGAATAGCAAAATAAATAAAATTGCGATACTTACCATTTTTGAGATCACCAGGAGTTTCTAATTCACTAGTATTTTTTAAATCTACGGATTGTTTTATATCTTCTATGTCTTTACTATCTTCTGACTCTCTTAAACTTTCTAATTCTTCGGCTCTGCCTTTAGATAACAGGAAGGCAAGGAGGCAAATGCCTCCAATGACCCCGCCCGGCATCCCGGTTTATTGCACTTTACCTTAAACTTTTGATTATCCAGTTACCATCAACGAATCCATAAATGTATTATCAAAATGTAAACAGACGTATTTATAAGGAAGGCTTGTAATTCTGGGTGATAACCATGTAACATTTTATTATTGGTATAGTATGATTTATGTTGTAATTGCCGCATGTTAGTGCGTGTGATTTGATTTGTTTCAGAATGATTTATTGTTAATTATTGGACGTGTGTATAAATGATTGATTACTTAAGATGTAGGGATTGGTTGATATATGGCTCGGGTACAATAAATTACTGAATAATTAATTTATTTGATTGTTGTTGCATGTGTACTTCAAAATGTATCGATGTGTCGAAATAAACGAATGACTGGCCTTGGAGAATAAGTCAATGATAAAATAAGCGATACTTTATAATTTATTTGGACAAAGAAGTTCTTGCCAGCCAGCTGTGCACCTGAGCCTTAAACTTTATTTGTTCGTCAAGCTATGTACCTACTCACTCGTTTCAGTCATTTAAATCAGTCTCGATAAAGTAAACAGAGTAACACTGAGTTGCAGAAAAGGTCGTTAAGTTTTAAAGGAGACTTTAACGATAGAAATTGTATGGTTAATGTCTCCTTTAAAATTTAATTATATCTTTCTGCAACCGACAGTTAGGCAAACAGTTAATGCTATACAATTTAAGGAAATTATTTGTATTTTGAAGTAAAATCAGTGCCCAATGACGTTTATTTTAATAAAGACACTCGTCTTTTTAAATTAATCACTATGGGCACAGTATTTAGACTGAGAAGGGTAGCAGAAAGTGTACCTATCAACTATTAAATGTTTCTTAAAAAAATTACAGATATTAAAATGTGTCACTTTAGGATTATGTTGAAAAAAAATGCAGAAAAAACCCACTAAATGCTTTATTAAAAATACATAGAAGTATAAAGTTTGCTCGTCATTTTCTAGATGCTTCAATTAAAATTAAACAAAATCAAATCCAAATTCTTGCCATGTTGTAGAGAGATCATTGTGATGAGTTTCGGTCTGTAACAAAAACATATTATAATTTTTCTCTCTGAATTAATTTCTTCAGAAGACTTCTTATCTAGATAACTTAGAATAGGCTTTTGTCCTGCAGTACCTAGATTACGATAGGTTAGGTTAGATTTTCGTTAGATCTATAATTTAGGAGCAACGTTTAATATTATACTTCTTAATAATATATATATATATAATTGTATAGGTACTTTAATGTATGTAAATATATCTTTATCTTTATCTATGTCATTGACGATCTCTGTTTCTAAAATATCTGTTTTTTTTTCAAAAGTACAATTGAACTTGTATAATTTGCGATAAGTAGGTAGATACAACTCAGTCGAAATATCACTTGCGTTGAAAACGTCATATCAGCGCTCTGGTTCAAAGATACTAATCGTACTGACGTAACGGGGCGAGCGTGGCGAGGTGAAGGAGGAAGTACTAGGGGCATTGCATTCTAGTGAAGTGTACAGATATTTTGAGCGAGTTGTATATTAAATTGAAGCAAAACATTGAATGACAATTACTTACTGATTGTCAGAGGTCCTGATATAAGTACGAGGTTAGGCTCTCATTCTGAGATTGGCCTTGCGAAGCTCAGCGTTGCGTTTCTTTCTAGCTTCTTGCGAGCTAAGTGGAACATCCTCGGCTAATTCATGTAGCTGCTCGGATCTATCGAGATCTGGTTCGTCCTCTGAATCTCCACTTCGAATACCAAAGCCAGCGTTTGATAATGCTTGGGAAATTGCGTTGGATCCTCCATAGGCGCCATAACCACTAGCAGAATTAGCTGTGGCAGCGGCAGCAGCGCTAGCATCTCCAAAACCACCATATCCACCACTACTAGCAGCGGCGGCTGCGGCAGCAGCAGCGGATTTAGCTTCTCCGTATCCACCGTATCCGCCATAGCCAGAAGCTGCGTTAATTGCAGCTTGGGCAGCAGCATTAGCATCCTCGTAACCACCGTATCCATCATAGCCAGAAGCAGCATTGGCAGCTGCTGGAGCAGCAGCATTGGAGCTACCGTAGCTGCCAAATCCAGAAACTGCGTTTGCTGCAGCTTGGGAAGCAGCGTTAACATCTCCGTAACCACCATATCCATCATAGCCAGAAGCAGCATTGGCAGCTGCTTGAGCAGCAGCATTGGAGCCACCGTAGCTGCCAAAGTTAGAAGCAGCGTTAGCTATAGCTTGAGCAACCGCATCTCCGTAACTGCCATATCCACTATTGGCTGCAGCTTTTGCAGCAGCTTGAGAAGCAGCAGCTCCATTAGCTCCATATCCACCATAGCCATTCACAACGTTAGTTGCTGCTTGGGCATCTGCTAGGCTATATCCACCACTATAGTCATTCGCGGCGTGTGTTGCTGCTTGGGCATCTGCTAAGCTATATCCACCACCGTAACCATTCGCGGCGTTAGTTGCTGCTTGGGCATCTGCTAGGCTATATCCACCACTATAGCTATTAGCGGCGTTAGTTGCTGCTTGGGCATCTGCTAGACTATATCCACCACTGTAGCCATTTAAGACGTTTGTTGCTGCATGGGCATCTGCTAGGCTATATCCACCACCGTAACCATTCGCGGCGTTAGTTGCAGCTTGAGCATCTGCTAGGGTATATCCACCACCATAGCCAGATGCGGCGTTAGCTGCAGCTTGAGCATCTGCTAGGCTATATCCACCACCATAGCCAGATGCGGTATTAGCTGCTGCTTGAGCATCTGCTAGGCTATATCCACCACCATAGCCAGTTGCGGCGTTAGCTGCAGCTTGAGCATCTGCTAGGCTATATCCACCACCATAGCCAGATGCGGCGTTAGCTGCAGCTTGAGCATCTGCTAGGCTATATCCACCACCATAGCCAGATGCGGTATTAGCTGCTGCTTGAGCATCTGCTAGGCTATATCCACCACCATAGCCAGTTGCGGCGTTAGCTGCAGCTTGAGCATCTGCTAGGCTATATCCACCACCATAGCCAGATGCGGTATTAGCTGCTGCTTGAGCATCTGCTAGGCTATATCCACCACCATAGCCAGTTGCGGCGTTAGCTGCAGCTTGAGCATCTGCTAGGCTATATCCACCACCATAGCCAGATGCGGTATTAGCTGCTGCTTGAGCAGCTGCATTAAAATTACCTTTTCCGTAGCCACCATAGATAGTTGCTGCGTTGGCAGCAGCATTATTACTGGAATAATCTCCTCTATAACCGTAGCCAGAATTTACGACAGCGTTGGCCGCAGCACTTCCAGAATTAGCACTAGGGAATATTCCTCCGTAGCTGTAAGGTCCGAAGTCACCGGGATGGATAGCTGGGAAAAATCCGCTATTTGCGTTGGCTGCTGCGTTGGCTTCGGCATTTGATCCGTATCCATTGGATCCTGAGTTAGCATTAGCTGAAGCACTCGCTGAGTTCCAAATAGATCCACTGTCTGTGTTAGCTGAAAAATAAATGTAACTATTAGTATTTTGGCCTGTAGCCTAACCTAATATCTTGCTTCACTTCAATAGGATATAACAACGGCTATGTTATTGTATAATATTATTAGTCAGATTATTATGCGCTTACTTACCCACGCATGTGGAGTCAGGGTGTGTTTCAATGTAGACGTAGTTATAAACGACTTTGCAAACGTGAACGTAGCATGGTTCTGACGGTACGTGGAATGGTACTAATGGTTGATGCTTTCTGCATTCAGGAGCTGAAAAATATTATTAATTACCTTGACCGATTTTTACCTATATCAGATGCCAAGATCTATTTGAAATGTAAATAGTCAAATACATTTTTGTGTATGGAAGCATCAGCAACAATTCACAAATTAGAACAGGAAGTGTAAGATATTTTCCTTGTAATAACAATATTGGTAGTAGTAGTAGCTCCAAAATCATAACAATGATATACAGAACGTATCAACTATGAAAAACTTTCTTACCAACGTAGAGGATGACCGGTACGGGGTAGTACTTCGTTTCTGTAAACAATTAGTCGAATAAAATCAAATTTCCATAATTGAATAGATCTATATTATCACAAGGCGTCATCAATTCGATATTTTAATTTATCTTTTAAAAAACATCTGTGACGTTGTACTGTTTGCAGATGATACCTCACTCATATTCAAGGTAGACAGAAAACGTGAAAATTTTGACGATGTGAATAGTGCTCTCTCAAATGTTACTCATTGGTTTACAGTAAATAACTTAGTTCTTAATGCTAAAAAAACGAAATGTATTAAATTTACGATGCCCAATGTAAGAAACCTTGGACCAAATATCGTACTCAATGGTGAGACACTTAAGGCTGTTGACTCAACAGTATTTCTAGGCATAACATTAGACAAAAAACTCCAGTGGGGCGCACATGTAGAGTGCCTCGCAGGTAAGCTCAGCTCTGCCGCTTACGCAGTTCGAAAAGTAAGACAACTGACTGACGTGGACACTGCTCGCTTAGTATACTTTAGTTACTTTCATAGCGTCATGTCTTACGGTATTCTATTGTGGGGCAAGGCCGCAGACATTGAAAGTATTTTCATTCTCCAGAAACGAGCTGTTCGTGCTATATATCAGTTAGGTGCAAGAGATTCCCTTAGGGACCGTTTCAAAGAAATTGACATTTTAACAGTCACATCTCAATTCATTTTTGCTAACATAATATATATAAGGCAAAATATAAATCTTTATACTAAAAATAGTGACGTACACAACCTCAATACTAGAAATAAACATAAATTATGTGTTCCTTATCATCGATTACACAAGGTACATGGTTCATTTTTGGGGCTCGGTATACGCATTTATAACAAACTACCTCTTTGCTTATTAGAACTGCCGTTTCCTTCTTTTAAATCTAAAATTAAAGCTATCTTGGCCAAAAAGGCATACTATACGTTAAAAGAATATTTAGAGGATAGATCTTGTTGGTCGCTGTAGGCACAAGATGACTCTGAGTTGATGTTTGAATTTATAAATACAGACATATTTTACATCTTGACATTCATTATTTTACAATGTTTATTGTTGACATATTGTATTACTTCTCTTTTTACGAATAGTTCAAGTAACAGTGTAATGCAGTTAACTAGTGACCTCGGACAGTCTTTTTTTATTAGTTCTTTAGCCTTTTGAATTTTTCCTCTTGTCAGCAGGTTCGTCATGCTCCCTTAGACGTCATTGCTTGCGGTGGCGTCATTGGTCGGGTCACCCCCTTCCCTCTAAAATGGCGAGGGAGGTGATGGCTGGCCTCTGCGTCATACTCGTGAACGGGTGCTGCTTGTGGTGACTGGTCGTCTTGTTGACTAAGCTCAGTTAATTTAATACAGTTAATTTAATATAGTACATTCTTGAAATAACTAGCCCTTGGTCCTAGATTATCATGCATGAAATTTGACTGCCAAATAAAATTTATTTGTCTTTAAACTGCGCTGGTAACCTGGCACACGGCCTTCATTACCGATTGGTAACTGTGTAATTATTAGTAGTAATTATTTGATGAGTAAGTACTTATACTTATGTATTTTTATTTTATTTTCTTTGATTAGGTATATTGACGTGTGTTAGGTTACTTAATTATTCTACTGTTAAGTATTTACCTATAGCTTTTTCTGTTTTAAACCTCAGTGTAACTTTATTTAATATTTCTTTTGATTTATATAATTTTACATAAAAGTAATTGACAGACAGAATTGTGTTGCTGCGGAGTTTGTTGCGCCGTTTCTTCTTCGCAGCTAAAACACTAGGAAGCGGTGAAGGGCGGGCGTTTTTGGGGGCTGTCTTATGTATGTTGACGTTCAAAAAGTGCTAATCATTTAGCCCACTTTGAATAAATGACTTTTTGATTTGATTTGATTTGATCTTGATTTCTCTTTTGGTTTCAACTAACGATATAGTACCACTTTATGAACAATAAGTAGGTATTGTCTCTTTAAAATTAGTGCTACTCTTACCTCCGGGTACTTTAACTGGTACAGGAATTGGTATAATTCTGTCCTTGCCAGGTACAGGGATGTAATGGTTCACTGAATAAGGTACTGCAACTGGAGGTGATGGGACTGGTACTGGCACTTCAGGTCCTGGCACTTTTTCTACTACCGGATACGGCAATGGTACTAACTTAGGTGGTTGAGGTACTGAATACGGCCTATTTGGAAAAACAGCTCATGTATTTGATAATTCTATTTGAAAATGAATCGATGAATTTACAATGTGTCCGGTTAAATACTGTAAAAACTTTAAAAGAGTGTATAGTACACATGAAAATGAACAACTGTTCCAATGGGACCAACCCTGTAATCGCGAAAAAAACAGCTGTTCCATACATTTTGTCGATTTATATGAACACAAATGTATGGAGCAGCAAATTTTTTTCTCGTTGTTCCTTTTCATGAGTACTATACCCCCTTAAAGTTTATACAGTATTTAGCCGGACACAGAGTATTTTCTTAAATCACTAAGGTTTTATGTTAGGGCTTACCTATCGACAGGGTATGGGAAAGGTACTTTCTTCTCTACTGACACTGGGACTGGCACAGATGGGCCGCGAATGTAGATCTTTTCAGCTGGTACGGGAACGGGTACAGGTACAGGTACCAAGATATGTTTGCCTGGGATTGGTACCGGCACGGGGTATGGGCGCGGTGGTCCCGGTATGACTATTGGTGGTGGACCTGAAGTGTTGATCAAAATTATTGTGGTGATCATTTTAGATAACGATAGAGCTGCATTAGGTACTTGATTTCTTTGTTAACAGTTTCTTTTAATAAGTTTGACGTGTATCACGACAGCAGGACGGTGCTCTGGTTGCGTCACCGTCCGTGCGCAGCACGACATCTGCCTGCCGCACGGCAGCAGTCCGACACCAAACGTCTAAATTGAAAGAGCCCTTGAATGAATATTTACTTACAATATGGTGTTAAATCCGGTTGTGAGTGGTGAGGTTGTGGCGACGGGGGAAGTGGGGGAAGCGGTATTGGTTGAGGTTCAGGCAGAGGAGGCAACGGGTGTAAGGGCTGCAACGGTTGAGGCAGTGGATGAGGCAGCGGTAGTGGCACCGGCTGCGGTAGTGGAGCTGGAACAAAAAAATAAATCAGATTACATACTGCTAACTTTCTAAGAATTAGAACAGGCTAAGACACTACTCAACGCATAGGATGACATTGGAAAATAACTTTTGTACAGTTCCAAAAACCAACTCTTACTTATAATGAGCACATAATATCGACGATTAATCCTACTAATATTATAAATACGATAGTTGTAGATGTGGGGGTGTGCGTGCGTGTGTGTGTATGTTTGTTACTTCTTTACGCTGAAACAGCTGGACGGATTTGGATGACATTTGGCAAAGAGGTAGTCTGGGACTTAAAACACATAGGCCACTTTTCATCCATTTTCACGCAGATGAAGTGGCGGACAACAGCTAGTGAAGTAATAATTTATTCAGCTTAAAATCATTACCTGGCGCAGCTTTATGCATTATGTTAATAAACATTGTAATCAATTACATAGTATTATATTTATTTGCATTGTAATCTAAGTATTTCAATTGCGTTTCATAATTTTTAATATTCCTTTTGCCGGAGTTGGTTAGAATTCAACAATTTCTATGATTTTCACGGCGATAGGAGTATTTTAAAATTAGTATTTAGCATATTTCAATTGTTAACGAGGAAGCATTTTGAGTATAGTAATGGAAAGAAAAATGAGAATAAATAGTTAAATACTTAATAATATTATAATAATATAACAATTATATTAAAAAAACTTTTTTAACAAAAAATAACCGACTTCAAAAAGCAACTACAAAGAAAATAATAATTTTGGTTTCGGAAGTTGGTGGCAAAAAAAGCAAACAAAAACCAAAGCCAAGTAAACATACATACATACATACATACATACATACATACATACATACGGGACGAATACAGAACCTCCTTTTTTGAAGTCGGTTAAAAATCAAACAACAGTCATTCTCGACAGCTAAGGACTCCAATTATGAAATACTTGGATTAACTCAAGAATTTGTTAATTTCCAAGATCCTTAAAATTTAATATTTTTAGATCTAGTCTTACATAATTTAATTCAAAATAATAATAAAAATCACGTACCTGGTGCTGGAGGGAACGGAAGTGGAATAGGTCCGACCACTGCAAAGAAAGATCACAATATTCATATGAATCATAGTAAAAATAAAAAAAACAAACTTAGGCATAACAAACATTCTGTACTCAAATCAAAAGTTTAATTTATGCCGTGACTCTCGAAAATTAAGATTTTATAATAAAACAAGTTTAAATGGATTAAATCGCGTATATTACAGATTTTTACAGAGTTTTCCTGACGTTCCGAACACTTTGGTCGTCCACGACCACGAACGCTGCAAAGTGTTCGAAACGTCAGGAAAACTCTGTAAAAATCTGTAATATACGCGATTTAATCCATTTAAACTTGTTTTATTATAATGTGTAATAATCGCGAAAACCTAAGACATGATTAAGATTTTATTAATATTTTTACAATACTTAATTATTATTCTTTTAATTTTATTCAGACACACTACTATGTACCTACTACCTTAAATGGTACTAACATACATAATATAATTTTATTAATATTGCATGTATTGTATAAAGATAATATACCTGGTTCTGGTAACGGAAGGAGAGATTCTGTGAAAAATGAAATGTGAAAATAGATAAGTTTCGAATCTGACAACTACCCACGAAACTCTATTCTACTTTTAACCTCTGCATCAAGCAAAAGTAAAAGAAAAAACGACAGAATATTTTTTTATTGAAATTAGGGTTGCGGGTGACCATAAATATTGACCATGCTACCTTATAAACAAAGACAAAAAGTATTCCAAAGAAAAGTGGAATATCCCATACAGACGATAAATGGCACTAGGCTGCTTGTTTGCCATTACAACTAAATGTAAAACTTTGTTGTGATGTTGGAAGGAAAAAGCTCCTTGTGTAAAAAAATCTGTTTTCCAGACGTGAAAAATCATAAATACAGGAAGAATTTCATAAACCGACCTGTGTAAAAGAGCTTTATGAAAAAAATCAAATCAAAATATAAAAAATATCACGTTTTAATTACCTGGATACGGTAGCGGCGGTAAAATTATTTCTGGAACTGATAAAAATAAAATAAGTTTCTATTATTTTCTTAGTTTGATGAAAGATTTCAAAACAATTTGTAAGATAAATTAATCATAATGTCATAGCGAGTGATTTTATTAATATTGTACCTGATGGTGGAGGTGGAGGTAACGGAGAAAATGGAAGAGATTCTGTAAAAATGAAAAGCAAAAACGTGAGCATTTTACCCACTCAAATTAAACCTTAAAGTCAATAGTTTAAAAATCAGAAATGCTTTAAAAATATTCAATGTTTTTATTACAAAATACATAATTAAACCCTAGATAGAACTAATAGTTACGAAAAAAATTGTTGGCTGTGCAAAAATTGAGGAAACATACTTAAAGTATTTAAGGAGAAAATCATTAGAGAGACAATATGCATGGCCAATAATGAACTGACTTTGATAATTAGTGAAAAAGACACACAAGTTTTCTGGTATACTTTTTTAAGTATAAATCCAATGGTGCTACTACAAAATCCTAGAAGACAACACCACAAGACTGCATCTCAACCTCTATACCTACTCTATTGTGTTACTACTTTGTCCTTAGACTTTGAAGTCTAAGGACGAAGTAGTAACACAATAGAGTTCTAACAATCAAAAGATACTACTCGTATAACTAAAGACAAAAACACAAACTCGCTATCATAATCTCTTCAAGCCAAAGAACTATGAAAGATTCAAGACAAGGATACGACAAGATTAACTATTTGTCTCTCTCACAGAAGAGACTTGTGTCCCAGCAGTGGGAACATTATAGGCCGATTATGCTAATAGTGATAATACAGCTTACCTGGAAGCGGTTGTAAACGTGAAGGAAGATGTTGTGCCACTGTGAAAAATCAATGTATTGTTACACCCCGCAACATTTGAACCTGTCAATGAAACAGCTGAAATGCAAGTAGTGTTTGTTCACTTACTTGGACAACCGTTGCAAGGTGCACACTTGGAGTACATAAGTCCTACGGATGAGAAACAGGCACAAATATAGCAGACGTTGCCTCTTTTCTCGTAGTACATGTCACCTTCCGCATGACATTTGTGTAGCGGCTCTGTACCTACAAAAGAAACAATTGTCACTAAATATCTTATCAGACAAAATCTTTGTTGAAAACGTTCAGACTTTTTTTTAATTGTTGCCCTACTCTAGTAATTCTTCTGTATCGTGGGTGACTGGGTGCGCTGACAAACACAAACACTCAGACTAGAAACAAATATTTGTTCCGTGCGGAAATCGAACCCGTGACACGTTGCATAGCAGCCAATGGCTCAGCCACTACGACAGTCATACCGTTATTATTTTTGTATTTCACAATTTAACTCATTATTTTTTTAGATTGGATTACTTTTCAAGGTCTATTTAAATAATCACATTAAAAGAGATTTTAAGTGAACTGATTAATATAGGATACTCATGTTTGTAGTACATACCCGGAACGAAGCTGAGTAGTTCTTCAGGGTTGAACATACGACTTTCATCAGATTCGGAATCCTCTGGGCTGGACTCTGCTGTCTCATCTGCAAAAGAAATCATTTCTAAAATTCTATATTCTACAGAAAAAAAAAATCAGTAAATTTTTGATAAGACGAACTCTTGCACGCCTTTTTTGAAAATGTTGATGTCTCTCGACTTATTCTTATCAAAAATTGACTACTGCACTGCTGATTACAATAATTTTGATATTCGTCATGATCCTTTAGAGTCGTGAAAAGTAGAATGGAATTTAGTTTCTCGGCATTTTTGGGGTTCCAGCACGCGAAACATGACCAATTCCATCTCTATTCTACTAAGAATAGACAAAGTTCTCTCTATCCAACTCGTTATCTCTTCTGCCCGAGCACGCGGCGACCCGTGCTTGGCGCTGTAGACTTCTGTCGACTAAAGAATAGAAAAAGTTCTTATCTTCATTTTTAACATCGAGAAATCTTTCTACAATCTTCTATAGTTTCTATAGTGGTCATGCTACGCTTGCTGGTATAACTATAATTAATGATTGCCATGCGTTTGGCAAAGACAGAGATGAAAAAACAACCCCAGGTGGTTACAATTACCTGATTCCTGTGATGATGATAAAAGCACATGTCCAGTTCGGAGCTCGGCGCTAGCTGGTGCGGATGATAACTCAGCTATCACATCGTAACACAAAAAAAGTATTATAAAAAATGTAAAAAAAAATTTCACCAAAAAAAAAGTTATTTAGCTCATTGCAGACAGACACCACAACTGTAGATGGTTGGACTGGACAGACAGACAGACAGACAGACGGACTTGAGACTATAAGGGTTCCTCGTTTTAGTACGGAATGCTAACATTCCGTACTAACATTCCTTATAGTCTCAAGTCCGTCTGTCTGTCTGTCTGTCTGTCTGTCTGTCCAGTCCAACCATCTACAGTTGTTAAAAAAATTGTATGGAGCTTCATAGGTGTCTTTTGTGAAGCGCCTAATAGGCGTGTAGTGGGCTTATACCCAGGTTATTAAATAAAATGGTCGGTTTTTTCTTAAAATGAGGACGCTTGAACAAACGATTCTTCAAAATATAGGTTATTTTTACTTACCGCTATCGGGTCGGGCCGTGACCCCCACAGCCAACAGGAAGAGAAGCCATAGGCTCCCCTTGATCTTCATCATCGTACTTGGACCCTAGCTGAACCTTGGACCCAACAGTGAGTTGCGCCCAACTCACCGAAGATAGCTACCCAATCGACTCTCCTGCTATATAAACCTTTTTTCTTAACGCATTAAAACGCATACTAAATCGATTTGATTATTAAATTCACAATAATATATAGTTTTAATCTCATTTTTAATATATTTAAACGAAGCGTAAATATGTAAAGGAATTAATTTTTTACGTAACTTTTTGTAGTTGGTTGTGAAATGACCGATATTTCTTAGGAAGGTCGCACACATCGACTTACAGGGATTTAGTACAGCGCGTCTGCATCGCTACTTTTGGCAGTCGCATTCGCAACGTGCGACTGCATCAATGCAAACACGCGACTTCATTGATTTAGCAACAGGCGTTCACAGGTAGTCGCTATAGTGCATGACTGCATCGATGCTGCATCGCTTCTGTATCCATGCTGTATCGCGATAGTCATGCGCCTTTTCCCAAACTAGATTGGGGTCGGCTTCCAGTCTAACTAGCTGCGGCTGAATATCAATATTTTACGTGGAGCGACTGCCATCTGACCTCCACAACCAAATTATTGGGTAATACTGGTATTCAAATGTTAGACCAGTGGTCAAATATTCGGGCTCCTGACTACCCGTAATGACTGTTAAAAATATTCCTATGACAATCGGGACCAACTATTTAACATGCTCTCGAGACACGGAGGGGTCTCGATGTGTAAAGAACGGTCACCCATCCAAGGACTGACCGCGGCAAGCGCAGCTTAACGCGTCATTTAGCCACGAGCCCCTCGATCGCTGTATCGCGATAGTAGCGATGCAAAATCGTGGTTACGTGGGCGAAGGTATACGACCAACGATGGCATCGCGACAGAATCGCGACCTTTTCGCAAATGTGTCGCTTCTGATTCACTACAAAAAGTCACTGCGACCTCCCTGAAGTTCCGGGGACAGTGGCGGGTGACGTTTCAGGAAATGGATCAATATGTCACTCGCAACGTGTGGCCTGTCGTCTTTGAACGCAATACCAGTCATATTTATCATTCCCAATGCACCTCGTATTTTTGCAGCGTTTGCTCGGTTTGAAAATTTCCCGAAGTTAAGATAAACATTTTGGTATTGGACTGAAAAACCGAATTTCTTACGACGATTTATTCAAATTAAACTGTTACTTAAATAAATGCGAAAGTTTGTGTGTGTGTGTCTTTGTTACTTCTTTACGCTGAAACGGCTCGACGGATTTGGATGAAATTTGACAAAGAGGTACCTAAGCTTGGACCTTAGGAAGCACATAGGCCACTTTTCATCCATTTTTACGCACACGAAGTCACGATCATCAGCTAGTATAATATCTACACGATACTGCTTGCATATCCCGTCGTTTAACTAAAACAATCTAAGTTTATACTACACTACTAAGTACCTACAAGAAAAGTGATGCTCGGAGATGTCTTTCTGGATACTTCATCTTTTGAGTTTCATGTTTGTGTATCGTTCTACAATACACGCCTTAGTTACAACATTTAATTTTCATTTCAATATAATAAATAGTTACAATATAATCTAATTGAATACAATTGAATGTAATAGTCCCCTAAGTACTCGTATTTAACACCAAAATTACATTTAAAATGTCTGAAAAACAAGAGCAACAATCGGGGGGCATCACCACAATGGGGCGGGCGGCCGGAAGCGGGGCGGGAGCCACCGGAACCGGAAGTGCGACCCACTAATGACGCTCCGTGGCGCCATCTACGTGCAAGGCTGCGTGAACCTCACCATTGTTGTTGAAATGAAATTTTCGAAATGTGTTGTGCAAAGATTTAATGAAATAATAATATTTTGTTGAAATATAAAAGACGAATTTGAAGACTTGTTATTATGACGGCAACAAGATTGTTGCTTATTTTAAACGTATAAAATAAAATAGTTTACTTGTCATAGTCGGTTTTCCCTGTAATATTATTGTTGAATACTAAGTAATAAGTATATACATTTTTGTTATCAAAATATTAATATTAAATATCATACACCTCTTGCAACATAAGCCCATAGGAAATCAGGAACCATGCTCACACCAACAAATTCAATTACCAAAAGAACATTTATTATAATATAATTTTGTCCAGCAATCCGAAATCCAATCAGATTCCAATAGCAAATACAGAAAATACCAGAAAAATCTATTCGAAAACGAATCAGTCCCATTTCGCGGGAACATGATTGATTAAAACCAAGATGGCTGACATTGTTATTGACAGCTGACACTGCTCTTTCGACCGTTAATTTTGAAAAAAAAAATGTGTTACTATATAAACAGATTTTTAGTGATGCATGCGTTTTTTTTTTCAAATTTTCAAAATTTCTATATTGTATCAGTGTTTGGCAAACATTTGGAAAATATCTCCCTATCATTTTTTGTCTCGATTTTTAGGGCTCCGTACCTTAAAAAGAAAAACGGAAACCTTGTAGGATCACTTTATTGTCCGTCTGTCACCGGACCACAAGTTGAGCTATCTGCTCATAGATGCCGCCACTAGAAGTATACAGTAGCGCCATCTATGATCAAGATATGACATATCTACTATGATGTAATAGCAGCATAGATGGCGCTATTGCATATTTCGGAACTCCTTCAAAAATATCACGTACCTAAAACCTGAAGAAACTATCGGGAAGGATACTTTTCTAATATCATTACACGAGTTACCTGAATTACTGATTATAAGGCTCCTCCGGGAGTTTTTCCTTTGCAGAAGTTTTCTCTAACTACTTGCTAACTGGGTGTACTCAACATACATTTCACTTGGGTACCTATGTAGGTTCGGTATAAAAAACCGGCCAAGTGCGAGTCGGACTCGCGCAGGAAGGGTTCCGTACCATTATCTATAGGTACAACATTATACACTATATATATAACCTTTATTAAGACCTTAAATAATTATTTTATTTTGTTTTTAATATTTGTTGTTATAGCGGCAACAGAAATTATCATCGGCAAAGACATCGTCATACGCAGAAATAAATTGTCATTCAAGCTATGTGTATTTGATGCACTTTTGTTAATCAATAAGCGAAACTTTGTTGTGGTTACAAGGCTTCATGATTAATGTTTGTTTTCTTTATTGTTTCAGGTATGACATGAAACAGTATTGACATCATTAAAACGGAGTAGAGGTAACATATTTCTAATTGACAACCATATTAAAATACTCGGCCATTTTAGAGAGATAATAACAAGATATGTTAAAGGCAAACAAAAGAGCGCAAAGCAGAGGATTATTTTAACTTTGGTTCATTATAGGAAGCTATAGATTTCAGGGAAGAATTAATTAGAGCTCAGATTTAACAAAAACTTTTAAATGTTGGGTAGTTTTTCCACTATTTTTTATTATAAACCTATTCGTTAATTTTAATTTCGAACTAAGGGCGAGGCCCCATTAGTGCGTTGCACTGCGCTGCATTGCGATAGTTACACAATACACTTCTTCGTTGCGTTGTCGTCTGCATTGCGTTGACGAACCAATGGAGTAGTGTAGTATAAATTGACGCAATGCAGCGCAACGCAACGCACTAATAGGGCCTCGCCCTAACCGATCGTTATTAAACAAACAGAGCTAGTTTTGCATTTATAATATTATAGTACGGATTAAAAATGCTTTTCATCCTCTTCTTTCACCACATCATCATTTCTATTGTTAGAAGTTTCTGCTACAATGAAACCTACAATACCAGGTCTAGTCTCCAGGTCCTCGTTAGTAAATAAACATTGCACATCGGCTCCCCCAGGGTTAAGTGCAGGTGTTCTGATCAAATCTACATATGCAATTTAAACTTTGCTCTGCGGAGGTCAACTTGTTTTGCAGTTGGTGGTAAATCATTTGCTGTGGAAACTTGTTCTCAAAGTTTGTTTCATTTTATATTAATTATTTTAGTAATTGTGTTTAGTTTTAATAACTTGGTGTGTTGTTTTATGTTTTAATTGATTTCACTGGTGACTGTCGGGCGTGCGCGTTCCTGATGCCCTAGACAAGTTGTTTTTCTGTTATCGTTCACGCCAAACGCTACTTCCAAAATGTATGGCAATGACCTGCGGAAAAGTCACTTGACTCGCAAATGTCAATTCCATACATTTTGTCCGTAGCGTTTGGCGTGAACGCTAAGAGAAAAGCAACTTGTCTAGGGCCTCTGTAACGTTTGACCAGCGTCGACGTTGCGAGCACGCGGCGCAGCGCGTTCAAAATATTCATGAAATTGCAATCCTATCCGACGCCCAAAAGTCGTCAGTGGAGGTAGTCAAAGGGACACAGATCTACACTTCATCTTGCGTCTATCATCTCACAAAACCTCAAGGATTCACGACATTACGTCTATCCATCTTGTGGCAAACAAGTCACTCTCCGGTGTCGATGCCAGAAGAGCATTCATTACTTTACATCGTATATTCCGTAATGCCCATCACATTACTCTTATTTCAATTCCAAAACATCTATCAATAGCCAACCATTACCAAAAGGCTTTTGAATGTTCCCAACTGTGTACGATGAACGAAAAGTTTCCGCGTTTAAAACACCAACTATACATCAGTGGCGCCATCTGCCGCCGCCATAATGGAAACTGCCAGAGTTAGCACGAATACATGACGAGGATTTTCATGAAACACATTTCCTATAGTAGGTCTGTGCAGTTGCTTCTAGATTTATTTGGTTGAATATTATCTGTTATTTTTGCTCGGCTCCTAAGGGTCTTAGCGTGATGTTAAATAGCTTTTCCTTTCTCAATATTTGGGCTATCAAATATTTTTTCATATCAGGGCCCCAAGTCTGCTAATGCAATTGTCATAATCGTATCAGAATGGTCTCTCAATGACATCGTTATGACCAAAGACGAAAGAGCTCTAAGCCAATGACCGTTTAGGTTTTGACAGTTATGGTGTCATTATGACACCATTCTTACATGATTGCAATAGCAGAATTGGGGCCCTAATTAGTAGTTCTAGAGATTAGCGCGTTCAAACATACAAACTTTTCCGTTTTATCATGTTAGTATAAAAAGTATAGATTTTTAAACATCCAGGGCCGTACCACAAAAAAGATAGACACGCGTTAAACGCGAATGCTACCAAAAATAATACGCACTTGTTTTAGCACTAACTTGTCTAAAACAAGTGTGTATTAGTTTTGGTAGCATTCGCGTTTCACGCGTGTCTATCTTTTTTGTGGTAGGGGTGCCATTCTTTAAATCTGTCTAGGTACCTAAGTTGTGTAAACCTTCATAATTATCTGTAAGGGTAATGACCTGTACCGTCTTTAAACATGACACCGTAATCGCCTTGAAACACCCATGGGAATCGACAAGGTTGCCTATACATTGTTCTAAACTGTAGACTAAGGTCCGTACTGTCAAACCTTCCTGCCTTTGTAATAAGCAGCAGTAAATAAAATGGCGATAAAAGTTCGTTCGTTCGTTCGCATCGCCATTATTTTCCACAGATTTTAGTTCAAAGATTTCGCTACCCGACATCCACCATTTTACCTGTCACGTACAAACTAATATCCTTATAATATCAGGAGCAAAACTGTGAGTAACAAAATGTTCATAATTCCAGACAGATCGTGAGAACTTTATGTGTATACGTCGCGAGCGCGGCGCGTCATTTGTTGCTATGTCGCTTGGAACACGCTATACCTACCGTAGGGTTGCCACTGCCATATCATTCTATGTACCAATGTTGATGAGTTATTACGTTTTAGCGAGGTTTTTCTTTTGGTAAAATTGAAAAAAAAAATGTATCTCAGTTTGATGCTTTTATTCGTTATCGTAAATTCTAATTCCTGTACTTTCTAGGTAGAAGAAAATTATGCTTGAGAAAGTACTTACAGATTATAACTTAAAATAAAACAAGTTTTAACGGATAACATCTCGTATTTTATTGAATTACTTTTTCTTGACGTTTCGAACTCTATTACAGCGTTCGTGGTCGTAGGATGACTATGGTGGTAGGCGTCGTGACAGATATTCAAAATATATTATTTCAATCTACTATAGGTAGTATATTTTTCAATACAGAAAACTACACTGGCCTGCAAAAATAAGTATCACACTTAGTTAGTACGAAGTAGTAGTAGAAAGTGTAATACTTATTTTTGCAGGCCAGTTTAGTTCACGTGTGTATATTGTAATGTTGGCAGCCCTATTTTATGCGAGTATTACTGAAACTCTCTGGGTGCGACATCCCTGTTACTTACCGCGGTAAATTCTGTTGCTATCCGTACCTGCGCTTTTAGTAAAGGGAGTCTTTGAGGCTCCGGAAATGCTTTAATGAGGAATTGTTATTATACAAGGGTGCTAGTTCAAATTATCTTGCTCCGTTGGAATTTAGAATGTAAATCTGAAAGACTAAAGTATGTTTTTGTTTGCAATTTTGCAATATAGGAAAGCTTAGATTTGTTACTTTACGAGTACCTATGTGATAATATTTTTTTGACGTCAATATTTTCCTTTAAATCCTTGACTATTAAGGCTGTATCTGAATAATTAAAAAAATAGTAAGCTCCATAGGTATAAAGAAATACGACCACTGCTGGACATAGGTGTTCCCCATGCATCGCCACAACGACCAGCCCTACGCTAGTGTTGCCGAACATCATCTAAAGGTCTATCGATAGTATCAATACTAATCAATAGTATCAATTATAAATGTATATTTTTTTGCGAATTTTAACATGTTAAAGCCATGTTATGCTTATCTTAATGTTATTAAATATTAAGACATTCCAAAAACAATTGACACAGGCGGGACTTAAACCCGCGACCTCTGCCGAACCGTGGCTAGCACTCTCACCAACTGAGCTACTGTGTCTTCGCCTGAATCAATTGAAATTTGGAATCCCTTCAATACGCCTCTTCCGAGCGTCAGCGACATCTATCGGAGAATAGTTACAAACTCCAACTCAATGTTTCCAATCTTTGCAGTTTGGAAGAACATCAATACGATATCACCTACTATACATTATAAATGTATATTTTTTTGCGAATTTTAACATGTTAAAGCCATGTTATGCTTATTTTAATGTTATTAAATATTAAGACATTCCAAAAACAATTGACACAGGCGGGACTTGAACCCGCGACCTCTGCCGAACCGTGGCTAGCACTCTCACCAACTGAGCTACTGTGTCTTCGCCTGAATCAATTGAAATTTGGAATCCCTTCAATACGCCTCTTCAATACGTCGCTGACGCTCGGAAGAGGCGTATTGTCATTGGGTTCAAGTCCCGCCTGTGTCAATTGTTTTTGGAATGTCTTAATATTTAATAACATTAAGATAAGCATAACATGGCTTTAACATGTTAAAATTCGCAAAAAAATATACATTTATAATGTATAGTAGGTGATATCATATAGATGTTCTTCCAAACTGCAAAGATTGAAAACATTGAGTTGGAGTTTGTAACTATTCTCCGATAGATGTCGCTGACGCTCGGAAGAGCCGTATTGAAGGGATTCCAAATTTCAATTGATTCAGGCGAAGACACAGTAGCTCAGTTGGTGAGAGTGCTAGCCACGGTTCGGCAGAGGTCGCGGGTTCAAGTCCCGCCTGTGTCAATTGTTTTTGGAATGTCTTAATATTTAATAACAATAGTATCAATACTATCGATAACTCAAAATGTGACAATAATATGGACGGACTACAATACTATCGATACTATTGTATACTATCGATAGTATTGCTGCTCATAAAAGATAAACTGTCGATAGTATCGATACTATCGAAGTTCTGAAAAACAAAACTGTCGATAGTATTGATTACTATCAATACCATCGATTGTTTTGGACATCGATAGTATCGATACTATCTAATGTTTTTGACTATCGATAGTATCGATAGTATTTGCATCCATAAATAGTATTGTCACGATCCGAGATATCGATAGTATCGATACTATCGATAGTACAATCGATAGTACAATCGATAGTACAATCGATAATACAATCGATATTCTTTCGATAGACTATCGAGCGGCAACACTACCGTGCGCTGTTCATCACCGTTAGTAAATAAATAACTCTGTTTACATCCCACAAGATATATTTTCAAAACTCCTACCTATTTTTCGTCCACATTCTGACAATGCCATTAATCAGGGCAGGGCTACATCAGCGGGCTACTCTAAATACTGTCCCTCATTAGGGCAGCTTCCGCAGCGGAAGGGCCTGTTCTATTCATTTGCACGCGACGCTGTTTGGAGACCCTATTATCGTGTTTAGCCTCCTTGTCAGAACGGAACCTAAACCCCGAAGTTTGGATTTTTTGCAAGTCTATTATAAAGAGCAAATGATAATCCTAAAATGCTGATAGACCTGGGCCCCAAGTCTGCTATTACTTTTGTCATAATCGTGTCAGAATGGTCTCTTACTGACATAGTTGTGACTAATGACCAAAGAAATAGTCTTACTCTAAACCAATGACCGAAGGTTTTGACAATTATGATGTCATTATGAGACCATTCTTACACGATTGCAATAGTAGATTGCATTCACTTGTAACAGAACATTGAACATTCACCATTTTTAGGGTTTCGTACCAAAATGGTAAAAAAGGAACCCTTATGGTGCGACTTCGTCTGTCTGTCTGTCACACCTGCTTATTTCAGCAACTAGTAATGCTGTCAACTTAAAATTTGGAACAGTTATAAAGAATGCTTGTCCAACTTTATTGCAAATGAAAAAAGTCAAAACATATTTATATTTTCCTTACAAAAGGCGCACTTGGCCGGTTTTTTTAAGTTGTGTCGAACTGAACGAATAGAGCCAAACGTCAGTACGAACATTTCGTCGATCATTCTAGCGAACGCTCAAGTAAATGCTAAGTAAGAATGCGTTTCCACCAGAGATTGAGAAACTTAGGTATGCGGTCCAGTTTTACTAACTTTTATACCTTTGAGGACGGTACGAAACCCTCGGTGCGCGAGTACGACTCGCACTTTGCCGGTTTTTATTTAAATATGTGTCATTTTATTTTAGTATCACTTCAGTCACTCCCTTCTCCTAACTTATTATTATTTCGTGAAAGCTGAAAGCGGCGCATTAGGAAGGAAAGGTAACACCTCCCTAATGACTGTATCACAAAACTTTATGATACGCTTACAAGAACAAAGTTATGTAAGTGTTCTGTCAGGCATTTGCGTGGGTAAGCCTCTTTAGCTTATGTCTTAAGACTTCTTTATACTGAAGAAATTTTGACATGGTTAGCACTGAAAGCTATTTGCAGGGCCCCAAGTCGGCTATTGCAATTTTGTCATAATCGTGTCAGAATGGTCTCATTATGACATCGTTATTGTTGGTTTTGATCAAAGTGATCGTCTTACTCTAACGGCTCGAATACACCAAATCCGTCATCGGCCGAACTATGCTCGTACGGCGACGGCCGAACTCGGACGATTGAATCAAACACTTGTAAATTAAAGAGAGCGCGTACACCAATACGACCGCCATCGGCCGACAAATCGGTCGTGTTGGTGTACAAGCATTACTGTAAAGTTTCATCAAAATCCGTTCAGTAGTTTTTGTATGAAAGAGTAACAAACATCCATACATACATACACACATCCATCCTCACAAACTTTTGCATTTGTAATAATTAGTAGGATTCGCTTTTCCAAAGATGTCAAGGCACGTAACCGACCGAACATAACTTAAAAAAAACAGCTTCCTAAAAGAAGTAATACAAAAAACAACCCACCAGCTAACAAAGACCACGAAGACACTTCTAAAAGATATCCAATACACTTTTAATTAAAGAAAAGCTAAGAAATTAAAGTGCACCGCCTTAATAATGTACAGTGGGTAAAATTACTGAAACTTTCACAAGTTTAAATAAGGCGGCGGCAGGGGGCGCCACGAGTTTCAGGAAGTTTCACTAGCTTCCTTCCTGAAACTGAAATACTGAATTCAAGGGTTGCTTTGCACTAAGAACTTGTCTGGATGAAGCGATTTATGCACGTTTAAGTAGCGTGCTTTTTTTCTACGAATTCAGAATTTATGTTGTTTAGCAACATTTTTTTGACGAATAATGTTTGAGTTATGTAGATTTGTTAATACTTAGGATGTTAGCGAAAACCCAATGTAACAAAAATATGTTAAAAAACAAAAATAGATTATGTCTGTGCAAATGGCGCTTTAAACGCGCAAAGCATGACTATTATAGGAAGTAAATTTAGCTTCGCTAGGCATTCATTGACTTTTGACTCAGATCACTGAGCCAGTTCATAATATTAAAATTCATTAGAAGTGGTGCGTTACTCAAATCGCGCGTTATTCACCCCAGCTGAACAAGCCTTTACGCTAGTTCTATGGGGTTTTTCTCTTGTTTTAATACTGAAATTGCTTGCTATCAATAATAAAGTTTAATTTTCTTGATAGTAGCGGGTTGGAGAGTGCTTGCTGTGCTAATAAATTATATTAAAAATGCATTGTTTCAACATTATTTTGCTTTTTGAGGTGGAAGTATAAAGCTCAATTATTCAAATTATGCTGTATAGGGGTAAAATTAGAACAGCAAACTAGTCTTTAAAGGGAGCCAAAGTAATATGAAGTGTTTTTTACACGTTGAAGATAATAATTCGGAGTAATAGAAAAGGATAATGATTAAAATGAGAAAAGCGAAAAGTCAGGATCAATCATGAGTGTGTTTACTAAATCATTCCACAAAATTTAGAAATCAAGAGAGGAATTTGAAGTTTTTGTGTAATTTTTGACATAATAATATATAATATGCTTTCTGTGCAATTTGGACTGCATATAAGCAAGTAATTAAATAAATAAATATATTTGTCCTTCAAAAACAGAGTATAAGTAGCAAAATCTTAAATAATAAACTATAAAATAACATTGGATATATATAATAATACATATGTCGCGTCTGTCGCATCGGTCGCAATCTTCGAGTTCGTCGCAGTCGTCGAGTTCGTCGCAGTCGTCGAGTTCGTCGCACAGGTGCGGCGCTAACTTTTCAAACTTTATGTTTGTGTGGGATAATATTTCGAATAATTAGAACGGTAACATTGTGGGATTTATAAACTTTACTAACTCATTAATGTAATCATCGGCCTGTAAATGTCATTGTCTATTTTGAGCTTTCTTGTAAACTTTTTAATATAATTGCTTGGTACTTGGATATCAAAAGTTCACCTAAGAGAATTTCTAAATTTAATTTCTTCTTAGTATTTGAGTCATTTTCAAATGTTCTGGGTCGTTATCAAACTGTTGTAAATTGGACCAAAATTATCAAATTGTATTGTAAAAATGTTTCGAGTTGCCATTTGCAAACATTTTGGAAATTGCCTACCATCAATTATCAATTTAACGTACCTATTATAGTACGTGGCAGTATTATGCGAGCTTTAAAAGGAGATTGGCTAGCTTCGGCTTTGTAGACGGCTACCTATCGTATCCGTCACCCATGCATAGTGCATTTCTAAGTAACGTTTCGTCACTGATTTGTTTAGATACCGGACTGTTAATGCTTCGTGCGACAGATATGATGCTCTATAAAGCCGAAGCACAAATAATATAATACTATACGTACAGATGCCTCATCTCATACAAAGAAATGTGACCGATTTAGCGCGGGCTATCTTCGGGCTATACATTTTTCCGTGCTTAAAAGATTTTTAAAAATTTGAACAATTATTTTTCATGATGTATTTTTCCATGTTCTCAATTTTACACAAACTTCAATAACAAATCGATACATATAACGCCATCTATTATGAGTTATTTCAACAAATGTTCCTTTGTTCCTGATGAGACCCCGTGGCCGAAGCTAGCCGATATATACATTTCTAAGGGCCAAGTTCACTGACAAGATAACAGTCCGTCAAATTGAAAACGGCTGTTTATCATATCTTTTTCTAAACAAAAAGTCATGTTAAACGGTCGTTTTCAATTTATCGGACTGTTATGTTGTCGGTGAACTTGGGCCTAAAGATCGTAGAATATAATCTGTCGTTTACTGTACGTATTTAGGCATCACAATGCAATTGCCGACTATTATCACACCAAGATACCTATATGTATGAAACTGTACACGAAACCCTTGGTTTCTTACATCAACCCTTTCGAGATAAATGGGTGACCAAACCCAATAAGAATTGCGAAGAAAACACACAAAATGTATGTTCAGCAAAATAAATAACCAAATAAAAGTTAGTGGCGTTATATTAGGAGTTTAGGAGCTAACCGTACCGCCATCTTTCAAGCCAACCAATCAGGTAAGTGCTCCGTATTTTATAGAATTTAGTACTAAGTTCGATTCTCGTTTAAAGGGATTATAAAGCGGAGACGATCAGCAGTTGTGTCCGGTATTCTTTCATCTTTTTTGAATGACTCTGATTCTATTGAGGAGAATTTTATTAGCTCGATTGGCAGTTTTTGTGATCGTTTTAATTGTGAGCGTAATTATTGAGCTGAGTTTTATTATGTCCTACCTTCTCTTAGGTAGGACATAAAAAGATCTAAAGTTGTGAGACAACAAAGTTTTGTAAAAGTTTTATTTTTTTCAATAAAATAGTGAAACAGTTATATCGATAACTGTAAATAATACAGGATATTCAAACATTGGCTGAACGAATTTGTGGTCACCGCCTCCCAAGGGTGGCCAACTTTTGTGCCCTCATTGAGATTGTATTCATTCTATGGTTTTCTCTTGGGTGGTGATATTTGTACGTGTTTCAGAGGCTTATGTTTGTCCGCAAATACATAATAAGTTATTCTGGAAAAAATATTTTCCACACTATTAATTTCTCTTGTATTGTAGATTACTTTACTTTCATACACAAAAAACCCACAAACATTTGGATTCCCGGGGCAAATATCTAAATGTTCCGTGCGGAAATTGACCCACGCCACGTTTTGTCAAATATTGTGTTGTAATAACAAAGAAAAAATAAACTCTTTTGTGTACTTAATCAGCGGCTTTAAAATTAAAAACATTTATAAACGCAAATAATAATTCAACTGAAAATCACCGTTTTTATAAATACTATATTGTCACATAACAAAACCAGAGTTCAGTCGGCCTAGCATGACCACGATAGAAACGGGTTTTGTCTACATAGAAATAGACGAAGTGACAGATTGTAGAAACATTTTTACCGTTTCATTCATAAAACGTAGAAATGTTTCTACAATCTGTCACTTTGTCTATTTCTATGTAGACAAAACCCGTTTCTATCGTGGTCATGCTAGGCCGGCAGCTCGCACCGGAACAAGCAGTACACGCTTTGTAAAAGTTACAACTGCCATTTTATTCCGCCACTTAAAGTACCGCCCGGTTAACTAGTGCGGTCCATTGCAGAACAACTTTGCTTGAATTGCAAATTCTTTTGCAAGATACTACTGTTTTACTTACAGCATGAGAATTTGAAAGCGTACCTTTATATATTCAAAAACATGCTGTATATTTTATAGTGAATGTGAAGAAAATTTTAAAATTATGAGTGGATTTTCTTTATTTATATTTTTTACTAGACTTTTGCCCGCGACTTCGTCAGCGTGAAATGACCAGTTTAAATGACCTCCGTAGTATAGGCTGGCTAGTACTACCAAGAGGTCAAGCTGTATCTCTGGTTCCTCCTATCAGAATTAGATGAAACGTGGCTTAGATTTTAAGTTGGACCCCAAGCTATCGATCTGTGAAAACCACATCAAAATCCGTTCAGTACTTTTCGCGTGATGCGCGCACAAACAGACAGACAAAAAATCAAAAAAAATAAAATCGGGCATGGTTACGTCCCAGTTCCCTATCCCGACAATTCTTTCTGGAATATCTTCAATGTACAGACACGGCTTCTTTACAATTTTATAATTATATTGATTACTAACTTGTTATATGATTTTCGGCATATAGGCTGTATTTTACCCGTTACGGATCTCAAGCATTTTCTTATACAGAAAAGTAACAATACTTATATGTATGTACGTTTTCTTACAAAATTAGTTTTCACCTTACCTGCTCTATTTAAACAAATATCAATTTCGAATCTAGATAAAAACACCACTTACCTAAACAAACCGGCTTTCTAATCAAAATTTTTGTCCTACACTTTTCTTGGAAAAAAAATGCAAAAAAGAAAACGCAATTTCCAATACATTTCGCAGGCGTTACTTAGAATTCAATATCACAGATAAGATATCAGTAACATCCACTGTCATAACTTTGTAGGGCAAAGCCTTTTTGAGGCCTCGGGAGGAGTCCTCAGGCCTTTGTTTGGCCCAAAAATATTTTTTCCCTCCCCGTCTTCGTTGAAAGGTTTCAGTTTATTTATTGACGGCCCGATAAAAATAATTCTTTGTAACGCCTTCGAGAAGTGAGTTTGTCTCCTACGCGACGCTTAAATTGTGGTTACCGTAGCTTTAAAAATGGAAGTGTATTTTTTTTTGTTTATTGTTCGACTTGTTCGCTTCAGTTTAATGTGATAGATTTTTTTATATTTTTTGCTGCTTTTTGAGCAAAATATTGTTTTTTAATGATCTGGTAGATGAATACCTAAATACGTCGTGTTACTTCTTTTTCTTATTATTTTATATGTAAAGTAAATAAAATATAGGTGTCTATCGCTAGATCATTGGCATTGACCTAAAACGGAATATCTTATTATTATCAGTCAACATAAAAAGCCTTACCGCAGACTGAAACAGGCTGAATTGATTGAGCTCTCACTTATGTTTTGGTTGAGCCAAATCACTTCAGTAGACACCTGCTAGTAGGTGGTCACTATGTATGAATGGTACTCCATCCATGCATCCATTTTTCACTGTATAATTCTCGACAAGATGCATGATAAACTTAAGGTTTTCAGGAAGCCAAAAATAAAATTCACTTTTTATGGGAAAGCCTGTATTTCAATAGTGGATACTTAGGAAAACCCAGGGTCATTAGGTTCGAAAGAAAAACAAAACCAAAGCCCTGTGCCAAAAAGTGATTTTTGGTGGATGTTTAGGTACATCCAACCTGGGCCTCAAGTAAGTAATTGCAATTCTGTAACAATGGTGTCATAATGACATCATAACTGTCAAAACCTTCGGTCATTGGCTTAGAGTATCTCTGTGGTCAAAACGATGTCATTATGAGACCACTCTGACACATTGCAATAGCAGACTTGGGGCCCTGATGCTTCTGATGTCGAGAATTATGTACTTACAATTTTTTTTTAATTTTTTTTACCAAAAACTCCTTGAATATCACATATCAAGTGCTAATTAATATCACATTAACCAAAGTCCTAATTACACTAACTGCAGGTCTTGTAACCTCATAGTACTGAAATTAGCCGCTACTGATAGCCACATATCATTATGTGGGAGCACTGACGATGAAGTGCCCTCAAGTACACTCCAGCTGGCTAGTTTGTACGCCATGTTGGCCGGAGTTGTGGACAGTCCCGGTTGATAAGGCTGGGTGAGTTTACCGATGGTAAAATCTATTTGTTGTTTTTTGGAACGAAGTTCCTTAACGAGGCTTGCGGTAGAAGTCGACTGGTAGAAATTGTCATGTAAGGAACGTTAAATATCGTCCAACCGTCTCGCTTTTCCCACAACCGATGGCCATCCAATAACCCCGTGCCACCATTATGTGAAAGATTCGCCACTTGACTGGCATCAGCACTAGTGCGCTAGTAGCACTATACTAGCCCGAGCAAGCCTTTTGACCGGAGTACATCTTTACTTTGAACCTAGTTACAACTTCACAGTTAGTTTTCTTGTGTTTTTTATTACTTGGTGTATGTTTTTTTTACAACGAAGTTCCTTAACTTGGCGTGCGGTAGGAGTTACTGGTAGTAATCATCATGTAAAGGTCGATTTAAACCAAACGAACAAAGAGCTTGAGTAGAACAGGAGCATTCTTCCTCGATCTTTTAGTGTAAACGAAAGCTCGTTTTCAGCGTTCACACCAAAATATCAACGAGCAAAAATGAAAACCAAGAACTAGAATAAAATTCTTGCACAATAGAACAACGAAAGAATGCTCTACGTCTGTTTACGCTAAAATAATGTGGTAGAGTGGGGATAAAATTACTATTCGCTCGTCTGAGGTAAATCGGCCTTAAGGAAAAAGCGTTATGCCCCCTCCAAGCGTTATGCAACTTTCTCTCTCTCTGTTTCTTTATATACGAAGCGTAAGAAACTTCGTTCCTGACGGTAGGGTAGGCGTAGGAGAGGCGTAGGGTAGGCGTAGGGTAGGTGTAGGGTACGTATAGGGTAGGTATAGGGTAGGTGTAGGGTGGAGTAGGTGTAGGGTAAGTGTACTAAAATTTACCCGTGCGAAGCCCGGGCGGGTCAGCTAGTATTAGTATAGATTGATAGTGTAACCCTAAGAAATCAATATCTATATTTACATATCCTAGTGCTTAGCCCACATACGTTGACTGTAGGTACCCTACAAACATACCTACACTCGTTTCGTTTAATTTGTTGTAACATTGATGAGTGGGCGGTAGGCTACTTGTCATTAATACTTGTTACCGATGTTAGTAGCGACAGGTCACTGATTGAGACATGGTTTTCATGTCTAAAGTCTCACACATAATAAGGCTATGGGGGCTGTCTGTATAATGTTACCAGATGTGCCCGGACGTTTAATTTTAAAAAATATATATTTACCGGCCCGCGCTATTACGTCACTTTCACTTAGGGTTCTTTCTTTTTGCTCGGCTCCTAACAGTCATAGCGTGATGTTAAATAGTTTATACTATTCCACATCAATCTGGCTATCATATAGAAAAAGATTGTTTCGAATCCGACTGGTAGTTCCAGAGATTAGCGCGTTCAAACAAACAAACAAACTCTTCAGCTTATGTATTAGTGTAGATTTGATGCCTCGTTGCTGTAGTGAAATTATGATAAACATAGGTAGGTATTCTAATATACATTCAGCTAACGCCTCACTAAAATCTTTATTAGTAAACCGCATTGCAAAAATTTCGCCTCCCACGGCGAATGGTTCGAGTTCGATCCCGAGGCACGCACCGCTGACTTTTCGAAGTCATGTGCGTATTAGAAATTAATTATCACTTGCTTTAACGGTGAAGGAAAACATCGTGAGGAAACCGGCATGTCCTAGAACCAAAAATTCGAAGACATGTGACTACGGCCCACTCCCTCTCACAGAGGAGGCCTGTGTCCCAGCAGTGGGAACATTATAGGCCGATTATGCTATTGCAAAAATTTTATTCACCTACTTAGCGTTGTGTTTAATTCATAAATCATAACTTCTTATTTCGGAATCACCGTATTTTGCACTAATTTAGACATAGTCCAGACGATAAACAACTCGCCATTAAAAAGAGAAACTGGCCAAAATACAAGTAAGCATAGTGTAAATTCCTAGTATCGAAATCATGATAGCTCAATCTATCTCCTCTAACCCAAAACCCAGGTGCGACAAAACCAATAAACAGCCGCCAGGGGCGCCACCTCAGATCATAGAAACAAGGAGATGTGCCAAGGCGCTATCCAGCTTGATGCCTGATCTTGAGCAAATTTCTCATATTAAAAACGTACGCGCTGGCGACGAACCGAACACGATCGATGGTATAAATACAGTGTTTTAGTTTAGTGCTAGTGTTGAGTGACGATTAACATTGTTAGATTGAGGGTGTGCGGAATGTTAAATGCGTGGAAGATCTTTTTATCCACAAGGAGCGCTTAATTATGCGCGTAATTGTGTCGAAAAATGTACTAAAAGTGGCATCAGTTGTTCCCGTACTAATTTGCTATGATGGCATATCTCCTTGTTTCTATGATCTGAGGGCGCCACCATACGCGTCAAGCGTGACACGTGATTAACACTCGCTCGCCATCAATCATGTTGCAAAAGTTGTCACGCCGCTGACAATCAATTACGCTAGTTACTTGCGCCAGTAGTGGGGCCAGTTTTTGGGCGAGTAGAATGCGGTTGTTCTTGTAAGGTCGGTTAATGATAGATGTGATTATTAGGTCGAGTTTTTTGGAGGCGGTGCGTGGGAGTTTTGCTTGTTTAACATCTATTGAAGTCTTACTCAAGTTACGGTACAATGATTTTCACATTAAGAGTTCTCTTCGGCGCTATGTTGGCTGTCTATCACTTTGTCTAGTTCTTAAAGTTTTATGTTCTTTTTTTATTTAAGTGTTAAAGTGATAGTCTAGGGGTTTAACAATGTGCCTCCTGCCGGCCGGCGAATGGATCAAGTTCGATCCCGAAGCACGCACCGCTGACTTATTGAAGTCATGTGCGTGTTAGAAATTAATTATCACTTGCTTTAATGGTGAAAGAAAACATCGTGAGAAAACCTGCATGCCTGAAAGTTCTCCATAAAGTTCTTGAAGGTGTGTGAAGTCTGCCAACCCGCACTTGGCCAGCGTGGTGGACTATGGCGTATCTCCTCTCATTCTGAGAGGAGGCCCTGCCCAACAGTAGGACAGTTTGTAAATAGGGCTGATATTATTATTATTAAAGTGTTAAATAATGCCTTGGACACTAAAAAGTGATTGACGAGAAACTTCCATTAAAAACGGTGTGACATATTGACATTCAGGGGTGCCAAAATAGTATCGAACTCAAACGCTCTTTACTCGTATTTTGTTTCTCGTCAGCTATTAGAACATTGTTTCTGCTTGCTAGTGTCTATCCATAAACTACAAAAAATATGTTTTCAATCGTTTACTGGTTCAAGTTCATCCAAATATCAGCAAGCCTCTTCAGAATGCTGCACTTGCCTATGTATTGATATTCATGTTTTCTCGTTACAATCTTTCTTACTAATGCTACTAGCCGTAATGACTCTACAACTTTCAATCATTCTAAAAATTATTTTACTAAATTGTAGCATACATAATTTTCAATCTCATCCATTTAAAACAAGCCATTAAACTTCTCTATCGTTATCTTCATAATTGCTACAAGTTTATCTTATGAAGCAGTATCAACACACAGCGACTCCCACGCAGCCATCAATATGCTGATGATCTTACAAAACTTTAGTTCATCAATGAATGTTATTTTGTTTCGTTGGCTTTTAGTATTACTACGGATTTAGTTCAAGTGAGTGTGAGTCGAGTTTTTGTACGAAACGGCTGAACGGACTTGGATGAAATTTGACAAAAAGGTAGCTTGGGACCTGTTGAAGCACATACTACTTTTCATTCATTTTCAAAAGCATAAAGTCACGGACAACAGCTAGTATATCATAAACCCTAAAGTAAATCATGTATATAGAGTTAAATAACTTTAATCGCTTGTATCCTCCCAAATATTTGTCTTTGTCTTCACGAACCCAAACGACAGACACTCCATCAAAGACTATGACAAACAGATTGTTGACGAACACCGACAAGGGGTTGAACTAACCCTTTCGATTATTAATCGTTTTGATTAATCTGGAAGGCAATTTTCAATTAAAATGTTCAAAATAATAGTTCTGTCTACAGTTAGATCTGCCTGACTATTCTGTACGCCACGATATCACCGCGCGAACCGCCAATTTGTTTGCGAACGTTCGAAGGAGAATCTCACCGTGACATTTTCCCTCGAAAATTCGCAAACAATTTGACGGTGTGCAAACACGCGCCGTGTCGGTACAGAGTAGACATGCAGGTCACAGTGTCGCCAATGTCATAAGAACGCTTGTTTGGACTACAAAATTGAATGTTCTTATTTTAAGGGTGCATTACGGCAAATCGTGTTATGGGATTTCAATAAGTTTATATAGAAAACGTAAAGTAGTAGCCACGAAAAAAAACGTATGATAAGCTTAAGAGTTTGACTGCTCTTTAAAAAAATCGGTTTAAGGATAAACCTTGTAGATGAATGTAAAAAAATTTTGAAAATCACTAAAAACGTGCAAAAATGCACTGCCATACTTTCAAAACTTTGAAATGAAAATTTTATGAATTTGACACAATAAAGAACAGAGAACCCGCAACTTTTTTCTGTTTTACATAACAATGTTTCCGTTTAGTGTAAAAAAACGGCGAATAAAATGACTTTTTTTCCCGAAATATCCATAAAAATTGTAATTCAGAAAAATTCAGCAAGTTTGCGATTTTTTTACACAGAACAGAAGTATTGATATGGAAAAAAAAACCATCAGCTACTACTCTGTTCTTTGTAGCCTATATTTAAGTTAATTTCATTATGTGTCTGTTCTTATTTATGCTTAAGTTATGGTTCTACGGCAGTGCTTTTTCCACTTTTTCAATATTTTTTTTACATTTATCTATAAGGTTTATTCTCAACACGATTTCATTAGCCACTAGTGAAACTCTTCAGCTAGTCAGACCTTTTTTTTCGTAGCTACTACTTTACCTTTTCTATATAAAGTTATGGTTTTCCCGTAAGCCTTTTGCATGGTGCTGACCCTTAAATGAATTACAGATTCTCATATTCACAACATAAAGACATAAGGTGACTTCTTTTAGGTTAAGAAAACAGTAATAAAATAAAATAAACTATTACTGTTGACTGTGCCGTACTTTTTTGACAGTGCATTTTATCTCGACTCATCTTCACCCATTTCTCACTAAATAACTACGAGTACTATATGCTTAGTAGTGGTAGCTCCTCTTCATTCATGAATCCATCGCGTAGGTGTCCGACCGTTAACGTAAACTAGTTCTGATTATGTACTAAAATGGCGGCACTCCTCACGTTTGGTTGCCGGCAACCTGTTGGGCAAAAGGTATTTTATTTACGTTTTTGGAAGGTGTTTGAATACCATTATAAGAAGTGGGAAGTACACTGTCGGATAGTATTTCAATATCGCGTGACTTCGATGAACGTCTTCCTCATTCCAGAAAAAATTTATAACGAAAAATATGTACTTTTGAAAGCTACATACCTACTCCTAAAAATTTAAAGTCACAGAAAGCATACGAGTAGTTATATTGTTGCGAAGATCTATTTGACGGCAACACAAAAATATATGTTCGACTTTCCGTCCATCCCGTGTAATGACGTCATAGACCGCAGAAATAAGCATTAAAAATGAGATGTTTCGTCATCAAATTCACAAAAAAAACTTGCGGTATTAGCCCGACTTTTACTCATCCAATTTACAAAAACCATTATCTGTGTCGTTGATTGCATCCTTTAAGTCTCAAGTCAGCTCTTCATCAGCACCAGAAAAGATGTAGGCTGGTGCCGATGACTATCACATGCCGCTGAGCTGACTCCTTGGCTACTTCCATCCATCCAAAACAAGTGCTCATAGTTCCATGTTGGCTCTTGGAAATTTAAGATAGATTTGGAAAATTATTACTTATAACAATGTTTATTACAACACGAGTCGAGAATGCCGAGTTAGTCTATTTGTTGCAAGTGTGAATGCTAAACGTGGGGTCCTAAGTTCCCTTCCCCGGAAAAGTGGGTGTACTTCAACCTCTAACTACAGCTATGTATGTATGTACAACACTTTAAAAGCCAAACATTCCTAACGTAGGTACCACAGTACCTTCGTACTGGTTATGTAGCAATAGTGACCCTGCGTGGGCGATGAGGAACTGATCCAAACCTGATCTGAAGATTTCACCATGGACCTATTTTGGGACATCCCACGTCTCTAATGTGTCAAAAAGTCTACCAAATACGGTCATTCCGTATCTTGTTACGAAGCCTATAGAACCGTATATGGTGAAAGCATGGGTATTACCTTAGGTAATCAGACGCAACTATTATGATCACTTGATGACTTCCATGTATAGGTACCGGCGTCAGTTATGAGCACAGATCGCGCGTGTACATTTTCGGCCCAATAGACAATAGACAGTTGACAATAGGTAGTAGAGAGTGGTTCGATTAGACTACGAGCATCGACTGACGAACCAGTCGCGTGCAGCCTCGGCGCCCCCCGTCTTTTTCATTTCGCCAAAGAGACTGAAAAATCAGCTTATGCGCAGGTGACTTTTGTGCTTATGACTGCTGCTGGTACCTATATTAATTACTGTTAATTTACGTAAAACACTTAAAAAAAATGCAGGCTCATGTATTGAATTGCATGCAATTTTTTATTTAAAATAATTCTCCGATGTCTTGCATAAATAGTGCATAAATAGGTAGTATGGTTTTCTCATGGAATTTCCATTTTCTTAACTTTGATCACTAAAAACAAAGAAAAATATCGTACGAATCCAACAAATCGACACTGCACTATTATTTCCACTTTTATTATTAGTACACTCACAATCAAAATTGTTATTTTTAATTACAAATTCCTTTTTTTTTTACTGATTACTTATTTTTCATAGGTTTTTTTTACAGTTTACTTATTTTTTTTAAGTAAATAAAAAATAAAAAAGACTTTTTACTCTCTAACTAGTATAATGAGTAGGTACAATATCTGTGTCGATTTGTACAGTAATGTCTCCAACTGAACAGGCGAGTGCCCTGACCGCTCCAAATCTCTCATTCTCTCCAATATGGTTTCTGATTATCAACGCTTTCAAATTTTCGCCACGGTTGCCATGGAATGATCGTGATTTATAGTTTTAATTTACTTTTTTCTTTTTGTCACAGTGACTATTGTTGCTTAGCTATTAGACTAGAAGGTAGGTAATAGAAATAGATGATAAGCCATGGAATGAGGCAGTTTTGGTATTGTTACTAATTTTTCCGATTTTCTTTGGTGATTTATAAATAGACACTTTCGCATCAGCTTTGATTATAAAAATGTTAAACTTAAAAAAAACAATTGAGGTTTAAAAAATTCATACTTTCACTAGCCATGATAGTTACAAAAGGATTGAAAGTATTACAGGGAGATGGCACTTTTCACCCTCTCTACCTCTACCTTTTTTTAACCTACTTTCCGATTACCTTTCCTCCTACCCACTATCAAATCTCTTCAAACACTTCAGAAGCTCACCCAAAACATTCGCCACTTCAAACAGTACTAATATTTAAATAACAATACAATACTCGAACTTGAGCATCAATAGAAAAGTAAAAGTAGGCCCAAATTCGGTCAAGCACGCATAACCTGTCTCACGACGCCGACGGTCTGCGCCCACAGACACGATCTGGGAATGTTACTACTTGTAGTGTACCTTCAAATGTACCGGCACGACTGGAATTTCCGATGGTTTCGGAACAGATAAAGTCAGATATGAAATAAAAAAGGTTAATTTCATAAGATTGAGCAGTCTATAATTATTATCTGATGACGGCATTTGTTCATAGTCATTTATACGAAGTTTATCGCCGGCGTTAGGTGCCACGAGCCCAACATAATAAATAGATGTGAATAAAAATGCACTTGTTATTATCTGCGTGGGACTTCATTAAAGCCAAAATAGGAAAAATATATGGGTAATAAGCGCACTCAAAAGAAATTACAAATAAAAAGAAATGCAGCAAAAATATTGTTTATACAAAAATACAGTCGCAAACAAAATTCATAAATTACATTTTTTGCAACGTGCTTTTTTTCTTCGTGAATTTTTTTTTTTGACCATCATACTTATTTTATTGCAAGATAATAATATTAAAAGTTTTTATATTAAAACTAGTGTCCAGAAACCTACACTTCTTTAGAACAAACTACCCTCTTCCTCGCCCTATAAGGGGCAGCTACAGTCTCCACTCTCCACGTATCGACACCTACGATATTGGGAGTGACTCCATCGATCGCTCTTGACACTATTCCACGTGAAAGCCTGTGTGTCGAGCCGTTATCAGCGACAGAGTTAGCACAGAAGGCCAAGTTTTTAGAAATAAATGTAGCGACACCTACAGCTGGCTACATTAAATACCTACCTAGCTAGACAGCCGGCTAAAATATCTGGAAAGGAATTTGCTTTTATACTCGTATTCATTAACGTAAATGGTCGTGAGTGTGTTCACTTTTTAAGACACCTGTTAGACCACATGAAAAATGTCTCGCATTTTAAATGCATATTTTTGCGAATTTTACATGTTAAAGCCATATGATAAGCTTATTTAATGTTATTAAATATAAACGGCCGTACCACAAAAAAATAAACATCTGTTCAACACACGTTCAACACTAATGCTACCAAAAATAATAGGCAATTGTTTTAGCACTAACTTGTCTAAAACAAGTGTGTATTATTTTTGGTAGCATTCGCGTTTAACGTGTGTCTATCTTTTTTGTGGTAAGGCCGAAAAAGATTTTCTAAAACAACTCTACTGATACAAGTGGGATTTGAACCTACGACCTCTGCCGCACCGTGGCGTCACTCTAACCAGCTTAGCTATCCTGTGCCGCTCGCATCTGTTGTAATTTCAAACCTCTTTGAATACGCCTCATAAGACCGTTGGTGACATCTATCGAAGACTAACAAAGACTCCAACTCACAGACTGCATATCTGTGATATCGTTGCACATTATTGAAAGCTAGCCTTTTGATCTTCCTTGCGAGTTGTCATTTGTTTATGCCCTGCGGCTACATGCGCTTTTCACATGCAATTTTTGAGGTATTGAGGTGTTGTAAATATGCGGTAGCTCTGTATAATGTCACAAAGGTGCCACGGTAAACATGAAGGATCGAGCTGCTTTATATTTTGTTGTAGCAGCATTTTTAGTATGGAGTCGAAATAAAATAGGAAGTAATTTGGAAGCGCTTTTATTCTGCTACTGGTGTATGTAGACTGTGGTCACCAATCTGATTACTTAACGTGACAGCAATATTTATTATGGCAGTATATTTTTAGGGTTTTCGGATGCTTGTTTTTTGTAGCAGATAATATTACTGAAATTATGCACTCTTTGTCTTAGATGTAATAATAACTTCACATGCAATCTCAGATTATTGTCAAATACAAAGGTCAAAATAATTCGTATGTTATTTAAACAAGTTTCAAGGGAGAATCGCTCAAATCTGGAGTAGCCCATTTGGGGAAGTACCTTCTTACCTTACAGAATACCACAGCCAAATAACGCTGCTCTTCGATAGTGTTGTGTTTCTGTGAGTAAAGTCGCCAGAGCTCCTGAAGAGCACTGTGTTGACATTGGGCACAGTTTATCCTCATTTTAAAGAGTCGGCAACACGCATGTGATACTCGTTGTGTTTTATGGGCTACAATGACTGCTTACTATCCGTTCGCCTGTTTGCCACTATCGTCGTGCAAAAAAAAAGTCAACAAATGTATGTAATTAGCTAAATACTAATGTCTTATAATATTTGTTTCAGGTACTTACTACATACATACTATGTTTCCATACTCCACAATTATGTAAGTATTTCGGAACACTGTATACTAATAGTACACATAAAAACAATTGTTATTTTGCGCAACCGTACACTTGTTACTGGCCTTTTACATATTTTTGTCATTTGAATATTCAGTTTATTTGTTCACGTTTCAACACAATAGCCTATAATTTACGAATACAATTTTCATTGCAAATCTCCGATAGTAAACTTGGAAAGTACTGCCAACTGGTTAAACCTTAGGCTGTTAGCATTCTATGGAGTCTTCTTCGTGTCAACGGCATTTGTTCTATGTAATATACCTACTGATTTAATAATCAACCATAATAAGGATAAGCATTGCACAGCATAATCAACCTATAATGTTCCTACTGCTGAAACTCAGACCAGGCCATTGTATATGATAGCTAGATTCATGAGGTATAGTATAGTCTATTTAACATTACCCATCACTAAGACCCTTAGGAGTCGAGCAAAAAGAAAAAAAACCGGCCAAGTGCGAGTCGGACTCGCGCACGAAGGGTTTCGTACCATTATCTATAAAAACGGCAAATAAATCATGTCTGTTGTATGGGAGCCCCCCTTAAATATTTTATTTTTATTTTAATATAATTATTTATTTTTAAAGTAAATATATAATTAAATATTCTGTGAATATTTCAAGCGTCTACCTGTTGCCGTTATCAATATCGAGCAAAAACGAGCAAAAAAATCACGTTTGTTGTACGGGAGCCCCCCTTAAATATTTATATATATATTATTATATTATAGATTTTATTCTGTTTTTAGTATTTGTTGTTATAGCGGCAACAGACATACATCATCTGTGAAAATTTCAACTGTGTAGCTATCACGGTTCATGAGATACAGCCTGAAGACACACAGACAGACAGACAGATGGACGGACAGCAAAGTCTCAGTAATAGGGTTCCGTTTTTACCCTTTGGGTACGAAACCCTAAAAAGTCAGAAAGAACGCTAAGCGAAGTACATACCTAATACCGCGGTCGGTTAAATAATCCGATTTCTTTAAATTGAAGAAAGGATCAAACCGCGGGTCACAGCTAGTATATAATTTGTTGTAATAAATCTATTAATACTAAAACCTGGACATATAAATTCGTTGCCAACGGACGTACTCATACACAATTCCTATTAACATGAAACTTCTCGGTACACATCGCGAGTGAGTTCCCTTTATTTCCCTGTTTCATTCCGGCTAACTGGGCGCTGTGTGTGTGTGCATGTGTTGGTCAACTAATGGAGGAAGCCAAGTGTCTATACTAGAGATTTCTAACCTTTTTTGCATTAAGTCTCCTCGGATTCTGAAATATTATACTCATGAGAAAAACATCATTTTCACGACAATTATTTCTCAATTAAAAGCGTAATCAAGTAAATTAAAACTTTCGTGTTCACTCCTAAGAATAATTAAAGTGAAAGAAAGCATAATTTACGACTAAAGACTTCAAATGGATTTTTCTTAAGAATATCCGAATATATTGGCCTTCCTTATGACCCTCCCTAGGGAGGCGTGCCCCTCTAGTTGCGAAGCCCTAGTCTATACAGTAGATTGTAGTCTGTGGTAATACTGATTAGGCCTGCCTTAAGGCCGAGGCATGCCGTTGGCCAAAACCGTGACCTTTGATGTCAAGGCTTCGCGCCGGCTTCGCGGCCTCGCAAGAATAACATTCCATTTCGGTTTAGTAGATCACTTGTGCTTTGTACGACTGTAATTGAATTTTGTACCTACAACCATTGAATCCATAAAATAAGTGTATTGCGAGCTAAAGCTATGAACAAACGATGGTATTTTTTTTATAAATGATTATTCGAAACCACATTATAATAATGTGTTTTTTAGATTGAAGACACCTGCTATTTGATTTTCTTTAGATCAGATAAATTATTATCATAAAAACAACTGAAAGAAATAAGAAAGAAATATATTTATTTGACACAACTGTTTCAACTTTTTAAATGTCTTTAATTCTTTCTCACATCACGATCACACATCAATTCACATTAAACTTAGATATAAAACCTATAATTAATGTAAATTTTAATAGGCAGTGCATCGCACCGTATAATTAAATTAATATTACCAATAAAATGCATAATTTATTACAACACATAGTAATTATTCACCCATCTGATACAGCCGAAACACCTACACTGGACGCCACAGACAAAGTGTAAGTCCAAGACTTCTTCCCGTTTATAGCCAGTAAACCAAGTGATTTAAAGCGCTATTGTGTAGTTTACTTACAACAGTTTACGTGGGCGCGTCGGTAATTGTTAAACAAAGATTATTTTGTATGTTCCCAAAAATGTTGCTGTGCCTAATCTTTTTATCCACTTTTTGTTACTACTCTACGCAACAGACTGTAATAAAAAATCTATTGTTCGGATTTCCCTAAAAAAACAAAAATTCACAAAAATCTGAATGACAATATTTTCTAAAAAAATAAAATGTTGTTTTTCATGACTTGAGATAGACGTATTGATATTATTTAGTTACCGAAATTAATCTGCTCATTCAGAACTATCATTAATTTTTTTTTAATAATACAGTAGGAGGACAGAAAAGATAAAAAAAAATACAGAATACCTACTGTTGCAAACAGATGAATAAATGAATAAAAAATGTAAAATATGAATAATTTTAATGCGATCCGATCCACTGCTGTAAAATTCAACTCAGACACAAGAACAATAACATAAATTGTTGGGTTATGCGATGCATCAATATTTCTTGTTATGGCATCCGTGAACAAGATATTTTTTTTTGTTTTGCTATTGGAAATATGAAACAACCATTAGTGATGAATCTCATTATTCTTTTTCACAACGCAACTGATTAATGAGCTTTATTTATTGCTGTAATTTATATTTAAATTAACAAGCATGTCACACTAAACCCTAATATACTGACCCCTCAGGGATGCGAAAGTTCAAACATAAGCCAATCAATTAAGTTCTATTAACAGAACTTTCTTTAGAGTATCAACTTATTTACTATGCTGCCGCTCTGTACACAAAAATGTGCTTACTCTATGCCCCGTTAGTTGCGCAACTGTGGTGCGGGACGGACGGACGGACGGCCCGTTAGTCAGTCAGTTGTAGCCGCACGAGTGAGCACCGCATGTTCAAACGCACAATAAAAGTCATCAAATCACTTTAGCGCGCGACTGTACTGCGTTTGACAGTTGTTAAAATTCAAAAATCTAATATTGCGTTTTTTTTTTTATTTCGGGCGTGTATATTAACGTTCTGTGTGGATGTGTATTCTGTGATTGTTTTTGTGTATTATCAGTGAAAAATCAATATTGATTCGTAAGTGTGCGTGTGTTAGCGAATGCAGTGATTTACGTTGCATATAAAGGCGTCATTCATAGAGATGTGTCAATGGGTATGCGTACGCGCATGGGCCATTCAACCGCGCGATGTTAGGTACGTATCTTTTTTGTTGTCATGGCGAATCAGCTGTGTTTTTTACACGGAAGTAAATTCGCAAAATAATGATATCATTGATGAGATGACTTATTGATGGTATGACATAAGGATCAAAAATATAACTAACTAGGTACCTTAAATATCCATGGATGTTTATCGAGATGTTTTTCAAAGTTGTTTGTTTAAAGATGTGGACAACGTGAGAAAACTCACGAGTACATAATAAACATGGATATCTCAGATAAGTTAGACTTATCAGTTGTCACCGACACGAAGCAATGTGGCTGCTAGGAGCAATCGCCATTATAGGAATACATAGGAATTTTATATTTTTTGTGAAGGACCTCGGCTTCTTCGTAAGAATTCGCATAAACGCGGCCTATATGGCTGCTAACAATCTCAAGAAAAATATCAAAAACATAAATAATGCCTTAAAACTGTTTTTGAAAAACATGGCCGCCTTCATAAAACACAACATATTTTTGTTGAAAATATTATTAGGATATTCAATGGGCAAATTATGATGACACGCAATGACGTAATTTCCCATGTTTTTGACAATCACTTTTTAACCATGAGACCATCATTCATAGTTTTTTACCCATGAGACCATCATTGACTACCTTTGACCTTGATGGAATAGTCACTAGTCTGATGACTATGACTAAATGCGGTAGCCGACAATCTTGCTTCGCTAACCAACTTGTTATTTTTAGTGCAAAACGGCGTTTAAAAACCTTGGGAATCTCCGCCAATGTCATTGTTAAGGCTATTGTATTAGTAAAAGTGTTTTTGTTTTGCGTTCCAAAAGTCCATTTTGCAGTCAAAATTTAAATTTTTAGTTAGCAAAGCTGAAAAGTTATTTTGTTTAAATGCGCTAATCTCTGGAACTACCAGTCGGATTTGAAAAAATATGTTTGTTTTTGGTAGCCCAATTTTCGAGGAGGGTTATAGCCGCTTCCGCCCGCGTCTTCGCCCGCGTTTTTCGGGGTAAGAAGTAGCCCATGTGCTATTCCAGACTATAATCTATCTCTGTGCCTCATCCAGATTAATTCAGATTCTCTGGCGTGATTGAGTTACAAACATGCATCCATCCATCCATCCAAACTTTCGCATTTATAATATTAGTATAGATCTCAGATCATAAAAACAAGGAGATATGCCATCATAGCAAATTAGTACGGGAACAACTGTCGCCACTTTTAGTACATTTTTCAACACAATTACAAGCGCCCCTCGTGAATATAAAGATCTCCCACACATTAAAAATTCCGCATACCCTCAATCTAACACTGTTAATCGTCACTCAACACTAGCACTAAACTAAAACACTGTATTTATATCATCGATCGTGTTCGATTCGTCGCCAGCGTGTACATTTTATATACGGTCAATGTGACCGTATCAAAGCGTCAATTTTAGTAGCGCCTTGGCACATCTCCCTTGTTTCTATGATCTGAGGTATAGATAGTAGGTATATAGATTACGCTACGACTTCATCTTTCTCCCACCGGAGCAAATATTTGTTCGTACGAGAATCAAACCGGCGACATGTAGGTACCTACTGTAGCAGCCAATCTCTCAGTCACTGCACCAATCGTGCCATCTCCTTTGTATGAGACGAGGCATTTGCCATACTTGGTACAGTCTGCGACAGAAGTAAGTGAATAAACCACATCATAGGGTATTTAACTGCACTGTGAAGTTACTAAGCGTAAATTAAGACGTCAATAATGACTTCATAATTTACGCTTAGTAACTATACAGTTCCAGTGCCGTTTCGCGTGATAGGATAGTTTTCCCTCCAAAAACTTCAAAATAATTTACCTAGCAATAATTTCATTTATTTTTAACACATCGTTTTTATGGGATTTTTTAAAATAAGCCAAAATTTTTGTACTAAAATATTAATAGGCAATTTTTAAGATTATCAGCTGTTAACATAAGAAATTGTTTAACATAAAAAAATTATTATATGTTTAACATAAAAAAAAATTCAAGATTCAAGCAACTTTACAGTAATAAGTTCAATTTCAAAGATTGAGCCTTCTGCCGCTGACTGTACAACAACGCTGGTATTATTATCAATAGCTTGTATAGTAGTCTCCTACGGAACCCTTTCGCATGATTGTTCCACTCCACTTCACACGAACAAAGACTTGTTACGACATTCAATTAAACATGTTTCCTCGTTTTTTACTCGCGTTTCGATTCCATATTGGTATATGAATAAATGAATATTGTTTGTTTACTAATCTAAAAGTAATAGCAACTGCTACGGAAATAAATAAAGTTCTTGCATTCCTACTGTTTAATTGTTATTTCTTTAGACTATCGTGTCTGGTTTCGATACTCGGAAACGTATTGTTTTTGGCTGCTTTCGATAGTAAAATAATGCTGGTAGGTGCTATACTTCCAAAGTAATCTTTCCATAACATATTTCGTTACATATGGATTTTACAAGTGACCCCTCTGACTGATCGCAATGAAAGATGTTTCACGTCAAAAATAAATAAAAACAAAGCCGCCGTGCTATCTTTGAAGGACGCTCTTTTAATGCACTCCGATATCTATAAATACATGTATCAAGTTATTCATAGACATAACTTCGATACTAAAATTCCATATTCCAAATAATGAATTCTGCTCGCATCCGATACCGCTGCTTCAAAGCCACCATATGTATGAAAAGCCGATGTGTGTATGAAAAGCCGGTAGTTATGCATGTCCTAACGTACTAGGTAAGCTAGCATTGAAAGCTTGGTTACTGCATAGTAAATAGTAGCTTTGTGGTGATTCATTGGAAATTGTCCGTAGATTGAACTGAAGTTTGGTTCAGGATATCTTCAATATAAACTTGGTGTTTTGCTTAAATATTGAAGGTTTTGGATGTTTTAGTTATTTTTATTTTCTATTAGAATTGCTTATTATCAGCCTGGATTTGTACCCGGTCAATGGCAATAGATTTGACCCCCACATCGCAATACATATAAAAAGAAAAATCTTGACTGTAGGTACTGAACTGACTGACTCATCGTCTAGCCCTAATTGGACCTAGAAAGCTGAAATTTTGCACTGAGATTCCTTTTATGATGAAAACAAGGAATAAGGCAGGTTTTTTTTTTATTTCCACAGGATAGGGAATAATTCAGACTCCGGGCTTCTGCTGATAATTTTCTGATAGAAAACCACTCTAAAACTAGCCGACTCAAACGAACCAAAGGCCCCGCGCTCAACAGTCGCTTTGCAAAGCACTAAACCAACGAGGCGTTAAATTACAAAATGATCATTAATAAATCAAACCACTGCATTAAAAGAAATCATATCAAAGTCAGACTAATTTGTGATTCTGTATAATTATCAAATGCTACTGATGAAACTAAGTTATACATGTTGCCGTTATTACATTTACATATTTTTGTAATAAAAGAATAATGAGGTGGCATTACGAAATGTAAGGTAATGCAATTATTTGTACGAATGCTGGGAATTTTATTTGTTTTATTGTTTAATAGCTTGTTAGGTTGGGCTACGGCTTCGTCTCATACTTACATAGTAAAATAAACCATAATAATTCAATAATATAGCCCGTAATAGTGTTCAACTGCAGGAAAGGAAGGAATATTGATAACAATGTCTTAGCAATTTTAAATTAGATTATACCTAATCCGCGCCTAACTGCAACTGAAATGTTCAAGATGGATTTTCATAGGTCATTCTCGATAAAAATCTCGATAAAAAAGAGGGACTCGTGGCTATATGATAGCTGCGCTGATCGATCGATCTGCGAGGTTATGATGCACTTGCCGCGGTCAGTCCTTGGATGGGTGACCGTTCTTTACACATCGAGACCCCTCCGTACCTCGGAGAGCACGTTAAGCAATCGTTACGGGTAGTCCTCGTTACGGGTAGTCAGGCCCGAAAGTCTGACTAGGTCTAACATTCGAATGCCAGTATTTTTCGATTCGAGTACCAGTAATTGGGTTGTGAAGATCAGAGTAGGTAATAATATCCTCTAAAATACTTTATTGGTTCAAAAAAAATTACCAACCTTATTCGTAATGCTCGGCTACCACGACTCTTTATGACGTACGACCATCTTCGATATTTATCTCAGTTCACATGGTAATAAAATTCTCAGCGTGTAACACGTTAAGTATCGCGCTAGGTAGCTCCATATCGTGTTAGATATGATCTATTGCATCTACGTGGTAGAGCGCGATCTGATGTGGTGTGGCTTGTTTAAACATTATAATCTAATGTCTATGAATGCCGTGATTTCCGTATTCAGTATACCATTAATGTAAATATTCATCCCTTTGAAGACGATATAAATATTTCAAAAGAGAGTTTGTAAATCATGCATCAAAAGATCATTCACGTGTGTGTAAGTATGTTATTTAATCTTTGGACAGTTCCTGAGAAATATCTTCTAATTGATGTTTAATGGTGTGAGCATGGTGTTCCCGAACAAACAATGCCTCTGCACCTGCTCTAGTGACCTTAACCAGGCTATAGACAAGACAATTGGGTTGGCTACCTACTGGGTCAATTAATTTAATAAGTAGGTAGGTACTAACATACCATTGAAACGATGAGATGAATAATCTACTTATTATTATCTTGCTTTCTCTCATTTTCATTAAGCAATATTTAAAACAAAAATATTATTCAATCAACTAACCCTAAATTGAGAATATCTTTTTAAGTATTTAATTAAAGCCCACATGGTCATAATAACCATGTAATTGGTGGGGTCAATTTAACCCCACGCGTGTTTGCGGACAATTGGTGTAGTCGTACCGCGCATCAGTAAGGGTTACATTAACTTCTTGATTTATTAAATGTGCGTTTTGATGTTGTATGGGTTTCCATAATTGGGAAACTCTTAATTATTGTTGTAGAGAAGTCAGCCGGTTATCGTTAGAATTGCATAGGGTATTATTTCATCGTTATTGTTATAATTATTTAATTACTAGCTATGTCCCATGGTTTCACCCGCCATTTAATAAAAAAAACGAATTATTTACCCGCCTACTTCGTTTTCTGTTAACGTTATTTTTGAGTTTCTTTTTCCTTTTTCTCGGCTCACGGGTTGTACTGTAATGTTAAATAGCCTATAACCTTCCTCAAGAATTAGGCTATTAAATGCAAAAGATTTTTTTAAATCCAATTGCTAGTTCCGGAGATTAGCGCGTTCAAACAAACTCTTCAGCTTTATTAGTATACGTTTGCCATATTATACAGACCCCAAAAAAATACTAGATACTCACAAAGTTAATAAATAATACGAAACCTATCAACGGAACACCGAGAAGCGTATTTTAACCTCACTTAAAATCGAATTTCGTTTTGCTTTGTATTAAAGTCACTTTGTATAAAAGTCAAAGTCTCAGACTTCAAAAGCAATATTTACTAAAATATCTTCATCCTATACTTCTAATAGAATCGCCAGAGCACTCCAATGCTCTTAGCTTTCTCTAGCCAGCAGCTCTTATCATTTATTTATGGTACTTATACAGGGTGGCAGGTTAAACAGTGGAAATATTTTAAGGGGTCATTGTACTCAGCATTATGAACAACTTTTACTATGGGACCAACCCTGAAATCGCGAAAAAAAAAACAGCTGTTCCATACATTTATGTTCACAAAACTCAACAAAATGTATGGAACAGCTGATTTTTTTTTCGCGATTTCAGGTTTGGTCCCAGAGTAAAAGTTGTTCATAATGATGGGTACAATGACCCCTTAAAATATTTCCACTGTCTAACCTGCCACCCTGTATATGCCTTGTGATAAGCAGACATCTAAGGTGCTGATGCACAGATAAAAGGACTTTTAAAATAGATTTTAAATTTTAATAGGTATAAGGTAGCTTTGGTTGTATGGGTGGGGCGATAGGACCCTACCGGAAGGTCGTGGGTTTGTAATCCGGACGTTGTTATTGTGGTGAACCCGTAGGTTAGAGGGGTGACGAGTGTGAGCGGTGTCATTGACCAATGGGTAGTGGGTATCTATGTATTTTAACGATTTTAAATCCTACACATCAAAGCACAGAAGAGGTTTCATATTATTTGGAAATCTTTGCATGGACATCTTATTGTGATTTGATTAATTAAGATTTTCACGTATATTTGATTTACCAAAATTTTGTACAATTTAATTACGATACCATAAATTATTTAACTCATAACGTGATAATTAGTTATCATTTAATTAAGTCTTATAAACCACTTAGCACTGAATTATCAAATATTTTTTCGAAATGAACATTAAATTAATTTTACCCAAATTAGAGTTTGTCCAATAAGAATATTTTCCGTGATTAAATTGCTTGGTTTCAAACTTTTGGGTGGGGTTAATTCGACCCTACTTCGCAGGAAAGGGTTAAATACTTCGTCCTACTTATAATTTGCTTAGGAAAGTATTTGTTGGTTCACATTTTAGTGGTATTAAGAAACTTACTACGGGTAAGTGACCTTCAAAGTAAACTTAGGAAGTTTTCTATAGATTAGATAGCTATACCTATTACATAAATATTTTATGCAAAGTTGGCATACGACGTAAAAAATGGAATCCAGAAAGGATTCAAAATGGAATTCATTGTCATACAAATGACAAGGATGACAAGGATAGTTGTAATCAGTGGTTAAAGTTAAGAGGCATTTATAAGTAAGGGGCTTAAACTATATCTATCCCGCGGCCCGTAACCTATCGCTCAAATAAACTGTAACACCATTCCGCCCCTGTCATCTAAACCGTACTACATTTTACGTTCAAAAGCTATTTTAACTACTATAACAAATCGTGACCCGAATTCTGTCATTACTGAACGTAACAATATAAAGTACCCAGTATATCTCGAAACTCAGCAGAATTAAGAACTAAACTTAATCTAACGAATTTGACGTAATAGTTGTCAGTTTCATCACAACTAGCGCCACCTCGAAGTGCCAAGATATGCTGGTCACGTGTGTCCGTCTTTCCCACGGCGGCTTTTTCTAAAGGATTCGAAACAATAGACCCATTTATACATACATGCGTTTCTTGCTTTTGAATTAAACTGATCGTAACTTGTGGAGTGAATTTACCTTTTGTTGATACTTTCTTAGGGTTCCGTACCTCAAAAAAAACGGAATCCTTATAGAAGACCGAAGACCATTAAGAGGTGGAGCCATCTGCTCATAGATGGCGCCACTAAAAGTATGCAATAGTGCCATTTATCGCTCGCTCGCTCGCTTTTAAAGCCACTGTACGATACAACTTTATTCACACGTAATGCAAAAGCGAATGCTTTTGCCACATTTTTACAATCCATTAAAAATACTAGTTTTGCTTACCGGGCGCCAGAGTGTTTTCATAAAGACGCTCGTAACAATTATTATCTACGAACGTACGTAGATATACTAACCGATTTTCTGCGCTACGGTAGACAGAAGACTAGACAAGAAGACTTTGAGATTTTTATATTTCTTTTATCTGTACTTTTATCCATACTCGAAAGGGCAATTCCATTTCAAAATCACGAACCCTTACTCGCAAATCTGTGCCTTTTGGCGTCTTCTTCTTGTGTCGATGGTATAGCTCCTATTGTTAGGAGCCAATATGTAGCCACAAAAACAGTGGCGTTCTTGAAATCGTCTTAAGTGCAGGCAACCTTGGGAAAGCGGGATTGTCCGAAAGGGATACCGCTGACCCGGACAAAAGGGCTAAGGAAGGAACACGGGTGGGTTTTAGTCAGTAAGAGTCTGACACTCCCTTCCGCTCCGCCCAGAGCGGGAGGGGTCATTTGATGATTTCCCATCCTCAAAAAAAGAAAAAAAAGAAAAAAAGTGCAGGCAACCTTGTTCACTAGACCATTGAAACACCATCAGACTACTGACTGACACCACACTCGCAGTGGGTGTGGGATAAATCTATGATGCCCCGTTTTACCAAATTAAAACAACGGCCTAATTGTGTTCGTAAGCCATTTGGCTACTGCGACTAAATAAAGCATTATACTTGGCGTACAAATTATATAAAGATATAATCTCGGCGACAGATTGCGAGGTTCCTACTACAGATTATAAAATATCATTTTGCGTAAGTTTATTAGCCGTCAACGAGGTAAATGGTAGGTGACTGTAATGTTCGTTATCGGCTAACAAATTAACAACATTAAAATTTATGGGCTGTTACAGCTGCAAGGCATTATACTATTGACTTTATAACTAAAAGAGGTATGAATAAAATAGCTTTGATAATTTGGAGATTTTGATCTTGGTTGCTGCATACCTACATAATAACCATAATCTTTGACGTTCAGAATCAATCTCAACTTAGATATTGTTATAAATTTTGGTGTATAAATTTGTAATTTACCAAATTTTCGGGATCCTGACTACCCGTAACGATTGAAAAAGATATTCTTTTACAACCGTGACCAATTGTTTAACGTGCTCTCCGAGGCACGGAGGCGTCTCGATGTGTAATGAACGGTCACCCATCTAAGAACTGACCGCGGCAAGCGCAGCTTAACCTCACAGATCGATCAATCACTGCAGCTGTTATTTAGCCACGAGCCCCATCTGAGATACCTACTTTTTGAAATAGGTTTTTAACTGAAAAAAAAAAGTCTTCTGTACGATCATTTATGCCTGCAATATTTCCTATCACAATAAAACAACATCATAAAAAGTAAAAAAAAACGAACAGAGGTTCATAATATTCTCTATTCCATATAAAATCTCATACATGACTCTAATAACTCCCCCTACGTTTCGCTACGGAACCCCGGAGCTATAAGCTAGCTCAAACAATGTATTGCGGTAGAATATAAGCATTATTATAATTTGTATATTATGCTCTGTATTATTTTATAGTAAGGGTCTGAACTCAGATCATAGAAACAAGGAGATATGCCATCATAGCAAATTAGTACGGGAACAACTGATGCCACTTTTAGTACATTTTTCGACACAATTACGCGCATAAAAGCGCTCCTTGTGAATAAAAGATCTCCCACGCATTGAACATTCCGCACACCCTCAATCTAACACTGTTAATCGTCACTCAACACTAGCACTAAACTAAAACACTGTATTTATACCATCGATCGTGTTCGGTTCGTCGCTAGCGCGTACGTTTTTAATATGAGCAATTTGCTCAAGATCAGGCATCAAGCTCGATAGCGCCTTGGCACATCTCCTTGTTTCTATGATCTGAGGGTCTGAACGATATTTTTACGGGATATTATTTTTCCGCTGGGAATGCATTATAAGGTCCTCCGTGAGTAATGTGAGGACGTTTAAAGCTCTCTGAGTAGTCAGTCTCGCTTCCATTCTTGCTGATCACCTAATCTATTCGCCACTGGATGGGCTGGAATTTCTGTATAATATATGTATGTGGTGCTACAACTCTACGACGAAAGATGCCTTTCGGGGAACAAAAAGATATACAAAATTATTATGAAAAACCAAAAAGTGGTCGAGTTAGAGTGCATTTCCACCAGAGATGTGCTATGCAGCTATGCTACGAAAATGTAAAAACCAAGCTACGAAACTATGTAACCGGTTCCACTGATGCTAAGCTATGTAGCTGTGCGAGGAAGATGCGCAGCTCAAGCTATGCGGCGTACAGACAAGTGAACACTGTGCACATAGCTACACCATCGCGACCATACATAGCACGCATCCATAGCTCGCATCCATAGTGTAGTACGCATCCCTCCATATTAAAACGTGGCTTAGTTGAATCCGTTTCCACCAGTGCTGTGCTATGTGGACCAATGAATATGATCGGTGGATATCAAACGCACGGCTACAGGGCAAGCCCGAGGGTATTTCTCGTAATTTTTCATGATTGTGTTTTTAGGGTTCCGTACCAAAATGGTAAAAAAGGAACCCTTATGGTGCGACTTCGTCTGTCTGTCTGTCACACCTGCTTATTTCAGCAACTACTTATGCTATCGACTTGAAATTTGGAACAGTTATAAATAATGCTTGTTCAACTTTATTACAAATGAAAAAAGTCCAAAAATATTTTTATTTTCATTGCAAAAGGGGCCGGAGTGGACGTCCAAAATTTTAAAGTGGGGTTACTAGGGCAAGTGATATATCATATGAAAGGGCTTGATCTGCACATTTCAAAATATATTTTTATTTTATTTTATGTCTCACAGTTTTCGACATATGATGAAAAATGTCCAAAAAAATACCATTCCCCCCCCCCCTTATCCCCGAAGTTTACGGGGCGAAAAATCTGAAATAATTACAGTTGATAGGAATTGACCCAAATATGGCACCAAAAATAAAACAATGTTCCTAACTAGTACAGTTTTTTCAAAATCATCAAAATTCCTTCACAAACAAAATTAGTTATGTGGTCCGGATTTTTTCACTTTGTACGTCCAAAAATGATACGGAACCCTCGGTGCGTGAGTACGACTCGCACTTGGCTGGTTTTTATTGTACGCTACTCACATTCATGAAAAATTTTGAGATAAATACCCTCGGGCTTGCCCTGTAGGCACGCCACTGAACGCACCCATAGCAACGTAGCATAGCACGTCTCTGGTGGAAAGGCACCCTGAAAACCATGATTCTACGATTCAAAACAAAACATAATAACCAAATATTAAAGATTAATTTTATTATTAAAACATTTTTAGTCAACGGGAAAGAAATTCACAAAATTCCCGACAATTTTTCACCCAAAATGAAAGTCGGAACTTTCTCGTTGCGGCGCCGGCCGTCAGTTGCACGATATTATCGCGCTAGTACCTACGCTGACCTGCAGAAGTACAGCGTCTGATAAATAGATAACAAGGGAATTAACTTGTAAGCGAGTGGACGACGACTTGTTAACTGATAAGCTTGGACCACCGTCATTGTTTGTCTATGGTAGAGGTTTTATATTGTAAGCCCGCCCACGTCCGACAATCGGTGACCGATTTTTGTCGGCAAAAATGAAACATACAGATTTCAATATTGAAACGCACATGTCCTATAAAAAGTCAATCTCAAAATCTAGACTGTACCTACTAATGTGACAAAGCTGAAGAGTTTTTTTGTTTGATTGTTTGTTTAATCACGTTAATCTATGAAACTAGCAGTTTTGAAAAAATGTTTTTGCATTTGAGAGCTCAATTTTATTCTTGAAGAAGATTACAAGCTATTTGTCATTACGACCAAGCGAGGAGGAGCCAAGCGATGAAATGAAGATGAGCTAACGAGAGAGAAAGTCGTATGGAGGGTGGGAACATAACGCTTTTTCATTACGTGACAATTTCTACCAGTCAACACCTACCTTAAACCGCGTTAGGGAACTTCATTCCAAAAATAAAAAAGGTAATTACACAGTGGAGTATCCTGTTTTTATTCTAACATCAGAAAGCCAAGCATCGTTTATCTTCTTCATTCTAGTTTCCTAGTTCCGTGGCCAAGGCTTACATCCTTGGAAGCGGTTCGACTAATTGCCAAGCAATTGACACCGTGTTTAACATATTCCAACGATCGATATTCCGATTAGAGCTCGTTTACAACTAGATGAGACTTGGTCGTAGTAATTTTAAACCAAACACGATAAAGTATTGTATTATCAATACTGTGACAAGACTAGTGTCGTGAATTTTGTGACTGAGATATTGTGATAAGACGACTTGTTTGTGATGGTTGTATCTTAATTTTTTTAACCGTTGACCAAAATGGAAGAGGTATTTTGTAGCTGTAGACTGAGATATGTCGAGTTAATTTTTTGACTAAAATATTGTTTGACCAAATGAACCATGAACCAATCTGTAAATCAGGGCTTCCTAACTAGTGGGGGGCACCTAGGGATCATAAAGGGGGCCCCAATATGTGCGGATATTCATAAAAATCCATTTGAAGTATTATAATTATCATAAGTTGTGCTTTCTTTCACTTTAATTATATCTTAGGACTGAACACAAAAGTTTTAATTTGCTTAATTTATTATGCTTATACTTAATTGAGAAATAATGTCGTGAAAATTATGTTTTTTTTTATTGTAACATGAGTAGATTTTTTATAGTCCGGGGAAGTTCGACTCAAAAAATATTGGGGAATCCCTGCTGTAAATAATAGTCGTTCATAATTTTTGACATTTGCATCAAATTGGTACACAGTTATTTGCTTTTGAGGGGATGGTTAAGATTTCTTGTTCCATGTTACCACCATAAAACATTGTCTATGGTATTCCGTTTACCATCACCGAGTGGGTGATTAAAATGACCACCGTCGCGACGAGAGGGAACGCGTACTGTGCTGGCATTTCAACGTCTTCGTGCATAGGGCTGGCACTTAGGATTTATTGGTGTATTTAGTATTTACGTATTAACATGGTGCCATATTTTTTATTTATAATAACTTTAGTTAATAAAAAGCTACAGTGTTTATTTTTTTGAGTATTATTATCAGACTTTTTTTACGCCTGTACATTTATGTATTTTAGACAAATTACATTATGTTGGTATTTAATTTCTTAATAACGACGAACTACAACCATATCGTAAAAAAATGACATATAAAACAAATTGCCGTTTTGCTATTTAAGTAGAAAAAAATATGCAAAACAACCTTATCAAATGGTCATTTAAATTACTAGTATCACAAAAAAACGTATTTGTATTATTTAAAAGGTCTTTAGGCAAAGGTTAACAGTAAAAAAAAAGTATTTTGACTACATAAATAATATGATTGATGGCCTCTATGACATGTGAAATAATATAAAACGTTTTTTTATGAAGGAAATACAACATCATTATGTCTGTAACTATTTATTGCCAAACCGTCGATACATAAAAATATAATAATAATGTTAATCCCGCCACTGGTAAGGCACAACCGAATAGAAAAAAAAACAACAAAAAATAGAAAAAAACAACTATCGATAGTTTTTGTTAAGTCGAGTTAAGAGTAACCTTTTGTCGTTTTTTGTTGTCAATAAATTGAAAGGCGTGTCCACCGTCAAGCGTTTTTTTAAAGCCGTTGACAGAGCCTATTCAAAAAATGTTTTTTTATTTAGTTTTTATAGCTTGGTCTTGAATTAAGTTTCTTTTGTTTTAGGCTGCGATAGAAAAAGTACTGAACAATATGACAAAGAGTAAAATATTTAAAAGTTGGCTTTTATTTATTGCGCGTGAAAATATTACTCAATAAAATATATGTATACGGTAGAGGCACGCATATTATGTTTTGTTTGTCTAGGTTTTTCCCGCTATGCCACTTGTGTTTACTCCCGTAATAATTGAAATGTTCGATTGCTAATTAACCTTATATCTTCCATTTTTTTAGAAAGGGAATTTAAACAGCCATCTTTATATTTTTTTAAATCAGAAAACATAAATATTTTTCAAAAGTAAAATGATTACTATGATTTTTTCTCCAGTATTTTTTTGCCATTTAAGTTAAACTGAGCTAATCAGTGGCGTTAATAAATGAAGTCAATTATTTGAAGCCTTGAGCTCATTAGAAGTATTACAACAACGTATTATTTTACACATTAATACGTACGTGTTAATTCCAGTTCCCATAAACATCATCTTCATGGCTAATCTTAGAAATCTAGTTAGTTAAATAGTTATATAAATCACTTACAAGTACGTGTGTTCTAAAATCATCAACCATTTCACCAATATTTAAGAAGAGCAATATTATAGATTCTTTTCTTAATTAACAGGTAAACAAATATATCAAATCTATCTATATAATATAATAAAGCTGAAGAGTTTTTTTTGTTTGATTGTTTGTTTGTTTAAATGCGCTAATATCTGTAACACGTCGGAATTGAAACAAAAATTGCATTTGATATACCAATTCTCGAGAAAGGTTTTATGCTATTTAACATCATGCTACAACCCTTAGGAGCCGAGCAATGGTGGGTAAAAACGCGGGGTACCTACAGCTAGTAAAATAGTAAAAGTCAAACTCGAGATCACTTTTTCAGTAGCTACACTTGCAACTACTAAACAAATAATGAAATATAGCCTTATTCAACAAAATTTGTCAACCAAGAAATTAATATTTTATTATGAAAATATTTGCGTCACGTCTGTTCACATTGTAATAAATGGCAAAATGACATCACTTTGAGCGGATAGGTATTCGCCAGCTTTTCTTTGGTTCCCTTGTGAACGGCTTCTGTACAAACTATTTACTTATTTCAATCAAGGCGTCCCATGACAATAGGCTGACCAAACACTTCGATGAAAAAGAGTTCGCCTGTTCATATTTGATATAGCGTTAAATACATAAAGAGTATGTACTTACGCGAGGACACAGTCAATATCACGCTCGATCGATCGTCAAGCCAGCTGAAAAGTAAACAATTTGTAATTTTGGTTTGTGAGTCTAGAATCAATTCTTGCGTCTACGTGTCTGTTGAATTTAATATACACATGAATAAAAATCTGATCTGTTTTTAAGTAGGTACCTAACATCGTGATTATTCGTCATAAAAAAAAGTTGGCTAGCTCACGCATTCAATTTCTTATTTACTTACCTAATAAAATACGGCAAGGTACCTGTAAATACTTTTTTTTTCTTTATTCGGTCACTAGCTGTGACCGTGGTTTCGTCAATACTTTGGTGGTTATTACTTATTTACAATATATTAATAATTACTACCTCATTTTGGCTATCACAATGATACAACAATATTTTTTCGAATGCGACTGGTAGTTCCAGAGATTAGCGCGTAACAAATGAACAAAAAACTCTTCAGCTTTATTATACTAATATAAGGGTTCTACATACACGATTATGAAAATACATAGATTTTCTTATACTTATTTGACATCTTAAAAAAATAAACTTTTTATTTACCTAAACTGAATACTGCCAACCCTACCGGTCCCAACTCGCGCAAAAACAGCGAACTAAGGTCGTTGCACCGCGCAGACTCGCACTAAATTTCAACTGTTTGTAATTCAGATAAATTATCCACTGAAAAAACTTGCATCCGACAATCCGACACCATGATTGCGAATTGCTTGTTTTTATTTGGCGAATGTGCAATCATGACCGATTTCGGGAAAATAGTTGGTGTGACAAAAATAACATGTTTCGCGCACCGCTGAGGTTTGGTTCATGAAATAAAAATCACGTGCTGGTTTTATATTTTAAAGGTATTTGCTATGTTTTTGTTGAGCTTGTTATAAATGAGAATCAAATACCGTTTTTTTTATCTATAGGTACTAATATTATAAAGCTGTTGTTTATTCTCTGGAACTACCAGTCGGACTCGAAAAATTCGTTTTGTATATGATAGCCAGATTCTTGAGAAACAGTATAGGCTATTTAACATCACGCTACGACCCTTAGGAGCCGAGCAACGGGGGTGAAACCGCGGGGCATATCTTAATTATCTCTAATTGGCTTTTTTACCCGACTACGGCAAAGCCAAAAGCAAAGGTAATGTTTATAACAGTCTATCTAAGTATGTATGTTTGTATTTATGTAGTGCCTAAAATACGCATCAGATTTTTTCAAATTATTATTAATAAAATCTTGAAACATAAAATTCATTTTCAGAAGCAATTTTTAATCTACTATATAAAAATAAGTCGGGTTTTCCTTCCTGACGATACAAGTCCAGAACGGACGAACCGATTTCCACGGTTTTGCATTCGTTGGAAAGGTCTCGGGCTCCGTGAGGTTTATAGCAAAGAAAATACAGGAAAATTTAAAGAGAAAAGCGGGAAAATCTTTTTTCACATACAGCGCCCTCTCTGATACATAGCATGTACTACGGTGGCGAAACGGAGTTCGCCGGGTTTGCTAGTTTAATAATAAATTAAAATTGCAAACTGCCTGTGAAAATGAATTTTCATACAGGAAATTCTCAAGGAAAAATATTAAGGTAATTTTTCTATGAACCCGCAAAAGCAGCATTCATCACAAATAGTGATGAGTCGGGCTTCGAACCCATTGTCTTTAATATTACTTGGAAGACGTATCGCAATTTAATGGTTTTCTTTGATGTTGTAATTTTGTAATGTGCAATACCAAAACATGTTTATGTTCATTCACGTTTTGTTTCTAGTTAAAATATATTCAGACTCTGCTATAAAATCTGACTTATTTTTGCTATATTAAACTCTACCTACATTATCATTATAACACCCACTTTTGAGAGTGGGCCTCCTAATAGCTCCTTTAGTTTCCATTAACCGATCTTTCCCCTACTCTTGATAGATTTTTGACATAAGTTCTATAAAAGTAATGTCAAAAATCGATCGCTAGTAAGGTGTGAAAAAGGGACCGTTCTCTCTCTCGCTCTCTCTTGCTCTCCCACATCCAAATAATGATATCAATAATACTTCATACTCCCCGGTCGGGATATCCTTTCATTAGCGCAAAAGAGGTTGATTTTGCTACTAACTTTTCTAACGCAATTTCCGAGTCACCTATCTTGACACCAACAGAGCAATCCAAATTAAAATACACAGCCTACATAAAAAAACTTGCTCAAAAAATAATTAAACAGGCTTTTAAAAGACAAAAAAAACTCCGATTAAATCTCGAGCCCCAATCATGTATAACGAGCGCATATCAATTATCGATCGCTCGATAATCACATGATCTTCGACTTGTACATCGATGTCCGTCCATTCTCCAGCGTCCATCGGCTTCCGGCGTAAACCACGGATACATCCACTTACAACGTATTATGGTTAATTAATTATGTTAATTTTTGGATTACCATCAATATTGTTCATGGTGGAAAATCTTTAAAAAATACAGATTTTTTGACTGAAGAGCTGTTTAAAGTGCCAATGTGAGTTTTTCTAACATAATATTCAATCGCGTTAACGTTAACTAACGACCAATCAAACATCGGCTCGCGATCGAAAGTGAAGATGCTAACGCACGTGATTGATTGTTTCATTCACTTCACGAAATTTTTACTCGATTATCGCGATGGTTTGCAACTCGCTTTATTTGATCAATCTGATCGATAGAAACGGGCTTTTGCATGTGTTTCAAATTAGGTCGATACTTCGTTTTGCGGTAGATAATAAATTAGGTAGTTAATGAACTTCTAAAGACATTATCTACGAGTATGAATAAAGACGTAAAGAGAGATTGCCCACTTTATTCTAACATACATTTCCTCGTTGCCGAAACCCGAATAATTGCCAAAAACGTCCCAAGACACGTCCGAAATTAGGACGAATCCTTACAAAGCCGGATGCCTGGCGAGCCTTATTACGGAATGCCCACCGCTGGACGAAATCAGGCACAATTACCAACCGCAAGGGAACCAATTATGTAATTATGTATGCACGCAAGCTATTAATTGCTTGAAATTAACCCATTGTAGATACTTTATGCTGGCTGGCATGCGAGGCAAATTTTCTCTCATAAATATTGCTTTCGAATCAAGTTTGTATTTTAATGGGAAGCGACCTGAGATAGATCATCCGCCTAGGCTTTTTCATAAACTAGATTGGGGTCGGCTTCCAGTGTAACTGGTTGCGGCTGAATATCAATATTTTACGTGGAGCGACGCCATCTGACCTCCACAACCCAATTATTGTGTATGTATAAGTTAGACCAGCTGTCAGATTTTCGGGCTTCTGATTACCAGTAACGACTGTCAAAGATATTCCTCGACTAAAATGTCTATTTACTATTATCACTGAACGGTCACCCATCCACGGACTGACCGCAGCAAGTACAGCTTGACCTCACAGATCACACCCACTAGTTGTTTACAACCTATATATTCAGTCTATTAGCAAATTAAAAGAGCTCTTAATTAACGTAATAAAAATAAATAGAGTTAGCGCTTTATTGGATCAGCGGGAGAGCCTAACTCGATCGCGTAACGACGTAATCAAATATGCAGCGTACCGGCGTATCGTGTCGTATCGGCGTACGGGCGTATTGATACGCCGCTCGAGCGCCTGTTAAGAATTATGAGATTAAAACCATTGGCTTATATGGATAGTCTGTGGAAATGTGTGCTTGTGTTTGGAAATAATTTATGTAGTAAATTCAGGAGCCTATTAAATAAGACAGAAGAGTAGGTATTTGACAGAAAAGTAAGTAGATCAAAGTTAAGGCATTTATTTCAATTAGACCACTTACAGGTACTTTTGAATAGTCAAGGAGTCAGTCAGTCAGCAAGATGAAGCTAGATGCTCGTTCTAAAGCGTAGATTCCTTTAGAAGAACTAGCAAGATCCTCCATGGTTCTTTTAAATCAAGATCTTGTAATAGGTACTATGGTTAGAGTGTTTTAGGTTACATAAAACAATGTAATAACAATGTAAATGTGTTAGAAGTTAAGAATAGAAGTTTTCCAAATTCCTGAAGGCCAATTCTCGTAACCAATTTAGCACGATAACTGACAGTTGCCTGAAATTAGATTAGATTAAAAATTGACTAAAAAATAATAAATACTATTCCATTAATCAGATAAGTATGTCGCGATAATGGTGCCGATTCTGTTGTTTACAAACTAAACTAATTTAGTCTCATTATGTCTCTTTCTAACGAAAAACATGAGAAAGGGATAGAAGATATTTAATCCTGTCAAATTAGTCCTCTTGCTTCATTTCAATGTGAATTTAGTCGGTTTCGCAAAAGGTCATGACTATTTTCCAGTAAAAGACAAGGGCGTAGACTAATTTGACAGCTCTTAATATTTTCTGCCCTTTTTCAATGATATTTGTAAGAAAGAGATACAGTGTGATTAAAATTAGTTTAGTGCAATGTTCAACAGAATCAGCACCAATATATTTTTTGTTATTTAATTTTATGTGCCAGTTCAGAATGTCCTAATATGGTCAATCGTTTCTTTTCAGAACGGTATGGAATTAAAATAAGTAGGTACAGTATTCCCAAATTAATAATGCGCATGCAGATCTTCGCTAATTGTCGTATTCCCGGAAACACCGAATCATTGAATCGTAAAAGCCCTAAATTATGCATGAAGAAAATGCACTTAACCACTCTATATACTTTATTTTTCTATATACTTTTTTGTTTCCGGGAGTATTCCCGGAAACAAAAAAGTATATAGAAATGCAGATCTTCGCAAATTGCCGTATGGCAATTTGCGAAGATCTGCATGCGCATTATTAATTTGGGAATACTGTATTCTCATTGTGTATCGCAGGTACAAAAAACCTCTAAATAATAAATAAATAATTGGTACCTACGTGGACTATCACAACCCTAAATCTCCTATAAAATTAATTAATTTTATCAGCCAAGCGATTTAAAGCACATTTCTGTAAAATAATTAATAATCCATTTTCATTTAATTGCACAAAAATATAATAAATCAAATATTCCCTCTGTAACGGAGAACCAATTTAACTAAAAGGTTAATTAAAATTTAACCCTATTTTAGGCTCAATAAAGACTAAATTCATTTAGCAATAAATTTTCAAAATTCTATTATCTTATTTGCACAGGACTGGCAACGTTTTGAATAACGCTGTCCGGAGAACATTTACAAGCGATTTTCACCGTTATATTTCAAAAATAGAGTTTATTTTGGCGTGAAAATCGAACGTTTAATTTCAAACAGTAACTGTCAAAGGCATTTGGGGACGTTGCATTTTCTTTGATAGTTTATTGACTCTTATTCTTTGAAGCATAAGGTGTAAAATGAGGAGGGTTATCATTTTTAACAGGTTTTTAAAATGTCGTTTCAGAGATCGACGCATGTGATCATTAGTTTGGACCTCCATTTTGTATAACCTTTGAACTTTTGAACCGGGTTCCGCCTTTCATTGAGAGATACAGATATTTTGTATTCGCGACTATTATTCAAAGTATGTATGTATTTTAATACTACGTTTTTACGTTATCGATATCAGTAAAATGATAAATATTTATTCAGACTTTACAGCAGTTTTTCGGGATAATTTCGCTACATATAAACGAAAGGGCCACAGATCAAAATTAAGAATTTTTCAGGATAACACGTTAAAATATTTCATTTAATTTTTTGTTTATTTTTTGGCATTCCTTCTTTTAATCTTTATGTGTCATAATTCATAACATAATCACATTAAAAGAAGGAGTGCCGAAAAATAAACAAAAAATGAAATGAAATAAATTTTAACGTGTTATCCTGAAAAATTATTGATTTTGATTTGTGGCCCTTTCGTTTATATGCAGCGATTTGTAATCCCGGTTAGTGCTTAGTGAACATATTTTTAGTATGAGTAAAATTGGAATAAGTTGGACACAAACATACGTCTTGTCAGTAAAGTTACTAATACATACAAATAATTAGTAAACAGCTCATTTAAAACTCTTAAAAAATACATTTAGATTCTGAAACACCTTATCCTGAGGACAAAATCGTCCTATTATCAGATTTATCAATTTATCCCCCTTTTTTTTTTTTTTTTTTTTTTTTTTTTTTTTTTTTTTTTTTTTTTTTTCGAGGTGGAAATCCTCATGGATGTCCCCGCCCTGGGGAGGGCGGAGGGGTCTGTCAGACTCTTACTGACTAAAACCACCCCGGTGTTCCTCCAAGTACCTTACGCCGGGGGCACGGGAGTCGCTTGCGCATTCGTCCGCACCCCCGGCAGGTATTGGCCCGCCAAATGAAAGGCGGGCCCCGTCACCCTATGCGGCCGTCATGTACGGCCGCAATTCCTCTGGACAGGCGCGCGCGGAACACGTCGCGCCACCGTCTCGGGCCTGTTTCCGTTCGGGCGACGGACGCCCCAAGTCCGCCGCCCGCAGGCCGCACCCTATGGTGGCCGGAGATCGTTGGCCACCCTACGGCGCCCGGTGCGTCTGCTGCGGATGGGGAGAGAGGACACCGCCTCCCTCTCCCTTTCCGCCGCCTCCTTGGCGTCCATCACCTCCTCGCAGAAGGAGGCGACGGCACCCCAAGCGCTCTCGCCGCCGACCATGGCCTCAACCACGGCCGGCAGCGAGAGGCCACCCGCAGCTCCGACCGCCGCTACGAGGTCACGGCGCTGCACTGCCCAAGCTGGGCACTCCTCCAGTGTGTGCTGCGCCGTGTCGTCGGGGCAGTCACCGCAATGGTGGCAACCGGGCGTCGGCTCCCGGCCTATACGGCACAGGTACTTTCCGAAGCACCCGTGTCCAGAAAGCACCTGTGTAAGCCGGAAGCTAAGGGCGCCATGCCGTCTCCCGAGCCACTCCCTCATCACGGGCCTTACCGCCGCTATTGCGGCGTGCCCGATCAATTTATCCCCCTAAACTAAAAAGCGTCACCGTTCCCAATCTCACACAACCCCCCAGGAAGTATCCCACTCGAGTTGATTCAGGATGTTGATATTACACCGCTGAAAGACGGTCAGACACGCCCAATTGATGTAGTTTATTGCTCCCACGGTATAGATCAGTGGTTCCCAACCGGGCGAACCACAAGTGGTCCTGAACGAAATTGAGGTCTGCGGAACAGTTATAAACTCAGCAAAAAATTATGTTTACGCGGCCAGCTCGGTTGTGCAATTTTTATTGTGAACCTTGGGGTCCCTGCAACGGACAAAAAAGTCCTTGTGATTCCTGGTAAAGAAAAAGTTGAGAGCCTCTGGTCTAGATTGATATGAGGGCTATGATATCAATCAATTAAGTCAATAACTGGGTATTAAGTTCATTTGGTCAAGGAGCATTATGTTATTGGCTGATAGTTGATAAGGTTCATAGAAAAATAATTTGTGTTCATAGAAAAATAATTTGTTTGATTGGTGTGAAGTTATAGTTGAAAATATCATATCATTAGTTATTTTAGCAACAATGTTAACAAAACTTAAGCAGGACTTTAAAGTAGTACCTACTTATGATCCTGATTTCAATAGTGGGGAAATGAATTATATTTTTAAGCTTATTCAAAATCAAATTAAAAAAATATTTTATTCAAAGTAGGACAAAACCAATTAGCACTTTCTGAATCACACTAATATTATAAATGTGAAAGTTTGTGCGTGCGTGTGTGTGTGGGTGTGTGTGTGGGTGTGTGTGTGTGTGTGTTTGTTACTTCTTCACGCTGAAACGGCTGGACGTATTTGGATGAAATTCGGCACACAGATTATAGTCTGGAATAACACATAGGCTACTTTTTATCCCAAAAAACGCGGGCGAAGCCGCGGGCGGAAGCTAGTGTCAACATACAAGAGATAGCCCCCAAAAACGCGCCTTACACCGTGTTTTCCCTGCAATGACGAATAATTAAAGTAATTCTATATTACCTTGCAGAAAATAGTTCAATTCATGCTTCATTCCCAGTCACTAGGTTCACAATTTAATTTTAGTTTTAGTAGTAGTAAAGCTCTTTCTGAAAGAGCTAGTCCGGGGATACGTCCCCGGACGTATGGTATACGTACCATAACAATTTCTGCCGCCAAGGAGTCCCTATGTTCCGTTTATCTGTAATTACACTGGCACCCGTGCCCTATGGGGGCCGGTGTAATTACAGGCACGAGACATCTTAACTTTACGTCTTGGACTTTCTTTACGTACAAATCGCACTTTAAAGGTACAATTCGGTTCTTGACAACATTGAAAATATGCTACAGATTGTGGTCATCCTATCAGTTCATAGCGTAAATAAACTTAATTCACTTGATTTTTAACTAAAATATGTATATTTTTTATTACGAAAATAAAATGCAATATTTTTTGTTATTGTAGCTGTCACAAGAACGGCCTGTCGCACTCTGTTGACGTCACACGCTAGTAAACCAGTGTTGCCAACTTATTTTTAGGGTAAAGAATTCTTTAGGGTAAATTTGAGGGTAAAATTTTTGGGAGCGCCTCCGCAGCCGGGGCCGACTAGGCTCCCAAAAATAATGCCGTTAGGAACCGGAGTAGCCTTGAAGTAGCAGTGATACCAGACGAAAATAATTGCAAACTACCGTAGCAGCAGATTAATGTTGCCGTGTTTTAAGTTGAATTAAATACCTTAGACTGACTTTTAAAAATAACAGTGTTAATGTAAAACAAAATACAACTTTTTTGGTATTTCAAGACATACATAAATAACAATATCAAACAACCAAAGAAGTTGTGGAAACATATTAAATCCACTATAACCACCTCTAAGAAACCTGAGCATAGTTTACCTCACTTTTGTAATGACCCTGATGCTATAAATCAACACTTTTTGGATGTACCTGGTAGTGGCAAGGTTACAATTTCGGATCTAACATATTTTGAACATCACAGACATAGTAGTGGTCATTTCCAGCTTGAGCCGGTACAGGAGGATGTGGTGCTGAGGATTTTACGCAGTCTTAAATCCAATGCACAGGGTTCGGACCGGATCACGCTGGAGATGCTCATGATGACACTTCCCCGTACACTGGCAGTCATGACATCTATCATTAATAGATCCATAGCCACCTCTTCATTTCCGAATCTGTGGAAAAAGGCAATAGTTAGACCAATCCCAAAATCACTTAACCCAACCAGTGTGAAAGACCTGCGTCCTATTAGCCTACTGCCATGTCTCTCTAAGATTCTTGAGAAAGTCGTCTCTGACCAACTTAGGGCATATCTCGAGCACCACAATATTTTGCCACTGGCTCAATCTGGATTCCGCAAGGGACACAGCACGGCAACGGCTCTCCTGGACGTGGTTGGAAATATGCTCGAAGCTAGAGACCAGGGCATGGGAACCCTGCTTGTACTCCTAGACTATTCGCGTGCTTTTGACGCTATAAATACTTCAATGCTACTCTCCAAGCTATCATACTATGGATGTCATGTTGAAACAGTTAAGTGGTTTAACAGTTACCTGAGTAATAGATCTCAGATGGTCCAGGTGACGAGCGACATTGATGGTGACATTATGTCCTCTAGTTCTAAGCACGTGAACAGGGGTGTACCGCAGGGATCGATCCTTGGCCCCCTTCTCTTCATTCTGTACAGTGCTGACATCACCAACTGTCTAGGCAACACCAAGTTCCATCTGTATGCTGACGACCTGCAGATGTACCTCTCTTTCTGTCCCCAGGATGCTGTCGAAACTGTAAACAGAATGAATGAGGATTTGGATAGGATCTCAGCGTGGTCCAGGAGAAACTCCCTGGTTCTGAACCCAAGCAAGTCCAAGTATATGGTAATCGGATCCAGAGATTTTTTAAACAAAATACTTGCTTGCGATTTGGATCTGCGGATTGATGGGTGCCCTATTGAAAGGGTTCATGAAGCCCGTAATCTTGGGGTGGTGTTTGATGGACAGCTTCATTTTGAGTCTCACATCTTGGAAGCTGTGCGCAACTGCTTCTTCCGACTCAAGCTCTTGTACCGTGTCCGTCCCTACATAAGTGTGGATATGCGTGTCATGCTCTGTGAGTCACTTGTTTTATCCAAGCTGAACTACGCTGACACTGTGTATGGGACATGCATTCTCGGTAGAAGCGAAAAGATGATCCAGCGGGTGCAGAATGCATGTGCAAGATTCTGCTACAATGTCCCCCCACGAGCTCACATCACTCCATTTTTAAATAAGGGCAATCTGATGAGAATGTCAGCACGCAGAAAGCTGCATCTGGCTACCCTACTCTTTGGCATTATTCTCACAAAAAAACCAGCTTATCTGTATGACAAACTCACTTGGTCTCGCGAAGTTAACCAAATAAAAACTCGAGCATCTGCCTACCTCATGTTGGTCCCAACGCACAGAACGGCTGCTTTCCGTGGCAGTTTCAAGTTCGCTGCTACTCGATGCTGGAATGACCTTTTGCCCCCCCTTCGTGCTATAAAAACAGTCGGTACTTTCAGTAAAAAACTCAAACTGCACCTTCTACATGAGCAAAAGAATAAACATTGAATATACCCTGGGTCTGCACGCAATTGGCGGTGGTGGCCTTAGCGGAGTCTGGCAGCAAAACTTCAGAGTTGCAGCTACATCCGGATTCTTTTATCTCGTAAGCACGTAATAGCCTGGTTTTCCAACTATAAAATCATTTGTTTTCTCCGACAAGCAGACGCATATATTTCTACACTTCACTGTAATAATTTAGGACACACACATGGTTATATGTCACACTGTTTTCCTCTGTATGATAGATAACATAATTAAACCTGATCAAGATTCGTAATTGTTTGTATAAATAAAATATTATTTTCTTCATGACATTAATAAAATTAAAAATGGCCGACGCATGCGCCGAGCATCAGGCTCGCGCGTCCCCTTGCTTGTCATAGACATACATGCCATAGACAAAACTCTATGGTATGTATTGACAAATAATGTGGATCGCTGTGTCGGGTGTTGCTCGTTCGCATAATTATTCAATTGTTCTATTATAATTATGATACGATTAACTTCTATGTTACGTTAAGTTTTATAAACATAATATTTATTAATTAACACACCAATGACTACACTTTTATTTTATTTATTATTCTATTAGTTTATGTATATTTGCTAGTATTTTTGGATACATGTTTGCATAGTTCTGTGGCTGCCCGTGGCATCACTGTGGCCCTATCAGAATACCAGCGCTGCGGTATTTATTTTTAAATGTCGTGGCACTATGCTGAGATAGGAGCCTTTTGGCCTCGTACAGGTTTTACTATTTTACCTTACCTTGTACTTTTATTTTTTTTATTTCATACTATTGTTTTCTATTTTTCTGTATGTACCTACCCATGTAATTGACCTACTGTGCGAGTGTCAAATAAATAATTTTCTTTCTTTCTTTCTTTCAGCATATTTTTATTGTGAAACATGACCATTGATTAAGAAAGAACTTGTTTTATTGTATAGCTAAAACCAAAACTTTAGCCAGGTATTTTTGTATAAATAGTTATGATTTTAGAGTAAAATTAATCAGGCATTGGGGTAAAATGAAAATCTAGCTTGGCAACACTGGAGTAAGCACGGCTTTGACAGATTGTAGTTTGCGTTATAAGTTTTCTGGGTGCTATATTTGATCTTAGAGCTATTTCTGAAGCTGTTTTCATAGAAATCTTCTATCTAGTGGCATAAATATTCATATCGAATCTCAAAATGGAGTCAAATTTTGTGCAAGCTGATACAACCTACCTAAGATAGACGCATTTATGGTTGCACTTTTCTTTAAGAATACCTAACGCTGATTATTATGCTGCGGAACTTAAAAATGTAAAAACAGCAGTGTAAGTACCTACCTGCCACATATTTATTTACAAATCTTTTGTATAATCATTCAGAAGTTTTGTGAAATCTCATTTTAGGTTATGTTGATAAAAACTTAGAAACATTACCTATAAATTCTTTTGTGTCATGAATCATGATGGACTGCCTAAAGACGTATTTGTACATTGTGGAACTACACACCATTTATATACGCCATTATAGCCAATAAAAATTATTTATTGATGAAATTAATTTCAGCTGCACCGTATGTCTTGTTGACAAAGCTCGTTTACTAGCGTGTTACGTCACTTCCGCAGAAACAGCGTTTTTGGAGCGGTTTTGGAAATTTATACTTTATCACTGATTTTTATTGATAAATACAGTAGATCTCCCTGAACTATCAATGTAGTGTGCTTATAATATAATGAAGATTAATATAAACCATTTCCCAAAATCAGTCAAATACCTAATTCGGACGCTGGCGACAGCGACCAACCGCAGCAGACGGCAGCGACATAGACCAATTAATGTACTAATGGCGACAGGTGACAGTGTCGCCGAGCTCAGAATTTACTTGGACTGTAGATTCATAGGTCGCTGGTTCATATCCGGCTCGAAGGATCATAGGCTATAAAATGTCCATAGGAGGCGATGACCACTTGCCATCAGGTGAGTCGCCTGCTTGATTACCATTTAAAAATACCATTACAAAAAAAAAACTCCGGCCTACATAGTGCCACAATTTCTCAACAATAGACGTGTATAAAGAACAAAAGAAATCAATATAATAGTTACAGAAACAAAAGCGGTACACAAAAACTGTTGATTGACGTACAATCGCCCACAGCTGGACTTACGCCCACTACATAATTTTCGTCCGTGTGAAACGCGTAGTGGAGCCAATCAAACGCTTTTAACGAAACGAACTCCGAATTCGTGTTGCGGATTTCGACTCCTGCTTTCGAAGTTGGGGGATAAAAAATAGACACGGAATACGGATATTTAATTTGAGGAAATTGAAGATTTTGCCCGCGACTCCGTCCGCGTGCACTACAATAAAATCACCATTTTAAACGACCTCCTTAGTGTAGGGTGGCTAGTGATAGTACTACGAAGAGGTCAAGCTGTATCTCTGGTTCATCCTACCGGAATTAGAAGGAATGTGAGTTAAGTTTTAAGTTGAACTCCAAACTTCCAAACTGTGGAAACCACATTAAAATCCCTTCAGTACTTTTTGCGTGATACGCGCACAAACAAACAGACAAAAAATCCAAAAAATAAAATTTTTGGCCATGTTACTCTCGGCAGTTTTTTCTGGAATATCTTCAATGAATAGACACGGCTTTATTTTATAATAGTATAGATGTATTCACCGAATTACGCACAGAAACCAACCTACTATCAACGAACTACCCATAAAGCATGGTTCGAAGTATATCAAGGACGTAGAATATAGGCTGTGTACACAACGGCTATTATCTAGTCTAAGGCAACGGTTGCAAACGGTTATTATGTTATAAACGACGTAATGCCAGTACAGGTGGGCGATATCAATCGGTTCTAGGCGTGCTTACTGATTGATTGAGTTATTATGTTGTGTACTCAGCTTTAGGTTGATTTTGTAGTCATGTAGAAAGAGAAAAATGCTATAAAGAATACTATAGAAGTATAGAACAATACCATTATTATTCATGTTACTGTTCATTAGTTTAAGTATTCTAATCTCTGGAACTACCAGTCGAATTAAATAAAATGTTTTTGTATTTGATAGCTCGATTCTTGAGAAAGGTTATAGGCTATTTAACATCACGCTACAACCTTTAGGAGTCGAGCAATGGCGGGAGAAACCGCGTGATATAACTAGTTAGGTTATAAATATAATAAAGTTTTTAATGGAAAAGGTCAGTTAATAATAAAATTATTGTCTGATTTTGAATCCTCAAACTGTATGTTTGTGTTGCAAAGCATAATTGATATCATCTGAGTGCGTCGTAACGTTGCATGAGAAATGCATTGTTTGGCAATCTTAGTTGCCAATTACTGCCATGGTCATTGTTGTTAACTTGATATAAGATTTACAGATATCTAGAGTAAATAATTTTGCTGTTACCAGTACAAAAATCCTACTAATATTATAAACGTGAAAGTTTGTGAGGATAGATGGATGTATGGATGTTTGTTACTCTTTCACGCAAAAACTACTGAACGGATTTTGATGAAACTTTACAGTAATATAGCTTATACATCAGAATAACACATAGGCTACTTTTTATCCCAAAAACGCGGGCTAAGACGCGGGTGGAAGCTAGTATACAATAAAACTAATCTTCTTAGTCACCTGTGGTAAAAATCATGTTCATCAAAAGGCGAGCCATTTTTTTTTAACATTAGTCATTTAATCTTTGAGTCACTGTCACCATGGTAATAAGTAGGTACATGATTCATAGATCTATGTGTCCGATAACGATTGTATCTTCAATCTCATTATGCAAAGTAGTTACTGAGAAATACACTTCTGTGTTCCGGTATTTAATTAAATATTTGGAATATTGCCTTTAAAAAATATGAGCTTTACTCGGAATTTTAAAACCGTTTTGATAACAAAACGGTTTTAAAATTCCGAGTAAAGCTCATATTTTTTACCCGACTGCGAGACGCAAAGGAGGGTAATGTGTTTATCAGTCTATGTATGTATGTATGTATGTATGTATGTATGTATGTATGTATGTATGTTTGTTTCTATGTGGCGTTCTAGAGACCAAATGCGTAGGCCGATTTTGATAATTCTTACGTCAATCGATTCGTCTTAACCTTGCGAGTGTCACTAAAGACAGAACAGTAATCAAAATTCACCACAGCGACAACCAGACGCCATATTGTCAAAATGAAAAAAAAAAAAAAGTTGATGAACTATGTCAAGTGGGGTGTCGTTGAATAGGTATTTTAAAATCATCTTTAGGTTTCTTTTATCATTTTTCATTTTAAATAATAGTTTAGGATATATAACGATTTAAAGTTGTTCAACAAAGCAATCATTCTCGCTAATTCTTACTTATCCTCAAAACCTATCATGTGGGGTATCAAAATGAAGGGCTCGAAAAGAAGATTACGAAAACATACATTAAAAACTAAAAAGTGAAAAATAAAAATAGTAAATTAAAAATTAAAAAAACCCGACTGCCAAAAAACAACTAAAAAGTTCAAAACAAGAGCACTTTTCAAGCAGTCTGATGCAGTTGGTGGCATAAAATCTAAGATTTAACACAAATAATTGCCACCAACTGCATCAGACTGCTTGAAAAGTGCTCTTGTTTTGAACTTTTTAGTTGTTTTTTGGCAGTCGGGTTTTTTTAATTTTTAATTTACTATTTTTTTAAAGGAAATATTTCCAAGAATAATCGTGGAAATATTTACGTTGCTGTAATAATTGAATGTCTTTTACCGGTGATATCGATAAAAAAATTAAGAGGAATTTGGACCGGATATAATGACCTGGGGCATAGAGAGGTGGAGCTTAGTGGTTTTACCTTGTGCCTGCCTCCCATGGCGAATGGTTCGAGTTCGATCCCGAGGCACGCACCGCTGACTTTTCGAAGTCACGTGCGTATTAGAAATTAATTATATCGCTTGCTATAACGGTGAAGGAAAACATCGTGAGGAAACGAGGGTTCTTGAAGGTGTGTGAAGTCTGCCAACCTGCGCTTAGCCAGCGTGGTGGACTATGGCCTATTCCCTCTCATTCTGAGAGGAGGCCCGTGCCGTCTTGTACACGTACAGCTGACGGTCAATCAACAGATCAACAATCAAAAAGGCAATCAATAATTATAATTACTGAATAACTATGATTATAATTATTAATTAGGTGTCTATAAAAAATAATAATTATTAAAACTTATAAACAATAAACAAATGAAGAAAGACAAGTTAATTTAAGCGTGTTTATAAATGAAGAGATAAATTCGCGGCAGACTAATTGTGAGACATTTATCTCAATTATTTGGAATATCTTAAGATAAGGGGACATTAACATTTTGTGGACGGGACAACAGTTAAATAAATTGAATTTACAACGGTATTTTAAGGTAAGATTAACATTGAAGGTAACGCTTAAAAAAAATATAAGCTATAGAGTAAAGATATAGCTCATAAGAGGCGTATACAAAGGGATTTCAAATTTCGAATGAGTCGGGCGAGACCCGGTAGCTCAGTTGGTCAGAGCACAGCCACGGTACGGCAGAGGTCGCGGCTTCAAATCCCGCTCGGGCCATTCGACTTTTGAAAATCACTTATATATTTAATATCATAAGCTATAGAGTTGTGAACTCTTTTTCATTTCTCTCTTACGCTCTTTCTTTTCTACTGACAAGTGTAGGTTTTCCAAAAAGTGTCGTAGGTCATGGGTTTGCACTAGAGTTACTAGATGGCCGGGAAATCCCGGAATTTTGCTAATGGTCACGTGTCCAGTAATTACACTTTTCTGTCCCGTAATTCTGCCCTCGAATTCTAGTTTTTTTTTAAGCTCTATTTGTGAAAATTAAATACTGTAGGTTTATGTATACTGATGCTACAAAATGTTAAATTTTGTTTTAATATCGTGTTAATATTAACACAACATTAATACCATGACCACCATTAACAGATTCCATCTACAAAATACGAAACCCATACATACTATTCATGCCCATACATGAACCAGCCCATAACGACCCATAAACCGATGTCCCTCTTACACAATATTCATACTAAATTATATTTTCTAATACATTAAAAATTTCGGTTCCATAAAATTGCCATCAGCGCGCCATAACACCATAGATCATGTTGTGCGGTCCACTAGCCTATGCGGTTCGATTTTTATGGGATTTTTATATTTTTCGGCGCTTTTTAAGTTAAGTTTGGTATGTTATTTTATGTATCAGTGATTTTATGGGTTTATTTTAAAACGTAATTCCATAAAGTTGGGTAGGTTGTCAAATAAAATGTCTGTGTTCGTCGTTTATAGACTTTGCTTCATTTATTGTTAAGTAGCTATGCCCGCGACGTTGTTTGCGTAGAATTTGTACAAAATATTGTACTTTTTAGAGTTCCGTACCTCAAAAGGAAAAACGGAACCCTTATAGGATCACTTTGTTGTCCGCCATCAGTCACCGGACCATAAGTGGAGCCATCTGCTCATAGATGGCGCCATTGGAAGTATGCAGTAGCGCCATCTATGATCATATTTCGGAACCCTCAGGGCGCAAGGCATACTCGCACTTGTCCGGTTTTTTTCATTTTATTTAGATAGGTATCAAAATAAAAAAGTTATAATTCCTGTTTTGATTACTAAAATTTTCTTTTAAATCCATTGAGCCGTTTCAGAGCCAATTCGAGATAATCAGCTTTCAGACAGACAGATAAAAAATCAATTGAAATATTATATTAATTGTATAAAGTAATTGGGTATATATTAATTAAAAATATGCAACAGGACTAAATAATTATCTTCTATCCCTTTCTTATGTTTTTTGCTAGAAAAATACATAGTGAGACAAGTAAACAATAAAATCTGCACCATTATTTACATTCTAACAATAGTAAAAATGGCTTTTTCTCTAGCCACAGCCACCGATCTGCAAACTACCAACATAATGATTTACCTCCCCAAAGAGCAACTCCACAAATTAGCTAAATTAGCTTATAGCTTATAGAGCTGAGATTTATGTGTAGTGCAAGCCAGCAAGCCAGCATTCCTGGTTAATTGGCGCTGCTCTTACCAACTACCGCGCTATGACTTACAGCTAGCTGAGATTTGTGATAATTCGCACTACATTACGGGTTTTGTGCTGTTTGTAATTGTTTGTTGGTGAAGTAGGGGGTAATGTATGATGTAATTAGTGTTCTAGATTTTATGCTTCTTTATTTCATGTGAAATAAATATGGGTTTTCATTGATTGTTTTTCACTTTGTAGCTATTGTTTTGAAAACAATATATTATATATTTTGAAATCACAGACAAAGTCAATTTCATTTATTTTCATCGCTTATGAATTGATTTTATATAGGTATTCATTTTTTGGTACAGAAAACTCGCGGTGGTCCCATACAAATTTTATTATCTGACTAGCTGTTCCCTACGGCTTCACCCCCATTGCTTGGCTCTTAAGGGTCGTAACGTGATATTAAATACCCTATACTACTTCTCATAAATCTGGCTATCATATACAAAAATAATTTTTCGAATCTGACTAGTAGTTTCAGAGATTAGCGTGTTCAAACAAACAAACACACTTCAGCTTTCTAATATTAGTATAGAAGTATAGATTTACTTAGGTTCAGTAGTTTTTTAACCAGCCTCAATAATTTAGTTCATCATCGCTATTATATTCACCCCACTTCCAATCTTAGTACTTACAACTTAATCTCACACATATACGATCGTAAAACGAATCGTAAACGACTTGTCATCGTAAATTACCAATCATATCAATCGTCAGCTTGTAGTAATTATTTATGGTGTTCCATGGCGTTTATAGCCCTTTTAGTATAGGTGTTGATGGTATTGTTGTTATGGCAGTCATTCACTTGGTGAATTGGTGTTGAATAGTTTGAGGATGGGGTCAGATTGTTTTGTTTATTTTATTGATAGCTGAGTGACCCTTTTCAAGCCTACATAGGCTTGAAAAGCAACCAAATGATTGTCAAGATAGACAGCTTCCCCGAATGGTATAGGTATACATAACTATGAAATAGGAAGACAATGTGAATATTAGTTTCGTAACGTAACGCCAGACAGCGTCAAGTTGGATCATTCGTAGTACACAGCTTCCTCGAATGATATACAGTACTATGAAATAGGATTTAATACAAGGATCCTAAAATTATGTTCATTCGACTCCTTCAGCGCGTTCGGCTTGGATAAATGGGCGTTCAGCTTAAGCAAACGTTCACCATCATCGACTACATCATCGCTTACGACCTACTGAGATAGGGGTCAAACGTGAGCTTATCTAAAACCAAAAAATCTAGGTACCTAGGTATGCCTGTTAGTAAAAGATACAAGAATTTTAGTGTGCCTTTCAGGAGACATTCAACAGAATCGTCCATGCGATGAAAGTCCCGTTCTATTCGTTCATTACAAATAAAATCCTGCAATTTACTTTTCTCCGTACCGTACCGATATTAAAATGGAATAATAATAACATTTAAAAATACATAGATACCTAAAAAAAATTTTTTAAGGTACCTGTTGTTTATTTGTTTAATTTTCCGCACCTGTTATGTCCACACTGTAGAAAAAGCTTCAGGAACACATTAGGGCTGGCCATTAAAACATAAGCTGTTAACGATTAGTGTTGGGCCCTCGCCAAGCTAATGCGAGCATAAGTTGTGCAGCTGGCTACAGCTATAGCTTGATACAACAACAGTACAACATGTGACTAGACTTTTAGAGGTTTCATGGCTAACTCCGTCATAGCCGAATTTTGCCGGATGAAATGTGACTACGAAATTAACGTGTGTGTTTGATAGTAAATAAATAAGTACCTATTTCAAAAACTAACTATTTGACATAGGCATCTTGTTCAAACAATTTTAATCGAAAGTGTTCATTGGATGCTACGATTTTTTCAGATTTTTTGATAACGCGGTTGGAAAGTTACGAATTTTAAGGGTTGCTAGTTTTACTACGGGACCCTAACACAGCAGCAGCTTCACTGCATTTCGACTTCTAGAAGCCCAATGATGGACATAAGCTACTATTACAAAGTTGAATACAAAAGAGTGAAAATAAATCCAACTCACACGAAACGCTGAAAACAAAATTACAAACCTTTTTGTAGTTTAGCTTAAGCATAGCATAATCAGCCTACAATGTTCCCACTACTGGGACACAGGCCTCCTCTGTGAGAGGGAGTGGGCCGTAGTCCACCACGCGGGCCCAGTACGGGTTGGTGGACGTCACATGTTTTCGAATTTTTGGTTCTAGGACATGCCCGTTTCCTCACGATGTTTTCCCTCAAGTGATAATTAATTCTAATACGCACATGACTTCGAAAAGTCGGCGGTGCGTGCCTCAGGATCGAACTCGAACCATTCGCCGTGGGAGGCATGGTTAAACCGCTAGGCTATCACTGCTTATAGTTTATTTCAGTTTCTCAGTTCATTTTGTAGTTTAACTCAACAGTAATGTCCCCTATTCAGGTGACACAATACAAATAACCCAAATATTTTGAAACACACGTCCTACTACGGCAGCCTTCCTTCCTGCACATTTGTACAAACAAACACTGCGCACGCGCATCTGGGTCAAGTAGTGACGTCGTTAATGTTAGTGATAGAGCCAGTAGTGGAGGGTTAAGTGATGAGATGCTGACGTTGCTGATATTGATCTGCTGATTGATTTTTTTTTATGATCATAATATTTGGGTAGTTCTGGGTACAGACTTTAGTGGTAGCAATGGTTTCCGGCGACAAATTTCTTAATTGAAAGAGCCCTTAGGCGTCCTTTACACGGTAGGTTTTGCTGTCAGTTTAACCACAGTCAAGGTGTGACTGACGGATAAACTACCGTGTAATGTGATGATTGACATTTGCGTGACGAAAATCTGGATAGGTAGGTACTTTAATATTTGATCTTGCAACCATCAAACATAATTGATGGTTTTGATTGAGCGTCTATTGGACACATTAGGCTGTATGTTGTCTAGGTCACTCTGTCAGTCAATCAAGGTACTTGTTCTAAAGGTATAAAGACTGCTAAAATTATTATCCTTCGTTTTGGCTTTGCCGAAGTCGGGTAAAAAGGTAATTAACACCAGCTTCCTCTGAATATAAAACAAGGCAGACCAAATTGACTATTAATTTAAGCATAATGTTCACATTTAAATTCAAAAGTCCCCAGAAATATTCATACTTTATAACCCCACATCAGTTTCCGCCATTTTAATTAAAGCGCCATCTCTTATCCCGTATCAAAAACTATTCCGCTATATCTTATTACTTGGAGATCTCGTAAAAATAACGTTCTGTGTCGTAAAACGATCGTTTGGTAGTTTTATAGTCCTTCTCAAATCTATACGTTAACTTTAATATGACATAGTATAAATATTTAACTACAGTAAAGAGTTTTATAGACATAGAAAATGGTGAAAAGTATTATTTGAGGAGTGGTTTTTCAAAGGGGCTTATTTCCATGATAAACACTTTTTCAGTAATTGAGAAAAACCAGTTACAGCTGTGTTAAATTATACTGAAAATGTGTCCTGTACGAAAATGAGACTTTTTACTGTAAGTTTCCTTAGGAAATATGTATTTTTTGTATGGGATTTTAGATAAAGGCTAGTTTTTAACATGACAGTGATGATGGCATTTATAGATTTTTGTTAGCCCATTGGGGTATATCTGCATTCCTTTTTTCATTGATTTTGATTGGTTACATTTTTAAAACTTGACCCTAATTGTCATAAAAGCAACAGTGATCTTTAAGACCCTCGTACGATGAGTAGCTCCGATGCCCTGTGTTCAATGCCTGACACTGATTACCAAAGTTTCGCAAACACGCATAATGGTCAATGTCATTTAGAAGCATTACCTAAAGCGTCGTCATAATGCAGGTGACCCAAATTACAGACATTAAGGAGACAGTAGTCCCGATTTTAAGTAAGACTTGCTAGCTGAACAGAAATTCATTCAAATGCCGCTCGTGTCAGTTGATTTGTTTGACGACGCTGCTGGCGACGCCACCAAAGCGTCCCGGAGACAATACCAAACGGGCACCACACACGATAAAGTTTATCGTGAAACTTAAAGATTTGATCAAGTGTACTACTTGACCATTATACATAATATCGTCCCCGTAGATCGAAAAGTCATTAAGTCGAAAAATCGTTTTTTGAGATAATGAAAGTTAAAGTTATGAACTAACTGTAAATTGAAGCAAACCACACATCTCATAAAAATTGGTTAACTTGAATTTGTGTGGCAGGTTGACTAAAATTTATTTATTGGAATGAAAAATGTCTCAACATAAAATGCAACTTTGGTCGTTTCTGGGAATAAAACTGTTGCAAGACATAGTTATCATATTTCAAAAACCTTTGTACGTCCCCAAATAAGGAAGCACATTACAAAAAAGAAAAATTGGAACACACGTGTGGTCTAGTGACCATAATTTCGGTAGGGAATTTCAAGACCCTTTCCATTTCGTCACGTAATCAAAAACCAACTCAATTATAAAAGAAATAAGGTTGGTTTTCTGTTGCGATGGGTTTCTTAAGGGAAGTAATTATGTTAAGTACCCCATTGTTCCGCGTTCAAGACTGATGGCGAATGGACACCATCACTCACTTTAAAGCTTTTATGGTGGTATCAGTGACTTTGAGGAGCTTTCTCCGTGGCTGTGATTATTTGCTTCAAGCCATTTGTGTTTTACGAAAAGAATCGCTATCTATTTGGGTTGGCTTTCTTTGATCTTGTATAGCGGTTTTAGATTACTTGCTTCCAAATAAATGAATGAAAAAAATGCAATGTAAAATTTTCGAGTGTATAATGGCAATCAAAATGTTTTGACTTTTTGCTTAATTTTTAAGTTGCAATGGATATCTACACTACATTAATAGGTACCTGCTTATTATAAAGAGATAAGATTTTGTTATTTTTGTTTGTAATGAATAAACTCAAAAACTACTGAATCGATTTTAAAAAATATTTCACCAATAAAAAGCCACATTATCACTCAGCAACACAGGCTACTTTTTATCCCGAAAAATGCACAGTTCCTGTGGGTCACGCGAAAGAAATTGCGCGTATAGTGCTAGTTAATTATAAACAACATACTGTAAAATGTAAAATCTCCTTTTCAATCAGACTTTTATGAGGCGGATTTAATAAGGTCTTCGAGAATATGAAACTATACTATATTTTCTTCCTTAAAGTTCAAATACCATAAAATACAAACATACACAGCGCCATCCCCACAGAGTTCTCATGTAATATTAATGCCAATACAGCGCGCCCATAAAACTGATGGTTCCGTACAAATATAACGGTGACCAAGCTAATAATGCCGCTATTATTTATTAATAGTGCAGTCCCATTGTGACCTTAGGTCGTAAAACTTTATTTTATTACCGTTACAATGGCCCAATATGTAATTGTGGGTACATTTAAATGTATGAGCTCATTTTAAATGGATTCTTTCATTTATTTCGAATATGATTTTTGGATTTAAGTGGTTTTTGCCATGTAATTTTAATGAGAAGTTAATTGTGTGTTTTAAGTGCAAATGTTATTGATATTTGATGCTCTATGTATTTGATGATGCGCTTATAAATAAAGCATAATATAATAATAGTATTATATGTTTTGGCTTGAAATGTCCAGAAAAAAAATTGGATCGAAACTGTGCCAAACTTCAAAATCGGTTAAGTAGTTAAAACATAAACTAACAGATATACTTACTTTTACTTCGTTTATTTAGTATACTTATAAGAAATGCCTTTAAAAATATTATAATAGTGTGCAAATTCAATAGCAAATTGAAATTCAGATTCAGATCTGCTGTATGTGGTCATTTTTCAATGCTGATTGTCTCTGACAACTCAAATACGCTGGCCGAATTTTGATGAAACTTTTTTTGAAAACCCGACCGTCCAGTGGCGCATAGCAAAGTTTTGTTTACAATGGCCATAATATTTTGGAGGCACAAATTCAAGTGAAGCCGGGGGGCAAACCTAGTTTTAAATGGAGTTTCAGACAATAGAGACATTTTTTTCTGAAATAACTGATTTAGCTATGTATAGTTGTTGGACTCTATATTTATAATTTTATTTCTTTTTGTTGCAGGTAAGTTCTTCATTTGGTTCGCTAGTAAGTGACTAGGTACGCATTATGACAATACAGGACACAGTTAATTTTCAATATACAATGATACAACGGTAAGTAGTTATTGCAATTAATATTTTTGTAGCACAAAGTAACGAAGCTGCTGTTTCGTAAAACAAATCTCGTTTACCTACCAGAAAAAAAAGAAATCGAAAAAAAAAAATAACATTACCATTCCACAGTTTTCTTTAGATAGAAAAAACACACTCAGCAAAAGTCCAAAAAAGACCAAATGAAAAACATATTAGTCTTTACATACATTAAAACGGCCGCGGCTCCATTTTCTAAATGACTGCCTCTGAAATCTAATTTATCTCACAAAGAACACTCACATTTACATATAATGCTCGTGTAACGAGGCCCTTGATCTTGCAAACTTGTAAATCAATAATTTGCTATTGTCTGTGTGAATTAAACAACACACAGTGTCAATGGCCTTAGAAAGGTTGCGAAACGGTTATTGAAGCCTGCGCACGTTTGTTTGTTTTGGTAATTATCAGAAGATATTTCAGCCAGGCGGTCTAATGATACGAATTATTTTATTTACAGACAGAAGTAAAGATGACTAGTTATTTACAAAACCTTAACAAAATTTAAGTTTTTTTATAATTGTTTTACAATGGGATAATCTCTCGATGCTTAAAAAAAGTTAATTTGTTTAACCAATGACAACAGCTAATTAAGATTGGCATTTATTCGAAACTTAATCACGCTTCCAGGGATGAAGTGTTAATAGGAAATCAATAAATCTTTAAATAATTTAGTGTCTACCTATTAAAATCCAACAAAAAGCAATAAACATTTTTGTACACCTACCTATAGTATTTTAAGTGTAGGTAAATCTAAAAATACACCTATCAATACGAATCGTGTCGGAAACGAAGTCGGAACTTTATCCGACAAGGTCTCACTTCACACATCAGCGTGTGTACCCTACTCACACTATTTACTGTCATCCAGTGTAAACAAGAGCGTCCTGAGTGACGCGTGGATAATGGATGCCCTACTGTCACGTGGACATACCGATGTATGGTGGAGTGTGGTTTGTTGCCTTTTTTGAGTTTACGGGAATTGTAGAGGATTTTTTGGGTTATTTCTTCCCACTGATGAATTTTGGCCTCTTAGATAAATGGGAATCATTACCCCGCATAGTAATTAGATTGGTAGGTAATTGAAAGTTTATGAATATGGAAGAATATAAGTCCCTAATTTGATTAAAAAAACATGTGAGACATTTTTAAATTGTGTGCCTTTTGAATAAATTATGCGTATTATTTTCCAATCCGGTGACGCGACGTCTCCATGGATACTGGTTGGAGATCGCGAGCGCGATTGACGAGAGTTTTAGATTTATGCAGAGGGCATAGCGCTTTTTTTTATTACGTGACGATAACTACCACAACTTGAGGGGCTCGTGTGGCTAAATGACAGCCGCGCTGATCGATCGATCTGCGAGGTTAAGCTGCGCTTGCCGCCGTCAGTCCTTGGATGAGTGACCGTTCTTTACACATCGAGACTCCTCCGTGCCTCGGAGAGCACGTTAAACAATCGGTCCCGGTTGTCATAGGAATATCTTTGACAGTCGTTACGGGTAGTCAGGAGCCCCGAAAGTCTGACAACCGGTCTAACATTCGAATACCGGTATTACCCAATAATTGGGTTGTGGAGGTCAGATGGCAGTCGCTCAGCGCAGCGCCGCAACCAGTTAGACTGGAAGCCGACCCCAATCTAGTTTGGGAAAAGGCTAGGCGGATGATGATGATGATGATGACGATAACTACCACAACTTCGTTCCAAAACTTATAATTTACAAACAACGAACATTATTTTTCCTTCGAGACCACTTGAAACTCTTCACATAACTCTTACTAAAGTATCGGTGGACAAATCAAACACACGGAGTGAGATGTGTGCCCCGCTTTATTGCTTCCGATACCCTCCACATTTTCCCATTACTTATTCTACTCGTATGTATATATTTGTGTATTTAGTATATTATAATATGTGTATGATATGTAAATAATGTATGTATATAGTTTTATATGTATGTATAATATATCGCACCTTTAGAATTGAAGTGGCATAACTAAAAATTTTAAGAAAATGACATAAAGACTTATCAAGATGTATTTTTTGGCGTTTACCAAAAAACAAGAATTTTGGATTAGGCCACTTCAATTCTAAAGGTGCGATATAATAACCTTGTATAATTTGTTTATTACACAATTTTCAAAATTGCACCTACCATTGTTTGTCTCTGCACCACCCAAAGGTTGACTGGTAAAAAATGCCTATGGCATTAAGTCCGCCTCTGTACATTTTTTTATTATGTGCATAAAGTGTTAAATAAATAAATAGCCCGGAACTTATGTAGGGGGATGTTTGTGGAGATCTCCATTCTAAGGGTTATGTTTCGACGGGTTCGATAGGCCCGGTGTGCGCCTGTTTTTGTCGATACATGCCAGGTCGCGATTGGATGTCCAATGCGGTCTTTCCAAAGGGCTCTTCGTTTGAATGTATTATTATTGGAACTAAAATTATACATGGTGTACTAAATTTTCTTAGCGTACAGTTATCTAAAATGCCAATTACGATGAAGCATATCATGAGGAATCAGACAATGAGTATTTAAACTAAAAAATTTAGCTTCCTGTTTTACGAGCGATGAAAGTTTCTACTTAATTTATATATTATTTTTAGACGTTCTAAGCACGTGTTTTGATAAAACAGTGACTAACGTTAAAGTTACATTCGAATTTAATTTCAAAATCCGACTACAATTACTCTATCAAGCTCTAACTTTTAACTACACAAAGTGTGACATACAAACCTATTGTTAACACCACCACTTTTCATAGCTGACTTGACGGCGGAAGGGCACTCGATCCGCTGTGGTGTGCGGTTCGGTTCCCGGGTAACGCGAGACGATCGAGTTACGGCTATTTGTGGAGCGATCGATGAACTTTTGTTGGGATATTTCTGGATCGGTTCGGCTCGTATTGATGTTGGCTGTGTGATGTTGCTATTGTATGTCTTGATACTGCATCGAGGTAGAACTCGTAATAGTAACGTTTAATCGCGTTGACATCGCTAAAAGCGTTTTATAGTAATAAAAATAGGTTTTATGTGAAAGCCTGTGGCCGTACTCTATCGTACTATTGCCAACATTGTTCCGGGTATAAAGAGCGGGAATTACATCATGAAACTAGTATCGTGAAACTATACCTCAACAAATTATAGTCCTGACCTATACATGATTGTGATTGGGGTTAAAGTATAATAATTATTCAATCTACAAACTGAACAAATTAATATGTCCACTAAAATTATTAGTCCTGGAGCCGAACGCGCGTCGTTTCGGTTGCGTTGAAAAATGGATTTCGACACAGACTTCTTTATTTCTAAAGTAAAGTCAGCATATGGAATTATAAAACTCAAGAATATAGTGACAAAATAAAGCGCAATAATGATTGGGCTTTTGTATGCGAATCAAAGCTCCTGGTCTAGATGCTTGGCGTCAACTGCGTGAAGTCAGATCAGACTGCAGACAACTGCATGCAGTTGAAAATAGCGACTGCGTGCGGTTGCTGATGCGACTTCGTGCGGTTGTTGTGGTGCAGTCCGTGTGATGGCGGCCTAAAACATCATTTCTGGGTCTCATTAAATCAAAGCTCACCGATATTCATTTGAGTATTCAAAAAAAAAAAATCAAAACTCTTTACAAAACAAAACGTCTAAATTTAAAGAGCTTTAACACAGCCTGCTATAATCTAAACACTCCGTCATATCCTTCATAACTACGCTGAATAAGATCATCACAACCCATTAGCCAAACATAATCATGACCCGCCGGAGCTCATACATCATTGGTCCACATTCTTCAATCATGTCACCCAAGCTGACAGATTTGCTTCAAACTCGTAACTAGTGAGACCCGACCCTGTCTGTTGACTTACCTTGGCGTTATCTGTCACTTTTGGGTCCAGGCCATATGGTAACAAGAAAAACAGAAGCTTCAGGTGGCACAATTTGTGATTTAAAGACCGTAAAATATATGAGCATAGCATAAGCATAATCGGCCTATAATGTTCCCACTGCTGGGACACAGGCCTCCTCTGTGAGAGGGAGTGGGCCGTAGTCCACCACGCGGGCTGGTGGACGTCACATGTCTTCGAATTTTTGGTTCTAGCACATGCCGGTTTCCTCACGATGTTTTCCTTCACCGTTAAAGCAAGTGATAATTAATTTCTAATACGCACATGACTTCGAAAAGTCAGCGGTGCGTGCCTCGGGATCGAACTCGAACCATTCGCCGTGGGAGGCACATGGTTAATCCACTAGGCTATCACTGCACTGCACTGGCTAGTGCAGTGATAGCCGTAAAATATAACTCATAAAAATAATTAAAAGTGTACGACTAAACGCCGACATATACTGCACTGAAAAACTGAACTGAACTGAACGGCAAGGGTTAACTTGACGGGACTCATGACTGAGAGGACTCTTTGCTGCCGTCAGGACTCATCATCGACGCAACTTATCTCCAATAGCCGGACAAAATACTCGGAGGTTCGGAGGTGAAGCTCTCTACAAAGAAATATAAATTCGAAAACTGATAGTTGCCGGAAAACCGCTTATGTTAGGTTAAAACGGTAACCACACAATGCACGAGCCGAGCAAGCGAAACGAGATTGGTTGATGATAATATTATGTATACTAAAAACCAATGCTGCAATTATTTGTTTTTATTAATGTTTAATTAAATTACGTGAAAAACAATATCGATTTTGAAAGTTCCTATGTGACTATTGGAGATAAGTTGCGTCGGTGATGAGTTCTGACGGCGAAGAGTCCTATCGATTAAGTCTTTTCGGAGTTCAGTCTTTCGATGTAGTGTTTGTCGGCATGCCCTAATCTAACGCTCCGTAAATTGGATAATCTAGGGCATTATGCTAACCATACTCTAATGACCCTAACATATCATGTACTAGAGTCAACATGTATGGAAGAAATAGACGTACGAACGTAAATAAATTGGGACAACGGCCGGAGGATAGGGAGGTAGGGAAGAGAATATACAGATACACTGAACCTTCTGCTCAGTTCTCGGCGAACCTCATATATTTATCATTGTCTCAAGATGAATGATTAGTCTCGTGGAATCCGCTTATGAATATACAATGTAGGTTATTGAAGTAAACTTGATTAATGCTTGCGTTGCTCTAATTTATTGTCAGTGTTTATGCTTTAGGTTAGGATAAACAAAGCTAGGTTAAGTGATATATTGGGAAGAAAATGGATTCAAGCCTTAAAATCTATAGGGAAGATAGAGGAAATAAAAGTAGGGGTACGGTTGGAAAATGGAAAGAAAGATTTGAAATGTGTTTTGTACAAAATAAGGAAGTAATAACGAAGATAAGGATACACTTAATGATAATCATGCTCATTAGATAAGGATTTAAGAAAGCTTAGAAGATAATGATAACACCGAGTAGAAATAAGTTTTGCAATGGTTAGTATAACTCACTTCTTTCATGTGATATCCAATGTTAAATGAGAATCATGCTCAATGATGAGTATTTAAGAAATTTTAGAGGCTTAGGTTGATAGTAGAAACAATTTTGCTATGATTTGTTTTCTTCTTTTAACATGTTTTTAACCGACTTCAAAAAAGGAGGTTCTGTATTCGTCCCGTATGTATGTATATGTATGTATGTATGTATGTATGTATGTATGTATGTAAGTATGTATGTATGTATGTTTGTATGTGCGCGATTTTCTCAAAAACTTCTGATTCGATTTGGATGGGATTTTCACTAACGTAATCTACATACTTTCAGGAAGGTTTTAGTATATAATACATTATGTAATCATTCCTATGTACAAAGTTATATGCATAAATGTACACACTCCGTAGAAGATTTACTGTTGAACGAATTCGTGGAAGTAATCTAACACGGGATAAAGAACTAAAAAGTGAAAAATAAAAAAACATTTTTAACAAAAAATAATTATTATCTCGTTTTTTTATATATTCTTGTCTGTCTTCTATACTCTTCGTTAAAACAACGCATGCATAGTCAGGCATCCAATTTTGCCAAAATCTCTACAATTATTTCGAAAATTTGAATTAATCAGGACTAATACTAACTAATGAAAACCCAATCAGTTCCTTCTGACAAACTGGATAGTATACAAAGCTCCCACTCAGTTATAGGTACCATCAGAACAAAGTCAATCAACCTAGTAAAACATTAAATCGTACATGTTCCATAGAATTGGCACACATCTGTCTGTCGCGCCAGTTATTTGTGTAGTGTGCGCAATTAATGCTGCTGTCAGTCAAATATATCACCGTTGTGTCTTAGTATATTGTTGTAACCGGTTATTAATTATTATGGGGGGCGTTAATGTTAATGGAAGGGACTATTGTTATTAGGTGGGAAGTTACGCCGGAATCCGGAGGAGAGATAGGCAGATGAGCATTTTCAGCTCATAGATTTCTAACGACATGAAATCTAGGAAGCAAACCAATTAATGACAGCTTGGCAGCTTTGTTTTGAAAACGTACAACAAAATAGGGGTCTACCTTCCTTTGTATACCTAGGCTAAACATTAGACCCTATTGTGGTTTTATCTGGCATTATTCTTGCATCGTATGACTGTCAATTTTATTTCCTAGTAGCAAAAGCAGTTGCCTGCCTGATTTAAGAAACAAATCCGGAAACTCAAAATTCTTCAAAAACAGCAGAATCTCAAATTGGTCTACTTGGTCATAACCAAGTAGACCAATGTTCAACAATGGACGGGTTGATTTAAGTCTGAATATAAAAATAAAACCAATGAGCGTAGAGTTTTCTTTTTAAGCAAACTTGAAGAAAAAAATCTTGTAACTTTTACCTGTACTTCTAACTTTTTATAGGATACCATTTATTCAAACTTTTCAAGCTTTTTCTTATTCTTTGGCTACTGTTTTGATTGTATCCAGTCAATTATAATTATCGACTTTACCATTGAAATTGTTATCAAAGCCCTTTCATGTTGGTGCTGGGGCTTCCAGATGAACCAAATACGGCATGACAGTGACAGCTGTGACGTGGTAGGCACGATAGGTGCAGTTATCTAAATTATAGGCTTTTGTGGTACTAGTAGGAGTTTCTATTCCCGTGCGGAACAAATATTCGTTAGGCCTATAGTTGTTCCGGGTTTGGACATTTGTTAAAACGAAGTATTAGCGCGGGCGGGTATAACTAGCGGCAGCAGTTATGAGCACAGACGTCACTTGCGCATTAGCTGATTTTTCGGTCTCTTTGGCGGAATGAAGAAGATGGGGGGTGCCGAGGCTGCACGCGATTGATTCGTCAGTCGATGCTCATCGTCTAGTTGGACCATTACATATTGTCTATTGTCAATTGGGCCGAAAACGTACATGCGCGTTCGGTGTTCATGATTCCTGCCGATACCTATACCTAATAAATCGGATTTCTTTTAAATTAAACGACGAGTGAAACCACAAGGCAGGCACAGCTAGTGTATAGATACCCATTGACCCTAAAATCAGTCCATTACACAGTATAAATAATAACTCACACTCAACTTCACTCACGCTAAGAAATCCAGGATGTAGTTCTAGTTACCAAACATGGTTGGCGCGTGTGTGCACGCACAGTGACCATTCATCTGGCTGCTGGCCCAATATGGGCAAGGTATTGATGTCAACTGATGGCTTCTTTGATTCGACCGTTAGAGGCGTTTCGTGATGGGTCAAGGGATTTTGTGATGAGTATTAGTTACGCTGTCCTAATGATTGATGGCACTACTTGTAAATTAATTAGTATTTAGCATAAAGCATCGCTGGCCAACCGGTTTATCACGGCTGTTAATCCAGTAGATTGTGGCAAGGCAAAGAAAAATATAAGTATAACCCTTCCTTTTGGTTTTGCCGTAGTCGGGTAAAAATAGGTACGATTCGATGTTAAGTTGAATGAAGAGGTGCTGATTATGTAATTGATAGATCGCACGGAGTCTAGTCAGTAAACAATAGATCTTGGGTCGTATTAAGTATTTTTAAAATTCACAAAACAATACATAATTATCATGATACTGTTGTGTCCAAGGTACTAAATACGCCAAGAAACAAATGAATACGCTTATCATCATAGAAGCAAGGGAGATGTGCCAAGGCGCTACTAAAATTGACGCTTTGATACGGTCACATTAACCGTATATAAAATGTACACGCTGGCGACGAACCGAACACGATCGATGATATAAATACAGTGTTTTAGTTTGGTGCTAGTGTTGAGTGACGATTAACAGTGTTAGATTGAGGGTGTGTGGAATGTTTAATGCGTGGGAGATCTTTATATTCACGAGGGGCGCTTGTAATTGTGTTGAAAAATGTACTAAAAGTGGCGACAGTTGTTCCCGTACTAATTTGCTATGATGGCATATCTCCTTGGTTGTTTCACTGAATTTTAGGGATACGTGGTTATTACTGATTACAGTTAGTATTATTAAACCCCAAGATAAACATACACATAACTAATATTCCGTAGTATTACGTCTAAATAATATTCCAACGGATATCGTATTTGTGGGTGGTCCAAAACAAATGTAACTACCGGATATTATCTAAAGTTTTATTAACAAACTGTATCAATTTCTGTGTAGCGGTTACTGATAAAATTATGTTTGTTTGTTATTTTGTAACTGTTAAAATATAGTTCACGTTTTAAATAAATTAAGAAATTAATGTATTTACTCTGACTAACGGACTGACTACCGGCTTTCGGTAAAAATGTGTACTTATGCTGTTTTTGTAATGTTTAAAGGTCGTAATTGAGTCTAATGCCAAAAGTCTACCTGTAGGGTTTTCAAGACTTAAGTTTAATTTAGCTACCCTCATTTTAAAAATCTCCCATGAGCCCAATTTACCGTAAACCTGTATTATTTATCTCCCTATTAGTATGCCTATTCCCACACCTAATTAAGATCAAAAACCTGAGATTATTTTTACAAAAAGCGAGAAAGATGGTGGCTATGTTAAAATAGTGATTATTCCGCTTACATAACTGTCAATATTACAGCGAGACAACATTCAATTCCTCTCAAACATACTCTATAAACTGACACATTTCCAATTTTATAACAACAAATAACAAATCAAACAAATGTACCGCGACTTCGCATCAGAACGACAATAAATTCTACTATCGCAGATTGAATATGAAATCTGCATAAAAATCCATTGAGTATACCCGAACCCACCCTTCGATACTCCATTGAAAAATAAAACTTGGTCTTAAAATAATAAGGTTGAATATTCTGTGAGGTTTTCAGAGTTTTTTCTCGATATTTTTACGGTACAGTCACCGTTGTATTTATTGATTTTGGCTTTTTTTTCTCGGTTCGGATGGCTAAGTGTTCCGTGTGACGTTGTTTTGTTTCTTCTGTGCTGTCCCTTGCGAGGTGAACGGAGAAATGTTGACGTTTATACCTCGGGATTTTAGTTTTTATACATACTTAGGATATTATAGTTTTTAGTAAGAGTTTTTTAAAATACGACATGGTGACAAACAGACATACGTCCCAACCATTGACCTATATGTCCCTAGACAAGCAGTTCCGAGTAAAAATCATGCCCCAGCCCCACACGCTGGTAGGTAGGTACTTGTCTGTTGCTCATCGCATCAAACGTCACACAACACTTGAGTGTGACATAGGTCAATGGTCCCAACTGATGGTTAACAGTTACTGTAGCATATAAAACGCTTGCAACACCAAGTATCACATGCGCGTTGCCGACCCTTTAAAATGAGGTTTTCTTGTGCCGATAACTTAGAAGACAAGCAGGTCCCCCGCTGTCAACACAGCGCATCCTCAGGAGCTCTTGCGACCTCACTCACCACAGCAACACTCCCGAAGAGTAGCGATATTTGGCTGTGGTATTCTATAAGGTAGAGGTACTGTCCCAGTCGGGTTGCTCCAGATTTGAGCGAGATATCCCACTGTGCCCTATCTGTATTTGTGTTATAGGCAAATACCGTCTACGTAGATATGTATAACGAAGAGTTTATAAACGGATCAATTTACAGAGTGAGAAAGCATAATTATGTTGTAGTCTATCACTACATAATTCTAACTAATATTAGAAATGCGAAAGTAAGTTTGTTTGTTTCTTACCTTTTCACGCCTAAATCACAGACACGATCTTCATGAAATTTTGCATATACTTGCGTTTTCAGGGGTACAGAAAAGGCCATAGGACGTCCGACTGTCGTACGGCAGTTGTGCGGTCGTCGCACGACAGCAGTCCGACACCAACGGCCTTACCACAAAAAAGATAGACACACGTTAAACGCGAATGCTACCAAAAATAATACACACTTGTTTTAGACAAGTTACTGCTAAAACAATTGCCTATTATTTTTGGTAGCATTCGTGTTGAACAGATGTTTATTTTTTTGTGGTACGGCCGCAAACGTCTAAATTGAAGAGCTCTTTAGCTTCAAGATAAAGCTAATTGTCTATCAGGAGAAAACCGTAACCTAGCATAAAATGTCACAAAATACGGAAACACGCCACAAAACCGAGCAGATAATCGAAAACTTTCCGACGGATGACCACAACAGATCCCGTAATCCCGGCGTGATTAACAGTCCCGGACACATCCCCCGGGACTGCGGCGGTCCAATAAACAGTTCCCGCGATATCATTTGCGAGATTGCGAGATTCCCGACTAAGTGTTAATTTTTGTAATTGCTCCAGACTTTATTGGATTACGTATGGAAGTGGGGGGGATCTTATATCTTTCGCCCATTTTCACATAAGATTTTTCCTTAAGCTTGCCCTTAATTAATATTTAAGGGGTACGTCATGGGAGATGTGTGTGATTAAGAATATGTAAGTGCTCGAATGTGCGACGTCTTTGCGTTTTCGTTATAAATTAATCAGGATTTAAAGATGTCGCTGCAAAGGATGATTTTGGATGTCATACTTCTAGTACCTAATGTAGATACCTAAACATCACACCTTTATTCCCCGACGAATAGTTAGTACCTACACTTACATTTCACGAGTTATACAAGGTGTAATTTTGTTGAGTTACGTGAACATTTATGTTCACATAACTCAACAAGATGTATGGAGCAGCTGATTTTTTTTTACGATTTCAGGGTTCGTCCCATAGTAAAAGTTGTTCATAATGATGAGTTAAATTACCTACCTTTTTTTGTATTGTGACTGACTAAAATTACACCCTGTATGTAATTGTAGGCGAGTCTATTATCATCAGCCGGGGATAAAATTCAGACTCCGGGCTACTATACTGAAAATTTCATAACTTTAAAATCTTATAACTGACCCGGAGATCAAAGCCAGGACCCCGCCCTCACCAATTGCGCTTGCAACCACTAGACCTACGAGGCAGTCGCAAGAATTATACCTACTAAAGAATATTAAATGTTGCCTATTTATTAAAGTCACTACGCTGAATCACTATCATAGCTAGCACCTTGCGATTAAGTATGAGTATAAATAGTAGCAATATAAAATTGTAAAACTCTTAAAAATACCAATTTTCAAAATGAAATGAGTGTAACAATATTATATCCAGCACAAAACACGTGTAGACCTATTGAAAAATTACCTACTTCAAAAGAAATTTTTACACCAATTTTAACGATATCCACTTCCTTATTAAAATATGATCCAAAATATTACAAGCTACACAAGAATTTCCTTTTATCTTGAAAATTTGTACCTACATACGCGCCCTTTTATCTACCCTACTGCCGGCTCCTTTAATCTTTCAAGTTATTTCAGTGTTGACCGAACCCCCACATTTACAACATGCCGCAACTTAGGCCTAACTTGGAGTTACCCAATATTGCTAAGCATTACTCTTAATCTACCCACATAAATTTCTTTGGTTACCTTGTTTCCGGACGAAGGTTCTCGGCAATTTTTTATGAGGCTCATCGATTTATAAGCTGGGTCATCGGCTGAGGATTTTTTCGTACCCCAAACGCATTATGAAGTGACAATTTTTTCGGTGCTGCTTTCATTTGCCAGAACATGTACCAGAATACCACAAACCCCTAAAGGGGGTCATTATACTCATCATTAAGAGCATCTCTTACTATGGACAAACCCTGAAATCGAGAAAAAAAATCATCTGTTCCATACATTTTGGCGTTTTATATATTCTTTTCTTATAATTTATAGTTTCTAGCACTTTCTCGGGCTTGATTGGTAATTGGTATACGGACAATGGTGGTAGCTATCAAGAAAGATAGTGATTGTTAGTATTTCTCTGGTGGAAAAGTGGTATGGTAGGCATTTGTTATATTGTTCCTCATTTAAAATACCGATTTACTAATACCGATAAAATAAAAACACCGTTCCTTAAAATATTTCTCAATCATTTGCAGAACTCTTGTATTCCTCTCTTCACTTCACACAAATTACGAACGCCTAACACTGATTAATATCTAAACTTTGTGGAGAAGCCACACTCTATACTGACTTTCTTTATTATCTCTAATTAATTTATATTCTTAAATGAATAACGTCTGTAAATTTCGCGGCACTTTAAATTAATATTAAATTGTTCTTTAATAAGGGTATTTCTTCTAATTTGGCTGGATCCATTAGGCAGCCTTCAAACTTGCGTGTCGGGTCTCATTAAACAAATCCCGCTGTTGGCTCCGGTCCCAGCCTTATAACCATTACAAGAATATACATAGAAGACCCAGTTTGCACGAGAATTAACTTATCACTTATTGATGCAAGCGTTCGTTTTGAAGCAATAACGTCTGTGCAATCACCGTGACAATCATTCATTTTCGATAACTTATTCAAGCCAAGCGTGGTCATTATAATTATTTATATGATCACTAGACTCGTCTGACCCTTATCATGAATATAATAAATAAAAATATCGTCACTCGTTGAGACTTCTTAATCACACTAGTATCATAAAATGCGAAACAAACAAACAATTGCGAACAGCTGGGCAGATTTGGATGAAAGACAAAGGTAAAATTTGAAAAGTAGCCTACCTTTTATCCATTTTTACACAAAGTCGCAAGGAACAGCTAGTGCTTTATATTTGGGTACTATAGCCATCAAAAGCAAGGAATAGCAATACCACTATCTGTGTGGCGTAACAGCTCCTTTATTCTGGGGCAAAATGATACATTGTATTGCTTGGGCCTTTTGTTCTTATTTCTCAGTGTGTACTGGCAACAGCTGGCAATATTTGCAATCCGATTGTTTCGCGCACTTTCTCTTTACATTAATATTTAGATCTATGTACATAATTCTACATAGGCCGATGAGTACATTAAAATTTCCTTAGCTGGGAATTTTCACACTCTCTCTGAGTTTACTTAAGTTTGTGTTGGCGCAATTAATAGACAATTCCATGGTCCTCCTAAGGATATAATAATATGGTGGAAAGAAACATCCTCCTGTCTGATATAAATCCAAAAATAATTTGGTGTCGTCAGAAGCTCGACTACTGAGCCTCTGAGGTCTTGGGTCCTCAGGTTGGCTAGGATCAAACTCGGACCATTAGCCGTGGGACGGACTTGGCTAAACTACTAGGCTATCACTGCACTTTTCTAGGCTATCATTGCACTTTTTCGCGTAAATAAATGCGGTATATTATAAAGCTTTTGGCGTATCTTTCTCGACATCACAACCCCCTATAGTACACTTCTGCCTACCCTTTCAACTATTACAGGCGTGATTTATATGTAATGTATTTCCTTTATAGAAAACCTCAACTACCAAACTAAAAAAAACATCGTTATTTAAACTAAAAATAAAACACGGAACAGCATTTAAAGTGCAGCTGTTTCGTACTCAAGCTAATTCGACGCCAGACAGACAGGTGGACCGGCACTGCCTAGATGTAGCTGTTTTACCTAGGCTGAAGTATGTACTGTACTCGGATCATAGAAACAAAGGGAGATGTGTCGAGGCCCTATTGAGCTTGTGTTCCGTCTTAAAGCGGACACGAGACGAGAGGAGAGGAGGTGACGTGTTTTAAACAACTAATGGAATTTCGCTATTCACACATCTCGTCTTCACTCAGCTTCAGTGGATACCACTGAGCGGAGATGTATCATATTTGTACGGCGCGATCGAAGTGGACATGTAAGCTTTCTTCGCAAGTTGTCGACGGCGCGCAGCGGAGGCGAGATGAGGCCAGCTCTAGCCAGCACACATCACCGCTTTAGCCAGCACACATCTCCGCTCCAGTCTAGCCTTTGTTGGAGTCCGGGCCTGATGCTTTGACATAGTCGATGTGATCATGTTGCTTTGCCAACACCGAACGAGATCGAGATATAATACCTACGGTGTTTTAGTTTAGTGTGAGTGACGACAGACGAATAACTGTGTTAGATTGAAAGAATGCGGCATTTTGAATTTTGTGTGGGAGATCTCTATATTTACAAAGGAGCGTTTGTAGTTGTGACGCACACTGCTATAAGTGGCGACAGCGGTTCCCGTACTTGCTATGTTAACATATCTCCTTGTTTCTATGATCTGAGGTACTGTAGTGATCTAGATAGTCTAGGTAATATGGCCAGTGATATGAGAGATGTAGCTATTAGTTATTTATAGGGATGTTTCTGTATTGTTTTTGGTGATTTTGTTGTTAAATATATTTGTGTTTTGTTGCAGGTAATTGAAATTTTGTTTATCTTCTGTGGGAAGTTTGTAAGTGTAGATATTATTACCTATTTATGTGAATGTCTCTGAATCTGTGAATCTATAGGCAATTTAAATGTATTTTTGAGGGCTATATTGATGATTTTAATGATGATTATTTAGTAACTGTATTATCATTATTGCCGCGTATTGAATTTTAATCAACATTCAACTTAAAACAGCGCTGCAATTCGCAAAAAAAATAATATATTTTGAATTTCGCGCGCTACCTTGACGGTTTTGAATAACTTTCCATTAATTTCAACCGATTATATTTAATACAAACGAAAAATTTACTTAATAATCGGACATAAAACCCGTTAATCCGAATAACCGCTCGCGAACAGTTTGTTTGTGCGAGCAAACACATCGGGCCCGATAAATCCCCGCACACACCACTCGATTTAATTAAATTCATTAGCGAAAGCGTTTACACCGCTGAGGTTAAGGTGTTATGTGTCACATGCGATAAGCGGGAGCGGGAGCGATAGCGGACACTTAGGTAGTTTGTAAGGCTTCTTGGAAGAAAGCTTCTTGAAGATGAAAGATATCTTTAGTTATCAAGCAATTGCATGTAAACAAAAAGAAAAGAAAAAAATAAAATACATTCATTTGCATCGACTTGTGGCACAAAAAAAAGATACGAGAGAAAAACTGTAAGGAAAATATGCGTCACATCCTTAGTAGATACTAGTAGTCCGTCATGACCTTAAGTTGGCTCGTTCGTACGTACCTTAAGGTGACCACAACCTCGTTGGAAGAAGCCTAGTCGTATAAAAAGTTTCGAGAAAAAAATTGGTCCTTGGAAATAATAAAAATAAATACCAATTAATTAAAGCTAATGCCGCTAATTTCTCCTACCTCGTACCATCCCTAGAGACCCTAACTAATCTCCCATTTATAATAAACGGCTGTGAATGTGTGTTTGCGTGTTTACACGCTTATAACCCTGCTTGAGCTAACTTTATGAACAAATATTTGTCGGCTCTTTCCACTAAATGTATTATCTAAATACGGACTTTGCGTTTCTCCATGTATTCTAATTTGAGGGTTAAATTGGGCTTTGGAAAGGGCTTTTAATTCTTTAAGAATTGTTTGTGTAAGTTGATCTACAATATTTGAGATTTCTTATCATTTCTCTCAGCTAGTACATTTAAAAGCTATGAAAACATAGATAACTATAATTGTCTTGGAACTTTATCCAAAGTCAAAGGTCACAGTCAAAGCAACTTACAGGTACTTTTAAATTGTCAAAGAGTCGGTCAGTTAGTCAGCACGATGAAGTTAGATGCTCGTTCCAAAGCGTAGTTTCCTATGGAGAAGAACGTGCACAAACTCCATGGTTACTCACTTAATTTTATGGTTACTCTTTTTATTCTATGCGTTGATCAATAATGCTGTAATTGTTTTCTTTGCGGCACTGTCAAGCAATATTCGCAAAGTAAATGACTGCGACGCCCCTAATACTTTTTGAAAAGTTACCTTGTTGTTCCGGCATAAAAAAAACTTGTTCTACGGTTTAACTACACGAAAATTGACCTCAATTTATAACTTCTGCAAGCAGTTATTTCAGCACCCTCCTAATTGTACCTTCACGCTATCAAAGTAAGGTAGAGGTACGTTCGATAAATATTGCGGACCGTAACACGCGCATTATCGACGATATTTTATCGAAATTGCGCTTATCTGTCATGGCCGCCATTGGTTATGAAAACAGGGCTATTTTGTTGACCAAATCATATTTTTGACTAACAAACCCGCCCTGGCATCGCACGGGTTAAGTTTAGTCCATGCTAATATTGGGTTTTAATTATTTGTTTTCTTAAATAAGAGTAGCCTAAGTTACTCCTTATCAGCTATATGCCAGTGAACGTCCCGTTAAAATCAGTCTAAAATTAGCCGTTTCGGAGACTAGCCGGAAAAAACAGATAGACAGACAAACATTTTAAGTAACGTGTATACTTTCATAAGAATATTATAACAAGCTGTTATTTTGACATTACAAACAGACACTTTATTTTTATTTATTTGTATGGATAGTGTACAATGTTGCTGGCCTAGTCCCCATACATTTCTGAAATTTTTTTTTTTAACCTTTTAGTTCGGAAATTCTGTAAGTCGAGAAATTCTTCTATTTTCTCAGCACACAACGTAGTATTCAGTAATTTGCGGCATAATTCAGATACTGAATGTACCGATAATAGTAATATATCCGATACGCAACGATGCGGTGCGCATAGCGTAATCATGCGGGCTCGATTACGATCCACGAGATTGGAATGACATGAGTTTATAGTGTAACAGTATATAGTAGCATAATAACGGTTATAAAATAGTTTACAAAAGGTACCTATAACTATAAAAGTGCAAGGCTCTACGAGTGACGCTGTAAACATGATCGTCCGGCGCCGGCGCAGCCTGAGCCGTGCTTAACTCTGCTAATGCAATTGTCATAAACGTGTCAGAATGGTCTCTCAATGACATCATTTAGACCAATGGCGAAAGAGATAGTCTTGCTCTAAGCCAATGACCGCTTAGGTTTTGACCGTTATGGTGTCATTATGACACTATTCTTACACAATTGCAATAACAGAATTGGGGCCGATCTATTGTCTAATATCTGCTTTGATTTTAATCAACTTTTGCTTAATTTTCTATTTCATTGCGATTGTTCACGTTTGTTGATGTTTCTTAGAAAAATGACATATACCTATTACATTTGATGGCACTGAGACTAGATCTAAACTATATTTGTAACATTTTAATTACGAGAATATTACCCTTCTGATTTTAAAACTAGAGCGTTTCTTGGTTGGTTTTAAAACTACAAAGTTATGTTGAATTCTCAAACGAAACTCACATCAGTTTACATACAAACCATTTAATTCTTTTACCCCGGAATTTAAATCCAGGAATTGGTGACAGCACAAATCACAAGCCGGCACAATACCTGTCCCGGGTAACAAGCCTGCAAGGTTGCAAGCCTTTGTCGCTCTTTTGACTGCTCAAACGTATGCACGCCGCCATTTTGTAAATACGACCACTTCACTTGGCCTTTTGAAAGATTTATTAGGGCTGGAATGTATTTTTGTTGAAATGTAAAATGTATTAGGCGTATACTTAATGGGTCTGTTTGAAAATATTTTTGTAGATTTAAAGATTTTCCAAAACATCTTTTATTTTATATAACACTAGCTTCCGCTCGCGGCTTCGCCCACGTTTTTCGGGATAAAAGGTATGTACCTATGTGTTATTCCAGTCTATAATCTATCTGTGTGCCAAAGGGCACTGGCAGACGCCCATAGAACGCTGGGCCTCAGATTGTGTAAGTCGGTACAGATATGAAATTAGTTTGGTGTGATCGAGTATTTCAAGAGTATTTAAATTCATTTTTTATTTGTTTTTGTACGTAATTGGGTTAAAGAGAAATATTCTTATTTCTGACAGTGAGGTTAAGTATGGTGTGAATGATCCAGTGAAGTACAGCCCGACTAATGAGTTCTCAATTCAAAGGTTTTAGTTGCTGTCACCATGATATTCTGTGGAAGCACGCGCCAGCCAGCATGCACCCGTTTTTGTTTTAGTGGTTTTTTCAAAATGTCAATGGCATAATCATTTTATTTCTTTTTTATTTCGATTTTTGATTCCAATTCTTAATCTCTAAGATAAATTAGGCAAAGAACAATTAAAATATATTTTTATTTTTGGTTAAGCTTTTATTACTGTACCATATCAAGCCGACGTCCTTTCATCCAAATCCGTCCAACCGTTTCAGCGTGAAGATGTCACAAATATACACACACACGCACAAACTTTCGCATTTATAATATTATTAATTAATAATGTCATTAGTAGGATTAAATTAATACCTATATTATATTTCCGTATGTATATTACCGTAATATGTAGACTTACTTTACATTCCCTTTTAGGTATCTATACCTTGTGAAAAAACAAGCATGGATATTAAACAAAATCGAAATGAAAAAGCAAAAAGTCACTGTAAACCACTAAAGCCATTATCTGTCCGACGTATTAAAACTACAAATCCCGTATAATCCCTGACGTCAGCACATCACTAATGTTACACAATCCCGTATCAACGATTGAATTAAATTACCGAATACGCGGTAAAGTGATATGGATACGATTTCAATGTGATTTTGTTAATTTGGGATTTTTGTGGTCGCATTTTAAGTCTACGTATTTCATGTGAAAGCCATGTACGAATGTAGGCATATTTCGTACGTACGTATTTTATACGCATTAGCACATTGAACTCCGAAACGCAGCGTTTCAACTAGGTATACCAAAGCATGTATCTCTACATAGTAGAAGACAAACCTAATTTTATGAAATGAAACACTTTCGTCTAAGACTATTCCAGTATGATTCCAGCTATTCACAACATTCTCCTAAATATTGCCGTTCGCTGCCCTAGGTATAAAATAAAACACTTCTCTCCCAAATATGCGTTCTAGTCTAATTTTCAACTATCCAGAAACTTATTTCGAGAGATTTCCCTTCGTTTTGCAACAACACATGCTGAAAAAATACGGAAACTAACCTGTGACAACAAAAATCCCACTTCAGCAACAATAAAAAAAATCTCTTTCATGTACAAAAGCTTCACAATAATACTTATTTTAACCCTCGCGCGATCATCCGCAAACATTACAGGTTACAAACGGATAAAATGAACATCCCACAATGGACAAGGGTTTACGGAATAGTTGTCCGGATATTTTCCGGACAACAACGGGATTAACCTGTCCGCTGCCGGATTACCCGGTTTGATGGGGTTGAGGCACAAGTGTAGAGTTTAATGTCTATTTATGTTTTACTTGAGGATTATAGATTACGTATCTGTTATTGGATGGAAAGATGGCTATAAGAAATGTAGACCAAAAAAATATGTAGGTATGGATTGTATGAAAGAAGATTACTTGTGGCAAAAATGGAAGGGAACCTCGAAGATGATAGCTGACCTAGATGTACCTAGATAATAATGTAGATAATTTATGATAATTGCCTTTGAAAGACAAACTCAAGATTTTTGATTTCGCTATCAAGATGCTGTGACGAGTAAATCTAATTGACCGAAATAACATCAATCGATCATATGTTGGCAACACTGAGTATCACATGCGCGTTACCGACCCTTTAAAATGAGGATTAGCTGTGCCGACAGCTTAGGGGACAAGCAGGTCTCCCGCTGTCAACACAGCGCATCCTCAGGAGCTCTGGCGACTTTACTCACTACAGAAACTTAACACTATCGAGGAGTACTGTTATTTAGCTGTGGTATTCTGTAAGATGATATTTAGTAACAATATAATGAATTAAACAGGGGCTCGTGGCTAAATGACAGCCGCGCTGATCGATCGATCTGCGAGGTTAAGCTGCGCTTGCCGCGGTCAGTCCTTGGATGAGTGACCGTTCTTTACACATCGAGACTCCTCCGTGCCTCGGAGAGCACGTTAAACAATCGGTCCCGGTTGTCATAGGAATATCTTTGACAGTCGTTACGGGTAGTCAGGAGCCCCGAAAGTCTGACAACCGGTCTAACATTCGAATACCGGTATTACCCAATAATTGGGTTGTGGAGGTCAGATGGCAGTCGCTCAGCGCAGCGCCGCAACCAGTTAGACTGGAAGCCGACCCCAATCTACATAGTTTGGGAAAAGGCTAGGCGGATGATGATGATGATGATGACGATAACTACCACAACTTCGTTCCAAAAATTATAATTTACAAACAACGAACATTATTTTTCCTTCGAGACCACTTGAAACTCTTCACATAACTCTTACTAAAGTATCGGTGGACAAATCAAACGCAGGGAAGAATCGTATGGAAATAAGAAATGCATAGAAGACCTTTTTAACAGCCTCAATGAAAATATAGCAGCAGAAAGAATTACAACGAGGGTTATCAGTTACTCTCATCAAGCGAATGGGCCGGCCACTGGCAATAAACTCAGGAACGCAATATCCCGGCCTACCGCTCCGTCAGAATGTCACTACTGAGTAAGGCTGAGGTTACATTAGACTGTGACGCGACCATTTTAAGCGACTAACGAGTGCCTGTGACTCCGGAAAACAACACTATATCGTTATTTCCTTCTGACAATGTTTACTACTCCTTTTCACCCCTTTTGGAATAGAATCCTAACTTAGGGCGAGATTTACAGACCGCACTTTGACATTAGGTATAGTATCAGGCATTTTTTTTTTTTTTTTTTGAGGATGGGAAATCATCAAATGACCCCTCCCGCTCTGGGCGGAGCGGAAGGGAGTGTCAGACTCTTACTGACTAAAACCCACCCATGTTCCTTCCTTAGCCCTTTTGTCCGGGTCAGCGGTATCCCTTCCGGACGATCCCGCTTTCCCGGCAGGCTTGGGCCCTAATGGGCCCCCTCTCTGATGCTGACATCTCTTTGAGGCGCGCGTGGAACACATACGCGCCGTTCGGCACGGGCCTGGTCCTGATCGGACGGTGAGCTACCCATTACTCACCGCCCGCAGGCCCGCGCCTACGGTGGCCGGGAGTCGTCACGCGGCTCCCGACGCCCGGAGCGTCTACCGCGGCGGCTTGGACGGGAGAATCTCTCCCTCTCCCGTCCCGCCGCCTCCTTCACTAGCATGACTGCTTCGCAGAAGGAGGCGACTGCCTCCCACTCCCCCTCGCCCCGGACCATGGCTTGAACCAGGGCCGGGCGCGAGAGGTCGCCGCCGCTGCCGATCGCCTCTACGAGGACACGGCGGTGCTCCGCCCATGCAGGGCAGGCCCCCACCGTGTGCTCCACCGTGTCCTCGGGGCGATCAACGCAGTGATGACACCCGGGCGTTTCCTCCCGCCCGATGATGTGCAGGTACCTCCCGAAACTTCCGTGTCCGGTGAGGACCTGCGTCAGGCGGTAGGTGAGGACGCCGTGACGTCTCCCTAGCCACTCCTCAAAGAGGGGTCTTACCGCCGCTATTGCGGCGTGCCCTGCGCTGGGTTGCGAAAGTCGTTCCTTCCATGCCACCATGAGATCGCGCCGGAGGTCCGTCCGCTCCGCCGCAATTTGCCGCGGAAGCGGGGTTTCCCCCCGACGTAGTGCCTCCGCGCGCCACTCATACAGGCGCGCGAGGACTATCGCCTCCAGATCCCACGGTGGCAGTCCGGCAAGGAGGCTTGCCGCCTCGCCCGAGATCGTGCGGTAGCCCCGGATCAGCCTTACGGCTACCACCTTTTGGGGCGCGTTCAGATAGTGGGCGGCTCTCCGCCGCAGTGAACGCGCCCACACCGGGGCCCCATATGTGGCCATGGACCGCACGACCCCAGCGTAAAGCCTCCGGCAGGAGGCGTTTGGACCCCTCAGGTTAGGTAGGAGCCGCTTGAGGGCGGCCCCAGTCCGTTCCAGTTTGGGGGCCAAACGTCGGAAGTGCTCCACGAAGTTCCACCGGCTATCGAGCACGAGTCCCAGATACTTCATCGTGGACTCGACGCCGATGTGAACCCCTCCTACCGTTAGTTGGGATCCCGATGGTGGCCTGTTCCGAGGCCCATGAAAGGACATGGCCTCGGACTTATGCAGTGCCACCTCGAGACCCAACTGCCGGATCCTCTCCACGACTATCGCAACCCCGCGTGTCATCGCGTCGGCCGCCGCCTGATGCGACCTCCCCTGCGCCAGAACCAGCGTGTCGTCAGCGTAGCACACCACGCTGACGCCATCAGGGAGGTCGGCCCGCAGCACCCAGTCGTAACCGATGTCCCACAGGAGCGGCCCCAGAACCGATCCCTGTGGGACACCGCACGACATCTAGTATCAGGCATGAAAGATGATCACAGGTCGCGCATGTACATTTTTGGCCCAATAGACAATAGACCAGTTGACAATACGTAATAGGGAATAGTCCAATAGACCACGAGCATCGACTGATGAACCAATCGCGTGTAGCCTCGACGCCCCCCGTCTTCTTCATTCCGCCAAAGAGACCAAAAAACCAACTAATGCGCAGGTGACGTTTGTGAGCATAAGTGACCGCTAGTTATACTTGACTGAGGAAGATTGTGATCATTGGACTAGCTCTTTCATTGGACATGGTGCTGCTAGCTTGCACAGTAGTGCTAGCAACACCATGTCCAATGAAAGAGCTTACTTACACTTATAAGTAAGTAGTTGAAACGAGTCCATGGTGACTCAGTTGCACTTCCTTTTTACTTTAGTGACGATGTGGCACATGGCGAAAAGTGCTACGTGTGGTTGAATTTGCGGCGGTCAAAATCTAATAATTTCACTCGGAACAATTTGGTGTAATTATCATTGTTACATTCATATTTGTCTGCGTGCACTGAAGTAATATAGAGAATTTAATTGTGATTCCATCACTTTTAAATGAATAGTTTTAGTACCTACTAAATAATTATGGGTGTGGCTACATTGTGCGTACTTAGTTGATGAGCGATTTGATTGATCACATTTTGAGTTTGTGTAATTTAGCCACATCATGTTGATCTGGTTTAGCTCCCTGACGCGTCGCAAATCGCGGTCTATGTAGCCTCGACCTTACGCGTTTCATTGCTAAGTTACGAGTGATACTGCTGAGTTACGACTGTGTGACCATCCTTATAAGTTTATAGCTTCTTTTGTCCAGTAGAATAATGTCTTGGGGTCCTAGGATCGATTTCCGAGGCAGGTTAGTGGTAGAACAGCGCTTTGTAAAATAATTCTCCCGCTAAGCAGCATTGCTTGTTCTGATCTGAAGGCGGTGCCAGCTGCCAGTGTAATTACCGGCACATGTAATTGGTCGACCAAAATCATCATCATCATCAGCCTATAGCAGTCCACTGCTGGACATAGGCCTCTCCAATTGCACGCCACTTAACTCGATCCTCGGCTACTCTCATCCAGATGCCACCAGCCACCCTGCGAAGATCGTCGCTCCACCTAGCCCGACCAAAATGCCATTGACCAATCAGATTCTTTAACAAGTGATTTGACAACTGATTAAATTGAATAGCCTTTCAGAAACTAGGGCAAGTAATATAATTTAGATAGGAACTTTAAACACTTCCTTAAAAACAAAATTTAATAATACAAAATCTCCTTCAGCCACTCCAACTAAACTTAATTTCGCAGCCGCAAATTTTAAAGCGTTATTCCGTATTTTTAAAAGAGGGGAGGTAACTAAAATAAATATATTTCAGCGTACCTCGAGGTTTGAGATGGGAGATAGCCCACGAACCTGTTGTTGTGGCGACCTAATTATAATATTATGGCGTCCTTGGAATATGGATGTAGTTTAAGGTCCCGAGTTGATTAACGAAGGGAGTTCTGTTAACTGAACGATTTGAAGTTCCTGAGAAAGACAGAATGTCAAGACATTTTTCGGGACAAAAATGTAAAATTGTTTTTGTAACATAAAGATAAAAAATGTTTACACAAATACGCTTTTCTGTAGTTATTTTGTAAGGGGGATGTAGCCTGTGCGGTATAGCGTTTTTAAATTTTTCGGGAACGCCCGAAACATTCGGATTCAAACGAAGCCTTTTATGAGCTAAAAAAGCAGCAAGCTTAAACTAGAGTAACTAATTAATCAAAATTTGTAGACTTATTAGTAGGTGATGTAGAACTGTGACTTAAAGAAATACAGAGATATCTTATGGCAGTTGAGAAATTTGCGCTAAAGAAGTGTTGGTATCTTCTGTATAGACCGCGAAATTGATAGGATCCCTCAATTTATTTACATCCTTCCACACCATCATAGGATTACATAACATTAAACCTCTCAGGTCCTTGTTTGGCATCCAAGCCTCGCTCGCCATATTTCAGCCTATTCCTCTTCTAAATATGTTTAATGCATTCACTCCCTCGTGAGGATAAATTACGTAGCAACGTTCGCGTGTATATTCTGTGAGAGTACTTCAGTCGCAGACCAGTGAGAGCGACAAGCGGGAATAGATGAATGACATTTTATTATAGGTATTTATCGAAATGGTCTAATGACCATTTCGATAAATACCTATAATAAAATTGTTGTTGTCGTGCAAGTGTGTCGTGCAAGTGTGAAGTTGGCGGGCTTCAACAGTCTAGCTTGACGTTCGTACGAGTCGATGGGGAGATGACTGTGCAGTGCGATTACTTGACCATCGGACATCGTGCGGACTACATGTGCGGTAAAATGCACAACGGAGACTATTCCTGTCCAAATCTTCTTTCTTTTTCCGACATATTTATGTTTATTTAAATTCTAAGAATTCTATTCCTAAATAATTTATGCTCGAGAGACTCATATCATAGAAACAAGGAGATATATCATCATAGCAAATTACTACGGGAACCGCTGTCGCCACTTTTACAGCAATCTCCGTCACAACTACAAACGCTCCTTTGTAAATATAAAAATCTTCCACACATTAAAAATGTCGCACACCATCAATCTAATACTATTATTCGTCAATTAGTCAAAGTCAATACTTATAATTAATTTGATTAGTTACATGTTGGAAACTTTATACTTCTGTGCCGGATCGGAAAATAAAACTAAAGAACAAGAACAGCATAAAACTTTGTCCATGGTGTGCCCGCTTCCCGCTCACACTCCCACCGCATCCCCACAGGGTTGTCAAAGTCGACCAGAAGTCACAAGTTCAATTTAAAACAAATTGTTAGTTTATTTAGTCGAGGTCTGAACTTTAGCTTGACGCTGCTAAATTTAGTTTGCGGCGAAGTTACTCTTGATTTTTTACTCCTAACACCTCGGCTAGGAAATTATATTTCTGCAGACAAGTTGATCTCGCTGAGTTGGTTTGAATTTAGATTTAAGTAAACTGTGGCTTTAGAGAAAATTTGTTTTTAGAGGTGACATTGGAGACTATGTATTGAAGCATTATGTAAATAATATGATTCTAATAATTCTTTAACTTTGGCTGAGTTTTTTGGCTAGTTTTTGCAAACAAAAGTCTTTAATTCCTATTAGAGTTCGAGTAGCCAATTGAGTGTATCTAAATATCCTCTGGAACATCATTCGTTGTTAGAAGAATCTTTTAACAGCGCTTATAATAATAATATGGCAGTACCTTCTTTAGTTTTGTCTAAAAGTGTTAAACTAAACTGTTTCATTATACTGCTAATAGCTGAATTCCAGGTCATTAACGTAATTCTTCCGGAGACGTCCGACAAAAGAACTAACGAGTAGCCTCCAAGAAAATGGCGACCTTTTTTAAACCTGAGAAGAGTTCTGTCTGAATATTAAAATTATGCTAAAAGCTATATCGTGTTCAGTCATGAAATTCCTAAGTGTACCTTAAAGCTATCATAGCATACGTAAACAGGTCTTAAAGCGACACATTTGCCCCCAAAAAGGGTACTTCTCAGGAGAAAAATCACGTCACATCATAACCGCAATAAAAATCCAGAAAATAGATCCTAGTTACAAGAAAAACTCATTCCAAATAATATTAGGGTAACCCTTATTCTTTTATTACTCACACTAATGTTGTATTAGCGTAGGATTGCGTATGTGTGCGTCCGTGTGAACGAGAACCGACGCCTGTGATTGATCATCGCTCTTTATACGCGTGTGTGCGTAACGTAGGGTTGACACGTACGTGATATGATTTTATTTATTTCGTAAATAAATGTTCTGACATGCCTGAGATAAGTTTTGTTGCGGTGAATGGAGAAATAGTATTATTTCGAGATGTTTTTTTGGGTCTAGATTTGCGAGAGATTATGTAAGTTGTAAGGAATGGAAAATGTTTTTTCTCTTCTAGGATTTATGTACCTACCTAATTATTTTTCTCATTTTCTATTTTAGTTATGTGGCATTGAATGTTTTGTGTTTTCGGACTTGTATTATTTTGGATACCTATCTTCTTTAATGAAAGTAATAATGTTATTATATCTCGTACCCTCATAATATTAAAGAAATAAACCTACTTAAACTCAATCCACAAAAATTCGATGCCTGAACATAAAGCTAACACCATTACCATACCCAAAAGTTCTGACAAACTTCCGCGTTTCCTTACACGCAAACGATTGCACTTCCCTTTCCAATCACCAGCAACCAAACGACAAACAAACTCCGCCTACAACACTACTTCCCAATAAAAGTAAAACGAAAAAGAGTGAAAGTTGCAATATTAAACGCTAAGCCTAGAGCGACAACCCTGGCTTAGAGCGACCAACAAAGTAAGGAAACATGTTCGTCGGATGACTTCTTAATCTTTCGCTCAAACGCTATTGGTTGGTTTGTGAGGCGCATTTTAGGAGCGGCAGCGATTTTACCCCTTTAGTGCATTCATGGTGACAGTAAAAATACAGTTACGATAAATGTTAAGTTAAACAAGATTGCTTATTATTTCTTTTAACTTGACTATTATAATTACCTTCTAATGATTTTTTTATAGCAGTGGACAGCTTGAATCTGATTCAGAATTGTTAGTATTGTGAGCACCGCTACTTGAATAGGGTATAGAAGCTAAACAATCTGAGATCAATTTTGCATAAACCCTGTGTGATGGCCTTGAATCATCTCATTGCTTTTTATACAAAATGTAACATTATAAAGAATCTACTCTTATGTAAAGTTCGTAAACTATCGACTTTAGAATTCAACATTAAGTACCTAGTCTAACTAAAATAAAAATTAAGACTTCTTAGGTTCGAGCAGAAATGATTCTCCCATTATTTCCTCTCAATTGCTGTTTTAAGTCAGAGAAGCGTTTCACTCTTAATTCGCCTGATCCAATTAGCCCTACCACGCCTAAAAAAGTTTCACTTTAAAAAGTAAATTTACGGTTACCTCTTATGTCTTGCGTCCCATCTTAATCCCCGTCTGAGGTTCGATACAGGACAAAGTTTGTCATCAGCAACAAGGCCCGCCGACGGCTGGCACAGGGTTATATTTTAAGGGTTGATAAACTACCGCCACATAATCTGCCTGATCCGATGAAAGGTTTAGACGATAGAAACATACTGCGGTATTATATCGATAAACTGGACCATTTTTGTTCGTCCAGATATTTTGTTTCATGAATTTGACATCAAGCCTATATGCCCAAAGGGTTAACCAGAGTTGTTTACTACATCCATATTTTGCCAATTATGTTTAAGCCCCATGAAATAGGTGGTAAGCCAATAATCTTACACAAATCCAGACTCCATGCTGCTACTGATACCCCACATGAAGGGCGCAAAAATATATTTTTTTCAACCCTCATTTGCTGTAGGTATTCTCCCCTTATTTTTTTTTTTCACTTGTGTAAGGCAGTTTACAGAAGACCATCTACCCGCGAAGTTTCATCTATGGTGTATTGGCATAGACAGACAGGATGAAATTTTGACGGTTACGTTTTTGCCATTGGACTACGAAAGGCTAAAAAAGGGTTCTAGAGCACTCTTCAGCACCAAAACCCCACAAAATCTTCTTTAAACTGACCACTAAACCAATCACTAAACCCTTGTCTGCACCAAGCAACTAAGACTAAACACTAATGTATGCTAAACCTAGATCCGCTAAACCAGCACTAAATTCAATTGTTACTTAAGACTAGCGAGCGCCGAGCGCCGGGCCCGCCCAGCCGCTGTTCGACTAGCCCCCGAAGATGCATGGCGGGATAGGATTACAATTGTACGCTTATCGGGAGGGTAGTTTGGCTAATGTTCGGTGGAAACAGTGGGTAGGTGTGTTATTTTCTGCTAAATGTACTGTCTTTTAAAGTGACTAAGTTCTTCTAGGTACTACAAAATGGTTCAAATCTCAAATTATAGAAAGAAGAGAGATGTGCCTAGGCGCTATTGAGTTTGACGCTTTGACATGATCAATGTGATCATGTTTTAGTTTAGTGTGAGTGATGGATGAGTGACGAATTACAATGTTAGATTGACGGTGTGCGGCATGTTTAATGTGTGGGAGATCTCTTTAAAAGAAGCGTTTGTAGTTGTGACGCATACTGCTTTAAAAGTGGCGACAGCGGTTCTCGTACTAATTTGATATATGTTAACATTTATCTTCTTTTTTCTATGATCTGAGTTCTAAATGGCCTTTATCGATTTCAACTAATCTTTATAAGTATTTTCATCTTTCCTTCTCTTATTTTATACGACAAAGCCTAGAATCACCTATCTGGTAAATGATAAAAAAAAACTTGCATTACAAAGCTGAAACCAATTTTATTCTACTCTAACAAATTATTAACGAAATCTGGTACGATCGTTTAATATTAGTACTCCAGAAATATTATTTATCAGAACATGTTAACCTACATAACGCTCATGTTTTGCCTAGTGGGTAAGCTGTTATTTCTAGAGTCACGTACAGTATTAACTAGAACTCTAAACTATTAACTTACGATTGCTTTAGAAAATTACAAATCGTATGATTTTATAAATAACTAGCACTTTGCCCGCGACTTCGTCCGCGTGACCCACTGTGCCTTTTTCCGGGATAAAAAGTAGCCTATAGGCTAGGATAGCTAGTACCTATAGCACTCAGTGGTAATGCAACTTCCTATTAGTGAAAGAATTTTCAGAATCGGATTAGTAGTTTCGGAGATTACCCCCTATACAACGTGAAATTTTAGTGGTTGTTTTCCCGCGGCACAATGATTTGCCCTAAGTAGTACATAGTATCGAAACATATTTTAATAATTACCAGAATTTTTTTTTTTTTTTCAAATTCCATGTTTTTAAAACGGTCTAAAAAGTATAAAACAATTTCTAATGAAATGAAAAACGTGGGGCGCATCTTACAATAAGCGTCCTACATTTTTCATTTCATTAGAAATTACTTTATACTTTTTAGACCGTTTTAAAAACATGGAATTTGAAAAAAAAAAAACGTTCTGGTAATTATTAAAATTTAACTCTTATGTTTCGATACTATGTACTACTTAGGGCAAATCGTTGTGCCGCGGGAAAACAACCACTAAAATTTCAAACATACAAACTTTACTTCTTTATAATATTAGTATAGCTTCACCCGCAACTTCATTTGCGCGGGGCTTGAAATAATAGCACGGTACGAGTACTTTTGTTTTAGCCTTCGAAATGGAACGTACTTACACGATCCATTGGAATCCGTTTTGGAGCCTATTCGAGACAAACTTTCAGACAGAAAATATTGGCCTTAAACAGTCCTACAAACAAGTCCGCAACAGCATACCAACAGCTGCTTTTATGTTTTAACAAATAACAAAAATAATTAGGTAATGTTTAACTGGACACATTAATTATCAATAAAATATTAATTCTTATCAAAATAAGTAGTTTCGTCGTCACAAATATTTAATGAAGATGATTTTTGCAGTTCACAGTATGTTATTTGGACAGATCGTTTCAGCGATAACACGATGCAATCAATTTAATATAATTTGTGAGATTGCTTCATGGGAGCGAATTTCGCATCACTCGATTCTTAAGGATAAACTAAACTTACCCGTGCGAAGCCGGGGTGGCTCAGCCAGTAATTTATAAATGTGATATTTATCATGTCAGCTAGTAGATACATAAATATGAAAAGCTTTTATACAATTAAAGAGTAACTAAGTTACCAGCTTAGCTGTTTGCTTGAGTCGGTGGATTACTTGGGGATTAGTACGAAACCGCCCCGTCTCACCCCCCACATCCAACTTTTATTTCCGGCCGCACTCGCTTCCGGGACGATAATGCGACATTTTGAAAAAAAAAATCGGTTTAATGTGATTATATTTTTATTGTTCAGCTTAGGGGTGGTATGAATGGGATAGCTTATTATCAACTTAATCTCGGTATTTTCTCGGCTTACTTAAGTTTAAATCTTTAGGAATCGTTCTTCTGGCTACAGTGGGTGATTTTAGAGTCCCTATTATCAATTTTGCGGTCTAAGAAAATACTACTTCGAATTATTATCAAAATTAAAATTCGTAAACTTTTTATATAACATTTTCTGGCTTTTGACAGAATTTTCCCAGTTTCCTTGATAAAACCTCTCTTATTCAGTACCGATTATTTATATACTGTCTACAGCTATATCAACAGACCATCTTTAAGAAAACCACCTATTCTTAGTGCGGATAAATACAGGGTGGCAGGTTAGACAGTGGAAATATTTAAAGGGGTCATTGCACTTATCATTATGAACAACTTTTACTATGGGACCAACCCGGAAATCGCAAAAAAAATCAGCTATTCCATACATTTTGTTGAGTTATGTGAACCTAAATGTATGGAACAGCTGATTTTTCTTTTGCGATTTCAGGGTTGGTCCCATAGTAAAAGTTGTTCATAATGATGAGTACAATGACCCCTTTAAAGATTTCCACTGGCTGATGCAGGTCAGACAGTATATTATCCTCGTCCCGTATCCCTGTATATTATCCGTCTTTACAACGACTATACAAGTCCAATATCGCCCACAGTGGAGAATTTCCAGCAGATCGCGTCTTACATGAATGCTAAGACAATAAGCCAATAGCCACTCGCTATGAATACGATCTTAGAACACAATGCTTGAGGTTTTACCACAGTGTACACTACGTATGGTAGGACAAGTCGAATTGACAATAAAAAAACCTTAGTCTTACAGATCGCATCAGATATGATGAGATCTACACTAAGATTTTTTTTATTATTTAATTTTGGCATTTCATTTTAAAAACTTGCTAGTGGTACCTTCAAATTTGAATATACGATAGCACTAATTATAACTCAGTAATTTGTGTATTTTCACAATTACTAAAACACGTGTTTGGCTTAGTTAAATAAAACGATTTGTTCATAATTAAGAACAGACTAATATTAATATAACTTATATTAATTAGTTTATAAGATTAATCTCTTGGATTATCACAAAGATAAACACTATTATAACTCACTGGCTCGTTAGTTTAGTGAAAACAAACGCCGACTAGTGGGGTCCTTGTTTCAATCGCCAAATCCCGACCTATTAGAGTTATTGATAGGTTATTTCAATAGCAGGCTGGAGTCGGAGGTTATATCGGTTATAGCAATAGACTCGCCCTATTATATGGAACTAACATATCTTTCGAGTTGTGGGTGTATTATACAACTCTGCCTTTCCCTTTGTACACAGGCGTGATGTTATTTATGTAACTCAGACCATCAGTGAAGCCGCGAGCGCAGCCCACTCAATCGTCTCTAAATTATTCCGTACGATTTATTTCTCACGCAAATAAACTCCGTTATCAACATAAAACATTACGCTTAGATTAAACTGCATTACCTACTGCGTGTTTATGGTACTCTGTGGTTCATGGCCGTAGAGCCGTAAGCACACAACGCTTATCGACTAATTGATCGCAACGACCGAAGGCGCACCTGCGTGGAATAGAGATGTGTATCGTCTAGTATCAATGTCGAGTGTTGGTGTCGATGTTTCTTGGTTGTACTGATACAATACTTTTTTTGCGATTTGAATTAGATACGTTATTATTTTTACTCATTTAGAACCAATCTGTTTTTCTTTAAGTAATTGTTTCTCAGTGTACTCCCAATATGCTATCTACTAAAAATTAGGTGACTAAACACTACAGATACAATACGTCACAAGTTAGGTATAAGAATCTGAGAGAATACAATATTCAGTGATAATCTGATAAAAAATATGAATTTAAAAGAACATACTTTAAATGACATGTGAATGAGAATGAGGGAGAGAAAGCACGCTTTATTCTGTCAAGAATTTGCAAAACAACATACTACTATAACACACATATCGATACTATAACACACATATCGATAAATTAGTCACATCCCTATTATTAAGATATCAGCTACAAGGTTAGAGCGTGCTTAGTGTTGTGGCCAGATAATGTGGAGCGGGTGCCCTGCACTGTTTGCTCACATACGAATGTTCTATCGATAAGGCAGTTATCGAGCAATATAAATCACTAGACGGAGGTCGGGAGAATACTCTGCCGAGCTGAACGAAATATTAAATGGGTTTTCTCTTGTGATAAATATGTATGTTTCATGGAATTGTATTGAATGGAAGGAAGGAGTGCTGTTAGAGGAAATGGCGTAGAAATTATTGTGAATGAGTCTGGATTTGTAAATACTGATCGATGTAGGTATTATAAATACAAACATACATAAAGTCACACCTTTTTCCCATAGGAGTAGGCAGAAACTACAAAACATCACGTGCTACGATCCTTAGGGTTCTTTCAATTTAGACGTTGACACGTCGAGAGTACCGTCCGACTGTCGTGCGGCAGTTGTGCGGCAGCATTCCGACACCGAACGTCAAAATTGAAAGAGCTTTTACATATAATATTATATCTTTTGCTTCATTCGCGTTCTTTATATTTATAGGCTTTTTCAATTGTTTTGTTTGCACAAAAATCTCCCATAAAAAGATGTTACGGAAACGGTAATTCTAGCTTCATTACTAGACCTTAGTTTTGACTTTAAAACGTAGAAAGTAACCGTTCTAAAACCTAATAAAAATATAACAGCACCATCTTTTCTGAGAAAGTGGAGTGAAAATCTCTAAGCTTCTCAGTGTTTGCACAATTCCTTTATTCAAATCCTTTTCAATCCGCGATACAGTTTCCTAGATCAAGAATTCGTTTACTGCTCTCTAAACTTATACAATATTAATACAGTATACTGATCCTATTTGTATTTTGTATAATTTTGATACAGAATTACCAATCTCAACGGATCCACCTTAAGTACCTACTCAATTTTAAGGCACCAATGTATTGATAGGTACCTAATCAATGCATTGATGCTCTAAAGACAGTTGCTCAAACGAGAATACTTCCTAAGCATCGCTGTAGTTTCCTTCACCACTTTTAGTTCACCAATCTCACAGACCGTTAGTTCTAAAACTTTGAGTACAACTTCTAAAAGCGAGTACACATCAATACCCTTGAGATCCTTTATACCAAACTCAACTGCTACAAATATAATTTAAACTTGACCAGTTTAGGAAATATTTCGTGCACTTGAACTGTATTTGTTGGTTAACAATTTGTAGTGCTTTGCATCGAGTTTGCAGTTTCGTCGATGGATACAAATAGTTTAGTCAAAGTTTTATTTATAGTATCAAGCTATATTTATGTTGGTATATTTACTACATGAAATGGTAATTAATACTGTTAAGTTTCTACGTCTAAGGGCTCTTTCAGTTTAGACGTTTGGTGTCGGACTGGTTTGGCGCCGCTTGCTTTTGTCCGTACAGTGCCGTACCAATCTTGCGTGTTAAAATATTATGAGGTATCTTTTCCAAATGTACACTTGTATAACACAATCAACCTTTACATTTGAAAAAAAAATCTATGCAGTAAATGTGTAATTGTGCTTTAACAGCTCAGTCAGTCAAAAGCTTTCAACATTCTAAATGTACTAACTATAGGAAAAAATACGTGATAACAAGTTTTATTTGAGTTTGTTTCGGTGTTTCTTCTCAAAGGTAGTCAGATAGGAAACGCCGACCTCATCTAGTTTAAAAATCAAAACAATTCTTGACGTGTAAAAGTGTTACCTGTACCTAACCTATTTACAGAATAAAATATAATTTCATTTCATTTCGTTTCATTTCATTATAATGAAATTGAGACTACGCGCACTGAACATTTTACAGGTTACAGGTTAGTCAAAATACTAGTATTTTGATTACCTAATCAAAATACTAGTATTTTGACTAACCTCAAGTCTCGACGTTAATAAAAAAAGTTTTAAGAATACGTCATAACAAACTAATCATACATCATTATTTGCCGAATAAATAAACCATTTAACGAAAAACGTATTGCTTCACAAGACATCCACACGTACTCCAAAACACATCGGTAAAACAAACGATTTAGATTCGTTCCCCCATTCATCAAACAGTCGTATGATCGCACAAACAATACATCAGCATTAAACAAGACAGACAGACGTATGGACATCGTTTCGAACACCCACAGAATCCTATTCGATACAGTTGGACAATCAGAAACCTATTCGGTTGAAAACGGACGTCATTTTGGAAAATAAGTTGGTGACAAAGTTTGCATGTTGCAAACAGAACTGAGCTGTAATAAAAATGAGAAATTGACCATTTCCCTAGCTGTCCATGCCGTTGCCGAAGTAACTAGATGAAAGTATACCAAAGGCTTTTAACTGGGGAATATCATAGATATATTTATGGATTTTACGGCAAATAAATACTATGGTAGTAAGGTTAGTTCAGATTAGTGGTAGGCTGGCTAATACTAGAAAGAAAGAAAGGAAAAGTTTTAAGTTGGACCCCAAGTTACCAAACTGTGAAAACTATATCAAAATTCGTTCAGTACTTTTTGCGTGATGCGCTAAAATTTTTGGGCATGGTTATTGGTTACGTCCCAGTTTTCTATCCTGACTGTTTTTTTTGGAATATCTTCAATGTACAGACACGGCTTTTTTACAGTTTTATAATACTTAGTATAGATCTAAAAATGTTTAAAATTGTTCTTAGACAATACGAAACATCTTTAAACTGTACCCTTTCGAAATTGGCGAACAGAGGTTTAAAAAAACTTTACTCCTTAATATTCATACCAATAACAAAACCTTTCAAAACATCGATTTCACAAACCGCAATCAGAACCATATCAAATCGAACATCCAACACAAAAATTGTCATCGAAACAAAAGATTCTATATCATTTTCCACAGACAGAATCGTTTCAGAAGGGGAAATCGATACCGTCACCGGAATCCATGTTGAATTGCCATCGTTTGCTGTCCATTGGCGCGGGCGCTAACTTATGTGCCAATTTCGCCGCACTATGTCACCGGTGGACCTCGTCCGCGGAATATATTGCTCGTAAATCTGTTGCATGATTTAAATGAGATATGTTCATGTTGTAATGTTTATACATAAGTTAGTTTATTTTAGAAAAGAAGTTCTGAACAAGTTTACTCGTACCTATCAATGGCTTTAAATAGCTATGGAAAATTATATGTGTTAGGTTAAACGATGGACATGTGGAAGGAGGCTATTCACTATTCCAGTGTTTCCCAGACAATGTTCTGCCATGGTCCGGTAATTTTCATACTGCCTCTTCGTGACTCACTCAATAGTTTTAACCCCCTCCCTCTCCCCACTAGTTACGTGTATACGTTACACTAGAATAATTCCGACTGCTGACAGAATAATATTTCCACCAGAGCAGAATCAAAAATGTTGTTGTACATAATCAATGAGTGTCAATATAACAGATGATCCGAAGTTAGAAGTTTATATAGGTAGGTAACTATTTACAAAAAAAAAATAACAAGGTGGGAATGCTGCGACCCGGTATTTTATTTTGATGGCCCGGTACAGGATCGCGATCCACCAAATGGGAATCGCTGCACTATTCGATACCGGTTCGAACCTCGGGACCAACTTTGAAATCACAAAAAAAAAACTAGTATCGAATACTGAGTAGGTAGCTTCCTTCAAAATGTTTCTAGTTAAACTTAATACCTACTCAGTATATAATGTATCCGCAAACACAATCGATATTTAGGTACCTAGAGGCGCATGTATCTAATTAACAGTTTATTCCTGTGATAGAAATGTTAGTATATTTCTACGCTTAGTGTTGGTTTCACAAGCACAAGAGAAAAACAATTTATCATTTGCATGTGGCCCGACTCCCGAGCATGTACTGAACTGTACAAATAAACCAGCCTTGTAAAAAACCATATTTCATGCTAGACCACTTGTTTTATTTAAATTGCAGCATGTTTAATGGAAACTAAAATAAATAACCCACTTTCCGAAATACGGTTTTGACGACGTAAACCCGACGTCACATTTCTCATGTCATCACTCTCAAAACCTGTCACTAAGCTACCGGAAAACCATAAACAACATATTCGGCCCATTTTTTACCATCGGGGTAGGTTTCCCCATTACCCGGGTCAGCTTCATTACGCCCCTGTATCCGATGACCAGTTAATCAGCTTGGACATGGGTTGTTTATGCCATGAGGTTTTGTGGGTCGTACTTTGGCTATGTAGAATACGCTTTTAGGATAAACATTTTTTGGGAAAAATAACCAATATTTTTTCATAACACATTGATAAGTTGTATTTTTTGGTCTCAAATAAGTTTGACTGTTTACATACTGTTGTCAATATCCGTCCTTGGTTGTGTGTCTCCAATTTGTTTGCGAACGTTCGCGGGAGAATCTCACCGTGACATTCTCCCTCGAACGTTCGCGAACAAATTGGCAGTTCTCGGGGTGATATCACGCGGCGGGTCGGTACAGAATAGGCAGGCAGGCAAGAAATCAAAATCCTAGACCATAAAAATGAAACTAGAAATGAAATTAATAAGACAAATTACCAGTGGCGTGCAGTGCATATAGGCAAGTAGGCAGTGCCTACCTCATATGATTCAATAAAACTATTTGAACTGTTACTACATAAATAAAATATATCAATCATGACTAATTATTGATATATAATGATGTATATTGATGTAGTAATAGTTAAAATGGTTTTATTGAACCTTAAGAACATACCATATTGATTAATAAAAGAACATTCAACACAAAAAATAATGTTGCATTTAAAAAGTGCTTTCAAAATACTAATGATAATATCGTAGGCATCAATACATTTCTCAATTATTTTAATAAAACATTTCGTGCGTGTTACCCAAAGAAAACCAGTAAAGTAAAACTGAGGAACAATAATCAAATAAAGTGGATCACCGAGGGAATTAAGGTGTCTAGCAAAATGAAAAGAATATTATGTTCGGGCAGCACCATTAATACTAGTGTTTATAATTATAAAATGAATTACGTAAGGATCTATAGAAGAGTTTTAAAGCACGCACGAAAGTTAGCCATATCATGTCATCTCAACAAAGCCAAAAATATATTAAAGGAGACATGGAAAATTGTAAATGATCAGACAAAGAGAAAGCAAAACAAAGTTCGAAGAAAACTTGTTCTAAACATTGAAAATAAGGTGGTTTCAGATCCGCAAGAAATAGCAGATACTTTTGTTGATATATTTGTGTATAAATCATCACTTTTAAAAACAGAAGAAGAAAGAGCGATGTCCTTCCTAAGAAACTCAACATTGAGAGTAGAAAGTGAGATGACATTCAATATGACGACACCACAGGAAATAACAAAAATTGTACGTAAGATGACAAACAAAGCGTCTTGTGGACACGATGACGTGCCAATATCGGTGATCAAGGATAATATAGACATATTAGCGTATCCCCTATCTGAGTTCATTAATAAATGTTTTGAAGAGTCTGTTTTTCCTGAACAACTTAAATTGGCCAAGGTGGTTCCGCTACATAAAAAGGGTACAAGAACGGATCCCAAAAACTACCGGCCAATATCCTTATTACCAATTTTATCAAAAATTTTTGAGAAAATATTGAAAACTAGATTAGTGACCCACTTACATTTAAATAGAATAATTAACTTTAGACAATTTGGATACCAAAAGGGGATAGGCACCTCAGATGCGATAGATAATCTTGTAAATGACATTATTAGTAAATTGAATAATAAAATGAAGGTAGCTGGCTTATTTATTGACTTAAGTTCTGCGTTTGATACAGTAGATCACGAGCTACTTCTGGCTAAACTAGAGCATTATGGTATTAGAGGAAAAGCGTTACAACTTTTGACATCTTATTTAAAAAACCGTAGAATGTACGTAGAAATAAAAGACATTAACTCAAACAATTGTGACGTAAAGTGTGTGAATGAAGTAATATATAAGTCTAAAATGGCCAACATAAGCTGCGGTGTGCCTCAAGGCTCAATCTTAGGACCAATATTATATTTAATTTTTACAAATGATTTACTAAATTTTATGAATAATACCCAACCCGACGCAGGACTTATAATGTTTGCAGATGATACGAACGCCATAATCGGGTCGTCAAATTTAAATGAGTTGACAGAAAATGTAAATAAGTGTTTAAAGAATCTTTCTGTTTGGTTTACAGCAAATAATTTAATAATAAACCCAAATAAAACCAATGTTATGTTGTTTAAAACAACGTCACGTAACAAAGATAGCATAGATGTCAAGCTCAAAAAGGAAAATATTGGACTGGTGAACGAAGTAAAATTTTTAGGAGTTTTTATAGATTCCCTTTTAAATTGGAAAAAAGAGCTCACCGCCATTGATTCCTCAATATCTTCAGCTTGTTACGCGCTAAGAAGCCTCAGGGACGATATTGATTTAAAGCAGCTAAAATCTGTATATTATGCATTAGTAGAATCCAGATTACGATACAGCATTATGTTTTGGGGAAGCAGTTACGGGTATAATTGCCAAAGAGCATTCATACTACAGAAACGTGCGTTAAGAACGATTGTCAGAATCCCACAACAAGAGTCATGTAAAGAATATTTTAAAAAATTAGCTATTTTGACGGTACCAAGTTTATATGTTTTAGTAATACTCAGCCACTTTGCGAAATACATACACGAGCACGAATCACAAGAAGAACGTGAACTTAGAGAGAAAACTAGAAGAAACGTTATAAGAAATAAAATTGCACCGAAACTTAATATTACTAAACATTGCTCTAAATACCAAGCAGTAGAATTATTTAATAAGTTGCCTACTGACCTACGATCATTGATTTACAAAGGTGCTCTATTCAAAGCCAAACTTAAAGCGTTCCTGTTGAATAAATGTTTATATTCTTTAACTGAATTGGTGAAATGATGGTGAATAGTTTTTATATTTAGTAATTTACCTTTTGACATTAAATATTTTTTCAAGACATTATTCGATTTTTTACATTTTAGAGAATAGATTTATAAGTATTTGACATAATAATATTTAAAATAATTTATATAATTACTATTTACATTCTATTGACACAATATTTATCATATGTTATTTTAGATTTTAAATTGAGTAGACTTTACTGTTTTTTCATATTCATAATTTATCTATAAAATATTAATTAATGTACAAACCAATTCAAACACAATGCGAATTGTTATATGAATAAATAAATAAATAAATAAATAAGAGGTAGTCACTGCCTACTTGCCTATATGCAATGCACGCGCCTGCAAATTACGATACAACAATGAAATGCGAAACTAACTAGGAAAAACAGACACTCATCTCAGCGCAGTTATTGCTTCATCAATAATAATCCACGCAAATCCCAAGAATTTCTCAGTAATAATCCTAGAGCAAGGGAAATAAAAAGGTGATACATCAACAATATGAGAAGGGAACGAGTAGCAACAGGCGGAAATTGGTTCAGCTTGATGAATGATATCGACGACGTGATGTGGCGTTATGCCGCTCTTGAACAAGGCTCAACGACTAAAGATATAATGGATATATTGAGTGAAGATGATAAGTCAAAAGTGTTCGGTAATGTAGAACTTGATCAGACTAAAAATGAGAAAAATAATATTTTATTCACTGAACTGTTTAGAATAGAAGTAAAGTCATTAGATACAATGCGAGCTAATCTAAATGAATAAAGATAATGTAAAAGATAATAACACCCCTGAACAATTATTATTATTATAATGCAAAAGTAAGTTTGTTTGTTAACTTTTCGTCGTCGTCACGCCTAAACCACTGAACCAATCATCATGAAATTGTGCATATACGTTGTCAGGAGTACAGAAAACGACATACGGTACCATTCATCCCGAAAAAAAACTGTTCCCGAGGAAAAGAACAATAATTTTCGACGGTCACGACTGCTTTAGGATGCTAGGTGTGTGTCGCGGTTTCTATCCGGGAAAAACCCGAATTCGGGTTTCTTCCCGGATAGAAACCCAACTATATACGTAGACAGCGATTACAAAAACGAATGTATCAATAGTCTAGTTAGTCTAATGCCAGCACGACTCCAACTTTAAGTGCCCCAACCCAAAAGTTTGAGTCCTAGAGACGTTACTAATTGCTGAGAGAGATGAAAACAGCCAATAAAACGATACCGACAAAGCCTTTGTGAGATTACGACTAAACTTGTCTTTAGTGGTACCTCAGATCATAGAAACAAGGGAGATGTGCCAAGTCGCTACTAAAATTGACGCTTTGATACGGTCACATTGACCGTATACAAAATGTACACGCTGGCGATGAACCGAACACGATCGATATATAAATACAGTGTTTTAGTTTAGTGCTAGTGTTGAGTGACGATTAACAGTGTTAGATTGAGGGTATGCGGAATTTTTAATGTGTAGGAGATCTTTATATTCACGAGGGGCGCTTGTAATTGTGTTGAAAAATGTACTAAAAGTGGCGACAGTTGTTCCCGTACTAATTTGCTATGATGGCATATCTCCTTGTTTTTATGATCTGAGAGTGGTACTAACTGGGTACTTAAGGTTGTAGCCTACTCACATAAATATTCATATTATTTATTTATATATTTTTAACACAATATAAATTTATTTATTCACAACATTAAATATTATATACCTTATTATTTATTTATTTACAACTTAAAAATATAAACAAAACATTAACACAAAATTATATCAAATATTATTTATACGAAACATTACTATATTTATTTACATTCGCTGTGTTGTGCATTGGAAACGCACCAAGCCACCGCGCCGCGAACCAGTTTTATTATTCGCCTCGATCATGCACTAAGCGTGTGCGCATTCAACGCCGCGCAGGCCAGTTGGTTTGCTACGATCGCCGCGGAGACCGTGTCGCCCGCTAACCTAACGCTTACGCATAATTATACGTCGCGAATCAGCTGTTTTGTTTTGCTTGTCGTCTTAATACGCTGTCGCTGTGTTCTATTTCTACTCCTTCTTTTCTAAACGCTTATAAACTTTCTTTTGTGCTGTGTGAACTATTTCTTCTGTGACTTGTGTGGACCTTATTTATATTAAATTATTGTCGTGTTACGTATCTGGACTAAGTTATTTATTCGGACTCATCCCCGTACACGAGCGCCACATACCATCAACCAACACACGCATCTATATCTGGTGACCCTGGTAAGGACACGAGGATCAACATGAGCGACAGCAGCGACTCAGTTAAAACGGCCGGTTCAAAAAACGACGGCCACGTTACCACGCGGCGAACAAAAAGAGCGCGCGTTTCCACTGAACGCGAAAACGAAGACATGCGCAAATTAAAAATTAAAGTTCCTCCGTTTTCACCTGAAGATCCGGAACTTTGGTTTGCTTTAATCGAAGGTCAGTTTGAAAGTCATGACGTCACTGACGACTCAATGAAATTTACGCACGTGACCAATAACTTGGATATACAGTACGCGAAGGCCGTGAAGGACATTATCGTTAAACCTCCGGTCAAGAACCGCTATGATAAAATAAAATCCGAGCTGATCAAGCGACTCTCAGCGTCTCACGAGAAGAAGGTCAAGCAGTTGCTGACTCATGAAGAGCTTGGTGACAGAAAGCCCTCCCAGTTCCTGAGGCACCTCCAGGACTTAGCGGGACCTTCCGTTCCAGAGGACTTCGTCAGGTCGATATGGAGCAATCGCCTGCCGCACGATATTCAAACTGTGCTGGCATCCCAACCGACACACTCCCTGGAACAGCTTGCAGACCTGGCGGACCGTATACAGGAGCTGACGTCACCATGCAACGTCGCCGCTGCGTCAACGTCATCCCGTAGTGCACTTGGGTCTCAACCATCTGACGAGATCGCAGAGCTGAAGAAGATGGTGCAGCAGCTCACACTGAAGCTGGAAGAGCATACACGCAAGTCCTGCTGTTCCACTGGCCGCTTCAGATCGAGAGAACGTCGTGGCTCACCTTCGCGACAGAGAAGCCGGTCTAACTCTAGCTACCGTAAATACCCGGTATGCTGGTACCACGCTAAGTTCGGAGCAGAGGCTCACAAGTGTATCAAGCCCTGCGACTTTGAAAAGGCGGGAAACTCCACGGGCAGTCGCTAATGGCGGCTGACGATTGCCCATTCTCTACAGGTCGCCTCTTCGTCACCGACCGCAGCTCAAATACCCAGTTCTTGGTAGACACTGGCAGTGACCTCTGCGTCTACCCTCGTTCTGCACTTCGTGAGCGTCGGGTCAAGACAGATTTTCAGCTTAGCGCAGCAAATGGGTCTATCATCGACACATTTGGCTTTATTGAGCTTAATTTAAATCTAGGCTTAAGACGCAATTTTGTTTGGCGATTCATTGTGGCTAACGTTACAAAACCCATCATAGGCGTTGATTTTCTTAGCTTTTATAATTTAATTGTAGACTGCCGTAATCAACGCCTCATCGACAATACCACTACATTGTCATCAAGTGCTTCCCTTGCTAATGCTGATATTTTTTCTGTAAAGGTTTCGACAGGCGACACGCGTTTCCATGATGTTTTGAGTAAGTTCCCGGACATTACACGCCCTTCAGGCACACCGGTGATTCCAAAGCACAACACTGTACACCACATTAGGACTACACAAGGACCTCCTATCGCATGTACTCCCCGTAGACTGGCACCCGATAAGCTCAAAATCGCCAAACAGGAATTTGAGCTTATGCTCAACAACGGCACAGCGCGTCCTTCTGAAAGCCCCTGGGCATCACCCTTGCACCTCGCGCCTAAAAAGGATAATGGCTGGCGACCTTGTGGCGATTACCGCATGCTTAACGCACGGACTATCCCAGACCGTTATCCAATTAGGCATATCCACGACTTCTCCCACTCCATAGCTGGTTGTACAGTCTTCTCGACCATCGATTTGATGAAAGCGTACAACCAAATTCCGGTTTTTGAGGCGGATATACAGAAGACTGCTATTACGACACCCTTTGGCCTGTTTGAATTTCCCTTTATGACGTTCGGGTTGAGAAATGCAGGCCAAACATTTCAGAGGTTTGTTGACGAGATGACGAGAGGTCTCGACTTTTGTTTCTCGTACTTAGATGACTTTTTGGTATTCTCTAGGGATGAGGCCGAGCACGAGGCCCACCTTGAACAACTTTTTACTCGCATGAAGGAATACAGCGTCCTCGTCAACACTTCAAAATGCGTCTTCGGAGCAGCCGAGGTAACATTTTTAGGTTATCGAATCTCCGCATCCGGCACCAAACCTCTGGAATCTAAGGTCCAGGCCATAAATGACTTCCCGGTACCTAAGACAGTCAAGGAACTCAGGCGATTTTTAGGGATGCTTAACTTTTATAGGCGGTTCTTACCTCATTCCGCTTCAATACAAGCTCCCTTGAACAAATTGCTCGCAGGCTGTGTTAAGGCATCTCATCCGGTCGACATATCTGGTGACGCACTATTAGCCTTTAACAAGTGCAAAGAGAGCCTCGCAAATGCTGCATTACTGGCACACCCAGATTGTCAGGCCGAACTCGCTCTGGTAACAGACGCGTCTGACCTGGCAATGGGGGCAGTTTTGCAGCAATTCAAGGATGATGCTTGGCAGCCCTTGGCTTTCTTCTCGCGGAAGTTGAGTCCCTCTCAGCAAAAGTATTCACCCTACGACCGCGAGCTCTTAGCCATATACGAAAGCATAATATACTTTCGTCATATGCTAGAGGCAAGACATTTCGTGGTGTATACCGACCACAAGCCTCTCAGTTATGCTTTTAGCGAAAGGAAAACCAACTGTTCCCCTCGTCAGTATCGTCACCTCGATTACATCTCGCAGTTCACGACCGACATTAGACATATTTCAGGAAAAGACAATGTTGTCGCTGATCCACTGTCACGTGTCGAAGAACTGCAGATGCCAATCGACTTAGACGTGCTTGCAACATCTCAAGCGTCTGATCCAGAGCTGGCTCAACTTCTGGGAGGAGAATCTTCACTCCGCCTCGAAAAGTTAAGGATCCCTAACTCGCAAACTGAGCTTTATTGTGACGTCAGCACCTCCTCACCCAGGCCCTTCGTTACTAAGCCTATGAGGAAACAACTCTTCGATAGCCTCCACAGTCTTAGCCACCCAGGCGCCAACGCTACTGCTAAGCTAGTTGCCGAGCGATTTATTTGGCCTGGCGTACGCAGGGACTGTCGAGAGTGGTCTCGTCAATGTTTGGCTTGTCAACGCGCCAAGGTCCATCGCCACGTGTCTTCTCCATTGGGCACGTTCGACCTGCCTCGCGCTAGATTCGCCTTCATTCACGTGGACATTATCGGCCCCCTGCCGATTTCGCAAGGATTTCGCTACTGTCTGACTGCTGTGGATCGTTTCACACGCTGGCCAGAAGTCACACCGATGGCGGATATGACAGCCGAAACAGTCGGGAAGGCATTAATATCGTGGATATCCAGATTTGGATGTCCCACAGATATTGTCACCGATCGCGGTCGACAGTTTGAATCTTCACTTTTCCAATTCCTCGGAAAAGTGATGGGATTCAAACATCGCAGAACAACCGCGTATCACCCGGCTTGTAATGGGCTAGTGGAACGATTCCACAGACAGTTAAAGGCGGCCATAATGTGCCACGCAGATTGCAATTGGGTGGATACGTTGCCTTTGGTGCTATTGGGCATTAGGAGCTCGTACAAAGATGACCTACAGACATCATCTGCCGAGTTGGTCTACGGTGAGCCGTTGCGTTTACCTGGAGAATTCTTCCAGGCTACTTCTCCCAACTCCACCGATATATCGGACTTCACCACTCGGTTACGCCAATTCGCATCAAAGCTGCAACCTTCACCTGCTGCGCGTCACAATAAAGACAAAATTTTCATTCATAAAGATTTGACCTCGTCTAGTTACGTGTTTTTAAGGGACGACGCATTACGTGGCTCATTACAGCCGCCATACTCTGGTCCCTACAAAGTTCTAGACCGTAGCGACAAGACTTTCAAAATAATAGTAAAGGGTAAAAGCGTCACGGTATCCATAGACCGCCTCAAACCGGCCTATATACTGGTTGACCCATCTCCCAACCCTATACCCACTCCCACTCCCACTCCTATCAACTCCAATCCCGATCCCTTCTCTAATCCTGTTCCTATAGGGCAGAATGCCCCAGCTCAGGAGGACGTCAGAAGGACGCGTTCAGGCCGGAGAGTTCATTTCCCCGATTATTATCGCCCGTAGTGACGGTCTCTGGGGGGGAGTGATGTAGCCTACTCACATAAATATTCATATTATTTATTTATATATTTTTAACACAATATAAATTTATTTATTCACAACATTAAATATTATATACCTTATTATTTATTTATTTACAACTTAAAAATATAAACAAAACATTAACACAAAATTATATCAAATATTATTTATACGAAACATTACTATATTTATTTACATTCGCTGTGTTGTGCATTGGAAACGCACCAAGCCACCGCGCCGCGAACCAGTTTTATTATTCGCCTCGATCATGCACTAAGCGTGTGCGCATTCAACGCCGCGCAGGCCAGTTGGTTTGCTACGATCGCCGCGGAGACCGTGTCGCCCGCTAACCTAACGCTTACGCATAATTATACGTCGCGAATCAGCTGTTTTGTTTTGCTTGTCGTCTTAATACGCTGTCGCTGTGTTCTATTTCTACTCCTTCTTTTCTAAACGCTTATAAACTTTCTTTTGTGCTGTGTGAACTATTTCTTCTGTGACTTGTGTGGACCTTATTTATATTAAATTATTGTCGTGTTACGTATCTGGACTAAGTTATTTATTCGGACTCATCCCCGTACACGAGCGCCACATACCATCAACCAACACACGCATCTATAAGGTCTTCAATACACGAACGTTTCAAGTTGTAACAGCCTTAATAACACTCATGATTGAGTAAAAGATTAAAGTCAAAGAATTTCATCCATCCGCCTAGCCTTTTCCCAAACATGATTGGGGTCGGCTTCCAGTTTAACTGGTTGCGGCTGAATATATCAATATTTTTACCTCCTGACCTCCACAACACAATTACCTATTGGGGAATATCGGTATTCGAATGTTAGACCAGTTTTCAGACTTTTGGGCTCCTGACTCCCGTAACGACTGTCAAAGATATTCGTATGACAACCGGGACCGACTGTTTAACCTGCTCTCCGAAGCACAGAGGGGTCTCGATGTGTAAAGAACGGTCACCCATCCAAGGACTGACCGCGGCAAGCGCAGCTTAACCTCGCAGATCGATCGATCAGCGCGGCTGTCATTTAGCCACGAGCCCCTCATTAAAGTCAAAGAAATTATTTGTGTATAAATATGTGCAAGTTGATCTATAATATTTGAGATCTGTTCTAATTTTTGTCAGGTAGGTATCTTTAAAAGCTATGAAAACATAGGTAACTATTATTGTCCTGGATCTTTATTCAATGTCAAAGTCAAAGCTTTATTTCAATTAGACCACTTACAGGTGCTTTTGAACTGTCAAGGAATCAGTCAGTTAGTAAGCAAAATAAAGCTAGATGTTCGTTCCAAAACGTAGATTCCTATGGAGGACAACGAGCAAGAAACTCCATGGTTACTCTTTTAAATCTAAATGTTACAATTATTGTCAAGGAAAAGCTATCGTATAAAAATATCGAATGTTCCCGAAACAAAAAAACAAGATCTATCTACACTTGCCAACTATACTATTAAATAAGCGTGTAACCTGACAAATCACAGCCGTGTCAGTGTAGGGGGGAGGACACGCTGATTGATGTCCACGACCCTCATCCACCCCCTCTGTCTCCCGAGCATAAAGAAAACTAATCTTGAAAACGTTTTGGTACATGATTGGGTAATTTTTTTCTCTGACCGCCTTTCCACATGTCTGCTTTGAAATAAATTAAGTGTTTGTGGTTTATGGGGTTATAAAGATATGGGTAAGGAAACTAAGTCTATTTTTTTATTCACGTATGTTCATCAGTTTTTTTTGTGGACCGTGATATTTATAAGATGCTTATAGCTGTGATGAAATGTAGTATTTTCTTTTGCTACAGAAAAATTACAGTAAAAACTTGAGGTTCAAATAAATACCATCACGTGAGAGAAATGATATCATTTATAATCTTTTGAATATCATGCCGGCTGATGTAAAACAATTTGGAATAAATCCCGCAAAAAAATTCAGAGCAAACTTATCAAATCCGTGGCTATACTAACTTGTTCTGATCTAATACACAATACCTACATTACCGCAGCATAACAAACATAAGCAGATGTTTACACCAATATATCGTCCAAATAAACCACAACAACGATCATTCACAGTCCTAGTCGAGGGGTTGCAAAAAACAGTCGAAACTCCAGCCAAGACGTAGGCCAAACAAATCGTTTGTGTTGCTCTAAGAAATTGAGGAAGTCAGGACCGATTGTAGCGAATACCGCGAGGTGAAGAATCGACAAACGATGCGGAATTCTTTTAGAATCTAGAAGAATTGCAATTGAAAGATTGTTGGATACTGAAACAGTCTTGGCAAATATTTAATTTCAGACTATGTCAAATTAGTCTAAATTATCAAACTGATGACGAAAGCATAATAATATTCAGACACAGCTCTAAAAATAATATTAAATGAATTTAAAATACCTATTGCAGAGTTTAATGATAAAAGGCGATTGATATTTTTAATACCGAATGAATCTCAATAATTACACTAAACTTTATAATAATATTAAGCACTTTATACCACTGTAGAGATAAACAAAATGGCGCTAAGCTTTTACCTATCTCCAACATCCAAACATTCTGTGTTCATCAATACATTTAAACCGAACTCAGCTATAGAGTAACATTAAATCACAAGATTATGGTACACTCAGACGGCAAACAGAGGCATCTATACAATCTGATCGCCAGTAATCCGTTCAGGGAGGATATCATATGAATATAATTCACGCTCGATCGACTCAGACGCGATGTTTTCTCAGATTCAGAGACGAACACACAGACCGAGGAATTGACAAGTATATATTTTTTTTTCTTTTTGATAAAGAAATTTGAATTTTGTTGCTTTAAGTTCATTTTTACTTTGTAAGAAAAGAAGCTATCTGAAAACCAAGTCTAAAACAGAGTTTTTTAAACTTTTTGTAGCCACTGATCAATTTCAGAATGTCAAAAATTCCTTGGACCTCTGTCGACGAAGATTTTGAAAAAACAGAACATAAATTACCTACTGCTACTACCTACCTACCTACCTACTGCTAATTACCTACTACTCACAACGTAGACTAACCATTAAAAGTGTTTTTTTTAATACGAGCGAGCGGTCAAACAAACGATGCGTGATTTCTGCATAATTTTCCTACTAAAATTATGTTAAGAGTGAACTGAGTGGCTGTAGACCCCTGGCACTCAAGCCAAGAGGTCCGTGGACCCCAATTTAATAAACCCTGGTCTAAAACAATGATCATTATTATCGCCCTGCCTTTTTCTGAACCATTAAATTTAAAAGAAATCGTATTATTTTCATTTTGAATTTTTTTCTTTTTTCTCGGCTCATAAGTGTCATAGCGTAATGTTAAATAGCCTGTACTTATTCCTCATAAATTTGGCTATCATATACAGAAAGAATTTTTCGAATGTAGCTGTTAGTTCAAGAGATTAGCGCGTTTAAATAAACAAGTAAAAACTCTTCAGCTTTATTATATCAACGGTGAGCTTGCTATCTGTTAGCGACCACCCACTTTTGTAACAGGTGAACTCTGGGCAATACCTTGTATTTAAGAACAGTCACCCATCCAAGGACTGACCGCAGCAAGTGCATCTTAACCTCGCAGATCGATCGATCAGAGCGGCAGTCATTTAGCCACGAGCATCAGTCTCCTTCATTGCTTCAAAACACTAACAACATTGATTTATGGTGTAAGAATATCTAACAGTTCTATTGACCATCTTCTAAAACCCAAACTGCTGACCTTCCTACCAGTGTGTCAGATAATGTCGCCGTTTTGAGGGTACGTGTGAAATAGCCCGGAATGGAAATAAGTACGGTAAGCGATTCACAAGTGATTTGCTCCCGCAGACGCCGCTAACGGCGCACCGCTCTTATTAGCTGGGGATTGTGACTTCTTTATTTTGACGAGTTTTCCGTGTTTCTGGAATTTGTTGAGGTCCCGTTCGAATCGTTTTCCGATGCAAATTACTTAAGCATAGTTTCTTTTATAATGTGATAAGATTCACACTTTTTGCTTTTCTTCTTTTCTTTTAAGTGAATTTTACCAGCTTGGTTTAAATGTGGTTATTGCTGCGGTCGTTTTACTGAAGTAATTGATTTTATTTTTCCTTGCCGTTATAGTCAAACATACACGTTTATTCCTCACTAGCAAAATCACACAAAAACGGCGAGTTTCCCTATTTCGTCTTAAAGTCTAAACTTATATTCTGACAAGTTGGCTTTTCAACCTCAATTTAATCCAGATTCTCAACTGAGGCCAAGTAGGTAACAATAAGCTCTACAAACGGCGGCAACTATAAAACAAAAGCATCAACCGCTGCAAAAGCTCAAATAAATGCTCGTGCTAATATTTATTCAGTGCAATCATTCGCATCACACTACGCCAAGCATTGTAGGATCAAGTCTACGTATTCCTGACATGCACAGCTTATTTTATAAAGTCAGCTGAATGATATTAATGGTGCAGACATTTATGATGTCAGGGTGTTTAAAATCTAAATGTGCAGTGTCACTGTCTTGCACAAATGGTACGTCGTTTGGGATAAAGATAGTGGAAGTTATTGCAATATTTTGGAAATTGGTTTTCATCATAATTTAGCCGATAAGAGTTTCGAATTTTTTTGCACCAGTTTAGTCTTTTTCGTAAAATTTTTGTGGGACTTGCTTTCTGTAAATCTTTTCACAAGTGTTTTATTATCTATTTTGTTAAGAAATATGGTAACCGTAAATTCTCCGAGTCATCATGATATCTACTACGACCAATCCTTTCCCAAAAAATCTATTTTCTACACACTGAACAAGCAAGCCGAGTCAGCGATAAATCCTATGATACGTACACACGAGAAGAATGCGAACAGTGGCTGAATAGTTGACGATGTGGCGTGTTCGCGCAATGACACAGCGGAACACGGGAAATGGTCCGCGCTTGACGCAAATTGTTAGCCTAGCGATTTGACGTAGGTTTTATTACCTACATGTAGGCAATAAACATCTTAAAGCCGTTGAATCGAAAATACATATTGTATTAGGTCAAAATGATGCTGTAGATAAAGAAGAAAAAAAATAAATTAGCTATCACCTCTAATTTTGAAATCTATGAATAAAGTACGAATGATAAACAACAGTACAAAATCCACATACTAGAGTTAAATCACTGTATACTCTCACAATGTATTCACATCTTCCTGTAACGCGATTAATCTTTTTTCCCCGTGAGACTCCTGCACTACTTTAAACAAGAACGCCATTACCCTGTGCCTTGGGCCGCACCATAAGTGGGAAATAGCTGGGAAGTGGATGGAAATAAGAGCTAAACGCCAAGAAGACAGATTTGTTTTATTCACAATTCGTAGCCAGAGACGAGGTTAGACTATCTCTGCTTGAAATTGCGGCTACATTTTATATTTTTACTTCTCCGTTTGCTGTTTAAAGTTTTGAAGATATTTGATTTTATGTGGGTTTGCGTGGTCGTTTAAGATTTCATGGAATGTTTCATGAATTCTACGGCTGCATGGAGTAAGAAAAATGTAACTGCTATTGGAGCTTGCTTTTTCTTACAATGATTCGAAACGAGTAATGGTGCTGATATTATACAATGAGTTTCTTTGGGTGATTCCAAGGTTTTAAAGTTCTACCTTATTTAAATCTACCCATCTCTTATTTTACTTACAATAATAATTATTATTCATTGTTATCATTCTGAGTAGGTCCAAATTGTATAACAATGCCTCAAAATAAAAATTCATAGTAAGTGATATGTGCAAGGGATATTATCAAATAAAATAAAATATAATATCCAGCGGTTTATGTTTATATCCAGCGGTTTACTGAAGGTCAGACCGAAACTAATCCGTGAACTAGAGCTAATATCCGCACAGAGAGCTGAACAAACATAAAGTTGGCTGCGGTCATTGCGGATATCCTTATTCGGATTTATATCCCATTTGGTGTATCTAGATGATCTAATATTTTTTTATGATAAGATTTGTATTGATAGTTAATGTATATTTTAGAGAAATGAGGATCTTAGAAATACCTACTATATTATACATTCTGTGAAAAAATAATTTCTGAACCTTTAAGGAAGGATCCTTTCTTTGGGTTATATAACTTTATAACATTGATATAGGATATTTGATTAGCATCTTCAAACTGACGCCCAATTGCTGAAATACCAGTGAGTGAAAAAAATATCGAAATGTATAAAATTTGTTAATTAAAATATATGAAGACCAGTATTATGTTACTCAGCAATTTTACTAAGCTTTTGAGCCTCTATATCCAAAACTTTACGACTTTCGACCGCATCCTGGGCTGAGCAAAACACCTATCAAGTTGTGCAAATTATCTACAGGGTGAGAGCACCTATTATCGAGCCAGCGGACTTTAATTTTCTTGCCAAACAAATGGGCTGTTAAACTGAAAGTTTATAGCCACTATTTGGTTCGAATTTAAATTTATTTAATCAAAGAATTTAATTAAAATTGCGTTTTATAAAATAGCGATTAGATCGTTTTATTCGCTTCGTGATTAACAGATTTATGTAGTGATACCTAGCAACGAGCGGTTTGCTGAATTAAAAGTGTGGTACGTAGTTCTTATACTAGATATTTTTGTTCAAAAGCATAATAAAACAACCGACTTTACTGGCAAACCATTTGTCTATTTACTTATTTTTCACTCACCTCAAAGAGCTTTTCGAAATACCTTTGTAGAATAATGTCAGATAAAATATGATGACATGTGTTAAAAAATAAATATTGTGCTTGGAATCGCCTTACGGTTTCGGATCAGCTGAGAAACAAGAGATTGCTTCTACGCTGATCCAGAATATTTCTAAAAGAAAAACAAAATGACCGCACGGTTGTCGCAGTGGCTGAGAGATTGGCGGCTGCGCGACGTGTCGCGGGTTCGATTCCTACATTGCACAAGGTCTGGCTGTTTGTGTATGTGAAATTTGTGTTTGTAAACGCACCCACGACACAGGAGAAATCCTAGTGTGGGGCAACGTTTTTTAAAAAAAGGTATCACTAAACTTATTGAATTAACTACAATATTTTAATAACAGTCCTTTTTGGGGCAGTTGTGTAAGAATGCCAAAAATGTACAAGTATGTAGGTAAATAAAAATAATATCCAATATCAAAAGAGCTAGCTTTATATTCAAACCGCATATTCGCTTCATCCGATAACTCGTGGTCATACTCCACATTCTCGTTTACTGCCCCTAAAAACAGTAAGTGATCAGGAATTTTACGAGTGTGGTTGATTTTAAAGTAAATGCGCGTTCTACTCTATTTACCATGTTTATATACTGCGGTAGGACATGTGTTAGTTGGATTTTATGCTGCTTTCTGCGATATCGTAAATGTTGGCTATATTTGGTCTAGCATTTTCGTATTTTAAACCATGTTTGGTGCCTGAATCGATGTTTTATCGCATAAGAGAAATGATATTCTGCGTAATAAAAGAGATAAGCTTATCTATACGTTTACGTATTAGAATCACAAGAACAAGTTACATAACTTTGAGATGTTTTGCTTACATCAGATTTTATCAGCCCACTGCTTTGTGTAAGCGCCTGATGTTAAAATTACAACAAAATGTTACGCTGGGAAGTTGCTCTTGCTTTTACAGTAGGCGCTTTTAGTGCCTAATGTTTCTTTTGGCGTACGTTGGCGTCGGCTTGTAGACAAAGCTAATGAATTTATAATTTTGACTGCTAATTAAATAGTCGTTTTCCAAATCCTAGTTCTGAGGCTCTGGAAAAATGTAAATTAATTTATGCGTGTAATATGTTCAGAATTTTTCAAAACACTACCCACAAGTTCGCATTTTTATACTTAAAAAAATTCTTAAGTGTCTTGGGGCTCTCTAAATTAGAAATTGTGAAAATATTTTGATTTATTTTCCTCTGATACCTAAAATAAAATCAAGCTTTTTGCCCCAACCGAGACTGGGCCCTCGGGAACTCTAAATTAAAAGGTACTTTCATAACAATTTGGGATGATTTCCCTCGGAATCAGCTTTCGTTCGTTTACGTTGGATTTCAAAATTGGACACAATTTTCGGCTACTTTGATTTTATTTAGTTAACTAATCGGATCAAATTACTAAAACGTAATCTTCTTTTAGTAATTACTTATACCGGAACTGAAATCACTAATTGATCAAAGCATAGATTTCTTTAATTAAGATTGTATTACGGTTCTTCATTAAAAAGTCGTTTAGAATTTCGTTTATTAAGACATTATTACATCGACGGATCCAAAACATGCATACCTACCTACATATTGATAGTAGTTGTAGTTGGATTTACCTACGTCGTCGGTACTGTATTCTCCGATCTCTCGACGGGTACTGGTCGGAGACCGTGAGCGCGTTTGCCGTGGGTTTTAGATTTATGAAAGGGGCATAACGCTTTTTTCATTGCATGACGATTTATCTCAGTCAACTTCTACCGCAAGCCGCGTTAAGGAACTTCGTTCCAATAACACTCTGTCCGAGCCGGGGATCGAACCCGGGATCCCGCGCTCAGCAGTCGCACTTGCGATCACTAGACCAACAAGAGAACCAATAGATATTATAGATAATAAAGATCTTATTTACTAGAATTAACAAAAAAATAATGGTGCTCCATTGAAAAATAGCGATTAATAACTTGTGACAATTTCATTGCAATAACATTGTCGCAGAGCCATAATATATTATTTCCACAAATCAAAACTAATAAACTGTTTTCCTTTGTTCCAGGTACATAGCTGCGTTTATTAGCGCTGGCGGCGTCTCGGGCAGGTTATGACGATCGATCGATGCGTCCCGCGGGTCGCGTGTAGTTGATTGAATTGTTTCCTACATTACATGGCTACTATTTGGATAGGTATTAGTACAGGGTTTTAGATATTAGTTTAGTGAGGGGCATGGGCATACATACATACATACATGTATAAACGGAATCTCGCTAAATATTAAATGATGCATCTATAGTATGCTGGCCGTTAATTCGCAACAATCGTCTGAGACGTCTGACAGAAGTCGTTGAAGAATTATTGATTTACTAATTTATTTAACTCTTTAAAATATTTTTGAACTTTAAATATTTGCAATTACGTACTTAGGTACATTAAGAGCCTCTTTGCTTGCATTTCGTCATAGTCAATTTTGATGTCGACGCAAAAATTTGACTTTTTGAGGGATGCTATGAAACCCATAACAATATTCCCAGAAAAGAGCAGCCTTTTTTACGTTTTTATAATGTCAACCTAACCCATAGACTCTGGCGTTCATCCCTCCATTGTCTTTGGTCCTAAATAATCGTATTCGTATCCGCCCCGACATAATTTGGAGCTCACTTCGTTTGCTCTTTTGAAATTATTTTGACAGTTGCACTTGTTCTCTTTGTCATCTCACTTTTGATGATAAAGTTGAGATGATAATTTAATTAGGCGTGAGTTGCCTACTTACAAATTAGTTAAGTGAGTACTTAACTAATACTTAATAATAATACTTCTTGATGTTCTACTCTTCTGTTCTACTGTTCTAATCTTCTACTTTTGATGATAAAGTTGAGATGATAATTTAATTAGGCGTGAGTTGCCTACTTACAAATTAGTTAAGTGAGTACTTAACTAATTTGTAAGTAGGCAACTCACGCCTAATTAAATTATCATCTCAACTTTATCATCAAAAGTGAGATGACAAAGAGAACAAGTGCAACTGTCAAAATAATTTCAAAAGAGCAAACGAAGTGAACTCCAAATTATGTCGTCCAAAAAATTGTCTACCAATGAGTACTCACTCATTGGTAGACAAATTTTTAAGACTTTTGTATTTGGAAAAACCTCTATAAAGAGCCGATTTAGGTATTGCTAAAATTCTTGGCAGTATACCTATGAGACTGCTTATACTTCTTCGATTATATTCCCAATCTATACTAATATTATCAAGCTGAAGAGTTTGTTTGTTTGAATGCGCTAATGTCTCTAACTACCAGTCGGATTTGAAAAAATATTTTTGTATATGTTAGCCAGATTCATGAGGTATAGTATAGGTTATTTAAAGCCTGCAATACATGTTGGCCGAGCGTTGTCGAGTGAAGGCCAATACCAACATGTAGACGGTATATTTGCCTTGTCTTGCTATCGCTCGGTGTCACTTGCCTAGTTGGTTGAGTATAGACAAGCGCCAACGTGTATAGACCTCATTTGACGTAGCTTGCCACAATTTGCAGTCGCTCGCGATCACTTGCCTCACTTCGGAGCGGTGTCGGTTTTTCTGCACAAATCAAAGGCGCTCGCGCGCGCTCGTACAATAGTGTTCACATGTTTGTCCGCGCGCTATTATGCGGTTGACGTCAAACTTGCCGAACGTGTAGACAGTAGCGCTTGCCTTGTGTGAATTTGTCTAGGCTCGCGTTGGTCTAAGCTCGGCCAACATGTATTGCAGGCTTAACATCATGCTACGATCCTTAGGAGCCGAGCAACGGGGGTGATACCGCGGATAACAACTAGTCTCTTAATAAATCTATACAACCTTTAGTTTATATAGGTAGCTATAAATAATGGTACCCTCAATACCTGAACAAGAACCAAAGATACAAGTGCAAACTGTTTATCTGTCTGTCCGCGCCAAGATTATCTCGGACCGACTTCAAACTTCGTCGAACTTGAAGTCGGTATAAAAAGGGTTACCTGTCTGTTTCGCTTGGATTCGGGACTCCGGGACCGGTTGAATGAGGTTTATATTCGTGATTTTGAAGGTAAAGGATTTGTAGGAATGCAAATGTTAATGTTTTAAGGCGCTGCGCAAACGTAGACACTTCACCCTTACCACTGAAAAAATAAACACGTGTTAGCGCAAATGCTACCAAAAATAATACACACTTGTTTTAGACAAGTTAGTGCGTATCATTTTTGGTAGCATTCGTGTTGAACACGTGTTTATCTTTTTTGTGGTACGGCCCTTTTAGTTTCCAGTTATACACACCGAATACTTTTTGATCGTCATGAGTACTCATGTGTCAAGTGGCACTGTGGCAGCAACTAAATACAACGTATGCGCAGGGAGTGGATGATTTCATACTGGTTCTATAGAAATCAAATATTCATCGGTAGCTCTAGCTTGTATCTGACACAAGACACACGTTTGAGCCCTGCCTAAGGCTGCTTTTCCACCAGACATGCTATGCAACGTTGCTATGGATGCGTTTGATATCCACCAATCATATTCATTGGTCCACATAGCATAGCACTGGTGGAAACTGATCCAACTAAGCTACGTTTTTTATTTAAATCCAAATATTGTTATCATTCATTATTTTTGCAAATTCGTTCAGTGTTTCAACACTATTTATTACTGTTAATATGATAATAATTATTATTTTGCTTTGAATTGTCTAGTTATTGCAAACAATAATTCAAAGTATCTCTTTACAATGCATTGACTTATATGTCCATGTCCATTGACCTATGTGATTTTTGTCCGGAACTGCTTGTCTAGACAAACAGTTCCGGACAAAAATCATGCCCCACACGCGAGTAGGTACTTGTATGTTGCTCACCGCATCAAACGTCAAAGTAAATGTGAGGCTTGTGCCCGCACAACACTTGAGTGTGACATGTTTAATAACTGCTTGTCTAGACATATAGGTCAATGTCAATATTATTAAGAAAATAATATTACCTACCTCATTACATTACTAAAACAATGGGTTATGTTTGATAGTGAACTATTACGGGGTACATGTGCGGTTACATAAAAACACCTGTAATTTTCTTCAGTAAGACAATACCTAGTTTGTTTCCTTTGTTCCACCCGTTTGTCGGCACTTTACCAAAAATTCCCAATAAACCTAACGATCTGGGCTAGAGGTTAGACTTAACCAAACGAGTTAGATTGGAGTTTAAATGCGTCAGTTGATTATGGGTGCCATTTGCCAGCCATCAGTCGCACTTAGCTGAAACTTAAACGGAAACTCGAGAGAAAATCACAGATAGAGTTATTTGCTAGATAGGACTTAAACGTTACTTCTCCTTATGGGAAGAGACTTGTGACTTATTAAGTTACAGGCTGTTAATATGCCTTGAAAATATTTTTTTTTCTGGGCTTATAATTTTCAGACCCAGCCATTGAAAAAATTATGAAACTATTCGGCAATAAAGTGTTATGTTTATACATTCGCTAGGATTTAGACTTATTTACGAGAGTATTTTCTGCTTTTTAGGGTTCCGTAGTAAAACTAGGAACCCTTATAGTTTCGTCATGTCTGTCTGTCTGTCCGTCTGTCCGTCTGTCACACCCTCGTAAAATCTACAGTTCATAACCAATTTGAATGAAACTTCGTAGGTAGATGGATTTTATAAGCCGCCATAAAGGCCTGTAGTTAAATTATGATAAATAAAATAATTAGGGGCGTCAATTATGAAAAGTTACTCGTCAATTACTTTTTTAAAATATTCACTTTTTTCAGTTTTGAGTTCGACAACTGCAAAAAAGCTTATATTTGCGGTCGGAAGACTAAAATGCTTCATGCTACGGAACCCTACACTGTGCGTGGTCCGACACGCTCTTGCCCGGTTTTTTTATATCTATCACATAATTACAAGGCTCTAGACTCACGCATTGCTTTACCTTCTGTAACAACATGTTTGTAACACTGCTGCTGTTGCCCAAGCTACTAATGTACTCCTACAACGCACATCATTATTGACGATTATTAAAGTTACATATTGTTAAAAGAATAAAAAACATCACAAACTTCAACTACGCTCAAACAGTTCCTTTTACTTAGGGCTGCCATCCGTCCGGGGCTCCCCTGATTTGTCCTAGTTTAGAGGGCGTCCGGGGAGCGTCCGGTAGGGGTTTCAAAAAATGTCCGGATAAAACCCGGACACTTTGTGCCGGGGAAATTTTGATTGATGAAATATTTTTTAAAATTTTTGAAAAACTTTTTAACTTAACTTTAAAATCCCCAGACAATTGGAAATTGAAATTGAAATTGAAATTGAAATTGAAATTGAAATTGAAATTGAAATCATTTATTCTGCAAATAGGTTACTAATAACACTTTTACAAGTCAAATGAGTTTTTCTTTTAAAACTAGATGAGGTCGGTGTTTCCTATCTGACTACCTTTGAGAAGAAACACCGAAACAAACTCAAAGGTCAAGGTCTCTTTTAAAGTCCAGACAATAAAAAATAAACTATGTAAGAACCATGCAGGTTAGTCTGGAATGGCCTTTAGAGGAAAGAGCCATACAGATTTGAGTGGACCTGTCCTTATTGTGCACGCATGTGCCGAGTATCGTAGTAGCTCAACCCAGACTTAGGGAGCTCAACGACTCGACGAACATTACCATCAGAAAAGGACATTTGGGTAGGCCCCATAAAGTACTCAAACTGTCAGACTGAACTTCAGATCTGGGACTGTAACATAATAACCCACATAGTACTCACATTTACAATTATAATTAAAATAGTAATGTCACATTGAATGTCATTATGTATAAGTATAATTATTTCAAAAGAAAACATTTCATGTCAAAGTTTCATGTCATATTGTAAACAAAATAATAAAAAAAAACCATAAAAAGTAATAATTTAAGTATCATTATTGGCCCATGTAAATGTTGTTTACTTAGACAGTCAGGAGATGACCAGTACCAACTGACAGCGCCCGTTCACGAACATGACACGCGCATCAGCACCGTTCAACTCAACCATTTTGGAGGGAATCGAACGATCCAATACACATGTCACCATCAGCGGTACATCTAAGCGAGCATGACATGCTCCCAACTGCCATACTAAACACAAGGTTAAAACTTAATAAAGGGCTACAAAGTACTCACATGTACAATACTGAAATAATGATACTGAAATGAAATATGTAATCCAATTGGTATTAAATTGAGAATGATAAAAAAAAAAAAAAATTAAATCATTATAATGTCAAGGTTTTATGTCATGTGATCATTATGTCAAAATGCTAGTCAAAGTTAAAAAAATAAAATAATACAATTGTAATTTTATTACATATGCAAAGGAATACTCACATAGCTTAATTAAGCGAGCAGCTCAATCCCAAGCGTTTTTATCATTTAAATAATCAGAGATTTTGTAATACCCTCTTTTACAAAGTTTGGTTTTAATGCAATTTTTAAATTTCCTGATGGGTAAATTTCTAATATCAATGGGAAGCTTGGAGTTTGGAGGAAATTGAGTACAATTTCCTCCAATTGTCTGGGGATTTTAAAGTTTTTGTCCGGCGTCAGCAATTTAGGTGATGGCAGTACTACTCTTACTACGCTTGCCGCATCCAGTCACAAGCTATCCGTAACATTAATTAAGTAGCGACTGTTAATAAATCGTAAAGTTTTCAACTCGGATAGATTGTAGGACGGCTCTTAGGTTTATACTTTGTTACTGAACTTTACCTTAACCAGCATCGCTAGACGTTCTTAATTTTTAACCAACAGAGACTACTAAATTAACCGTAAATTAAATTGGTATTTTTTTTTCTTTTCGCGCATATATCATAACTAGCTGTTTCCCGCGGTTTCACCCCCCGTTGCTCGGCTCCTAAGGGTCGCAGCGTGATGTTAAATAGCTTATACTATTCCTCATGAATCTGGTTATCATATACAAAAAAAAAAATCCAATCCGACTGTTAGTTCCAGAGTTAGCGCAAACTCCTCAGCTAATACGTGAATTGGGCTTCAGACTAATTATTTTAATACGGTCTCTTTCTTTTGCTTATAATTTTAGTTAAACCAAATAACTATACCCATGATTTTTATAAAATATTTAATAGATTTAAAAACATCTGACACGGGCGGGATTTGAACCCACGACCTCTACCACCACTCACACCACAACTCACCAAGCAGTGATAGCCTAGTGGTTTAACCATGTGCCTCCCACGGCGAATGGTTCGAGTTCGATCCCGAGGCACGCACCGCTGACTTTTCGAAGTCATGTGCGTATTAGAAATTAATTATCACTTGCTTTAACGGTGAAGGAAAACATCGTGAGGAAACCAGCATGTCCTAGAACCAAAAATTCGAAGACATGTGACGTCTACCAACCCGCACTGGGCCCGCGTGGTGGACTACGGCCCACTCCCTCTCACAGACAGAAGAGGTCTGTGTACCAGCAGTGGGAACATTATAGGCCGATTATGCTTATGCTTATGCCTCTACCACACCGTGGCGTTGCTCTAACCAACTGAGCTACTGTGTTCCGTACAGAACCAGGGTGTAGACTAATAGATATTCAAGTCAGCCTGCATTATTGAACAGTTCTTTATTGATGTCATAATGTTCACTTCGCGGTGCCGACGGTATTGCAGCTATTTGTGTGGTAACATGCAATTTTCTTGGGATATGAGTAGTCTTTGTAATGACCCTATGTTTTTTCATGAGTATGGTGGTAGCTAAGTGATTTTAAATTGATTCTTCTTTACTATAATACCTAAAAACTCAAAAAGCCAATTTTTAAAACCAGAAACTCGTTTGTATGCTGGGCTATTCTACTAGAACTTGCTAGCGGCGATACGAAATTTTTCTGTATGTCTGGATGTTTCACAAATTGTTTTTCGTCCGTGGTTGGATACCCACTAACCATTTTCTAACTGTTAATCATAAACTTCAATTATAAACTCATGATTGAATACCATCAAAAAAGCTTCTATACTAAATTAACGTACCTACCTATCTAAATTGTAAGTTATTTTTGCCGAAATTTTCATCCAAATAATGTCCCAGGGCGGATGAAGGGGGGATGAAACAGAATTCTATTAATGTCATGCCTCCCCCAAGGACCGGATTTCTTCATTTCCTAAACGCCTCTTGGGGTAGAAAACACCCCACTCAGATATTTACGTGGGTAGTAAGACGCTGATATAAAAATTGGTTTTAAAGGACTTGGTTTGAGACTGGTTGAAAAATTGTGACTTGAGTGAGCTGGTATTTTTGTGAAAACACGATTTAAACATTTTTATTTTATTTTACATTAATATTTTTTTGGGAAGTAGTTAATTTTACTGAAACATCTTAGAAAAGATCTATTTGTTTATGTAACTTTTTTGCCCGACGGCGGCAAAGCCAAAAGGGAGGGTTATGGTTGTAGCGGGTTATCTATAAATGTTTGTATTTTTAATGACACAATTTGAAAATTATTTGGTCTAAATGTTGTTTTGGAAAGTACCGAGTTAATTTCACTGAAACATCTTGTCGTTTAATTTTGCTTTCTGAAAGTTTTCCATGTGCAATTTAGTATTCTTTCGAAACAATAAACACCACAATCAACAATTCGCATTAAATCCATAACCAAATCAGCAGTCCCTAACTTGCAAAAACGAAGTCAACCCCTTAAATATTCAACCCTCCCAACCCTTCCGCGCTACCAATAATAAGTCTCCGTGATTCAGGAAATTGCTACAACCAGATAAAGAAGTGAGCCGGGTAAAAATCAGCTCGAGACTGGTTTCTTCCGGTACAAACCGGTTTGGTCTGGATTCGATTTTATTCAAGACGTTTGAATGGAAATGCTGGTTTGTCTGTTGTTTGTGATGAAGACAAGTTGGATTTTATTTAGAAGTATTGAGAATATTTCTTTATTATTTTCACGAAGCTGTTAACGTTTTGCATTTTCGAAAAAAAAAACATTATAAAATTAAAAAATTGTTTTGTCCAAATTTCAACTTATATTTATTGACATTTTAAAAATAAGTCTGAATTTCTAAATCATATTTTGTTCTTTCAAAAGAGTTACTAAAATTGTTGGCTAGCTATTCAAATAAAAACCATTTTCATATTTTTCCAAAGCTCTACAAAATATTTACAGTATTCTTAAAGAATCCTCGCAAATCCTTGGTGGAATAGTAGCGAGTAGAAAAAGAGTAACAACCGCTAACGGCTATGATCTTAATACACTTCGCTAACTCCTTCTGCTCCTATAGTTCGGTTTATTTTGTTTATATTATACACCAAGCATTAAGGTCTACATTTCTCGTAAAGGATTATAGTAAATAAGACTTAAATGATTTTGTTTATAGACGCACCCAATGTTTTTAGTCCCCGGTTAATGGGCTTAAAAAAAGTTATGTTAGCTTAGGAGCTTAGGGCTCAACCCTTGGCCCAAAACCTTTCTTATTTACTGCTATTTTCAAAATATTATATAACATATAACAAGCCATATTAAATGTAGCGTGGCTAGATCCCAATACAGAACAAAACTATACATATAAAACGTATCTAACTGCACAGTCTGTTGTCCCTCTAGGCATTGAGTTGGAATCTGTATTATTCTTCGATAAATGTCACCAACACTCATACATAAGAGGCGTATTCAAAAAGATTTCAAACAACTCTTGCAGGCAGGACACGGTAGCTCAGAGATGCCACGGAAGATGCCACAGAGGTCGCGGGTTCAAATCTCGCCCGTGTCAGTTGTTTTTAAGTATCTCATATATTTAATAAAAGGAACGTAGATTTTTTTCCATCCAAGTTAAGTTCAGAATGAACACGGGACTTCAAAAGCCTGCAACAACACTTCTTATACCAATTAAACTCCCAGAAAACAACATCAAGACAAAATGGTAGGCAATTAAAAAGTGACTCGAAACAAATCCCCTGAAGAAGAAATACATAACGCTTACATAACAAAGGAGCAAGCAGGGTAATTGCCACTGGAACGTCGCCAAGACGTACGGACAGACGGTTAAACTATGTCTTATTTAACAATTTATTGAAGGCTTTTCATACTAGTGTAATGGGTAGTTAGGGGTTGAATATGGTTTAATTAGTTTTAGGGAGAAATTTTGCCAATTTTCTTAATTTTTCTTGACCATGTGATTCCTGGGTGAGGAATATAAATTTCAACCGCTGCATTGAGTGTTAAGAAACGCAGTGTTGTTAAACTGGGGGTGACTTTTAAGATCATAATATAAAATCAATCATTCAGTTGCACTGGTCAAACCAGAAAATATACAATTAAATTAGAAGAACTCTACCCATTAAAGAAAATTATACTAAATAACGTTTAATCGTTAAAGCAAAGAAAACGCTAGCGTCCTTTTACCAGAAAATCTCAACGTAAAAACCAAATATCGATCCCTGACATAAAACTCAAAAGATAATTTCAATTCATCTAGCAAAAAAATAATGCTGGTCGCGATAGCGGGGCACACGGGTGCCCGACATTAACCCGCAAAGTGCGTGAGGCAGGCCTCCCGCGCCCTCACGCCACAGCCATATTTTCAGCTCCACACAGCCTCCTTAATTTTATCTGGAAGACAATCTGTCTATATTTGTGCGTCCCAGTCATTATCCCGCAGAATACCCTCAGTAAGAAATTAATCTCCCGTGAGGATTACACTCTCGAATTTATTTTCTTATAAAGTGGGATTACAGACTAATAAAGTGTAAAGAGTATGGATGCGGCGTTATTATGAAAATAAATCTGTGGGGATTTTCGTCTTGGAAAATAATACTTAATGTGGCTGCTTAGTTGAATAATGTAGGGGTCAATCGCCACTGACACAGAGTCCAAGCGAAGCGCAGCAAATATCTAAAAAAATAATAATATAAAAAAGTCATGCGTATATTATTTTTAGCTGGGTAAAAAATTGTGCTTTAATTTGTAGAGATAGTCAATATTCCTTAAATACCTAATTTTAAAAAAATCTCATCTCTTCTCGTCGAATCTACGTCAGTGAGAATTGACCCTTAGATAAGACTAAATTAGTTTAGTTATGAAGAGGATGATTATTATTTGGTCGGCTTATTAACGTTCTCGAGGTTTTTAAGTGAAAATATTGACATAACTATTTAATTTTAATTAATTAATTATTTATTTACCACATAATCTAAATTATCATTGCAAAGAAACATCTTTTAATAGAGGATGAATACGAATTAAAGAAACCGCCTTCTCCATACATAACTGAGCTTGTTTCCTCCTACATCCTAACATCCATTCTCCTTAATTTCAACGATTTCTTTTACTAATTGCTGATTTCCTAATTAATCACAAGAGAGTTATTTGATTAATAGGCCTCCGATGCCAACGCTGTGAGCCGGGGGGTGAGCAGAAGTACAGGGGGGTGAGACCGTGATTTAGCGATTTTACTCAAAGACGCCACTTCATTTTAGATTTTCAGCGACTAATTAATAAGTAGGTACGAAAGTGTCAAGTTTGAACGTCAAAAACTTGCTTTATTTTTATCCATAGATATTTTAAGATTTTTTGAGAAAAACACGCGAGATTTTCGTAGCGTCGTCAATTATTTTGCTGCGCTGCTTTTCAACTTGAAGAAAGTGGTTTTTGAAATAATTGAAAGCTGGAACTTTTTATTTAGACTTAGGATTTTTTTTATAGAACTTTTTTTATAATATTTTATCTCTTTCCGTTACCATTGACACATCTCTATACGTGACGTCAAACTCCAAATAATTACATTAGAAAAGAAACCGAAAGTAAATTCAGCTATACCTCTTCGCTTTTGAATAAACACGGCCCGAACTCTAATTATGTTAAAAGCTAATTACGTTTAAGCACTTAGTAATTATTGAACAGAAATCGGAGTATCTTTGCTAAAGAAGGCTAACATTAGCGAGAAGGTATAAGCGAACGAAGAAAAGTTAACACTTCAATGCGAACCGTGGACACAAAATACTCAATAGAACCAAAAAATTGCCATTTACCGAAAAAACAGTCAAAGTGAGTGCCGAATAAATCTTTGCAAAAAAATCACGTGTGATATCCAAATGGAAATGGAAAAAGCCAGCTGATACTGGGACTTACGGAGAGTGGAAACTGCAAAGGACTCAACAAGGCCTCAGGCCACAGGCCAACGCCGGAACATGGCCCGGCCGCCCCCGCACTGGCCTTGCGGGGGCGAAAAAGCACGGCCTTACAGATGTTTGGGAGAGATTTGTTACCAAAGGTGTTTGTTGGGGCTGTGGAGGTGACTGGGGCTTTAGCGGGGGGTTGAAAGTGGACATTAACAGTTCGGAGTATACGGGTTATAGGTATTGTTATAGTAGACCGGGGTATAGGCAGAGAGCCAGGTCCTGTGAGGATGCAAGGTTCATACATATCAACTTTGTGTTGCTGGCTGAGGTGAAGCATTTTGAAAAGGTGAGTTTTGTTTTTTTAATTATGGTTATGTATGGTTCTTGAATCTTGATGAAAACTTTTTGAAAGCGTAATTGTAATAAGCACGTAAGCTTCGTATGTAATTCCACTAAAATTAAAAAATCGTTAGCACTAATTACATAAAAATTAATCATTTACACAACAAATACAAGGTAAACACATCATGAAAATTACAATAACGTAATCAAACATTAATTTCATCCCTTAAATATTCACTTACGGCACACCCTAATTTGCTCGACTCAACCCAAATCCAACCCTCAAATGTAGGCGTAGGGTTGAAATTGAAACGTGTACAGGGTGTCGGTAATTAGATGTAAACCAGGTTCAAAGCGTGACACAGTTAGGGGTGAATGCAGGCGGGTAGAATTGGAGGTATTAATTAACTTTGTCCCTAAGATTCTAGGCGCCATGCTTAGCGACGTTGATGGTGAAATGTTGCAATGTTGAATATTATGTTGTTATGTTTATGGATTCAATGTTAAGGTGTTTGTGAATTTAATTTGTTCGTAGTGTTCATTTTTGAACAAAGTTAGAATTCCAGAATAAAATTTTCAGCCTAAAGAAGTCGGTTAAAGAAAAGATAAAATAAAAATTTGTAAAAAAGCAACTTCCTGCAACAAGCGCAGATGAGCGGCTGAAATTTTTTTGTAGTCATAATATTCATCTTATTTTCTTTAGAAAACAATAAAGTAGGTACGTGTAAATAGCAATTGAAGTTATAAGCAATGATTACTTAAAAGTCTTTAAAACCGCTTTCAAGTGACAAACAGATCGATACCATAAAGTTATTCAGTCCGCAGGCCGGCTAATCTCATCGTGTCACTGGCAACTTGTTACATTGGCTTTAGATAGCCCGAGTGTTATCTGAAGCCAGAGTAACCCTTCCCTTATCACTGAATTTACATATTCTTTCTTATCAATGTGTGGAAAACGGTATTTTTGACTGTAGGGGGTGAAATCGTAAAATTATCCATGAATATAACAAGATTTTTGTATGGCTGCTAATAATAAAATTGATAAAATAAATACACCGTAAAAATAAATACATTGTAACTGAATAAGCATGGATGCTTTTTAGGAATACCTGATTAACTTAGTATTTCCCCATGGAAAAAAAATACGTTTACCCCCTAAACTCCTGTCGCTTGAAACTTTAACGCTAAAAACACGTTTGCTTTTTAAAATAAATATATTACGTAACCAAAATATCATCAGCAACCAATTTCAAAACGTAATTGAATGTATCCCAGGTTCACACACCACAGCCTAAGCAGGAACACAGCTCTTAATCTAGTAAACGCAGCCGACGAGCCTGCGGCAGTCGCCAGTTGATTGAGATGACGCGATTAGTTGCCGTGGACGCGCTCCGACTAATTTGTCGCGGTCTGTGCCGTGTGGATATGCCAGAATATTTTTTCTCAATTTGCACTTTTCATGTTTATAAGTTTAAGTTAACTCCAATTCTGTCATAATAGCATAAGCATAGCATAATCGGCCTATAATGTTCCCACTGCTGGGACACAGGCCTCCTCTGTGAGAGGGAGTGGGCCGTAGTCCACCACGCGGGCCCAGTGCGGGTTGGTGGACGTCACATGTCTTTCGGAATTTTTGGTTCTAGGACATGCCGGTTTCCTCACGATGTTTTCCCTCACCGTTAAAGCAAGTGATAATTAATTTCTAATATGCACATGACTTCGTAAAGTCAGCGGTGCATGCCTCGGAATCGAACTCGAACCATTCGCCGTGGGAGGCACATGGTTAAACCACTAGGCTATCACTGCTTGTCATAATAGTGGTAGTTTTATTGTGTTTTCGAAATATCTGAAAACCTACTAACTTGTCGGCTATGGGGAAGTTATTGTTTTCGTTTTCTCAGTTTAATTCTAGCTTTTAGTGTATAGTTACTTAATTGCAGGTGAGATATTATTACCTATATGATATCAGTTTCAGTTACAAAGATGAATTTAAAAAGTTTTCGAAAGCCCAAGATGTACTTTGATAACGTTGATAGCTTAAATTATAATTTCACCCCCACGCAGTCAAAATTTCACCCCGACACAATTTTATTATGAAATAGCTTTAACTCTTTTTTAACTCTGATTTACCATAGCCTTCCTTAAGTATAACACCTTACTTCTGCTTACTCCATTAATCACGTCACAAACCCTATTTAATATTCGGAGTACGGGCACTGCGCAGTCATGACGTCATAATGTATATTATTATTATAAGTATATAAGGGAATACATCCTGTATATTACGTAAGATATGAGACGAGGGAGGATACTCTAAGGGAGGTTCCTCTCGGGAGGTTAATCACGTGGAATTTAGAGTTATTAGAAAGGGTACTTTTGTTTTAAATAAGGAAGATTTTAGCCAGATTTCCTGAGGATGCGCTGTGTTGATAGCGGGGGACCTGTTTGTCCCCTAAGCTTCGACAGCATAAGAAGTACTTCCTTACCTTACAGAATCCCACAGCCAAATAGCGCTACACTCTTCGGTAGTGTTGTGTTCCTGTGGTGAGTAAGGTCGCCAGAGCTCTTGAGGATGCGCTGTGTTGACAGCGGAGGACCGGTCTGTCCCCTAAGCTGTCGGCACAGCGAATCCTCATTTTAAAGGGTTTGCAACGCGCATGTGATACTCAAGTACACACAGTAACCGCTTCAACGCGCTAATCTCTGGAACTACCAGTCAGATTCGAAAAAAAATCGGTTTTGTATAAGGTAGCTAGATTCATGAGGAATAGTATAGGCTATTTAACATCATGATATGACCCTTAGGAGACGAGCAACGGGGGTGAAATCGCGGGGCACAGCTAGTTTGTAAATAAAACCGGGCGTAACATGTTCTCATTGAATTTTCCTACAACACCATTTTGAAGCATAGCATCAATAATTTCCAGTAAATACATTTTATATTCAATTGTCTGAGTGTCGGTAGTGTCTCAGTGTATGCAATAGTTACGCTACGTGCAACCTGTGAGAAACGTGACCGGTTTTATCCGGTTATTTAAAACACCATGTAAGAACGTACAGAAGTCCAAAAAAGACGTATTTTCATCTACATATTTGTTTCTTGTTCTAAGTAATATTCTTCACTATATGCTATACGAGGTTTCAAGTGCGTTTTACCAAAACTAAAATGTACCTGGATAAAAAGTATCTAGGATATGGCTTATCTGTATGCCTTTCATCCAAATCCATTCTGCCCCTTATCTACATCATATCTTCACAATCTTTCAGATAAACTTAAAGAAACAGATTAAAAGAACGCTAATGCTTCGGTAACGTGTAAAATGGAACTTCTGTCTTTATTTTCTGGTCCTTACTGCCGCCAACCGGTGCGATCCGGATTAAACCGGATAAAAAGGCAGCTGAAGTATTGGTCTCTCTATGTAGTAACAGCTCGGTTATTTATTCATGTGGTAACAGTTTATCTAGAAGCTTATTATGTAATTCTGTGTGAAGTAAGGAAAATAACATCATCGAGACCCAGAAAAATACCAATTTATTGAGCACGGTTTTGAACCAACAAAAGGTTACAACTTATCAGATAGGTACATTGACGAAGACATATTGAATTTGGCTTTTGTAGATCTTGGACACTACTGATTTATAAAAATCTGGGCTTTCAATGGCTTGAAACCGCAAACAACCAGTGAGCAAGTGTGGTGTCATTGCTCGCTCTTTCTCCCATTTATAAAATACTAATTGTCCTGCTGTAGATTAATAAGGCTCAAATCATCACACTAATCCTAAGTACTAATATTATAAACGTGAAAGTTTGTGAGGATGTAAAGATGTATGGGTGTATGGATGTTTGTTACTCTTTCACGCAAAAACTACTGAACGGATTTTGATGAAACTTCACAGTAATATAGCTTATACATCGGAATAAGTCATAGGCTACTTTTTAACCCAAAAACGCGGGCGAAGCCGCGGGCGGAAGCTAGTATTATAAATGCGAAAGTTTGTGGAATGTGTTTTTTACTCTTTCACGCTGAAACGGCTGGACGGATTTGGATGAAATTTGACAAAAAGGTAGCCTGCAACCTGGGAAAGCATATAGGCTACTTTTCATACATTTTCACGCAGATAAAGACGCAGGCAACAGTAACACCATAAACCCTTCTCATAGAAATCCAAAACAATAGCAGTCACTAAACACAATGCAAGAAACATACGCCTTGCCTTCAGAGACTTGGAGTTCTGCCCACCCAGTAACAGATAAGTTATCTCAGATAAGAAGACGTCACGCTTTAGTACAAGTTTCAGGTGTAACTGGACTACTTACTTTGTTAGAAGATGTATTAAATTAATTTTAAGTTACGTCTACGGTTTGTGGTTGGCTGCGAAAATGGATGTCATGTTTAGCGGTGTTAACGTTGTTATTTCATAAATAATTTTTTGAGTTGTTGTTTAACTGTAGCGATTTAACTATTTAAAACTTTCTTTAACTAAAGTTAGGAATTATTTTCGGACATTTTCAAATGAATGTTTTAATTTGACATACTTAAATGTCTAATACGCTCTCTAAGTCTTAATTTTATGGTCATTTAAAACTAACCCTGTATCTGGTTTCATAAATTAAAATAATGGGATTTTCATTTAAGCAAATAATTTCATTTTAGTCGTTGTTCAGTCAACAGTGTCTTACGTTTAACAACAATTCATTTAGATCAGTTAACCTCTAAGTTCCACTGCACAGTTATAACTCCTTCCGCATCGCCAATCCCAACTTCCTTAAAGGGAGGTAGCCCACGGCGATTCTTTGCAGTGATTCAGTAGCGATACAATCGCAAAAAGGCCGCAATATAATCGCGATGTTGACGGATACCTCCGCCCACGTAACTACGATTCTGCATCACTACTATCGCGATGCAGCATGGATACATACGCGATGCAGTACCGATGATACAATCGTGCGCTGTAGTAACTACCCTCAGTACGCGTAGCATGTCCGCCTATAGAAACGCGTGTCATCGGAAGAGTAGACAAAATTACAGATTGTAGAAAGATTCCTACGCTTCGATGTTAAAAATGAAGACAAGTAAAAATGATAGGTATTCTTCAGTGTAGTCTGCAACGCCAAGCATGGGTTGCCGTGTGCTCGGCAGAAGAGAACGAGTTACATAGAAAGGACTTTGTATATTCTTGGTAGAATAGAGATGGAATTGGTCATGATGCGCGTGCTGATCGCCTAGCGATGCAGTTGCGCGTTGCTAATGCGAGAAACGGCCAAATTTAGCGATGCAGATGCGGGTCACAAAACGCGCTACTGAATCACTATAAAAAATCGCCGTGAGGTCCCTAAATCTGTATTTATTACAGTCTATAAACCTTCACTCACAGCATTCCTTTAAATATTCCGCTCTAAAGAACCACAAAGTTAAACAAGATGTTTTAAAAGAAATTTCAATCCGATGCAATAGGTACTAAGAAATTTGTAAAACTAACAAAAGCGAGCTATGTGACGAGTGAGCGAGCAAAGCGAGTTAGGGTGCTACCACATAGCTGGAGAGGACGTTTTGTTGGGTCGAGTTATCCGGGTGAGTGATCCGGATGAGAATAACTCGAGACGTTAAAGTGAATTGGTTGATTAGTTGTGAGGCAAGCAAGAAACGGGTTGTGGGAAGGTTAAATAGTATCTATACAGTTTACTAATTTAATAAAGCTGAAGAGTTTATTTGAACGCGGTAGTCTCTAGAATTATCCGTCGAATTTTAAAAAATATTTTTGTATTGTAATTGCCAGATTCATGAGGAATAGTATAGGTTATTTAATATCACGCTATGATGGGCTCGTGGCTAAATGACAGCCGCGCTGATCGATCGATCTGCGAGGTTGAGCTGCGCTTGCCGCGGTCAGTCCTTGGAAGGGTGACCGTTCTTTACACATCGAGACCCCTCCGTGCCTCGGAGAACACGTTAAGCAGTCGGTCCCGGTTGTCATAGGAATATCTTTGACAATCGTTACAGGTAGTCAGAAGCCCTACAAGTCTGACAGCTGGCCTAACATTTGAATACCGGTATTACCCATTAATTGGGTTGTGGAGGTCAGATGGCAGTCGCTCCACGTAAAATATTGATATTCAGCCGAAACTAGTTAGACTGGAAGCCGACCCCAATATAATTTGGGAAAAGGCTAGGCAGATGATGATTTAATATTACGCTATGACCCCTAGGAACAGAACAAAAAGGAAACAAAATCAGAAAGAACGCTAAGCGAAAACAATGCACAGCTAGTTTTATTTTATAATTATTATTATCTGTTACGAGTAGCTCAAGTTTAATAATGTATACGTTTTCAAAATTGTAATTTTAATATTATTGTTTGAGTAATGATTTTTTTGATTAGGTATTTAATGGCGTATGTTAGTAAAAAGTAATATTTTTTTTTGTTATAAAGCTAAAGTTATATTTTTTATACATAAAAGCAATTGACAGACAAAATCGTGTTGCTGCGGAGTTCGTAGCGCCGTTTCTTCTTCGTTGACGTTCAGAAAGTGCTAATTGGCTTTAACTTTGAATAGATTATTTTTAAATTTTAATTTGAAAAAGTCAAGCACAATTTCCAAGTGCATTTTGAACTTAGAATCCAGCTCAACCAAGTGTGGGGACACCTTAACTCAGCTCCATTGGAGCGCAACCGCGACGGGTCGTTATCGCAGGTGGCCGGCCCGGTTATATCCGCCTAAATCCGGTTACAACCCGGTTACCAGCCGGGGATTACTCGCTTGATCCGGTTCCCGGTTCCACAGTCGTTTGCAACTTGATTTATTCACTTGGCTGTACAAAGTTTTTACTTATGTACTTCCCTTTTTTCGATTTCGGATTATGCTTGATGTATATGCCGTGTTTTCTGATGGGTTTCGAGATTTAAGGGGGGTTTGACAGGTCTAAATCATTTTAGATTGGGTTTGGCTTAACGATGCTTTGTCTAAACGATTTTGAGAGTACGTAAATCAAATTTTGGGAATAAATCAACACTGTGTTGAATTTTAATTATGACTTTTTTGACGCATGTATTTCTGTCGTTTCCACCAACAATTATGCAAATTAAATAATGCAGGCAAGGTTACATTCAATTGAAATCTCAAATACATAAAATGAACTATTAAAAAACTGTATTCGGAGGTAGTATTTTAATAATTATATTATGCATGTATTTCCTTGCTTATAGAGTAAGATATATTTAAAACAACAATCAATTGATATGCGGCTAGACTGTGTGTGAAATGAAGTATTTGCCCACCTGAATTTTTAGGGTCCCGTACCCAAACGGGACCTTATTAGTAAGCCTACCGTGTGTCCGCTCTTCCGTCCGTCTGTCACAGGGCTGTATCTTCTTAACCGCAGTAGATCTGTAGATAGCCACTTGAAATTTCGATAGAAAACTGTGTTACTATAACCTCTGCCACAACATTCACGACAAATAATACAAAGATAGAAAACTATAATATTTTTTTGGTGGTGTGGGACCCTTAGTGCGCGTATCTGACTTGCACTTTCCCAGTTTTCATTATTTGTGCAACAAAATCCGCATTATTTTGTAATATCCAAAAACAATTTAATTATTTTCAACCCGAACAAAAATATAATTACTCCTCTTCACCAATTAACTCGTAACAAACCTTCACACCTTAATAATTTCTAAATTACATTTTCCAAATTAAACTGTGCGACAAATATGATTATTGCGAACACTAATTATGCTAACTCAAAGCAAAAACTGACCGCCATTTTGTAAAATGGTTAGCCGGATACAACCGGTTGAAACCGGTTTAATCTAGCACATTCGTCATGATAATTATTATTGACGTAATTGTAACGTACGTACTTAGAGACATTGCTCTTTGGTGGGTATTTTTGTTTACGTAGGTATATTTTCTCCTTCTTAATTGTTTTATTAGAACAGTGTAATTGTAAGGCCATTAATCAATCAACTTGGCCTAACATAGTCTAATGCTGAACATCGCTTTCCGTAAATTGTGCCAAACCATCCGAATTTCCTCCTTCCGCCACCATTTTAATTATAAGTTATTTATTGTGCGTTTTGAATATTTATTGCCTACTCTCCTCTTCTTTTTGCTGCTGTTTACTGAAAATCTAATTAATTTAAATCATAATCAACACAGCTGTAATTTGACAGTCAATTTATATTTTTTAAGCCAAGGATAAAAAAAAATTAAAAAGAGTTAAAACCGCCTGCGCCTCTTTTTGAAGGCGATTAGAACTTTTTTTTTGTTTTTTCTTTGTGTGACATTAATTTAATACATGCGATTACAGCCATAGCGTGAATTCATTACCACTTACACAACCAACATACCTACCACTTTTTGCTGTGAATTTTAATAATGATTACATCGTCAACATAGGCAAAGCGAACTAAAAACTGTTTATTGGAGCTGGTTAAAAAATTACTCTACCAATATTAATAAAATGTAAGTATAGGGAACTACTGGACGAGCTATTTCTATCAAATGAAAAAAACATTAAATAAAATCGGTTCATAATATTATAAATGCGAAAGTTTGTGCGTGTGTGTGTGTATGTTTGTTACTTCTTCACGCTGAAACGGCTGGACAGATTTGGATGAAATTTGGCACACAGATAGATTATAGTCTGGAATAACACATAGGCTACATTTAATCCCAAAAAACGGGCGAAGCCGCGGGCGGAAGCTAGTCGGTTCATATATCTGAGAAGGTATTACGGAAACAGTCGAATTGTATAGGTACCTCCTTTTTGAATTTAAAGTTTAAAGATAAGAATACCTATCGCACCTTTATTTCAAAACCGTTAGGAGATTATTCATTTACTATTTAATTAATTTGGCGTAACTAACAAATTTCGTGAAAATTCCGTTTAGTAATGAAATGGTCTCGAAATGAAGCTGCGCTACGTCATAAACTTTTATAGGCAACTTTCAAACAAATGTGCGACGGTCATGCAACTTTAGACCACATCTCCCACCAAAATTAACTATTCAAACTGCGTTTTGATCCTAATCAAACCCCTGTGTAATGTGTCCGCTCAATTTGCAACTCCTTACATTTGACGCCCGGGTTCGCCCGGGTTCGCACAGGTTCGCCCGGGTATTAAAGCTTTGTTGGACGCTATAATTTGTTCCCGGACATGTTCGGACGTGACGTTCGCAACGTGTTTTGAATATTACCCCGTTTCTGTTATCGTTGGGAAATTTTCTAATTCAGATTCATACAGAATTTTAATGGAACGATTTTATTTTAAACACGCCTATTCTGAAAGCCGTTTGATTTTTAGTTTAATCTCGTATCAAATTATATGATTGGTTGTTGTTATTCAGGTCAACCAATTGCTATACGGTTAGGTAAGGTTTTTTGCGCACTTTTTCGCTACTTATATCAACGACAAACATACAAACAATCAAATATTTACTCTTTATAATATTAGTTTTGATTTCTGGCTAAAGCCTCGCTTTCAAACTGTCGCGTTGCAAACAAACTCGTAATCCACATTGACAACCACACACACCCTAGAATGCCTAGATCGCCATCAAAATATGTATCTTCCATAGAAACTTCTACCACATCTAAATACATACTAAGTAGAAGCAGTACCGTATTAAAGTTACAATGCAAGTAGTCTAGGAGCCAGCATTAAAGTATAAACTTCAAGTAGGCCAGGAGCCGACTGTATCAATTTAACGATACGACCCGCCAGGTTATCGCACACCTGTGACTTCCATAGAGTAAGGCACAGATGGGACTGTTGGAGCTAGTTTTGTGCCTAACAGTAACATCATGAAGTTTTGAGAATTATTTCAGTGGTTTTAATGATTAAAGATTGGTTCTTAGTCTTACATAACGTAACGTTGGGATTTGGGTGTGAGATGCCCTGAATAAAGTAAAAAATAAAAAACCGTAAAAAATTGTCATTTAAGTGACAAATATCTGGCAATTTTTTTTGTGAATGTAAGGCGTACCATACACTTGCTCGGGTTGGCATTAATTGGCAAAGCCGGGCGGTACCTACAATCGAATATTTATATGACTATGTAGATATTAGCGTGCGGCTAAGCCGAACATGCCAATTCAGCGAAGGTAGATGCCGAACGGAGTTTGCCGATCGGCACGAGCCGAATTAATAGCTTCGGGTGGACATATCGAATGTGCCGATCCGAATAGGTGTTACACTTAGGCCCGTATTCCAGAACGATACTCGAGCACCGATCTCTGCTTGTGCATAGATTTCAACCAATCAAATGGCTTTAAATCTATGCTCAAGCAGAGATCTGTGCTCGAGCATCGTTCTGTAATACGGGCCTTAGACACTTCAGGCAATTATAATGTTAAAAACTGTTAATTTAAATCATTAATTTATTTATGTAGATTAAAATAGCCATTTTAACTAAAATAACCTCATTATTCATTAACAGGTACTCCAACCCCTAACTTCGTGTAAGCTAAAAGGCAGAGTAGGTACTCTACATTGGTAGGTACACCGTCTGCAAAATAATCTTGGTTCATAACAAGCTGAATAAAAGTACTTAAGTAAATCTGGCAGGTAATAAATCTCCAAGGACCAGGTAAGACAGGGGAGACGGATAGTCCCCCCCCCTCGCTGTAATGAAGTGTTGCTTAAATTAAATGCTGTAGGGAAAGGTCATCTTTTTAAAATTAATAAGATAATATCGCGTCATTAAATAAATGAGAACCCTTAATGAAATGAACTACAATCTATTAAATAGATCCCGGAGGATTAATGACGGTGTATAAGCTATATTACCGTAAAGTTTCATCAAAATCCGTTCAGTAGTTTTCGAGTTTATCCATTAGAAATATACAAATAATCAAATCTTTCCTCTTTATAATATTAGTTTGGACTACCGACTTAATAGCCTGCACTATTACTACTATATTTACTTGTCTAATGTTTTTTTTGTGTATTTTTTTTGCGTTTTAATACAATTGTCTCGTCTTAGAGCTTGTTATTGGGGAGTAAGTTGCCAGATTTCCCCTGGGATGGGAGATTCTGCACTGGGACCAAATAAATAATGAGTATAGCAGTGAACCGGTTTTGTCAAAGGGAATTTGTATCTTACGTTATTATACCTACGTAGATATACTTAGGTACCATTATAAAATAGGTAGGTATACAAAAAAAACCGGCCAAGTGCGAGTCGTACTCGCCCACCGAGGGCCCCATACCATCCTTGGACTTATAAAAGTAAAAAAATCCGGACCGCATAACTAAGTTTGTTTGTGAAGGAATTTTGATGATTTTGAATAAACTATACTAGTTAGGAACATCGTTATATTTTTGTTGCAATATATAGGTACATTTCTATCAACTCAAATTATTTCAGATTTTTCGCTTCGCAAACTTCGGAGATAAGGGGGGGGAATGGTATTTTTTCAGTCATTTTTCATCATATGTCGAAAACTATAAGACATAAAAGTAAATGAAAATGTATTTTGAAATGTGCAGATAAAACTCTTTCATATGATGTGCCACTTAACCTAATGACCCCACTTTTAAATTTCAAACCCCCACTTCAGCCCTCTTTTTCAATGAAACTAAAAATATTTTTTAACTACAGTCACTTGCAGTAAAGCTGGGCAATCATTCTTTATAACTATTCCAAATTTCAAGTCGATAGCATTAGTGGTTGCTGGAATAAGCAGCTGTGACAGAAGGACGGACAGACGGACAGACAAAGTCGCACCATAAGGGTCCCTTTTTACCATTTTGGTACGGGACCCTAAAAACATGGCTTCTTTAGTTCTTTCCCTGTTTTGAAAAAATAAATGGTTCTTAGATACGTAGATAGAGATACCTATTATTATAATATGACTAGTTGTGCCTCGCGGTTTCACCCCTGTTTCTCGGCTCTTAATAGTCATAGCATGATGTTAAATAGCCTATACTATTCCTCATGAATATGGCTATTATATACAAAATAATTTTTCGAATCGTACTGGTAGTTCCAGAGATGCGTTCAAACAAACATACACACTCTTCAGCTTTATGATATTAAGTACCTAGCTATAAATAATTAAATATTTAAAACTTTACAGTATGAAACTAAATAACGAAAAACAACTTCAAGAGCTGCTACATATCAAGTTATTTTCTCAGTTATTTCGTAATATTTGAACAAAGTATTTGAAATGAAGAATTTTTAAAGTGAATCTTTTATATCGCGAAGGGAACGCTCTCGGGACGAATTCCAAATATTTATGGAACAAATTCTAATAATTTCAAACAGATCAAAGAAGTTATTTTTAGCGTGTGGCGGTATTTTAGCTTAGAATATGTTTTGTTACAAGAGATTATGTATTTTAATTACAATAATTACAAAAAGCAGTGATAGCCTAGTGGTTTAACCATGTGCCTCCCACAGCGAATGGTTCGAGTTCGATTCCGAGGCACGCACCGCTGACTTTTCGAAGTCATGTGCGTATTAGAAATTAATTATCACTTTCTTTAACGGTGAAGGAAAACATCGTGAGGAAACCGGCATGTCCTAGAACCAAAAATTCGAAGACATGTGACGTCCACCAACCCGCACTGGGCCCGCGTGGTGGACTACGGCCCACTCTCTCTCACAGAGGAGGCCTGTGTCCCAGCAGTGGGAACATTATAGGCCGATTATGCTTATGCTAATTACAATAGTTATAAAATAATATGTTTGATGTCTGAATTTTCATATTCTTTCTTGAGCCATTTTCCAACCTATACCTATCTCAATTATTTTTCTATCAGTCAAAGGTAACTTTTATAAATTGGTTTAGGATCCGAAAACCACATTTATTATTTATTTACGTTACACCCGTATCATCAAATAAATCTTCACAAATCGCAGCGAAAAGTAAAAAACCGATAACCTCCGCGTATCACTATCTGGTTAAACCAACAAACAGTAACAGTAAACCGAATTCAATAGCGGAAATCCGGTTAAAAATGTTTAAAATCGGCAAGTTTTTTTAACCGCCACTGTAATCAACGAACAGTCGGGACAGTACAAATATTTTCACATAACGAATTTTTAATTAATTCCCGATTGAATTTTATTGAATTTTGCTAGGTACGTTTTGCGAATGTGAATGATTTAAAACGATTGATATTGAACTGTAACGATTTTAAACGATTGGTAACTGCGAATCTCGTTATGAATGGTATTATCGGCAGTTTAATCCGGTTTCCGTGGCTGTATGATTTCATTCCCTTGCTCGTTTGATTGGGGAGTGGTCGAGTTTTGTTGCCTACGTGTTTTATACGTAAAAATTTGAAGAATTTTAATATTATTTGATTTTCTTATATGAGGGGACTAATTTCAAAACCCCCTTAAATGACTTCGGACACATTTACATATTTTTGCACCAACATAACGTTTCAAATTTTACTTTCAATATGACTATACGATAACTTTCATAACCCACTTAAATACACAGTAAAATCAGTTTAAAAAGTAATGTTAGTTGCAAATTCCGCTAAAATGCAAAGAAATATTTTAGATTTTCCACGTTTTTTTTTTATTGCTATGACATGACAAACAAATAAATATCAAATATTTGCTAATTGCATTAAGTTTACCACAACATTTTACAAATAACCTTCTTGTGACAAATTTCTTCAGGATGATTTAGGGGGTTTTGAAACTATACCCCTCATATATTTTTTCTATCCTTAATAGTCATAATATTGATATATTTTTTTTGTAAACTGCAATAACTACTGATCATTATCTTAGTACTCTTGGTAAACAGAAATTCGTATAGATTTTTAATTAAAAAGTTGAATCCAACTCCAAGCTTAAGTCCAAGTGTACTAAATTATAATTGTTTTACGCGTTTCAAGTAATAAAATAAAGCATCATAATTGCGTGAAGGGTCGTAACTTAGTTCTACGAAGTTACGATTAAGTTTTGTTGTTGGAAAACTCGCTGCAGGGACAAACGGGTTGCTTGCTTCCCATGGTTTGTTTCATAAAACCCATGGACGGCAAGATTTTTGTGTAAAAAGGGTTTATTGAAGAAATATTAATATAAAAAAAAGGATTCAAACATACCTTACATAATAACACAGCCAAATAACGCTACTCTTCGGTAGGATTGCATTCCTGTGGTGAGTAAGGTCGCCAGAGCCCCTGAGGATGCGCGGTGTTGACAGCGGGGGACCTGCTTGTCCCCTAAGCTGTCGGCACAGCGAATCCTCATTTTAAAGGGTCGGCAACGCTCATGTGATACTCAGGGTTGTGCACATTTCATAGGCTAGCCGGCTGCAGTAGGTAACCCATCAGGCGGGCCGCATGCAAATGTAGTCACGATACCTACCTATCATAGTTCGATACTACCTAAGTTAGAAAAATTCGATAGTACCTACCTAAATCAGGTCCTCGGATCATAGAAACAAGGAGATATGCCATCATAGCAAATTAGTACGGGAAAAACTGATGCCACTTTTAGTACATTTTTCGACACAATTACGCGCATAATTAAGCGCTCCTTGTGAATGAAAAGATCTCCCACGCAGTGAACATTCCGCACACCCTCAATCTAACACTGTTAATCGTCACTCAACACTAGCACTAAACTAAAACACTGTATTTATACCATCGATCGTGTTCGGTTCGACGCCAGCGCGTACGTTTTTAATATGAGCAATTTGCTCAAGATCAGGCATCAAGCTCGATAGCGCCTTGGCACATCTCCTTGTTTCTATGATCTGAGGTCAGGTCTCAATGCCTGAATATTTTATTCCACAAAAAGGTTGATACCTAGATCAGTCTTAAGAGGCTATAGTCTAGACCCAAATACTTTTAGACGACCGACGATCTGTCACACAAGGTTGCTAATAGCATACAATATTTTAGTCTCATATGTCGACGTAAAAAGTATCTTGAATAAGTAGATAACATATTCGTACTTGACTGATTTTCATAGCCACTATCAGTCTGAAACTTTCAAGAGATTACAAATGCTAAAGGCGGGTAGTAAGTTTACAAGATCAAAATGGAATCCGAATGACTAAAACTAGGCTGAGAATCAGTAGATACTTGATTTATAAAACAGTCTTTATTGAATTATGTGCTACAAAATAAATATAAAGGTAGGCAACCCTTCAATGTTTAATCCAGCATTTAGTTTTGTGCTTTTTTAATAGATAATCGATCTTAGATCGTATAGTTTATCACAAGACTCTACCTATATTAACACGGTTACAACAAAAGGTGCTTTCGACCCCTGAGCCGAGACTTCAACCCTCATCGATTATCCCTTGCACCTTTCCGAGAATAACAAAGGAGAATCATAGCATTAAGGTTCCCTTATTATAATAAACCCCTGATATTATGAAGGAGTGCGCGTGAGGCGCCGATAGCAGGAGTAAACAACATCAATATTGCTTGGGGTTGTCGCCGCTAGGGATGGGACGCGTAGTTAGAATTTTATCGATATTTGTAAAATACTTGACGGCACTGTTGTTGCGACTGCTGCGCAACGTGTTGAGGGTTCGATTCCCGTACGGAGCGAATATTTGTTTCAGGTTTGGATGTTTTTTTATGTGAGATTTGGGTTTGTACGCAACCACGATACAGGAGGAATTATTGGAGTAGGGCAACGTTTTTCAAAAAAATATTACCTACTGATCTTTACCTATCTGATCTAATTATGTTATGGTAAAGTAATGGTGTCTCTTCACACAGATAATGAACAAACTTTGAGAATGCAGAATGCGCAATTACTAGTAGGTTAGAAAATTGTTTACCTTTTTCCTATCTGCGCTTTTATTTATTTATTTATTTATTGGATCGCCAACAGAGGCTACACAATTACATGCATATTAACATTTTTGCGTACAATATTAGTGTGCGCCTCCAATTACAGGCGACCACATCATTCACTTATTGTCTAGGTAGGTACAACAAGTTTGATTAGGCAGAAATAATTAAAATTAATTAAAATAAAATGAACAAAAATCATAATAAGAGAATCAAAATTAAAAGTAAAACAATAAGAGTAAACATAATAATAAACATAATTCACCCGCAGGGCACCTTGAGGCGAGGTGACGGGGAGTAGCGACCCCGCGGTACCCGAGTGCTCCAGGGAGAAGCCACCGTTCCTCACCTTCGGCTTGCCTTTATTGGCTGGTCGGAGTGAACACTGATGAGGAACAGGTCTCCCACCTCCAGCTTGCCTTCATTGGCTGTCTAGAGTGGAGTCGCTAGAGCAGAACCCCTCTGCTCGGAGGGTGGATGCTGAGCGTAAGTGGTGAGTGGGCCAGTGATGCCGGACCCTCAGGGAGCAAGTGATCTGAGTTTAAAGTCCAGCGAAGCCTCTCCACCCTTCAGCCACTCACGTTTCTGTTGCCCTCTTTGTTGCGACTCGAGCGACTTTTTTCAGGGGGCCCAGTGAGAGAGTTGGCAAGTCTCCGTCTGCTATTTTTACATGTGCACATACATTGTTCCGGCAGGCGCCATAGGTTCACAAAGTTCCCTTAACTTAGTCCATTATCATCCCATCACAATAGCCCAAGTAATTTCTTTTTTCCACATGTATTGCAATAGTCCTGCATAAGCTGGTGATTGTCCTTGGGTGTATTTCTGTGGTGCATGCAGGGGTGATCACCAGCTGTGTCACCATTACATTTTATATTCAAATTGTAAAGGGCCTCTACGTGTTGGCTTCGGCCCCACGCACGCCTTCGAAAGGTCCGGGACTCTTAAGTCCCGTGTAACAAAAACCATAAAAACATAATTCAAATTGTATGTATAGAATAAGATAATAAAATGAGAATAATTATAATGTGAGAAAAAAAAACAACAGAAAACAAAATATTATAAATTCGAAATTATTTCTTTTACGTCTTTTTTAAATTTTGGTTTCGCTTTCACAATTTTATATTATTCATTTTTAAATAGTTAACAAAATAATTTAAATGAATTGTAAAAAAATCTTTGATATTTATCTTAATTACATTAAAATTTATGACAACATAATTTCGAAAAACTTTTCGGACTTGTATATTATCGATAGAAATATATCGACAGTTTGAATGACCACCTCACTAGTGAGGCTTGGGTCGGCCAGGTAAGCTGTGTGTGCACAGTCCCCCACATCGCTTATTACCCTGCGTAACCTGCCGGCCTAGCATGATCACGATAGAAACGGGTTTTGTCTACATAGAAATAGACAAAGTGACAGATTGTAGAAACATTTCTACGTTTTATGAATGAAATCTGTCACTTTGTCTATTTCTATGTAGACAAAACCCGTTTCTATCGTGGTCATGCTAGGCCGGCTGTCGTACACACATAAGGTAATTAGTTTTAGATAATATAATTGACCTCAAAAATTACAATTTGTAATGTATTTAAAACTTTCAACTGCAGTTGGTGAAAATAAATATTTTGTGAAAGTAAGTAATCTAATTCCCTCCTGCTCTTTTTTCTATCGGCACAAAACAGCGCTTCATGCGGTTCATGGTAGATATACTAAAAACTCGAACGACGCGCTTTGATCCCACTTTCATTGTGAAAACCGCCAAACAGTGGAATGCGCTGCCGGAGTGGGTGATCCCCGACAGTTACATCTGGGTGTCTTCAAATCACGAGTGAATTGGTTTTTTTTAATAAGTCAATCAAAATCCGAAAAGAGGTCATTTAACTCATCATTATGAACAGCTTTTACTATTTCAGGGTTGGTCCCATAGTAAAAGTTGTTCATAATTATGAGTTCAATTACCTACCTCTTTTAGAAATTTGACTGACTAAAATTACTTCCAGTATTTTTTTTTATTTATGTTGTTGTGTAACTAAGTACCTACTCGTATGACTGAAAAAGTATATTGTCCACTTTTATGTTTTTATTCTGCCCAATGCAGTGATAGGAACACTACATATTAATCAATTCCCTAAAACCTTCAATCCGTTAATTCCAAAGTGAGTAAACAGTATGTCCTAGGTGTTTGTGTTGCGGGTTACACGGCTATCAGTTATTCATGAGTTAACTAACTTTCGGTCAATAATTAAACTTGTTGTTTGATCCGGTCGATGTAAACTGGGTTTGGTGTTTAGGTACGGTACTTACTAAAAAACCTTGTTTAGGATTATGTGGGTACAGATTTTAAAGATTTAACACCTATATAATAAGTTTTCTGTAGAAAAATATTTTTTAATACAGTTGCTCAAAAAGTGGCGTATTGCAGGGACGTATAGCGTTCGGGATGTGGGCTATTACATACTCGAGCATTTTCTTTACCTTTTCCGAACTCGTGCGTTCTCTTTCCCAACTGTCAAAATAATGACTATTAAAAAAAAACGAACCACAAAGTTTTTACAAAAAAAAATAATCATAGAAGTTTTTATGATTCATGCAAATATTTCTAAAAAGAAGCTACTAATTTGTTTCAATATCAGATGTAATGATTTGATTCAATGAGTTAGGTTAGGTTTCTTTTCATTTCATTTCATCTCATTAAATTTCATTTTCATTTCATATCAATAAAAAAAATCTACTGAAGACATGGCTGTATGGGCATAGTTCCCTTTGCCTACCCAGAATGGGTGTGGAAAGCAAAAAAAAAACTCTACTTATATTCTTTTACGGTTGGCGCCATTTTCCAAAAATGTTATTTATTAAATTGCTTCATTTTTTCGCAACTGTAATAAAAATAGTTGTTCAGTACACGTGCGGAACCGTCATCGTCATTCAGGCTGCGCCTCGGCTCGGGTAGACATTTGTCGGAACTCTTTGCAATGACAGGCTTTTCGCACTTATAATGAAATATACTATTTCAAAACAATTGGAGGGGCTCGTGGCTAAATGACGGCCGCGCTGATCGATCGATCTGCGAGGTTAAGCTGCGCTTGCCGCGGTCAGTCCTTGGATGGGTGACCGTTCTTTACACATCGAGGCCCCTCCGTGCCTCGGAGAGCACGTTAAGCAGTCGGTCCCGGTTGTCATAGGAATACCTTTGACAATCGTTACGGGTAGTCAGAAGCCCTAAAGTCTGACAGCTGGTCTAACATTCGAATACTGGTATTGCCCATTAATTGGGTTGTGGAGGTCAGATGGCAGTCGCTCCACGTAAAATATTGATATTCAGCCAAAACTAGTTAGACTGGATGCCGACCCCAATATAATTTGGGAAAAGGCTAGGCAGATGATGACTATTTCAAAACAATATTTTATAATGACTGCATCCCAGCTCCATCATGAGACCCTGGACATCATCTAGGTCCGTAGTGCTTGTCAAGACAAATCCAATGAGCTGAAACACGACGGAGTTATGTTAAGAAATTGAGTAGTTCTTATAGCCACCTCCCGCATCATGAGACCACCCCCATATTACCATATTATTGCATTGTCATCGAAGTGACTTAATATGCGTTCCTTTCCGCTCAATCGATTGAGAGGATTAACTTTAATACCCTCATTTCTAATGGAAAAAAGCTCTTATAACAAATCAACAAACTAGCGGCACTTTTTCAAAAACTAAGACCCCAAACAAACGAGCGACTAGTCGCAAAACCTGGCGCAGTAAGTCCCGACAATTTTGTCCCACTACCGGTAAATGACAGCGATGGTAAAGTTCTACAAATGGACCACTTATTCCAACTGTGGCCGAGTATTTTCGCTGAGCTACTGTCCTATGTGAGATATGCGAGGTGATGCGGTACTATGCGAACATTATACTTAAAAAACACGTGTTAGCTGTTCATATGTGATTTAATTTTTGAACACGGGATACTGTTGTATGTAGCCAAAATAACCTGAAGGGTTATTTTAACTAGAGTAGGAAAATAAAGCAAACACCTTTATACAAAACACTACCTATGTATTTTTTTACTTTAACAATTATGGTAGGTACCACACTTTGGTAGACAGAAAATACTAGAAACTCAGGGGTGAGTGGTCCGCTGGCAATACGGGTCTTCAGGTCTTCAGGTAATGTGGCTGGAGCACTTAACTGGTGGTCAGCCGCTGGATCAAGCGCACGCGCGGCTACCACGCACCGCTTATATAGCGATAGGCTCCGCCCATCGGCTGCAGCGACGATCACCGTCACATGTAAGGGGCAAGTTTTGTTGCAGTACAATTTATAATTAATATCGTTCCAAGCTATTTGATTTTCTATTAGGTAGGGATGTTATATTCTTGCGCCTATTAATTGATGGTAGATGGGCGAGACTGGAAGAGAAAGACAAGATAACTTGGTAGGTGTCTACACATGTGGCCACGCGTAGTCCAACGGCGGCGGGGACGCTCGCGCTAGCCGACATAGATCCTACGCGTTTACCGCTCAAAAGTATCAACACACGCGTATTGTGGTGAAAATAGGGATAGCTATGTTGGACTATTAATGCCACAAGTTTAAATGGAATGGCGATCTACTGGCTTAAATTAATTGTGTGGTAAACATCAGCTACGCAGCTTCGCATCGCTTCGCACCGCTTTCCTGTTCATGTAGGACAATGGGCTTAGACTATGACATATCTGTGTTTTTATGAAATCACAGCATGAATAATACATCGTATAGCATTTCTGGGCACTGGATTCAGTAATAGAATGGGTCTGTTCGTTTTGTTAGACTGTGGATGAAAAGAAAATATGGAATCGAACGTTCTGCGGTACAAGTTCATAATAGAAATGGATTTTATATATTGGTCTTAGCTCAGTGATATGCTTTGTGAGGGTTGATGCTAAGATACTAGTTTTATTTAGTTAGTATATTTTTAATTATAGATTTGCGTGAGAATAAAACTACTACGACGATGGCATACAGGCGCACACCCCGCCTGATGGTATTCCGTTATCGTAGTCTATGAAACGCTTGCAACACATATTATATTATGCGTATTGCCAACCCTTTGAAATAAGGATTTCTGTGCTGACAGCTTAGGGGACAAGCAGGTCCCCTGCTGTTTGGAATCCTGTTCATATAATCAATGGGGCTCGGCAGCCGCGACTAACCTAAAACCGCTACAAATTACTCAAAACAAAATCATTAAAGTGTTACACCGTTACCCTCACCAAACATCGACAAAAATAATTTATGAAAATACCAATATTATGAATCTAACACAACTATATACTTATTGTACCTGCATCCTAATAAAAAAAATTATGAATAACACGATCCAGACAAACATAACACTACATATAAAAGAAAACACTCATAACTTGAGAAACAAACACAAAATTAAGTTGTATAGGCCGCGAACTAATTATGGCAAGACAACGATTGTATTTGAGGGAGCACAGTTGTATAATAAATTACCGAATGACTTGAAAGAATGCAAGAATATTAACACCTTTAAAACTAAATTAAAAAAATATTTAAGTGTGTAATGTGTGACTTGGCGATCCCATACTTAAATTACTTAAATTATTAGGTATTATATTATTTAATTTAGCAAATAATTAACTTGAATGTGTAATGCGTCTATCTTAATTTTATATTATTCAATGTACCTACAAATCTTTAATTCGTTATTATTAATGTCTTAATGTTATTTTAATTTAAATTAATTTATCAATCCAGCATGCCAGAGGTAATGTTAAATGAAATTATTTGTTAAGAAATGTAATTTAACTAATCTTATTATAAAAAAACTGTATAGTTTTATAAGAAATAAATTCTTTAAACTGAAGTTACAAAATTTACACCGAACTGCGAAACATCAAGACACCGCGGCACCGTGAGAATTAAAAATCTTGTGCGGTAGATTGAAAATATTTTTTGAATATAATCTGTCATGTCGCCAACCAGTGTACCTATACGGCTTAGTCATCCTGCGATTACGAATGCTGCAAAGTGTTCGAATCGTTAGGAAAATCAAAAATTCTGTAAAATACACGACGTAATTCGTTTAAGCTTGTTTTATCAGCACATCCTCAGGAGCTCTGGTGACCTTACTCACAGGAACACAGCACTACCGAAGAGTAGCGTTATTTGGCTGTGGTAGTTATACTGTAATAGGTCGGTCGACTTCCCCAGTCGGGCTGCTCCAGATTTGAGCGAGATATTCCGCTGTGCCTTTTTTTATTTTTTTAACAAAAACATTGCCCCGTACTAGGATTTCTCCTGTGTCGACAAGTCTCTTTAACATCCTGTATATTAATTCCTCCTCCTTATTGTTTCAGGACCTCCAATCGGAGATCGAGACCCACCGCGATGTGTATGCGTCCCTCACGGGGACGGGGCGCCGACTCCTCGGCTCCCTGTCCTCGCAGGAAGACGCCGTCATGCTACAGAGGAGGCTCGACGAGATGAACCAAAGGTGGCACCATCTCAAGTCGAAGAGTATGGCTATCAGGTCAGTGCTTTTCTTTGATACTTTTATCCTGATAAGTCGGGAGAACAAACCGATTTCTTGAATTTGTGTGGTGATTCCAACTCAATACTTCACGTAGATACAATATTATTGTCATGTTTAGTCTACGAGACAGAATATTCGCCTTTTTCAACGCTTCACGAGTTTGAGTGACTATTGTCAAAGATCCAACACGTGCTCCAGTAGCTAAAGCCGTGCGCACACGATCGAACATCGTACATCGAACACTTTATTCGCATGTGCACACCACTAACAAACAACGAACACTGTAAGAAAGAAAGAAAGAAAATCAATTTATTTCGCTCTCGCCATTTTTGAGCACAATATTAACTTAAAACTAACATAATAATTAAGCTTTGCACATGCAAATACAAAATGTTAAAATAAAAGGAAAACAAGGTAAGAGTCAAGCATGTACAAAAAAATAAAATCACTTAGAGAAAAGGCGAGAAACAAAAATGGTCTTAGCTCAGCATTGTGCCACTTCAAAGGAGTGAAGTGGCGCTGATATTCTGCTAAAACCATTAAGTGATTTCACGAACTTTTAACGACGTTACTATCACATAGTTGAAGATAAAGTAAGTGTCGTGTTCGTGTTCGCTTTGCTAATTTACGTCCACGCGAACCAAATGCTCGTGTTCGATGTTCGTGTTTGCGATGTCCGTGTTCGTTCATATGTGCACGGCTTAACGTGCGATAGCGTGAAAATATTACCTTTGTAGGACGTAGGTTTGTAAACGTTAAAAAGTTGTAACAAAAACACTCGTTTATTTCATTTTTAAAAATCTCTTGTCAAACATTTGTTACTGTTTTTCCCGCCAACCGGCAATCTGTCATTCAAGTATGACGTTTAAAAATGTGCGTTCGGATACGTTCCGATGTAATGAAACACTGAAGTTTTATGTTTTTTAGATTGCGTATGTACCGATTGTATTTTTTTAAATAGGTATTCGCATATGGAATAGTATATTATGCAATTAGTGAATAAAGGACGGATTTAAAGCGAGGGCCATAGATGAATCACGAGCTAGTGAAGGATTCTAACGATTGAATCACGACCGTAGGGAGTGATTCATGATGATTGAATCACGAGCGTAGCGAGTGATTCAAGTGTTAGAATCCTGAGCGACGCGAGCGATTCATGGCCCTCGATATAAATCCGTTTTATTCAAGAGTTGCATACTATACTTTATACCATGACTACGAGAAAAAGAAAGATTTAAGTGAAAATATACATATAATGAAGAAAAAGTAAAGTTAAATTGGCTTTGATGTAAACCAGCTGTGATTTTTTGGGTAGCAAGCTTTCCACCTTTCCACTATATCGGCCGCCCTCTCTTTCACAAACTCAGGTGTTAACACATCTTCATCACTAGAATGCATTTTTAATCGATTAGAACAACACTAAACAAACACAAAATTAAAGATTAAAGTAACACCAAACTTTGTGTTCGTACAACTTACAGTATTCAAAATAGCGCCAATTTACTAAGGACAGCAAAGAACACAAAACAGTTTTTATTCTAATGCTAAACTCCTTGTCGAAAATGTCGACCAATCAAATTGAATTTAGAACACATCAATATAGGTCGAATACACAGATTACACTTACACTAGATACGGCAAGCCACGACCAAGCGTGCCCTGCATGTTCGACTGTTCGTACTAAAAAAAGTCTGTTAGCTCAGTGACGCTTAGTGATTGAAACAATTCTGTTTACTCTGAGCACATCACTAAATGGCTGGGGTGAAGTTATCGTAGGTATAAAAAAGATGACACGTTCGGTTTTCATACAATCTAATAACGTGCCGCATCTAGCATAGGTTCTTTAAATCTGTAGTCGAATAAATTGGTGTGTTCCATTTTCAAACATCAAAACAGTGAGTAAAAGTGCTTTTTATTCACTGTTTTCAGTGAATAAAATAAGCTTTTTAGATGGGGAATGGTATAAATTTAATTTTGAATCAAATTAAGAATTAAAGTACACATTTTATATGATTTATCAGAAATATAATACCTAATTGCAATACGTTTATATGCTAACAGCGGAAATAATAAAATTAATTACCAATTGGTAATTAATTTTATTATTTTCGCTGTGCTCGCAATCATCGATTACAAATTAATTATTTACACGCAGTTTCATCATGCTCAACCCTGCTTATGCTGACGTGCTCAGTATATTCTGGCGGTTTCACCCGCCCTTTAATTTAAAAGAAATCGCGTTATTTACCCGCCCGCGCTATTACTTCGTTTTCGCTTAGCGTTTTTCGTTGCCTAAAGGTCATAGCGTGATGTTTTATAGCCTATACTATTCCTTATGAATTTGGCTATCATATAAAAAAAGCAGTGATAGCCTAGTGGATTAACCATGTGCCTCCCACGGCGAATGGTTCGAGTTCGATCCCGAGGCACGCACCGCTGACTTTCGAAGTCATGTGCGTATTAGAAATTAATTATCACTTGCTTTAACGGTAAAGGAAAACATCGTGAGGAAACCGGCATATCCTAGAACCAAAAATTCGAAGACATGTGACGTCCACCAACCCGCACTGGGCCCGCGTGGTGGACTACGGCCCCCTCCCTCTCACAGAGGAGGCCTGTGTCCCAGCAGTGGGAACATTATAGGCCGATTATGCTATGCTTATGCTATAAAAAGAATATTTCTAATTCGACTGGTATTTCTAGAGATTAATGCGTCCAAATAAACAAAGTCTTCAGCTTTATTATATCAAAGACTAGCTTTTCACTCCCGTTGCTCGGCTTTTAAAGATCGTAGCGTGATATAAAGTAGCTTAATACTATTCCTCATAAAACTGGCTATCATATACAAAAATATTGTTTCTAATCCGACTGCTAGTTCCAGAGATTAGCGCGTTCAAACAAACAAAATCTGCAGCTTTATTATTTTAAAAAGTTTAAATCAACATGACAAATTCCATACAGCTACCTTTAGCCCACAAATCCGCTGCATCCTAAATTATATTGGAAACTCGCTATACCACCCGGATCCGTCTAAAACAATCAATATGTCCTGTAACTCAATAACCGCCACGTTACCGGCCGTCGCTGCTGCAACCCGTTGCGGCGACTGGTTGCTAAAGCAATTACGTCAGTAGTTGCTCGTCTTAATTGCTGTTAATGTACCGAATGTCGAACCGATATGTGTAGTGATAGTTATGGGGTTTGTGTAGTAGGCACTAAAATCTTGATACTTGTTATTAAATACTAGCGTTGCCCCGCGGTTTCACCCCCGTTGCTCGGCTCCTAAGGGTCGCAGCGTGATACTAAAGAGTCTATACTAATTCTCATGAATCTGGCTATCATATTATGCAAAAAGAATTTTACGAATCCGAGTGGTAGTTTCAGAGATTAGAACGTTCAAACGAACAAACTCTTCAGCTTTATGATGTTAGTAGAGATAGTTTTTTTTGGGATGTGGCCAGAAAGATCTAATAGAACCATAGCAATAAGCACAGTAAAATTATGGCTACCATTGACACAAATAATTACACTATAACTTAGCTGAGTAAACTCATTTATTTTAACAAATATGCCATCAAAATTCTTGCCGCCAAAGCCACCACAAAGTTGCTAACAGAACATTCATATTCAGGTGCAAACCATTTCCCATACAAAGTTCCCGAACTACCCCCCCTCCCCCTCCCTTCCAAACTAAAAGTAGAAAATGAAACCCATTTTGCTGGTCCAGGAATTAATTTGCGAAGTGTCACAACATTGCGCCAGTCGATGGGGGAAGAGTTGTAAACTCCCCCCCACAAATTGTATACACTTACTACTGAAGGTTTTTGATAGGAAATAAATTGAAGAGCTAATTCTATTTGGGTTAGATCGATCTTCGGATAAGCCTTGTGGCTTGAGTATTAAGCAATTACTTCCTTACTTATTTTGTAAATTGGTTTTAGGGGTAGGCAAAAGGCAGAGTAGTGCTAGGATTTTATTTTAATTTATTAATAGGCTTGCGTTTGACCGCCATCTCGCCTGATGCGGTCTACGATGGAGCACGCTTTCTTAGTAGAAACCGATTCACTCGTGACTTGAAAACACCCAGATTGTAACTATCGGAGAACACCCACTTAGGCAACGCATTCCACTGTTTGGCGGTTTTCACAATGAAAATTGAAGTTTTTTGTATAACAACCATGAAACGCCACGAATGAAATGGCGCTTTGTGCTTCTGGCAGTCCGATAGAAACAAGGGCAGGATTCGATAGAAATCATGCAGACTTAAGGCTGGCTTCGACTAGTCGACTTAAATAATATTATGCAAGCATCATGTCTAAATACATTACCAATGATACAATTTTTCTTAGTAATAAAAACATAATATACATAAATAATAACACGCCTGTAATTCACAAAGGGGTAGACACCGTTGTTAAATACACCCACATTTTGATACATCAGGAAGTTACTGACAATTTCCTATTGGAAAAATCCAATAACACTACCCGACTCAAGATTTGAACCTAGGAAGTTCAGCAGTTGCTAGATAAACAAAGCAGTTAAAATAATTTATTATATTTATTACCAACACAGTCAAACTTAACCAATTTAATATAAACATTCGTATTATAAACTACATCACTTAAATAATATACCGCGTGAAAACCTTACAAAATCGCGAGCTTAAATTAACCCTCAAATTCTGCCCGCACATGGGACTTTAAAAAAGTTGAACGTATTTACAGACGCTGAACAAAAACAGGCCATTAAGTGTTATTTATGGTGTTGGAAAACATGGCGTACTACCACGTGGAGTAATAAGGGAAATATGTCGTTTAATAGGTGAGACTAATGGGGTTTTTAATCAAAATTCGGAAATATATGCGCTGTATAACATTGTTAAGATTTTTCTGATAACGCGTCACAGCTTTGATACTTAAAAAAAAATACATTTAACATGTTATTTTTTTTTTTGTTTTTATCTGCGAATAAGCACTGCATAGCATAAAATAGAATAAAAATATGACATTCCGTTTTAAATTATTAATTATGAATACACACGATTACATACATTTTAAAGACTCTTTCAACGAATCGTATTCTTAACTTTGACACCCCATAAATATCAATATCCATGACAGTTCAACTGTAAATTATTTAATCAAATTCAACATGAAATTCTTCGAATGCTTTCATTCTATCAGTCAAAACATTCAGGAGACTCTATTAAACTAAAAATGTATATCTGTCCCACTCTTTTGTTAAAACTTTAAATAACTCTGTCCCACTCCAGCGTTAAAAGGGTTGACGGGACTCAGGGTTGTCAATTAACAGAAAATTTGATATTCACTTTGTCGAAGGAATTTATGGACTAAAAGTTACTTACTGAGTATTATTTTAAGAGGACCTTTCTCTTGAGAAACTATGGTGGGTATTCGCGAAATTAGTATCTATTATTATGTCAAAAGGGGCATTGTTAAAGATATTATCGCTAAGGTAATTGGATTTGGTGCTAGTAACGATAATATAATTTATCGTGAAAGGATATTGGCTGGGCTAGAAGTGTTTTAGGTCGATCTATTGATTGTTATTTATGGCTCTTATTTGATTTGATAATGGGTGGTGGAAACGGAAATAATAAGTAATAGATTTATAAAGTATCAAGTTATCATGATAAGCTTATAAACGACTGTGGTTCACGAGTTTGTTCACCTATGAAAGTGTACTGACACACTTGCCGAAATTACGTCGTCGAAATTCGCGGCTGAATTTACGCTACGTGAATTCTGACTCTTAATTTTCGACACGCACGATGTATCATAGGACTCATAGGTTACCTAGTTCTACTGTCCACGGAGACGTAGCTTCATTTACGCCTATTTACCAGTATACGCTAATGTACGTACGCCTGCTTGCTGCTTACATACAAAAATATGAAACAGCTGTCGGCGCAGCGGCAAATTCGCGCTTGCGTCAACAGTTTCATAAGCAGTTTCGTATGTAAGCAGCAAGCAGGCGTACACCAAGCTAATAATGACGAATACACGTCTATGAAGCTACGTCTCTGTAAACAGTAGGCCTTCAAAAACATTGCAGGCGTTCACGCTGTGTCAGTTCAGTCTAAATTGAAAGAGCATGTAGATATTATAATAAAAAAGCGATATCAATGAATTCAAAAGCGCAAACAAGTAAATTTATTTGCGAGCGGCACCGATGGGCGACTCCATAAATAATCCTTCGGTAAAATATTAAATTTTCGCCTGTGTAACGGTCATTCTTAATATAGGCGGCCATTTTGTATGTGGGGCTAGGAAAACGGCGAAAGAATTTCCGATATACTCGAGCAACAGAAAAATATTTAAGGCAGCACTCATAGGGCATACTTATACCAGAGTACTTTTTTTAAGTCTACTTAGGTTAAATTGATTTAGTTTTCAAAAACTGGGGGTGAGTAAATAATTTTTTTTGTTTATATTTTTACGCTTAGAAGAACATGGAATCATTATTAGAGTTCCGCAGACAAACTATTTTTATGTAGAGTTAAGATAAGTGACAATAATAATATTAAAACAACTTTCTTTTTACGTGTTTACTGGCCACGGACACGAAAAACTAATCGATCCCTGAAAGCATAGAAAAAAAAACCGGCCAAGTGCGAGGCGTACTCGCGCACCGAGGGTTCCGTATCATTTTTGGACGTATAAAGTGAAAAAAACCGGACCGCATAACTAAGTTTGTTTGTGAAGGAATTTTGATGATTTTGAAAAAACTGTAGTAGTTAGGAACATCGTTTTATTTTTGGTGCAATATTTGTATATTAATTCCTATCAACTCTAATTATTTCAGATTTTTTGCTCCGCAAACTTCGGAGATAAGGGGGGGGGGGGGAATGGTATTTTTTTAGACATTTTTCATCATATGTCGAAAACTGTGAGACATAAAATTAAATAAAAATATATTTTGAAATATGCAGATCAAGCCCTTGTCATGTCACATGACCTTGTAACCCCACTTTGAAATTTTGGACCCCCACTCCGGCTTCTTTTGCAATGAAAATAAAAATATTTTTTTACTTTTTTCATTTGCAATAAAGTTGGACAAGCATTTTTTATAACTGTTCCAAATTTCGAGTCGATAGCATTATTAGTTGCTGAAATAAGCAGGTGTGACAGACAGACAGACAGACAGATGAAGTCGGACCATAAGGGTTCCTTTTTTACCATTTTGGTACGGAACCCTAAAAAAGGCAAATATTACTATTTTTTTTCTCTTCCCGCCATTTTCCTGGCCACAAACCGATCAGTGAATTAATCATTCAAACTTAACGACGTGTCATAAATCTGGAGTTTCCCCCGACGGGGAATCGAACCGTCGACTGTTCGTGCTCAATTATGATGTGCCATCTATGTAAATCATATTTCCCTTTGTTTAGCTGTATTTTCATGTTAATTCGATCGTATTTTTTCGCTTTTTGCGCTGAAGAGGAACTGAAAATGCAAGCGCTTTTGATGAAAAGATGTAGAGCAGATCGTTTCTAGTCGAATCATACTTTTGAAAGTCAAACATTATTATAGAAAGCTATTAGAAGCTTATTAGTAAAGTCATTAGTATAGGTTGTGTTAAACTAGACAACGTACAACATAAACAACTGAAGATATACATGTATTTAGAAGATACACGGTCAGTTGCAGAAAGATAATTAAATTTTAATGGAGGCATTAACCATACAATTTCCTTCGTTAAAGTCTCCCTGCAACTCAGCGACAGTATTGTTAATTTGTTATTAAATATTTAAGAGATTTCAAAAACAACGAGCTCTGCCACACCGTGGCGTCGCTCTAACCAACTGAGCTACCGTGTCCCGCTCGCATCAAAGGCGGTAGAGGTCGCGGGTTAAAATCTCGCCCGTGTCAGTTGTTTTTGAAATCCCTTAAATATTTCATAACAATAAAATATGCATAAAATGGGTTTGGCAGGTTTAAAATCCTACTTAATATTATAAACGCGAAAGTTTGTGAGAATGGATGGATGTATGTACTCTTTCACGCAAAAACTACTGAACGGATTTTGATGAAACTTTACAGTAATATAGCTTATACAATATACATCAGAATAACACAGGTAAATTATCCCGAAAATCGCCGCGGGCAGAAGCTAGTTCTCAATAAACATACATTTATCATCTAACTATAGTTGTATCCTTGTCGTTATCTGGCGGTAACAGTAAAAATACGATAAAGTGATACATACAGACATAACACAGTTTTATATCACTAAACAGCTACTGGTTTATGCCGACACGCATGCAGAACACGTTTTATTGAGCTGAGGGTGAGGCGCCACTGTCGGCGATACGGGGGTTTTAGAAAAACCATAAATTTTGGAAAAATAGAGAAAAGGGGATATTAGGGGCGTTATTTGCTAAAGATATCTATACTAAAGCTGAAGAGTTTGTTTGTTTATTTGAATGTGCTAATCTCTGAAACTACCAGTCGGAATCGAAAAAATAATTTTGTATATATGATAGCCAGTTTCATAAGGAATAATAATATAGGCGATTAAACATCACGCTACGACCCTCAGCAGCTGAGAAACGGGGTGAAACCGCGGGGCACAGCTAGTTAAATATATGAGGACAACCAAAAATTCTAAAAACTGTCATTCATGATTTGGCATCGTGGTCTTTAACATTTTGAAATCACAGACAGACACTTTAATTTTATTTATTGGTATAGATTGAGGACTTGATTTGAAAGAGTAACCATGAAGTTTCTTGCCTGTTCTTCTCCATAGGAATCTATGCTTTGGTACGGGCATCTAGCTTCATTATTCTAACTGACCAATTCCTTGAAAATTCAAAATTGCTTGTAAGTGGTTTAATTGAAATAAATGCTTTGACTTTGTATGAAATGGCAGAACAACAACCTATTATTGCGTGTAAACCGTTATAAAGCTTAGTTTAACAGAATCATTGTTTTAATAGAATTGTTGAGACGTGCGCGATGAAAGTTTTTAAACAATAACTTTTATTACAATTTGTGAGGGCCAAATTCCAGTACTTAAGTGGCACTTTAGTACTTCAGTATACATAAGTGGTTCTTCTTTTAAAAAGACGGGAGTTATGCAATTACGCTGTTTTTCTTTAAGAACTTAAAAACAGTTTGGAAAAAGAATTGCCATATCGCCAGAGCTCCTGAGGATGCGCTGTGTTGACAACGGGGGACCTGCTTGTCCCCTAAGCTGTACAGCGAATCCTCATTTTGAAGGGTTAGCAATGCGCATGTGATACTCAGTGTTGCAAAATAAGAAAAATTGAGATATATTTATCACTGCAACCTCTAATTACGACGATTTTACTACCAATTGATGGAGAATCGAACCTGCTATATACTTCTACCGCAGAATAGAGTGGTATTGAAGAACTTTTATCTGCGCTATCACATGTAAAGTGGGCAATAAAGTCGGCTACGAACCGGTAGTGCGCGTTCGTTTTAATAGCTAGATTCTTATGGTGGGGAGTTTTATGGGGCATCATGGTGGCGTTGAAGGGTGGTTGCGAGCGCAATCTTCATGTTTTGCTTAATTTGCTCAAGTTCAGGAATCAAGCTCGATAGCGCCTTGGCACATCTCCCTTGTTTCTATTATCTGAGGTTGAGAGGAACTGGTCTAAAATTCAGTTGCAGGATTTCGCCCGGTACACACACGGCAAATTAAATAAAAGCTTGTTAAAAGTAATATTCTCTTACGAAAACTACACACAGGTACCTCGTCATAATTGCACACACGCGTAACTATAATCTTATCAAAAATTAACCCCCAAACAGTCCCGTCTTAAGCCTCTGCGGTGGGGTGAAGCCTCTCCGCTCCGGGTTATGTTGAACTTGTGTCCTGCGGTCACGGCCCAGGTGGGCCTCTGCGGTCACTCGCCCTTTGTGTGGCCCACGTTAGCTGGCCCTTATGTTTGTATCACTTTGCTGTCAAACTTTAGGGATTATGAGGGGATCTAGTGTGGCGTGCTTTGAAATCCCTTTTTATGTGTATCTATGTATGGTCTAGTTATTATGGCTACTTTGTAGCTGTGAATTTAAATGATTCTGCTTCATGGCAAGCGTACTTCATCGTAGACCGCATCATCGCTTAACGTCAGGCAAGATGGCGGTCAAACGCAAGCCTAACAATATTGAATAAAACATATTTATAATACAAACAAACAGAATATCACGCCTATATTCAAGTATGTAGGCAGAGGTTTCAATATTGTATTGAGTTTCAATATTGCAATCTGTATGTTTCATTTTTGCCGACAAATATCGGTCACCAATTGTCGGACGTGGGTGGACAGCTCAAACTCCGTACCTACTAATAATGTAAATGCAAAAATTTGTTTGTTAGTTTGTTGGTTTGTCCTTCTTTCAGGCAGCAACAGAGAAACGGATCGGCATGATTTTATGCATATATATAGTTTATAGGCCGGAGAGTTATCTCGGTAGTAGGTACGTTCCTGAGGAATAGTTGCCGACCTCCACGCAAGCAAAGTATAAAAATACCTATAAAAACTTCCGTAGGCGAGATGTAATCAAAGTTTATGAGGAGTGAAGAATTTGTCTTGAAATTAAATAAACTTGAAACAGGTTGCAGTTTCTTGAATACAGTTTAAATCTCAAGTTGTGTGTAGAGTTGTCGCATGAAAAATACTATCGATACTTTTTTGATATCGATAAATAATGCGATAGGTAAATAATATTGATTAAATTACCATGGAGTGATATCAAAGCTTAAGACAAACAAAAAGCTCGTATTATTTTTTGGGCTTCGTGATTTTTTTTTAGATATCGAGTAAGCAAGATAAATATTTATCGAAAGTACTAAACATTTTGTATAATATAACGACGTTTTGGATACTTTTAAACTTTTTAAAGCACCTGACAGAGGATTTGGTCTCACAAAAATTCACCCTCTTATTTATTAAAATCTTTAACACACGTTGCCACACTACGAGGCTTTAGCCGTCTCTTCTTTCACATTTAATAAATAAACATCTATCGATATCACCGTCCCACCCCTACCGTTATCCGAAATCTCTTCGGTATCAACCGGGCGCCGCGGCCAAATTTCAACAATTGTACTCCTCCTTTGTACCAGAGCCAACTTTTTGAGTTATGGTCCTGGCTCGCTGCTTACCCCTCTGTTCTTTATACGGCTTCATTTTATTAGGGATTAGCTCTATAGCGATCTTGTGGTTGCGGGAGAGGATTAGTTTAGCTAAGTTGTTGTGGCTGGATGTCAGAATTTGTAATTTGTTCTTGATTAATTTTGATTTTGAGAGATGTCTTTCTAATTTAGGGAGTGTATGTGAGAAGATCATTATTTTAGTCTACTTTTTGATAGTTAGATGGGCTAAATACTAGGCTTATAGAGTGTTGCTAATCGTCTAAAGATATGGAATTGCTTCTACCTTCTTTACATTGCATACTTGCGTTAGACCGCCATCTCGCCTGATGAAAGCGGTGATGCGATCTACGATGTAGTAGGCTTGCCTAGAAGAAACCAATTCACGACTTGAAGACATTGGGGAACACCCACTCCGGCAGCGCAATCCACTGTTTGACGTTTCTTACAATGAAAGTGGAATTAAAGCGCTTCATTCAGATTTTCGGTACCTATATGAACCATGAAACGTTGAAAAATATCCACATTTTGACCTTACCATAACGACAAAGACAGTTTCATAGTGCATTATTCCAGGGTTGCCCAGACCCACGAACCCATGACCTGTTCTCACCCAAATGCTCACTAACAATACTCTCTCAAATGTCCTCAGAAACCGTCTGGAGAGCAACGCGGAGCACTGGTCAGCGTTGCTGTTGTCACTGCGGGAGCTCACCGAGTGGGTCATCAGGAAAGAGACCGAGCTCAACGCGCTCGCGCCGCCCAGGGGCGACCTGCCTGCACTGCTTAAACAACAGGTATGAAGATATATTATGTATTAATGATAACGTCAAAGGGCGATGGGGAAGCCTTTGGGAAAAGAAATTCCTGATAATGCTTTGGCTTACCTTTTTTAGGTTAATTTAAGGCTGCCTAGACCGAAGTAGCGTCACTGTGTTGCAGTTTAAGAGCTCTTTCAATTTAGACGTTTGTTGCCGGACCGCTGCCGCACCACCGTCGGACGGTACTCTTGACGTGTCAACTGTATGGAGGAAACAACCATCCGTGTGCAGTTGCCCGCACTGTTGCCGCACGGCAGCAGTCCGGCAACAAACGTCTAATGAAAGAGCCCTAAGAGGTTATGTTGCACCTATGGGTGCCGACGGAATTATAGGGACTTTCTTATTTGGACGTTGAGTGCAAATCTACCACTTTACATTATTCTCATAATTTTTGAGCAAATTATATGAATATTAAAATAGGAAAAACAGACGGAATATTGTCTAGATTAAACAAAAGCAGTTTCATGCTGGTTCCATTGAAAAATATCAAAAAATCTTTGGCAGCAAAAAATTTGACGCCATAAAAAGAAAATGGGCCTTCGATGTGCGCGCATTTTGATAATTTAACGTGAGAGAAAAAAAGATAACTGCATAGGTAAACTGATTCGGAGGTATACAAAAAATATATCAGAATGCTAGTTTTAAGGTTAAACCTACAGATATAGGCAGTTCTGGATCACAACGTGCTAAACGACGCCATTTGGTCACAGTTCCACCACAAAATGGCGGACCAAGCAATTTGGTCAGGAGTAATTGTTTGGACCCGGCAAGTTGTTTCAAATTGCTTTAAGAGCCACCAGCAATAAACTCTAGTAGTGGATAGTAAATCGTTGAGTGTGTTTGTTTTTATTACCATTCAAGTATACCTAGGTAGGTTAAAGTCAGGCTTTAACAAGCAGAAGTCAGGTTGCACTTGATGATGCATAGAAGAAACCTGATAATCCTACTAATATTATAAATGTGAAAGTTTGTGAGGATGTATGGATGGATGTATGTATGCATGGATGTATGGATGTTTGTTACTCTTTCACGCGAAAACTACTGAACGGACTTTGATGAAACTTTACAGTAATATAGCTTATACATCAGAATAACATATAGGCTACTTTTTATCCTAAAAACGCGGGCAAAGCCGCGGGCGGAAGCTAGTATAATATAAGTAGATAACATTTATGAAAACTCGATATTTTCTTAATTAGGCTTCGTTTCAAAAATTGGATATAGATTATCACAATTCGCCCGGAAGACTACTTATGTTCCCTAGCGCCCTGAAAACTTCCTCTCGTTCCCTGGACTTCATCATAACCTTGATGAGCTTCATAATATAAAAATCAGTGACCTATTGAGAAAGGCTTAGCAATAGTTTGTTAACTAGTTTTATTACCAGACAATTACTTTGTATAGTAGCACTGAATGCGCTAATGCGCAAACCTATAGTTATGTTAGTAAAACGTTAACAGTAATACAAATCCTATTACTAATAGATCCGTTCTAGCACTTCTAAACAATGTCGCCATAAATCGGCGCAAGAGTCAACAATTTATGCACAACCATAAACAATTTGACCGCACTAATCCGCGGATCGCGGCTATATCAACCGCGTCGTGACGCCATTTTGAGTGTAAAGACACGTCGATAGATACCTACAGAAGATCCACTATACGTCAAGGAACTGAAAACCATTATAGGATTAGGTATTTCGAAACGCACCAATGGCCAAGCAGAACAGAAAAAACCGGACAAGTGCGAGTACCTACGACTCGCGCCCTGCGGGTTCCGAAATATGCAATAGCGCCATCTATGCCACTACCGCTATTACATCATAGTAGATATATCATATCTTGATCATAGATGGCGCTGTTGCATACTTCTAGTGGTGAAATCTATGAGCAGATGGCTCCACTCATGGTCGTGACAGACGGACAACAATGGTTCCGTCACTCATACCCCGTTTTGTCGCTGACTTGTTTATTAGATACCGGACTGTTACAGCTTTGTGCAACATACATCTATGTTGCACAAAGCTGTAACAGTCCGGTAGAGCGTCATCACGCTCTATAAGTATCGATTTTCTTAAGAATTCTCCTTTTGTCATTTATTCGAAGTGAAGCTTCTGTATGTTATTTTGTCATGGCCGAAGGACACCAAAATGGCGGGCTTAGTGCCGGGAATGTGTGGAATGTTAACAAGCGTTTAAGGGTACGGATAATCGGCTCTAATCGAATTTCGTGGCTAATGTTCGGGAAATATGGGCCGTAGGTAGTTATTTTATTGAACTAACATTGTTACCGAAATTCTTAGCCCAGTTTGTTATAAGCTAGCAGTAACGAAGGGTGAGAGGAAGTTGATACAACAAAGTAGTAACAAAATAATTAAGTATAAATAATTAGTCATATTTAAACTAAATGCTTGTAAATGAGACGAGGCTATATGTAGTTATAGAATATAATATTAAATTTATACAGATTTTACATACAACAAGTCAAATCTAACAACGAGTTAATCTAACAAAGGTTGGTTTAAGACTGAACAGTATAATCTTATTATATTAACTAGTCGCAGCACTCAGAACGCTGCTCTTATGGTGAATTATGACCCGATGATGTTTTTACGTCTGGGCTCGGGGTTCAGCAGGGCAAGCACTTCGTCTCGTCGCAGACCACCATGCCGCTACGGTGACGTCACCCTTTGTAAGGCGATAGACGCAGCGATCGCCAACACGGCCGTCCTGCCAGGTGCCTGTCCCACCAGGTGCCTCACGAGTTCAGATAAAGTGCTGAAACACAAATTATTACTTTAGAGTCCTGCATGCATTGATTCTGAATGGCATGTTCTGATTTCTATCTAAATCTGTCATCTTTCATTGCACAACACTTCATTAGTGTATTCGAGGGTGGGCTTCAACAATTATGTGCACTTAAAGTGGCATAGTATTAACAACCCGGTTAGACGACTTGCACTTAAAGGGCATTTAACCACACTTAAGCGTACCAAGTTCATCTTAAACCAACTCGCACTTAAAGGGCCTTTCGCCACACTTAAGCGTACCAAGTTTGGCTTATTTCACATGCACTCAAAGGACCTTTAGTCACACTTGAGCGTTCCAAGTTCATTCCCCATTTGAACCCACCACTCGAACTATTTACAATGAAAGCATTTTATCTTGACTCGTACATGTACCTAAAATAAATTTCAACGTCAACGTATTTTTACCTTCCTCGCCAACACGGTTTATTCTTAAAATATATTTAATATATAATTTTTTAATACGTGTCGCATTCTAGGAAACCAATACTGATGGCTTATTCGATTTACTGTTTTATCAACAGAAAAGTGCCCCAGTTTGTTTGGTTACATTTAATTGTTTGCCAAAAAATGCATTTCTTCAGAACCCACCCACTAGCAACCTCGCGGGTCGTGTTTCTGTAAACTCTATCACCTAAGACGACATATTTGTCAAAAACATCTTTATTTTCTTCGGCCTTTCCTGTTTCTATCATTGCCCAAATATGTTTTAACTCAGAATCTTGTAATTGTAGCGAAAGCAACCAATCCGCTTCTGTTACCTATTGACATAATAATTTCAGTTTCTGATTTTTCTCCGCATTGCATTAGATTTCGACCCAAGGCGTCTACCTACATGTTGCATTCACGTACCTTCTCAGTGAACTATATCAAATGAAAATTCTTGTGTGGACAAAACCCAGTGTGCGGTCCGGGGAATAATCTCTCTCTCTTTATTTAACGCACGGCATTACAATCGGTCACTATTTAAAAAGGTGACCCAACTAAGTATAATCGGAACTTCTGAAGTCTACTAACAATCGCCAATAACTCCAGTTTAAATGAGTGATACTTTTTCTCATCTTCTGTAGTTTGTCTACTTTAATAATGGACTGTTTTTTTTTTTACCTTCGTCCGTAACTTGCATGAGTAACCTGCTACCCCGTCCCTATTTGCATCCGTATAATTATAATACATTATAATATACGTTATCTTTATTCGGGTCAAAAATGAGTAGAACGTTTTCAGACCTTAATTTATATTTTAACAATTGGAATGCGTTTTCATGAACCGTACCCCATTCCCACACAGAATCCTTCTTTAACAGTTTCGTGAGTGGAGCAGACGGTCACCATTTAGGACCTCTATAACCTTAAACGGACTTTTAAACTTTTGATCTAAATCTTGTTAAACCTTGCTCTATTGATTCTGATAGGTACTATCACAACGTCGCCAACGTAAACAATGACGTAGTCACGTACGAGCTTGTCTAAAGCACACAATGGGTCTCTGAAATACTGCAGTGAGCGCGTTTCATTAACCAACTCCATATTACACGGGACCCACTTAAAATCGCTAGCACAATCAAGTTTTATGAAATATTAAGCTCTCTGTTAGCTAAGAGTTCTTTATTCTTAACACACCTCAACAAAAACACCATTCAATAGTAACTATTAGTTAGAGTCAATAGTTCAACAATTTTGAACACTCAACCATTTCAACAATTAATTTTAACTTTCTAAAGCTTTCAAAGATGCATTGACGAACAATCTGAACTGGATTCCTTATATTTCTCAACACTTCATTTGTCAAATAAACATAACGCAGTAACAGCTCTCTTATCGCAATAACTCTGCATTCTTAACTGTGAGGTATGCTTCCAAATGCGGAACCGCCCTTATTACACGGTTTCCACGAAAACACACTCATCCATGGGACAACACTTGGGCGCGCATCCACACAGGACCACCCCGATTCACAACTCCACCAGAGCTACCGCGTACCACGTACCTACTCGCGGACTACACTTTATCTCAATATCTAAACTTTGCTCTTATAATCGTCAATGTCTCTTTGATCACTGGACATCTCTCAAATTCTTTTGTCATGGGTATTTGTAAGAGTATTTTAAGTTAATTATAGGGTCCCAAAACTTAATCCGGAATCTCATTACTTTGATTTATCCGCAATATTTCGTATCCAACTTTGTATGATTTCTTTACTAATACACAATCACCTACAGAGAAAATGATCAAGTATTGCTTTTTTTTGTCAAATCCTTATTTATCAGTAAGCATTTTTCTTGGTAATCAACGCACAATACTGTTCCAATTATATCAGCTCAACAGGACTAACTTTTACAGTACTATTAACTGTGCAATTTATAGTCAACTGAACTTCTCCAAGTATTTTGGCAGAATTTAACATCACAGGTTTCTACAACAGTAACATCAATTTAAGACAATCATTATGCATAGATAAATTTACTTGGGCCATATTTTATTATAATAATAATAATTTTAAACATTATTAAAATCAATAGTGTTGCAATTGTTCGATTGCATTGGTGACAACGACAGTTTCAAATTCAAACGAATAGTATAGTGGCTCTACCACCAAAGTTCGTTTATTGGATTAAGCTATGACTGACAAAACGCTGCCGCGCCTTTTGTCTTCTACCATTAGAAACAGTGAAACGTCCTAAACGTCGACCCTTGCAGTCTGTATGCAACTTAATGGGGAATATTGTAAATCGGCGTGTCACCCCGCGCCTAAGGTGATTCTCTGACTTTTAAGTCTCAACACAGCCATAATGCTATGTTGTAATAGTTCATAGTCCTTTGTAAAGGATGTGCTACTGTCATCACTGTCATCAGGCAAGACATGGAACAAAATCTCTATAGTAATCCCACAACCAATAAAATTTGTTGGCCTTTATGCAATAATGCATTTAGCATCTGAATCAAGTAAAATGGATTGAACACACCTGGTAATTAGGGTTGTAACGTGCATAGGTTCATGCTACTTCGCCTGTCCTGCACCGACCCGCGCTGCGTAGGCGCCACTGCTGCTGCCCATGCCGGCTCGGCACCGTGACGCGATAACATTCGCATCTGTCTTATAAATCCTGTTTTCGTGTTGCAATTTTTGTTTACCCATAACTGTATGTGGGTATCCCATCCCACTTCTGATTTAAACTAAATGCTTGTAAATGAGACGAGGCTATATGTAGTTATAGAATATAATATTAAATTTATACAGATTTTACATACAACAAGTCAAATCTAACAACGAGTTAATCTAACAAAGGTTGGTTTAAGACTGAACAGTATAATCTTATTATATTAACTAGTCGCAGCACTCAGAACGCTGCTCTTATGGTGAATTATGACCCGATGATGTTTTTACGTCTGATCGCCAACACATACCTATCCGCCTATTTTCTAAGTATGTAAATACAGTGAAAACGATAGGTAGGTTTAGGACGGAATTATTTATAATTTTGTTAACATTTTATTATACCTGACATGTTTACTATTCTATAATCAAAATGTACCGGCTTCAATCAAACACTTTGTTAGATCAAATATGACTTTAATTATTCTTCATAGGTCTGATCGTAGCTACACACATTTCTTTAGATTTAATTTAATTATTTTTTAAACGTACCACACAAAGTTTATTTTCTCTATCCTGCGTACGATTACTGTACCAAATCTCCCATTTGACAGTAAATTCAAACTACCACTGCTATAACCTTACATCTCCATTGCAGGATGACCACCGCGCGTTCAGGAGACAGTTGGAAGACAAACGACCAGTCGTCGAGAGCAATCTCCTGAGTGGCAGACAGTACATCGCCAACGAACCGCCGCTGTCAGACACGAGCGACACCGAGGGTAAGTGGCGACTGGCGACATCTGTTGGTCGGAATTGAAAGATGTAATGCCTAATTATATTCAGAGATGGCGCTATTTAACATTTTTTTTAAGAATACGTTAGTGTTGAAAAAAAAATGTTTCTTCTGTACCTAATTGGATTAATAAATGCCACCTCCACCAGAAAATATAAAGTAGTAGGTAGGTACCTAATGGTTTAGAATTTAGATAATAATAAATTAATATACTTAATGGCTAATAAGCATTCTTGTGTATTTAATACTATGCTTGATTAATTATTTGATGATACCATTAAATACATTGTAGGTTTTGGAAAATACAATTGGCTAAATTCCTATTCCTAAAAGTACCTACATATCTACTCCAGGAACCCATTTGTTTCGTCACTGGCGTTAGATTGGAAGGCATACGGCGTGCCTAAAATGCCGCAAACCCCGTTCCTCTTACTATCAGAATGGAAATGAAAAACATGGAAAAAGATTCCATTCCGTGCTGCGCTGGGTACAGAATACAAATACCATCAGTCGTATCGCCAAAACATCAATATTCACACATTTAAAACACGACAGGCAGAAGGACCAATTCGTACAACTGCTAGAACTAGGTTAGGCACATGTTTTTTTTGTGCTTTTTTTTAAATAATGGACGTTTAAAGTTGGTTTTATATTAATCACAAAAAAAAATATTTTTGCTCGGCTCCTAAGGGTCATAGCGTGATGTTTAATAGCCTATACTATTTCTCATGAATGTAGCTATCATAAACGAAAAGGATTTTTCGAATTCGACTGGTGTCCAGAGATTAGTGCGTTTAAACAAACAATAAAAAAAAACTCTTCAGGTGCAAGTATTATATTTGTATAGATAGATAATTAGGTACATTGTGTAAACATTTACCCACTTATGGACGATGATGGTTAAATTAAACAGCTCATATATCAATAATTGACATCTATATTATGACAAGGATATTTGCATATTTAATCAGTGGTTAAAGTTAAGAGGCGTCTTTATAAGTAGTGTCCGACCGAAACTAGTTTTACGGCCGTTTTCAGCCGTAAGTTTCAGTTTCGATTGGACACTATTTATAAGTAAGGGTATTAAATCATAAATATCTACAGATAGCTACCTACTATAATTGTGTTTATCTCTCCCTTATTGTTAGTACCGCACCTTCCGTCTACACACTTCCTAGGTACCTAAAGTCTGTCTGCACGTCAAAGTGCATCGTTCCGGATCGTTGGCTATTCACACCTTGATTGTTGCCTGACTTGCCAGATATTTGCATATTTGTTGCTAACACCGTATTGTTATTGAGACGTTCAACTAAGCTTGCCTATTCTGTAAATCTGTACCGATACGCGGCGTGATATCACCAATTTGTTTGCGAACGTTCGAAGGAGAATATCACGGTGAGATTCTACCTCAATTTCTACCTCAATTCTCATTTGTGATCTATAAATGGTGATATCGCATTGATATCATAACTGCAAAGTTAAAGGTATTGAGTTGGAGTCTGTAATAGTGTCCGATAGATGTCGCCAAACGCTCATATGAAGCGTTGCAAAAGGATCTCAAAGGGCACTGGCAGACGCCCATAGAACGCTGGGCCTCAGATTGTGTAAGGCGGTACAGATATGAAATTAGTTTGGTGTGATCGAGTATTTCAAGAGTATTTAAATTCATTTTTTATTTGTTTTTGTACGTAATTGGGTTAAAGAGAAATATTCTTATTTCTGACAGTGAGGTTAAGTATGGTGTGAATGATCCAGTGAAGTACAGCCCGACTAATGAGTTCTCAATTCAAAGGTTTTAGTTGCTGTCACCATGATATTAGGTGGAAGCACGCGCCAGCCAGCATGCACCCGTTTTTGTTTTAGTGGTTTTTTCAAAATGTCAATGGCGTAATCATTTTATTTCTTATTTATTTCGATTTTTTATTCCAATTCTTAATCTCTAAGATAAATTAGGCAAAGAACAATTAAAATATATTTTTATTTTTGGTTAAGCTTTTATTACTGTACCATATCAAGCCTAAAACTGCCGACGTCCTTTCGGGTTGACCAAGCAGGTCGCGGTAGCTTAGTTGGTGAAACATTGGCACGGTTCGCCAGAGATCACAGGTTCAACATTTGATTATTGAGAATTCTCTTAAAATATTTAATAACTTGAGAGAAGCATAACATGGCTTTGACATGTTTCAAATTCACAAAATTATACATTTTGTGACTTATTTAGGTCTTTTCCAAGTTTTCCATTCTTCTGAATTCAGTGTTCCATTATTCTAGCCACGACTTCGCCTGCGTGAAAATGGATGAAAAGTGCTTTTCAGGTCACAGGGTATCATTTTGTCCATTAAAATTCCTTGAGCTGTTTTCGCATAAAGGAGTAACTAAAACACACACATACACACAAACTTTCGCATTTGTAACTAAAGACATTTTAGCTTACGATCACAATAGGTAAACCTGGACTACACACATCCTGAAATCATGAAATCACACACATTCTAAAAGTCAGTTCACAGAATTGTTTGTAAGTAAATAAAACCTAACCAATTATAAAGAAACAACAGTACAACGAGACGCAAATCCCAACCCTAAAGCGCTATATCACAAAAGCGCAGCAACAAAGCAGTGAACGAGTGAATGAATGAACGAGTGAACGCAATTAGAAGCGTACCGGCCGCGCTAATTGCAAATTCCGTACGGACCGGCTCAATCAATATAGTTTGCATTCACAAGGTGATAGCAATCGGCTAGCGGCAATCAATTGGCAGCTGCAGTGATTGATTGCGCCCGGCGATTATGTTTTTAAGCGGTCGGCGTTTGAGGGTTAAGTGCGTTCTGATGACTATTGCAGGATTTGTGGCTGGTTGATGATTCTTGTTTGTGGGCCAAATGTTACATTTCAATAGAGGCCTGAAATTCTGAATCTCTGGTAATCTGGAATTTGATACAATATTAATGATACCTACTACTAGGTATAGAGTATTGTATGAATATAACAATACTCTATATTAATGATTTAAATAAATATAATGACAAATGAAATGATCAGCTGCCATCATAACTATAATTTATTCTAAAATGTTTAAAACAATAACTAAGTATATATATATAGACTAGCATTTTGCTCTCAACTTCATCTGCGTGACCATGCGTCACCCAAATGACACGAGTTGTGCATTTTTTCGGGATAAAAGTAATCTATAGAACTCAAGGATAATGTAGCTTGAAAGAATTTTCACTATCGGATCAGTAGCAGGACCGTAGCGACGTAAAACGACACCCCTTTCCCTTTTTAAATTATTTTAAAAACAAAAACCGGGCTGATACTGATTCAGTAGTTCCTAAGTTTTTTTTTTATTATTATTATTATTTTTTTATATTTACAAGTTGCCCCACACTAGGATTTCTCCTGTCTCGTGGGTGCGTTTACAAACACAAACAGCCAGACCAGTGTTCAATGCGGGAATCGAACCCGCGACACGTCGCGCAGCAGCCAATCTCTCAGCCACTGCGACAACCGTGCGGTCAAATGCGATTATCCTCCACTTACACAAAAACTCACAAAAATCGCACGCTCTCTTTGTGTAGGTCCCGTACTCCCGTCGTATAGTGTCGCTCAGCGTTCATTTTACGATTGCAGGGTCAAAAATATCATAATGACATCTTAGTTTTTTTTTATTATTTTTTTTATTAAATTATAGGCTCGCGTTTGACCGTTTTACCATCTTAGTAACCGTATTACCGAACAAGGTATGTCACTCAATATCGTAATCCCAGTGCCAGTTTACAGGGAGACAGCATGATAATTGGCAAGTCGGCAACTACTGAGCTTACGTCCATGCGATAGCTGGCAGCTGCCAGTCTTATAACATGAACGGATTAGACGTCTGAACGCCTGACAGCCTCCGTCTCGGCCTCAGATCATAGAAACAAGGGAGATGTGCCAAAGCGCTATTGAGCTTGATGCCTTAATTTGCCCACATTGGGCGTAGTACAAAAGTACACGCTGGCGACGAACCGAACACGATCGATGATATAAATACAGTATTTTAGTTTTGTGCTAGTGTTGAGTGACGATTAACAGTGTTAGATTGATGGTGTGTGTAATTTTTAATGTGTGGGCGATCTCTATATTCACGAGGGGCGCTTGTAATTGTGTTGAAAAATGTACTAAAAGTGGCGACAGTTGTTCCCGTATCTACTAATTTGCTATGATGGCATATCTCCTTCTTTCTATGATCTGAGGTCTCGGCTGATGTCGCTAGCTTGCCTCCAACTGACGGGTACTTGCCAAATCATGTCTCTATTTGACGTGATTAATTATTATAAAGATAGTGCTTTTGTTTTTGGATGTAATGGTAAAACCGTATAACAAAGTGGGATGATTTTGCAAAAAAACAGAAATAGATTTTATCGCAGACAGACATTAGACAACATTTAGTATTTAGATACAAGTTCTAGAACAAAAACGTGAAGATAAGAATGAAATCTTCTAGTTTCAAAACCAATTTTCCAATGAAAACTATTCCATAAATTCAAAGTAAGAAATCAAAGTTATATCGATAAAGTGTAGGGGCGTACGTAACCGTCCGTTAGGGCCATTGGTTGAGTCGTAAATTTGAAAATGGAACCGACTCTGCGGACCAATGCCGGGGACGATTTGAGATACGTCGGCGACCCTTCGGCTAGTGGCGTCATTTTTATCGGAGAATTAGTGACGGGTGGATGTTTTATTTGTTGTTAGGTATTTTATTAGCATTCAGTTAGAATGTGTGTTAGTATCTGTGATTTTTTGATATTTATGGAACTACTAGTCGGATTCGAAAAATTCATTTTGCATATGATAGCCAGATTCATGAGGAATGGTATAGGCTATTTCACAATTTAACATCCCGCTACTACCCTTAGGAGCCGAGCAACGTAAGTGAAACCGCGGGGAATTGGTCGTTCTTTTATAAAATCCCAGAGACGAAATTAACCGCCCTGTGGAATACAAAAGAAGACTCAACCAAATTCCTTAAACGCTTTTTTTCTAGACAGCACTTGGTCAAACTTAAACACTAAAATATCTACTACTTCAATCATTCTACAAACAGAATTATTTAAATAAATTCTATAACTCTTCCCAGCAGACAAAATTCAATATTAAAAACTTTCAGAATTGCACTCAGGATTACGTTCACCAAAATTCTCTGCCAAAAATTGCACGCAAAAGCCTCTTCGTCCAAAATTCACGAAACTAGTGACAGGAAAAAACTCTACTAAACTCGTAAGTCGATTGGCGCGGTTGCCAGTGTTGCCACTCTACTGGAAATATCGAGTAGAATTCCGAAAGGCTTGTTTAGATGACACCTATTTTTCTTTCTTGGTTATCCGCTGTTTTAGATTTATTAGGGTTTTTTATTCACAGACAGATTTATTTTCATGTTATTGTTTCTAGCTTTAAAGGCAGTAATTTACTTATTTTTTATGCTAGTTAGATACCTATTTAAGAAAATTGTAAAAAAGTTTAGGATCGCAACTGATAACCCTAGCTTTTATTTAGTCCATATAGGTGAACCTTCGTAATTAACACACTAGATGTGTTATTTGTGTAAACAGATTCGAGTACCTACCTATAGAGAAAGTTGTCCCGTTTTTGAACGGTTTCTATGTTAGTTATTCCTTTGAGATTTAAAATCACTATTAGACAGAACTATGCGAAAACTATATTCAACAAGCGTCGCTAACTAAATTACTGAACCGCAACAGAAAAAAATGTTACAAGATGAAAAAAAAATTGAAATATTTTCGGTCGACAGCGCCGCGGCCGACGAGTGCCTCGTTTGAATCCGTGGGCTAGTGACAAAGCGAGTGGACTTGAAAATCTACTGGCTTTATAAAAAGTACTTATAATAGTTTTTGTGGCGTATATTCTTTTTGGAATGTAGGTAAATGAAGGCAATGTATGTTCAAAATAGGTTATAGGCCATTTGTAACTGCACTGCACAGTTACACGTTATTAAATTTTAATTGATTATCTCCTTTTAATTTGAGGAGTAATTGAACTTTAGATACCTAATGTATTATTAAGTATGTTAGGCTGTCCAATCCGCCAACGATGCTTGCACTCCTAGTTGAAGCTTTCTATGGCAAGTCCATTGTTTAAGAGGGTATTTATGCTCATTTTTCATGAAGTTAAGTAAGTTAATGTCGTTATTAAAGCAATACAGTACATTAAAAATCTGTTTGGGTTATTAAGCCACCTTTTCAGGACAATTCTCGCAAAAGTCTACCAGAAGAGAGGATAGATACTCTCTAAAAAAATGCGTCGGGCTTGTCCTCATGGCACGCCAGTACGCCACTGATACGCAACATAGCAGACTTATATCCTAAATACCCTAAGAGCTCATAACCTCCAAAACACTGTCATCAAAGTCAAACAATTCCTTTACCGCCAAATTTCAGACAACTCTGAAAACTATGCCAGTGCAATTTCCAAAGTGAACGCAGAACAACGCCAGCGTGGAAGTAACGTTGTAATTATTAAATTCCCTCCCCCCCTCCCCCCTCTCGCCAGGGCTCGGGGCTCGGGGCTCGGCTCACGCTCCAAATATTGAGAGCTCAGCGCTCGAGGATGGCCCAAGTTGCTACTTAACACTGAAAGGCTGTGACATGTTTATTTTTCGTTTGTAAATGTTTTTTTTTATGGCAATTATGGAATAGATTTTTTTGTGGTTTGTGCCTGCAGAGTATTTTGAAATATTATGTGTCACATTATTTCTCGTGAGGTCCCAAGTAGCTATCGAATGAGTTAATGCGTGAAATATTGAGAATTTTGTTTGTAGGTAGGTACTATTATAACAAAAAAAACACTTTACAGTAAACAATCATCCAATCACGTTTTATTTAATTACGTAATTAGGTACGGTACCTATGGTCGATTTCAATAGAACTTGTAAACTTTGTAAACAAACTTTCTATACAAATTCATCTAATTTTGACAGTTGGCCATACTGACATTGTTTACAAAGTTAACAAATTGAATTGAAATGGACCCTAATATGACGATGCAATTAATAGCAGTAGATTGAATAAAATTGCTATACTTATTTAATATTTATTGTTTTTTTAATCAAATTGATTATTGAAGTATGTACACTTAAGTATAATATAGGTAATCAGTTGGTTTTTGAAATCTCGAATTTTTTTTATAACATAAGTATTTTATAATGTATGTTTGAGATTTACGCGACTCGCACACTGCACCGCATCACGCAGCGTAGCGCGGGAGATCGTGTTCTTACGTTGTTTGCAAGTATCTGTGTTTGTATAGAAAACACGCGTAGTGCAACACACAGAAAACGCAATCACGCGCGGGCTCCGTGGTCCGTCGCCACGCATCCCGCAGCGTAACGCGGAGCACTCTGTTCAGGCGGGGTCCCAGGGGGGGGGTCATCATGGGGGTCATGACCCCCCTCAAAATCGTACAAAATTGCGCCAAACGCGGTAATTCACGGTATATCACATTTATCGGTATGACCCCCCTAAAGTCTTTAGTTGCGGTATGCCCCCCCCCCCAAAATCGTCGGCTGTGACCGCGCCTGACTGTGTTTCGCCTTATTGTGGTCGAGTAATCACTGGGCCCTATCAGAATATCAGCGCGGCTGCGGCATTTTTTTTTATGTTGCAGCACAATGCTGTGATAGGTGCCTTTGGCCTCGCAACAGGTCTTATTTTTAGGGTTCCGTACCAAAATGGTAAAAAAGGAACCCTTATGGTGCGACTTCGTCTGTCTGTCTGTCTGTCTGTCTGTCACACCTGCTTATTTCAGCAACTACTTATGCTATCGACTTGAAATTTGGAACAGTTATAAAGAATGCTTGTTCAACTTTATTGCAAATGAAAAAAGTCTAAAAATATTTCTATTTTCATTGCAAAAGGGGCCGAAGTGGGGGTCCGAAATTTTAAAGTGGGGTTACTAGGTCAAGTGCCATCATATGAAAGGGCTTGATCTGCACATTTCAAAATATATTTTTATTTAATTTTATGTCTCACAGTTTTCAAGATATAATGAAAAATGTCCAAAAAAATACCATTCCGCCCCCCTTATCTCCGAAGTTTGCGGGACGAAAAATCTGAAATAATTAGAGTTGATAGGAATTGACTCAAATATGGCACCAAAAATAAAACGATGTTCCTAACTAGTACAGTTTTTTTTAAATCATCAAAATTCCTTCACAAACAAACTTAGTTATGCGGTCCGGACTTTTTCACTTTATACGTCCAAAAATGATACGGAACCCTCGGTGCGCGAGTACGACTCGCACTTGGCCGGTTTTTTTTTCTTTCTTTCTATGTCTGTAATACTTGTGCGAGTATAATAAATATTTTTTCTTTCATTTTTATCTAACGAATCGTCCTATTCCAGCGAGCCGCGAGAACGAGGGTGACTCCCGCGGCTACCGGTCGGCAGAGGAGCAGGCGCGCGAGCTGGCGAGGTCCATCAGGAGAGAGGTGGCCAAGCTGGCCGACAAGTGGAACTCCTTGGTGGACCGCAGCGACGCCTGGGGACGGTGCTTGGACGACGCTGTTCAGGTAGGATTTTATTACAATCATTTCAGAAGTTTACAGTGGTCTCAGTCACTTTGTGCAGCTGCGTTGGATCCTAATGATTTAAGTATTATATTTTTGACAGCAAGCGAATCTTTTGTCCCCTAAATACTTATAAATACTGCCATTGCTATAAAACAAAATCGTGCTTTACCATGAATTGAATTTACTTTATTTATTAAAAAGTGCATTTGATAAAGCTTAGCTTAAGACTGAATAGTACGCCATCTATATTTTTAAGCGCGCAACTCTCCACCAATCGAAAGCTCTCCAAACTTTATAAAACTAATCACAGATGGCGCTACTATACGCTCATTCAAACATCTTGAAGCTATAATGATCTCATTCAAAGCTGCTAAGCCGGATGTCCTGTGGAGATAAAAGGCACAATACTATGATTTCACTATGGATTTAATAGAAACTATAATATGAATGCCATATCACGTGTTAGTTTTACTTTTAGGTCAAAGAACTTAGATTGAGCAGAAGAGTCATAGAAGCTTATGTTTGAAAATCTAACAAAAACGACAGCATACCTACTTCATCGTATTATTCTATTCGAATTTGACATTTATGACTTAATTTTGTGAAAAATAAGCTCTTCCTCCCCGATGGTAACCTACCGACCTAGAAAATCTTCCTACAAATTTCACAATACAGCATCAAACCACTCATCAAGGGTGGTGATTACAGCAATTCTCCCTCAAGACCATCCACTTAAGCGGTCTACATGCAGAACTATCTTTGACAGTGAATATCTTAGGCCCGTATTACAGAATGACGCTCGAGCACAGATCTTTGCTTGAGCATACATTTAAAGCCATTTGATTGGTTGACATCTATGCTCAAGCAGAGATCTGTGCTCGAGCATCGTTCTGTAATACGAGCCTTAGTGTTAATGGCATTGATCACATGTTCAGGGCATACATACACTAATTCGGCAGTCCTAAATATTTTGTCATTTAAAAAGAGATAGTTAAAGTGTCATAAAAATCAGTTACTATTCGAATCGTCACTATTAACCAAAAACTTTTAAAAACCAGTGATGTGATTGATTTATTAGCTTTCATAAACAAAGTTAGCATGTCACATGAATAGCTTGAAGCAGCTTAAAGCCATACAGCGGCTGCAATAAAGCAGGAAGCTGACACAATAGCAGTTAATGCTGGCCGGGGAGCACGGATCACGGCGCGCCCTGAATACTGGCGACTCAATCGACTAGCTAACACGTACTCAGATCAGCTGTAGATGGATGTGACAAACTATTTGACTTCCTATCCTACTTCCTACTAATATTATAAATGCGAAAGTTTGGATGGATAGATGGATGGGTGGATGGATGTTTGTTACTTAATCACGCAAGAACGGCTGAACGGATCTGGATGTTTGGGCACAGAGATAGATTATCTGAACCCTGAAATCGCGAAAAAAAAATCAGCTGTTCCATACATTTATGTTCACTTAACTCAACAAAATGTATGGAATAGCTGATTTTTTTTTTCGCGATTTCAGGGTTCGTCCCATAGTAAAAGTTGTTCATAATGATGAGTACAATGACCCCTTAAAATATTTCCACTGTCTAAACTGCCACCCTGTATATTGCAACAAATGTCAAAATGGTAGAGATTTTCACAGTTGTTGCAATATTGTTGAATTCGATATCAATATCGAACCCGCGAGAATCACCCTCTGTACCGACACGCCGCGTTATATCACTATATTTGAGGGGCTCGTGGCTAAATGACAGCCGCGCTGATCGATCGATATGCGAGGTTAAGCTGCGCTTGCCGCGGTCAGTCCTGGGATGGGTGACCGTTCTTTACACATCGAGACCCCTCCGTGCCTCGGAGAGCACGTTAAGCAGTCGGTCCCGGGTGTCATAAGAATGTCTTTGACAATCGTTACGGGTAGTCAGGAGCCCGAAAGTCTGACAACCGGTCTAACATTCGAATACCAGTATTACCCAATAATTGGGTTGTGGAGGTCAGATGGCAGTCGCTCCACGTAAAATACTGATATTCAGCCGCAACCAGTTAGACTGGAAGCCGACCACAATCTAGTTTGGGAAAAGGCTAGGCGGATGATGACGCCACGTGATATCACCGCGAGAACTGCCAATTTGTTTGCGAACGTTCGAGGGAGAATGTCACGGTGAGATTCTCCCTCGAACGTTCGGAAACATATTGGCAGTTCTCGCGGTGAAATCACACGGCGTGCCGGTACAGAATAGATAGTGTACTTATGATATCATGTTTTTAGGGTTCCGTACCAAAATGGTAAAAAAGGAACCCTTATGGTGCGACTTCGTCTGTCTGTCTGTCTGTCTGTCATACCTGCTTATTTCAGCAACTACTTATGCTATCGACTTGAAATTTGGAACAGTTAAAAGGATGCTTGTTCAACTTTATTGCAAATGAAAAAAATCCAAAAATATTTTTATTTTCATTGCAAAAGGGGCCAGAGTGGGGGTCCAAAATTTTAAAGTGAGGTTACTAGGTCAAGTGACATATCATATGAAAGGGTTTGATCTGCACATTTCAAAATATATTTTCATTTTATTTTATGTCTCACAGTTTTCGACATATGATGAAAAATGATCAAAAAAATACCATTCCCTCCCCCTTATCTCCGAAGTTTGCGGGGCAAAAAATCTGAAATAATTAGGGTTGATAGGAGTTGACCCAAATATGGCACCAAAAATAAAACGATGTTCCTAACTAGTACAGTTTTTTCAAAATCATCAAAATTCCTTCACAAACGAACTTAGTTACGCGGTCCGGATTTTTTCACTTTATACGTCCAAATATGATACGGAACCCTCGGTGCGCGAGTACGACTCGCACTTGGCCGGTTTTTTTTAAATAGCGTCATAATGGTGCTAACGCATATTATTTGATTCTGAGTTTGATTCTCGGTTCACGGTAAGTGTTATTAGGATTGAATGCCCGTAGTTCGGGATTGTGCTCCATATTACCTATTTTTGTTTTACATTTGAATTTAGCACATGCTAGGTTTTACTAATGACGATTAGTAAATGTTGGTTTTGGGGCTACGGAAACTAATATTTTGCGAGTTCCACCACGTTTTCGGTACCCACTCGCAATTTTTCGATATCCGCTTGCATTTTACACATCTCCGGCGCTGCGGAAAGTGCAGCCCCTCCGCCCTTGCGTAACAAAGCGCCAGGCACCAGGTTCGCCTACGCAGCTTCGGCTTATTGGTCGCTTTGGCGACCAGTCTCGCGGGGGCTGCTCTCCCTTCGCGCCTCCGGGTTTACAAAAATACTTTAGGGGTAGGGCAGACAAGACCACGTGGAGTCAGGGTTGACCAATTTGGTTCTGTCACAACTTATTCACTCTTTTCAACACTTACCGTATCTTTGAGATAAAAACTAAGATTTACCGAGTAGGTAAATACTAGCATAATCGGCCTATAATGTTCCCACTACTGGGACACAGGCCTCCTCTCTGTGAGAGGGAGTGGGCCGTAGTCCACCACGCGGGCCCAGTGCGGGTTGGTGGACGTCACATGTCTTCGAATTTTTGGTTCTAGGACATGCCGGTTTCCTCACGATTAATCCTTCACCGTTAAAGCAAGTGATAATTAATTTCTAATACGCACATGACTTCGAAAAGTCAGCGGTGCGTGCCTCGGGATCGAACTCGAACCATTCGCCGTGGGAGGCACATGGTTAATCCACTAGGCTATCATAATCCATTAGGCTATCAAATACTAACAAAAGTCTGAAATTAATGATTACCTACCACAGAAGATTTCGAACTTTTACCAGTAAAACTTGGTAAATCTTAGGATTTACTGGAAAACCTTAAAGTCTACCGTAGTTCAAGCTTTTACAAAACCTACATTTTTGTATCATTCTTTATTATGTAATCTTATAACTCTGTTGATACTAAAATAAGAATATAAATTAAAACACGTTTTTCTGCAAATTATTCATCAGTGACACTGCGACGGCGACGTCCAGGGTTCGACGCCGGCGATAAATCACTGAAACTATTTTAATTACGCAGACGTCCATTGGAACAAAGTTCCAGACGGGACAGGCAAATACATAGATACATACATTAGTATAGATACAACTTCAAACTAAGTATTATTTTGTATACCTACTTTTGATACAAATGTTCAAAGTCAAAGTCAAAACATTTATTTCAATTAGACCATTTACAGGCACTTTTGAATAGTCAAGCAATAGTTGTCAGTCAGTTTGTCCGTTAGTTGAAGCTAGTTGTTCAGAAATTACCTGTATGGTTTTTTTTTTCTTTTATTTTTAAAAAGCTTTAAATTAAAAACAACATTTTTGAGAGCAGTGATTACGGCCCAGTGATAGCCGCCTCAACTTACAAGTTTTTGTGCAATTTGCTCTCTGGCCTCTCAAATCCCAAAGTCAAAACCAAGAAGTTACATTAGATCTGGAGTAAGTATACTGTGTTTCAAAAAGTTACAAGAAACTTAATTCGTCGGACATAAAGTTTCTTTTGCATTACCAACAAATGCACGAAAAAAATGGGCCTACAAAATAACGCTAGTAAGTGGTGGTGTCCTTTTCAATTACATGTGTGTATTATTTATGAACGTGCGACAGGGATACTGTTACGTATAAGTTCTTTTTTCAAGACTTTTGGGGTATTTGTTAGTACCTACCCCAAAAGCGAAAGTTTGTGAGGATGGATGTTTGTTACTCTTTCACGCAAAAGCTGCTGAACGGATCTTGATGAAACTTCACAGTAATATAGCTTAATCAAAATGACACAGCTACTTTTAATCCCAAAAACGCGGGCGAAGCCTAGCGGCTTCGCCATGGAATTTATTATATACTAGCGTACATAATAAATTCCATGGTCAAAACAGATCAAGTACTTCCAGACAACAACATCAAAACGAAATACGAGAAAAACAAATAAAAAACCGGGCAAGAGCGTGTCGAACCACGCACAGTCTAGGGTTCCATAGGAAGAAGTATTTTAGTCTTCCAACTGCAAACATAAGTTTGTATTTCCTAATATTATAATGAAATACAAAGTTATTTTTGCGGTCAAAACTGAAAATAGTGAATATTTCAAAATGTTATTAACGTATCTTGTTCAAACCAATTTTAATCGAGAGTATTTATTAGATGCTACTAGCTTTATTTTTTTCAGATTTTTTGTAACGCGGTTGGAAAATTACAGGGGGGGGGACAAATTGTTAACGACTTTCGAAGGTTCTAGTTCACTAAATATGCATCTAAATAAAAAAGTCACTTAGACACCTTTATGTTATTTTCAAAGACCTATCCAACGTTACCCCACATGAAGGGGTGCGCGAAAATATTTTTTATCATTTTCCAGTTTCATGTACCCCCTCCCCCTCATTTTTTTTTTATATAATTTCGCTACAGGCCTTTATGGTGGCTTACAGAAGACATCTACCTGTGAAGTTTCATACACATTGGTTATGAACTGTAGATTTTACGGGGGTGTGACAGACGGACATGACGAAACTATAAGGGTTCCTAGTTTTACTAAAAATACTGCCTGGTAATCTAAAATTATAGATAATCCTAGATTTTAGGGTGGAGTTCAAATCACACTGACTAGAGCCACGCCAGCACTAATCCGGGTATATCGGGCTGCTTAGCATTTTGTCGATAACAATGCAACGTGGTTCGTTATCGACGTCGTTATGCGACCACTTGCGATGAGTGCTAGTGTTGTGACTACGGGGAATTGTCGATAAAACTGGGACGACGTGATTTTGAGGTGTTGAATATGTGTGATGAAATTATAAACGTGTGTTATCTTTTTGTGCGTTTGTTAGATATTTATGGAGATTTTTATGTAAGATATAGGTAGATATTACTAGATGTTGCCCGCGACTTCATCTGCGTGTATTGAAATACGCCTTGATGTATTTAAATATAATTATTATAAGGTATCATTTGATTCGTCTTCATTATGACACAGCATAAGCATAATCGGCCTATAATGTTCCCACTGCTGGGACACAGGCCTCCTCTCTGTGAGAGGGAGTGGGCCGTAGTCCACCACGCGGGCCCAGTGCGGGTTGGTAGACGTCACATGTCTTCGAATTTTTGGTTCTAGAACATGCCGGTTTCCTCACGATGTTTTCCCTCACCGTTAAAGCAAGTGATAATTAATTTCTAATACGCACATGACTTCGAAAAGTCAGCGGTGCGTGCCTCGGGATCGAACTCGAACCATTCGCTGTGGGAGGCACATGGTTAATCCACTAGGCTATCACTGCACATTACACAGGGTATAATATTATATATTAAGCAGCCAGTTTTTTGTTTTTTCAAAAATTTTGTTTATGTTATTAAACTATCTCTGCCTTGGACATGCCATTGGCATCATACATACATTTTTAAATTGTGAAAAGACAATCGCTACTGTTTCTTCAAAATCATACCAAAATTTTATGTTGACTATGTTACAAAATGTTCTATCGATATCGACTTCAATAATTAAATTAAGCCCATCCCTACATAAAAGATTCAGAGCTGGCTCTCGTTAGCAGCGATCGGTTCAATCCGTTGCAAATTGTCATATTTTTTGTCCTACTTTCCTTGTATAACGCCAGATGAGACGGCGATATTATGGCATAGAGGTAGGTACCTACCTATACCATTATAAACTGTTACAATACCATAGTAAATTATATGGCTTTTATTCGTAATACTGCTTCGAATGTCTGTTCGTTCGATTAGTTCTTCTACAGCACAATGGATTTGTTGAAGATATATCACCTCCATGTTGATACTGGCTGTGTAGAGGGCTTTCTGCTTTTGTGGTTGACATATGTTTTTATATTGGATTCCTTTGCAATTGTTCTTACTCAATAAATGATCCCAACAAAGGTTATGGGCCCACTGATAACATGTTGGCAGATGTCCTCACCAAACCTTTGCCTCGCGTAGGACACGAGTTACTAACAAGTGCATTAGGATTGTGTGTGCGAAAGTAAATAGGTTTATTTTTTGTGTATCGTATCGTACATGAGTTGAGGGGGTGTGTTGAAGATATATCACCTCCATGTTGATACTGGCTGTGTAGAGGGCTGTCTGCTTTTGTGGTTGACATATGTTTTTATATTGGATTCCTTTGCAATTGTTCTTACTCAATAAATGATTCCAACAGGTTTTTAATGCGGTTTTATACGTTATTATTTAGCTCAGATATAGCACAAAAATCTCAATGTTTTGTCGTCGCAATATCAGTAGACTATTATTATACTATTTCTTATTAATCTTTTTTTTTTTTTTTTGGATGGGAAATCATCAAATGACCCCCTCCGCTCTGGGCGGAGCGGAAGGGAGTGTCAGACTTGTACTGACTAAAACCCATCCATGTTCCTTCGTTGCCCGTTACATTCCAGGGCTGCGGTGTCTCTTTCGAACAGTCCCGCAGCCCCGGCAGGCTTCGGCCCTTGCGGGCCCCTACGCTGTTGCTGACTCTCTTTGAGGCGCGCGTGGAACACGAACGCGCCGTCGACACGGCCTGTCGTCATGAGACGGACGGACGGTGAGCATGCCCAACTCACCGTCCACAGGCCCGCGACCGTCCACAGGCCCGCGGATTTCCTTATTAATCTGGCTATAATATACAAAAAGATTTTTTTGAATCCGACTAGTAATTCCAGAGATTAACGCGTTTAAACAACAAAGTCTTCAGTTTTATTATATTAGTATAGATTGCACCCGTACGAAACAGGGGCGGATAACGTAAACTACTCAAAAAGCTATAAAAAAATATTTCTAATCTTCTGTTCTTTTCAACTCTCACGGTCGGTTGCAGAAAGAAATTAAATTTGAATGGAGGCATTAACCATACAATTTCTATCGTTAAAGTCTCCTTTAAAACTTAATGACCTTTTCTGCAACTCACAGTCAGTATGGTAATTTAACTGTGCACCATTATAAAGAATTGCAACATACCAACGATATTGAATTCAGAAGGCACCGTCCGACATATCCGCGGATGAATGAGATGCCGCACAAGCAATTCAATATGACTGTAGAAAATATAGAAGAATATGAAGAGATCTTATCGTGTTATATTATTGTTGGTAAAGTTAGCATGCTTAAAGCAAAGAATATACCTAATAATGTAAAAAAAATAGTAGGTATACAAATGAACTTTTGTTATCACCGGCTCATTCAATTTAGACGCTTGGTTTCGGTGCGCAGTGCAACACCCGCACGGCGGCCGCATGCCTACTACACTGCAGCAGTCCGACACCAATCGTCTAAATCTAAATTGAAAGAGCCCTTAGTGTCAAATATGCGGCTGAAATGGCCGTATTAGGGTTCCGTACCAAAATGTTTTTCTATTGCGTTGACTTAGGATTAGGAGCTTGATTTTTTACAACTACAAGGTATATTTGATATTAATTTCAAATTGATACATCCACGCGTTCCTGAGAAAAAAGATCTTGATGACAGACAGACAACGAAGTGATCCTATAAGGTTTCTGTTTTTCCTTTTAACAAGAGAAAAACTCTTAGGCCCGTATTCCAGAACGATACTCGAGCACCGATCTCTGCTTGAGCATAGATTTCAACCAATCGAATGGCTTTAAATCTATGCTCAAGCAGAGATCTGTGCTCGAGCATCGTTCTGTAATACGGGCCTTAGAGTAGTAGTAACTTTGGATGAATTACCAAAATTGACTCCTTGAGACCACGTAGACAATCTATACAATCCCTTTCATTCTAGGATAGGAAACTTGACAATTTTAATAACTCCACACCAACACAATATTGCTACTGGCGCTCCGACATATCGCCTCGTGAATGGGCTTCATTATAAATTCAATCCTATTCTATTTGCGCTCGCTACAGTGCGACCACCGCAATATTTCAGTTATATAACGTAAACTTTTTGTATGTGAAAAATTGTGTTTGCTGTTTTAAGTGCTCTCCCAATACATGGGAATAAAAATGTCGTTGGAGTAGTGCACGGTTGGACCTGGTTTTGTATTTTATTGGAATGGGTGTGGATTTTTTTAATGATAGTCTTTCTGTAATTTAATATTTGTTTGTATGGGCTAGCATGTATCGTTATTTCCGATGATGTAGGTATTAAGTTGGATTGGGTTGTAATACAGAACCGAACTCAAGACTCAAGCATTATTTAAATCAAGTTTCAACCAATCAAATGACTTCAAATCCGCTCAAGGCGGGAGCTGTGCTTGAGTATTATTCTATAATACGAGCCTAAGTGCGCTCTAAAGATCTCCTAGTCCCAATCTTAAATCACCGAGCTTTAATGCATCTGGCATGTTTGCGGAGGCGCGCACGGATGGCTTTCATGCCGTCATGAGGAAGAAAGCTGCATCTGTTCTGCATCGTGTCAGGACAAGTACCAACGGCATCCTAAAGATGTTGGCGGACAAAATTGACTGTCCAATCATGAGACATTGGATATCACTCCATGTCTCCTAAGTATGTGTATAATAAGTTTTCCTGTTACTAACATAGCTCCTAAGTATTTACTAACATATATGGATCTTGTTGTCTGAAATAAATGGATATTATTATTATTAAAAAAAAATCTTCGTATATTCAAAAAGCAGCTAGCCAACGTACTTCCATTATTAATAAACATTATACAGCTAGAGCTCTGCCTACCCGCACACGATCAGCACTACTCGCGTTAATGTATGCGGGCTCACGCCTTGTATGCACGCAGAGGCGCGGATCATGCCGCCATAATCCAGGCATTAGCTGGACATGTCTCGTTACATTGTGATCACAGCTGATGACGGAGAGTGGTCCAAGATTGTGGGATGTATGGGTTATCAAGATCAAATTATGGTGATGATTTTTGATTTAATCATACTTGCTTCCGCCCGCGGCCTCGCCCCCGTTTACCGGGATAAAAGGTAGCCTATGTGTTATTCTGATGTTTAAGCTCCGTTACTGTTAAGTTTCATCAAAATCCGTTCAGTATTTTTTGCGTGAAAGAGTAACAAATATCCTCACAAACTTTTGCGTTTATAATTAGTAGGATAGGATTCAAATACTTAAACAAAATTTCGGAGACTTGTTGGTCACATAGTCTTCCATGGAGATGTTGTCTTGAGAAGCTTGTAAGGTGATATGAGTGTGGATTTAATTATGTCAGCACTCTTAACATGACAAGTGATAGAGATAAATAACGCACAAATGCTGACAGCCCCACGGGAGCTATGCCAAGTTCAGAGGCCAGTTTTGGTTACCTACTGATATTAGAATTAGACCCAGTACGATGCCAAATGAAAGACGTATAGTCACACACGACATTTGGGAACCCTTTGTGCATGACCTTCCTTACTTATAAAAGACTAGCACTTTGCCTACGATTTCGTCCGCGTGACATGCATGTAGCGCCATCTAGCGTCCTAAAGCAATTGTGACCGTTGAAAGTTATTGTTCTTTTCCTCGGAAACAGTACTTTTCTTTTGGATAAAAGGTAATACCTATGTCCTTTTCTGTACCCTTAACAGCGTATTATGCAGAATTTCATTATGATTGGTTCTTTGGTTTAGGCGTTAATAGGTGTGTCACATTAAGACAAACTCTTCGATTTTTTTTAGCTTTCTATCTACTTCTTTTAAGTTCTTTTGACTATAGTAGTGAATGCTTCCTAAGGTTTCCATGGTCTACCACTATGAAATCTCCAACAGAACTATTATTACTCTCGCTCTTTTCTCTCTCTGTTTCTATCCATGCCTTCTTTTTTTTTATTCAAACTATGCTGTTCCTCTGTTGGAAGCAATACTCTCCTCCAGTAGATTTCCATATCTCTCTATCGCAGAGTTTATTGCCCGTTCTTCTCTATAGGAATCTACGCTTTGGGACGGGTATCTAGCTTCATCTTTCTGACTTATCTGACAGACTCATTGACAGTTCAAAAGTGTCTAATTGAAATAAATGCTTTGACTTTGACTTTATCAGATATCATTTCTAGCCATTCTGTCATGAACCCATCTAAGAACATCTTTTTACTCAATTAAAATTCTGGTCCACCCGAGACAATGTGAACAGTCCTAATAATTTTGCAAACCCTGTCCCCCCTACTGTTGTCGTGCCTAGCTAAACTCGAGCAGCCCAGGCGTGCCTTCGCAAGGGAATTTTTTGGACACACACACACACACACACGGACAGTTTGTAAAAAATGCTCTTAATTGACATACTGTGTTGCTGACGGATTTGTTTGGACGCCTGGATGTCTGCTGATACCGGTTAATGGATCTGTACTCTGTAGTGCAGAAAAAATTAGGATTTGTAGTGGAAAAAATTGGTATATCATACCTACAAGTTGGTGGGCTTTTTGTATTGTTATAGTTAGTGATATTTACAGAAATCGAAATGATTGCATGCATGTGACTAAATTAACAGCCTGTATACAAACATCAGAGCAACCTGTAGTTGAAACTTGCTACTGTATCCAACAATAATACAAATCCTAAATGTAAATACCAGGAACGAATTTGAGCCAATATTTGCGGTTTACCAAATGCATTTATAACGTGGATGAAATTCATTATTTTTTGACTGCACACCTTCGCAATATCAACCTTATTCCCTTGTGATAAGGACGCAAGTGACTTGCGAATGACTTGTTACACTTTTTCACGGAAAGGCCACGATGAAATGTTATCAAAATAAATCGTTCTGCGGTCCCCGCTTTCTGCGCCGTGTTTTTGGCAAAAATGTTTTTTATTTGTTGTTGTTTTTCACTTATTATTTTATTAGCTGTTACCCGCAGTTTCATCCCTGTTGCTTGGCTCCTAAGGGTTGTAGCGTGATGTTAAAGCCTATACTTCCTTCCTCATGAATTTAGCTAGGTATCATATTTATACAAAAATAATGTCTTGAATCCGACTGGTAGTTCCAAAGATTAGCGCGTTCAAACAATAGCTTTATCTTCTATACTTATAATAAATCTGTAGAGAGGTCAATTCTGTACATGAAATATATTATATAAATAAGTAGCCTTATAAAGCCGGAGCTAGCTAATTATCGTTCTAAAGTCCGATGTATAATATTTAGGGCGGGTTGCTTCAAACCATCTGTATCCGTAAGTCAGTACGTAATCGTTAAGTCAGTATGAAATTGTCGTACAAGCCGCCATATTTGACGGTTACAGATACGTAACTGTAAGTTGAAACAACATGGCCTTACTGCTGCTACGTATTATGTACCTAGATATTGATTAACAATATCAATGATATTACCGTATGGACCTAACACTTAATAAACAGTTAGAGCTTTTACATCGTAAATAAGGTTTACTGCGGCTATAAACTATAGGTACAAACGTGCCCAATAAATAATTAATAACGGTATAATTATAATTAAGCAATAATTAATATAGAATACATACGTAAATTGATGTCTTTATTTGTCACTTGGGGTTTGGCAAAAACTTCACACCGCCACATACTACGATTCTTAGGGCCAACTTCACCTTCACTTAACAAATTAACAGTCCCTTTAGTTGAAAACGGCCATTTAACAAGACTTTTCTAAAGGCTAAAGTCGTGTTAAGAAGTGTGTGTTTCCCTAATAAATATAAATTATAAGTACATAGAAAATTGGCATCTACGCGACTTTAACGAGTACGGAACACAGCCCAATAAACAGTAATAGGTATGTCTTTTAAAGTCTTGCCACAATGTGGTTACAATGTAAAGTCATAATAAACTTGCTACACCACTGTCGCGACTTAAAAGCCTCTAAAATATTAACGACACCGCCATTTAGCGACGGCAGAGATTAAAGTTGTGTTGTAAAAGATTGAAAGGCTATATGGAAAGGTATTAAATCATGCGCGTGACCTCTTTTATACAGGATGGCAGGTTTAGACAGTGAAAATACGAAAAGGGGTAGTTGTACTCATCATTGTGAACAACTTTTACAATGGGACCAACCCTGAAATCGCGGAAAGAAATCAGCTGTTCCATCAAAAATAATAATTTAATATTTTTATTTAAATATTCCCACTGTCTAACCTGCCATGCACCCAGTATATTTTATACCTATTAAAAAAATATCAGAATATTTTGATTGACACGCCGTATGTAAGACAAGAGGTAGTCACTCAGCATAATGCTGGTTATCACGTGAGCTACAACACGATGTTCAGTGACAACCTTAACTAAACATACCTAACTGGCGAAATGTAGGTATAGGTACACCTCTGCCGATCCCTGCAGTCATTACAGGCATGATATTTGAACACAGCCAATCTTAATTAAGTACATTTTTATGTACCAGCTAACACAATCTATAAATAGCGAGCCCCATTTTCAATACACACATACACTAACAATACAAACCTACATACACATAATCCGTGAATTCCTACAGTGAATGTGTGTCGGTTTTCAATGGGCGTCCAATAAAGGCTGCAGCGTTGCGCGCGCGCCGATTCAGTGACAGATATACCTACGAGAGCGACGGCGCCGGCGCATGCTAGCCGTGCATGACTTGTGTTAGGAGGAGGACACATTGACTGGGGAACAAAGATAATAATACAATAATAATATCCGCCCTGTTTATAAACTGTCCCACTGCTGGGCACGGGCCTCCTCTCAGAATGAGAGGGGATAGGCCATAGTCCACCACGCTGGCCAAGTGCGGGTTGACAGACTTCACACACTTTCAAGAACTTTATGGAGAACTCTAATGCATGCAGGTTTCCTCACGATGTTTTCCTTCACCGTTAAAGCAAGTGATAATTAATTTGTAATACGCGCATGACTTCTAAAAGTCAGCGGTGCGTGCCTCGGGATAGAACTTGATCCATTCGTCGTGGGAGGCACATGATTAAACCACTAGGCTATCACTGCTTAGTCGGGGAACAAAGAAAGAAAGAAAATACAATATGTAATTAGCATAAGTAGATGGATGTAGGCAACGCCAGGACAGGCCTTTGTGGATACTTGGATAGATTTATATCCAGCAGTGAACGTGTATTGGCTAAAATTATATAAATTATTATTATATACGTAGGTGATTGATGGATTTTATGAAAAGAAACTGACATAAGGAAAGATGTATGGATGGTTTTAAGGCCTGGTAGGTCATATAAGTAGGTGGGAAGAAAGTGACCATTTAAATGAGAGCTGCATGCTTAGCATATTCTAAGCGTTTTGTTTACAGAATAATAGACAAAGTGACAGATTGTAGAAAGATTTCTACCGTTTTATATATACAATGAAGAGAAAAAATGTTTCTATTCTTCAGTAGACAAAAGTCTTGTGCGTCTAGCACGTGTCGCCGCGTGCTCAGGCAGAAGTGATAACGAGTTGGATAGAAAGAACTTTGTCTATTCTTTGATAGAATAGAGATAGAATTGGTCATGCTAAGTCGGCTGATGAGAGTTGTTTAGAAAGAAAATTTAGGTACTGCTTACATCAAATAAACTGGAATAAGTGGGATCATAATAATAATGACAAGAAAGCCAAGAATCAAAATTATTCAGAAATTTATCAGAGAACTGGGTGAAAAAATGAAAGAATTGGAGAAAAAAATACGCGTTTTATTTTCCAATCGGTCGACGCGACCTCCCGTTCTGACGTGTCAAGGGGTACATAGGTACCTCAGATCATAGAAACAAGAAGATATGCCATCATAGCAAATTTTTTTCACATTTAGTACTAGTACTAGTAGCCACTTTTAGTACATTTTTCGATACAATTACGCGCATATTTAAGCGCTCCTTGTGAATAAAAAGATCTCACACGCATTAAACATTCCGCACACTCTCAATCTAACACTGTTAATCGTCACTCAACACTAGCACTAATCTAAAACACTGTATTTATACCATCGGTCGTGTTCGGTTCGTCGCCAGCGCGTACGTTTTTAATATCAGCAATTTGCTCAAAATCAGGCATCAAGCTCGATAGCGCCTTGGCACAACTCCCTTGTTTCTATGATCTGAGATAGGTACCTACTGGTCGAAGACCGCGAGCGCGAATGCCTGAGTTTTAGATTCATGGGGTGTAACGCTTTTTTCATTACGTGGCGATTTTTCCTAGTCAACAGCCGCGTTATGGAACTTTGTTCCAAAAACACACCTACATACATACGCATAAAAATCTCATAACGCTTATGAAGTAACGATTTCTAAGACAGCATTTTGGACTATTTTGTGAGCTATGTGCTTGTGCATTATAATATGATAAATGATATTTATTTTGTAAATAGGTTAAAAATAACACTTTTACACGTTAAAACATTTTTTTTATGAGATGCAGGGAACATTAATATGGATAAAGACCTAATGAAACGTAAACTATCTAAAGACAAATATATTTAACTAACTAAAATAAACAGCTAATTAAGATACTAAGATACCAATACTCCCAAACCAAACCTGAAGTTTCCGTCGCAACCCATTAATTGTTTGGCGCCAGCTAGTGTGCACACTTCTTAACTTATTAGAAGTTACGAGTTGCCACTTATTAACTTTGTATGCAATACAATGCAAGCAACAATCAATTTGGAGAATGAAATACACCATAAAGAAAGTTATTTTGATTTATAGGCTAACCATTTTGTAAAAAGTATTTTCTGTTATTTTCATCACATAACATACGGCTAACCTCCGAAGGGTTAACAGATGTGTGTAGGTACTATGTACCCACATTTTACAGTTTAACTCAAGACTCAAGCATTACTTAAAACTACTTACTCATAGTTTCAAACCATTTGATTAGTTGAAGTTTTAGTAATTCATGAGTTTTCAATTATTTTATAATAATACATACCTATATAAGAGGTTTCAAAAACCAACTGACGCGGATGGGATTTGAACCCGCGACCTCTGCCGAGCCGTGGCACTGCTCTTGACCACTGAGCTACCGCGTCCCACCTGCTTCAGTTGAAATTTGAAATCTCTTTGAATACGCCTCTTAAGACGCCCTTCGCCATTGCAGTCTAGTATTTTATTATTTATATTCACCATCAAATTCTAATAATATTCTTTACTTTATTTGCAGGTAAGCACACTTGGATTAAGAAATAACCATAAACACGTAAGTACCGTAGTTTAAACTTTAAACCGGCGATTACTTCCACCCTGAACAGTAAATAGTCGGTGAATAATAAAACGTCTTCCGTTGCGCGTTCAGTTAGATTGATTTAATACTTTATTGCTTTGTGGTCGCGCAATGAACTGTATATTAATGTTGTTGAATCATACGTTTGATATGTATGAAAAGATTTGATTAACTTGTTAAATAGCGCTAAGACTTTAATTTAAAAAAAAATGTGAATTAAAAATTAAAAAAACCCGACTGCCAAAAAAAAACAACTAAAAAATTCAAAACAAGAGCACTTTTCAAGCAGTCTGATGCAGTTGGTGACAACGATTTGTGTTAAATGTTAGATTTTATGCCACCAACTGCATCAGACTGCTTGAAAAGTGCTCTTGTTTTGAACTTTTTAGTTGTTTTTTTGGCAGTCGAGGTTTTTAATTTTTAATTCACTATTTTTATATTTCTATTCATTCTCTCTATTCATTGGCATAGAAATGACAAGGATAGCTGTATAATTAACCAGTGCTTCGGATCTGCATGATCTGGTGGGATCCTGCCCTTTCTTGTATCGGACGGCCAGAATCACGAAAAAGTGCCATCGATTCATGGTTGATAATTATACCAAAAACCCGAACGAAGCGCTTTGATTCCACTTTCATTGTGAAAACTGCCAAACAGTGGAATGCGCTGCCCGAGAGGGTGTTCCCCGACAGTTACAATCTGGCTGTCCTTAAGTCACTAGTGAATCGGTTTTTTCTGGGCAAGCGTGCTCCATCGCAGACCACATCATTGCTTAACATCAGGACTAGTACCTATGCCTATGTAAGCTTTACTCATCTGTGTTCAACCATCTGGAACTCTGCTCACCCAATAATCACCGAGTGGCGTGAACTATCAGCTATCAACATAGCTGTCTAAGCTGGCCATCAGTTAGTGCGCCTAATAACGTTTTGCATTAATATGTTAATGGCCGCACAGTGTGCCATCACGGCCATCGGTTGGACACAGGCCAAAATTCAAATAGCACATTTTTGTGCGGCTATGAATTGAAGCGTTCTGGATTACAATGGATATGAGATAAGTGGATAGTGTTATCGTTTTCTTTGAAAAAAAAAAAGATTTATTTTCCCCTACAGTGGCCAAAGTGGCCGTGCAAAACCGGGACGTGGCCAAATTCGCACCCATTTTCGGGCTATTTCGCACTAATTTCGCACTATTTTTGCACTTCCGTTAAAAACACTATAACTCGGTATTTCGATAAACGACCTATGTAAAACCGTATATTTACAATCTATATAATATTTTCTATACGCTGTGTAAGTTTCATGTAATTTGGATAAATAATAAAAAAGATAAAAATAAGAGAACACATTTTTCACGCGTTTTGTTCGTTTTCACCACGTCCACTTGAGAGCTCTAAATATACACGAAAACCTTCGAATTTACTGATGAAAGTCATATCAATCGCCGTGGAATATAATAAGCTCACGATATCACAATAAACATTATTTACATGGAGCCCTAACCAAAACTAGCACCGACCGGCGAAAATTCCGTTGACGTGTGACAACTTGATTCTTGTTCGAAATGTCAAGTCCGATTTTTTGTTCGAGTACAAGAATATAATTTGATCTGAAGCATTAGTGGATGTATGGAATTGTTGCTAGCCTGGTCTTTCACGAACATTTTAAGGTATAAAGGAAAGAGATCACACATGCATAGACAAAGTAATACCCGACTTTGTACAGGGCTCAACTTGGCATTACCGTCGGTTGGCAGTGGCCACATATAGGTTTTTTTTTTCGTGTCAACCGACCGTTGTGGCCACTGTAGGGGAACATATAATAGAATATAACAAATATAATTTTATAGAATGTCGTGACTCGTGTGCGTAATATTAGCGACCCAATCGCGTATTATGACCATATTATGAAAAGTATGAATATAGACAAAGAAAAAGGAGTCAAAAATTATGTAGGTACGGATCAAAACTAGTGGCGAGTTTATTGCATGTATGCAGAAACAATGTGCTACGAATTATCGCCAGTACAATAAACATCCGAATATTTCATGGAAATGAGATTGATGTGACTAAAAAAATCTTCTGAGAATCATTAAGTGTTTGTCACTGTAACATGCTATGAAGCAAAATGAAAGAAAGGCTGAAGATAAATATTTACATTTTTAGAGTTTAAAAAACTGTAATGCTTATGAAATGCTGTAGAAAAACGTAGATTCATAACATTTTTTTCCTTATTAGATGTTAGAAATAAAATTATCATATCGTAATAATGATATAACAATCGTGAAACGAGCTAACGAGCCGTAACCATGGATTATTTTTTTCTGGCTTAACTAAAAGCTTTTTTGTCCTGTATCATTAACGTTCGGCCCACAGTGTGCCACCAGACGATACTAATTACTAGTGCCATCGTATGTAGCCTCCTAACACGGCCGTTGACATGAGTACAAAGTTATTTGATCAACATGCTATAAATTACGGAACCCGCCGCTAATTATCTTAACGGATCGCTGGCGAAAATTGAATACTAGTAGAATTAGCTCTGGTTATGTCACAGATATAGTAGCTAATGCTATTAATAATGATTTTTCCATTCCTTTTTTTAGCTTGGTGACTTGATTAAATTAAACAATAACAACTAACGACCATTTATTAAATTAAACGAAAATAATTTGACTTTTTATTAATTTAAACTTTATACAACGCAATAAAATATTGAGTATTCATTTAAGATAAAATTTAAGATTTAATTTAAGATAAAATTTTATTGAATAGATGCGTATTTACGATGTATATTTAAGGTCAGTCACACATCCATAGGAAACTGCTTGCGTATACTTTGGAATCCTGATAATTACATCTGTGATTCCAAAACATACACGAATTTTCCCTACTAGTTATGTATAGTTTAGAATAGAAGAGGTTAGCAGACGGATTCGTCAATTACATCTGAATAATTAATTGTTCATGAAGATAATACATACATTATGATAGTTGATGGATTTGTGTTATTTTGTTAATTAAATTAGTAATCGGCTGATTGGATCACGATTCTAACGTAACCTAAACGGTCGTTCAACTATTATAGGTATATCGATTTCTTTCTTATTCTAAAAGCTTCGCCCCCCGAAAACAGTGTAGTCACTCTTCAAATTCTAAATATTTTTCTATACTTCCCAATGGAAAAACACACACACAACAATAACAAAAACCTAACCTAATTTTGTCCACCTTCCCCCTTATTTGTGCTACAGTGCGATGTCATCAGACCACATATTACCAGCGGCGCAGTGGCCCTCAAGGGCCGGCCGTTGCCATGGCAACCGGTACATTATTCACATCCCCAACCAATGCTGGGTAATTTTATACTGATTAATTATTGCAAAATTCTGATGAAAATTGTTTTAGATAGGTCGTATTTCCAATGTGGAGGTCAAATGGCTGTCGATACAAGGAAATTGGTATTTAGTCGCTAGCGTTGTGGTAAGTTAGGTTGAAAGCTACCTGGCTACTAGGAATGTTGACTCGAATTTAGATACTAAGGTAATTTATAGGCACTTTTGAATAGGGATGATAACTACTTTTTTTTTATTGTGAATCTGTAAACTATTTGAAAAAAGACAATTAACACCAAAAAAACCGATGAAACATCTACAAAATTGGCAAAGTTATAAGCGTTTTAAAATGATTTGCTAGACACGGACGGCACTACCTACTAGTGATACGTCACTAGTAGGTAGTGCCGTCCGTGTCTAGCAAGCGAAGCGGACGTAGGTGGTGTTACGACACCACCTAAGTCCACTTCGCGCGACAAAGACGGAGCGATACTCTCTCCAAAAACTTTAAAAGCGTCTATGTTTTCCATTTTGTGATAAATTATTATTTTTGCTTTTACTTTTTTGTTGTGCCTATTCCTTCTTTGAAATAAAATAATTTATTTGTACTTTTTAAAAAGTAGGCCACTACCGTATTGTCAAGCAGTAGTGTCAGTTTGTTAGTCCGTCCGTTAAAGCTAGTTACCTATTCCAAAACGTAGTTTCCCATGAAGAAGAACGGACATAAAACTCCATACCTTTTCAACAAGATCAATTACAATTTCTTTGATTACATTAATGCCCTCAGACCAAATCATTCATTTGGTCTACATTGTAACCTAGTCTTGTAACTTGAGTCTGTCCCATAAGTGTCATAGTGAATCATGGCGCAAATAACAATCATGACCATTTCGTCTACACAATTATATTTTAAAACTTTTTGTCTTATCTTAACTGGCGTCGTATCACTGTGCATGTTTCCTCATTATTTACAACTTAATTGCCTCAAACTGATTCGTCACACACTGTTTAGTGAACAATAGTGTCATAAAGTGCCATTAGTCGTAACACCGGATGACACTTATTTAATGGTACTTTAATGTTTGTGCCCATTGTAAAACGATATTGTGTTGATTGACGCACTAGAGAGTTCAGTTTGCATAAATACTTTTTTTTAACTTTATTGTTGGCACCGACTTCGTCTGCGTTTATTGATGGATGAAAAGTAGCCTATATGTTTTTCCAAATCACAGACTAGCACTTTGTGATATTTCATCCAAATCTGTCTAGCCATTTTGGGATAAAAAAGAGTACCAAACACACAAATTTATGAGATTTAATAAAAACTGACACGGGTGGGTTTTAAATCCGAGACATCTGCTGTACCGTGGCCTTGCTCTAATCACTGAGCTACCGTGTTACACCCGCATCAATTGCAATTTGAATTTCTTTAAGTAATTTACGCCTCTTATGAGCGTCGGTCTCACCCATTGGAGACTAAGTGGAGTTAGAGCGACGCACGGTACGGTAAAGGTCACGGATTTAAGTCCCAATTATGTCAGTTGTTTTGAAATATATTTAATAACAACACACGTCTGTGTCACAATGGACACGCGCACACGTCAGCGCCTACGGTGCGACCAAAACGCGCGACCGGAACACAATAGTTAACGACGCGATTGCGACACAACTTTAACGTCTATATCCGATGCACAGTATTTTTTTTATTTTTACGTTACACTCGATTTCTAAGTCGATTCTTTAAAAATCCCAAATAAATCTTTGCTAGACCAAAGGTATCCGGTTGATGACAATGACAATGACCCCTATTAAATTGGACTTAGAACTGACGAAATTAATGTGGGTATTCTTTAGACCACTGCTCACTCTCACCCTTTCAAAGATAAGATAACTTAAGCTAAGGCACATTTTCATCTTAAATTCAGTAAAATAAAATTGTCGTTACTCGAACGAACCCATTTAATAGATAAATTACTTCGTAATTAGATACAATTAGTACCACATAGTGCTCTATGCCAGCTACTCGACTAATATGCCTCCGATACGTATCTAGTGACTAGAACTCAATCACCGCTCGCCGGCGATAATTATTTGCCGAAGCGAGTGCACTATTCGAATCATGAATAATGACTTGTTCGCACGGGTGTAGTGGCTAGGATAGTTATATGACAGTCACGAAGAATTGTCGATTCTTCAGTGTTCAGTCGTTGTTATCGCCTGGTAATTTTTCATAAAAGGATTGTAAAATTAAAACTACCAACAATGGATGGTATATTTATATGTATTTGTTTAGTTATATGAATATTGTGAAACGTTGATAAATAAAGATACATACATACATACATATAAAAAAATCAAATGACATAAATAAAACAATAATAAAATCCTAGCAAGCAATCCCTAAATTATAACATCTCCGCTGTCGCTGAAAACCAGCGCTGTGGCTCTGCTCCGTGCATGGATCACAGCATCGTGCTGAGCGATGGCCGTTTTGCGCGGATGTGACGCATATTTTCCCTACAGTTATTTTCCTCCATATCTTTATTTTTTTTTGCGTCATATCGACGTAAATAAATACATTTTCTTTCTTTATTTCTTCAAAAAAACCACAACAAATACTGAAACCACTATACTAGACCGAGCCACTGTCCCGTCTGAACCCGTACTATCGACGCCACAATTAATTACCACGCGAGCATACACCTCTAATTAAAACTGATCGCCAATAATTAATACATTAATTAAATCGAGATGATATTCACACCGTTTCCAGTTAATTCTGTACGAACTCTTAATTATTCAACTAGTTAATTTATTAAATTCGGAGAACAAAGGTGAATTAGTTATGCAGAATTAATCACGAAATTAATTACCATGAGTTGCGATTATTGCTTAGCCATTGGCCATATTCGGAGTGACTACTTAACTCTAGACTTTAGAGTTAAGTAGCCACTTCTAGTGTTGCCGCTCGACAGTCGACTCACGCAAGAATATCGATTGTACAATCGAGTATTGATAGTATTGCTGCTCATAAATTGTAATCTATGTATAGAATCGATAGTCTCAATAATAGCGATACTATCGATAGGCCTATCGATAGTTTGGCCTTTTTTAGATGGAAACTATGGGTAATGGAACTATCGATAGTTCGGCAACATTTACCCACTACAGTCTAGAGTCTCTTACTGATAAGTAGATGGTAAGTTTCTTTATTTCTTGTGTGGTCCTACTAGTAAACAGATCATGTCGGGTTAAAATATTTTTTTTATTAAATTAGTGAACGATTAGTGAGACTACAATGATAGTTCGACTAGCTGTATAAAATAGGTCCCACTATGATTGCTATCATTGCATTGTAGATCTTATGCAAAATGTACTTTTCACAATTTATTATTTATTTAATTAAAATACTTTTAACTATCTTTACAGGTACTTAGCCTAATGCTATAGCGTGGCTAATAATGTGTTGTTCGCCTTGTAAACCTTCTATAGATCTTACACAGTTAATTAATAAAACAACATTGGTGCTGATTCTGTTGAACATCGCACTAAACTAATTTTAATCACACTATATCTCTTTCTTACAAATATCATTGAAAAAAGACAGAAAATATTTAGAACTGTCAAATTAGTCTACGCCCTTGTCATTTACAGGAAAATAGTCGTGACCTTTTGCGATTACGACTAAATTGACATAAACTAAAACTATTAAAGCGGACTAATTTGACAGGATTAAATATCTGCTATCCTTCTCTCATGTTTTTTTATTAGAAAGAGACATAATGAGACTAAATTAGTTTAGTTTGTAAGCAACAGAATCGGCACTATTGTATGTTTAAATATGTTTGCATAATCCTCAAACATATTTCCTTTTTGAATTAAGTTCTTGTACAACGTTTCACATTACACCTATTCATCGAGCTGAACTCGGCTCTGCCGTTATTTATTTAGCCTGCTCTAAGTGGCACTCAAAACACTGTCTTAATTAACCGAAACTGAGGGATGCTGCAATGGTTCGGGTGTACGCTTCGTCATAAGCGAAAGCGATTTAATACGTACCCACGTATTTGTAGTAAAATGCTAGCTCAGTTTGAACCCGACCTAAAATGACGTCATCGCTTTTGCAGTTTGTTTATGTGATTGAGCCGCTAGTGAAAAAGTCATTTTTTTCTTAAGAAAAGAGTGTTTTTATTTTAAACAGCAATTATTAGTTCAGAAAAAGTAAACACTAGCTTTTAATATATTTAGCTGTGCTATTTAAAAATAGCACAGCGTCGTTCTGATGTGACACCTCGTAATTACAAATCTGTCGAATTTTCCAGCAGAGAAAAAAAAACTAGATAATTATAAACTTTATGAAGTCCTTATAAGTCTTGTTACGATATATTATTAAATGTCAATATTTTTTTTGTTAATTAAGCCTCCTGTACATACAAGGTACCTATCACTAGAAAGGTGGGAAATTACGCTATGGACTTTTCTGCACAATAATTGAAGTTACGAGGTATTACATCTAGAACGACGACAGGCATTATTGTCCGAGTAAAACTAACTTCCCATGCAGACTCTCTCGTAAGTATCTACTAATAAAATCCTATTATAACAAATCTCAAAGATCTCTCTCGCTCCGCTCCGCCTGACAGTGTGTCCGACACTCGCTCAGGTTTGCATTTCGCCCGCTGTTCATAAATTCGTAATTAAATAGTGAACTACCGGCTCCTCTCGTTATGGCGGAATATATTTAATTTTTCTCCCTCAACCCGGATCTCATTTCATACATTTTACCAAGTTTTAAGTTGGAAAACTTGATGAATTGTTTGGTAAACTAATAAAAGAAACGATTCTTTTGTTACTTCATGGCCTGAAGAAGAATAGCACAAATTGTAAATACAAATTAATGCTAGCTACTCTATGAATGTGAACTGGGCTTTATTAATGGGCTTAGGGAAAAAAAGGACGTTATGATTTATGCCTGTAGGGTGATCGCGGGTTCGATATTGATATCGCCTTCGATATACTATTGCAACAAATGTCAAAATGGTAGGGATTTTGACAGTTGTTGCAATATAAATATCGTAAGCGATATCAATATCGAACCCGCGAGAATTACCCCCCTGATTTTTAATGAAATACGTTACGTTTTTGTGGTTAAAACTTCATGCATTTATGAGCCACTTTTGTCTAATAGTACTATACCTACAGTAATTCATAAATTGTCCCAAATTAGTTGTTAAAACTATTTTTAGGATTCCGTATGTTAAAAGAAAAAATGAAATAAAATCACCACTATGTTGTCCGTCTGTCCCTTAGCGGGTGAAGGCATCTACTCATAGATGGCGTTACTAGAAGTATATAATAGTGGCATCTGGCTCATAGATGGCGCTATTGCATATTTCGGAATCATCAGGGTGCGAGTACGTACTTGCACATGTCCGGTTTTTATTTTTAATATAGGAACAGGGATTGTCAACCCAAATATCGCAGTATATCCGCTGTCTGGGCGGTCGCCGGTTCTATTCCGGAGTCGAAATTACTATTTCTTTGACCCATTTCTTCTCAATGTAGATGTTTGTTTTCTTTGTATGTATTGACAGTAACAACATGTGTATGGTAGTTTGAAATCATATTATTATTAAATTAAGACGCACATTGCCACACATTTGATATCGTAAATGGACAAACCGACCATGTTTCATATTAGAAAAGGATTAATTTGTCTTCTCATGTGCTAATAACAGCAATAATCTATTACTAATCAAGCATGGTGTTAATTAAAATCCAATAGTTCTTTTGGGACGCCATGGCATCCCAAAAAAACTAGCTTTCTTAGGAAAAAATCGCAATGAAATCGGTTCATCCGTTTAGCAGCTACGACACAGCAAACAGACTGACAGACAGAGACTTCAAACTTATAACATCATCTTTTGTAGTAGTTTAAAAAGAAATTCAACACTTATTAACCGATTGTAAAACAAACGTAGATTTATAGATGATATGAAACGTGACTGTACCGTAATTAACAACGGTTACTTAACAATTAAGTAACCATATAATTGATAGGGGCTGGTCGGAGCCGTCTAGGTGAATGGCCAGTCAAGTGGGTAGTGTATCATCATTAAGTAATATGTGGCTATTAATCAATATACATCGGAAAACCATGTCTTTGGTTTTCGCGATGACTTCTCATTATAATAAAATTACCTACGTCGCGCATATCACAGATTTTTTGTTTTTTCCTGACGTTTTGAATACTTTGCAGCGTTCGTAGTGCGTTATCGTCCTGCGACCAGGAACGTTGCAAAGTGTTATAAATAATAAATAATTTTTCTTTCTTTCTTGTTCAGCACTTAAAAAATATCTTTTTGCGATTTCAAACTTACATTTTGTACGGAACCCTCAGGGCGCGAGTCCCACTCGCACTTGTCCGTTTTTTTATTGGTGCAATATCTACCACAAATTAGACACATTATATTCCAATAACACCTAATCACAGCTTATCACCGCTTATATACACAGGACGCTCCGTCGCTAAATATAAGCATATTTTGAATTGAAAATACACGTTTGTTACACAATATTTATATAAATTAAATACTTAATTAATTATTCTGTATTTTTTAAAATGTGCAAATTGTATAAAATTTTATCAAAATGTTCCGGAACTGCTGTATTTTAAATTCAAAATATGCTTACGTTAACGATACTATACGTCAAAAAAACTCATGATAGGGGTACAGTTGTCAAACTTTTGGGTTCTTAAATACCCGTATCTAACGACTGTCAAAGATATTCCTATGACAACCGGGGTTCTGTATGTGTTCAGAACAGTCACCCATCCAAGGACTAACCGCGGCACGCGGCTGTCATTTAGCCACGAGCCCCTCCAGCACATGAGATGCCAAATAAGTAGACATAAATTCTTATTATACTTCTGTGTTGAACAATTCGCTGCATATAAACGAAAGGGCCACAAATCAAAATTAAGAATTTTTCAGGATAACACGTTAAAATATTTCATTTCATTTTTTCAAAAACTCATGATAGGGGTACAGTTAAATAAACAAAGCTACTTCATCACACTAACCAATATTATAAAGCCCGAGTATTATAAATAGTCGTATACGTGGAATAGCAATATCTTCCGCCTGACCGATTCGGGAATCCGATCCTAAAAGGCATTCCGCAAAGCAACCGACTTCAAACTCGCTGCCAAAAACAACTCGCTACGGAAACCAACTCAGTTGCTTTCATAAACCGAGTAGTTTAATTTAATTTTAGTGTTTTCTGCAACAAACTTGGAGTCATTTGTAATAATGAAATCTTGGAGCTGACTATAAAGTTGAATGTCTTGGAATAGTTTTCAAAATAAACTTTGACTGAAATTCTAGGCGTACGTTTATGACTTAGTTCAAGAAATATATTTTTACTTGCTGTGCCTTGCCGTTTCATCCCCGTTGCTCGACTCCTAAGAGTCGTAGCGTGATGTTAATTAGCCTATACTATTCCTTATGAATCTGGCTATCATATACAAGAAGAATTTTTCGAATCCGTCTGGTAGTTTCAGAGATTAGCGCTTTCAAACAAACAAACTTCAGCTTTATTATTATTAGATGGTTATCGGCAAATGTAAGACAAATATAAGTAAGGCTAAAAGATGGACGTATTGAAAAAGGGTATTCAGTATTCGATACTAGTTCGATTAACTATGAGACCGCTCTTGAAATCACGAAAAAAACTCAATGGTTTCATAAAAAAATATCCATATCACTCGACAAAATGTATGGAACGGCAAAGACAATGTCAGCCAATGTATAGCGCCCCAAACTCCTTTCTGGGATTCCATCAACATTAAAAGAGATGGTAATCAAGATGAAAACTGAATAAATTCAATTGATCCTTTTTCAGTGCATGAAAAGCTCTTTGATCAACAATAATGAACTACGCAAGAGTGTGTGTCGGTCACTGAACCGAGGTGTGGACAGGATGTTGCTAAATAGCTCACAATGCCTCCCGCGGGTAATGCGTTCGGTTCCGGGTTGGTGATGAAAGTTATAAGCGTACCAAAGTACCTACGAGTAAGTCTTGATTGTTTCAGTAGGTATATTAATTTTCGTCTCAGATTATAAATTATAGGAACAAGGGAGATGTGCAAAGGCGCTCTTGAGCTTGTCGCTTTGATATGGTCACATTGACCATAGTTAAAACGTTGGCGACGGACCGAACACGATCGATGATAATTATGCAGTGTTTTAGTTTAGTGCTAGTGATGAGTGACGAATATCAGTGTTTGTGTGTGAGATCTTTTTATTCACAAAAAACACTTGTAATTGTGTCGCAAATTGTTCTAAAAGTAGCGACCGTGGTTCCCGTACTAATTTGCTAGGTTGACATAAATGTTCTTCTTTCTATGATCTGTACCCCTATCATGAGTTTTTTTGACGTATAGTTTCGTTAATGTAAGCATATTTTAAATCTAAAATACAGCAGTCCTGGAACATTTTGATGAAATTTTATACAATTTGCACATTTTAAAAAATACGGAGAAATTAATTAAGTATTTAATTTATATAAATATTGTGTAACAAACGTGTATTTTCTATTCAAAATATGCTTACGTTAACGATACTACGCGTCAAAAAAACTCATGATCGGGGTACTGAGGTTATAGGTAGTACTTCATTCTAGGCTCGAAAATATTGTCTAATTTCTGCTTTATGATACTAATATCGTGAAATAATTGAACGCTCTAGCTATCAAATATCTAGATATCAATCCATAGGCCTATGGTCTGGAATAGCTTTATGCTCTAGCTATCGAATGTCTAGCCAGTTCTTTTCCACATGATATAAAGAATCTCACCACATAATAAAAAGAACGGCAAAAATCCTGGGTTTGCGGTTTTTAATCGACTATATTTATATCCCTGACGTTCACATTCCATAAAAAAATTGATTTTATTGGAAGATGTTATTTTTTACCAAACAAAATATGAAGTCTCCTCGGATAATCGAAGAATAGGTATTGTAATTAAATTAAACAATATCTAAAAATGCTCTAGAGATTTTCAATTTCAACTGATTCAGGCATGACACTGTAGCTCAGTTGGTTAGAGTGATGTCACGGTGAGGCAGAGGTCGCGGGTTCAAACCCCGCCTGTTTCAATGGTTTTTGAAAATGTCATTAATAATATCTAAATATTCTAGGAAAAATCTAAATCCTAAGAGTAGGTACCTCACGTGGCATAAAGAAAAAAAAAAATAAGTAAACACAAAAGTTTTGCAACGCTTTTAAAAGCTTTCCCACAACAAAATAAATTACAACGATCATTATTCCCTCATTCCCTCCAATCACGAACGCGGTAGCTTTACCGCAGGACCTAGCATAATAATAAATATGTAAATTGTACCGCTGGCTGCGCGCACGCAACCCAGTGTCATGGCGCCGGCTTGCAAGGCGCACGCGCGCGCTGTGCCGTAAAAGTTGGAAAATTTAAAATGTTTTTTTAGTCCGTGCAATATTTTTTTCTACCGTGTTTTTTTTGTTTATTATTTTTGTGAGTAGTGTTGTGTGTTTATTTTTTAATGGGATTATCGTGTGTTTGTTATCTTTATGATGGGTTTCGAATGTCATGTCATGCTCGTGTTTCTGAACTAAGTGCGTTTGACGGATTCGCTTGAATTGGTTTTGAGTTTGTAATTGATGCCCTTATACAATGAACCTTCACCTAATAAATGAGGATTGCCTTGTCAATGGTTGAGCTGTTTTGCGATTGGCTTAGCAATTTTGAGGTTGTTTACAAAATAATAAATAATGAAGAATCTATAATTTTCAAGCTACTTAATAATTATCTAGGTCGATGAAATGAATAATATTATTGATAACTACAATAATAGTAATAGTTTTGTTTATGAACATTCTCAGCTGATTGTCATGCCTCACAGCAAGGCTTAGAAGGAAAAGAATAACAAAGCTAACGTTCTTAAAAAAGCGCTTCATCAACAGTACAGTCCACTGCTGGACATAGGTCATATTATACTGTAATATCCAGTGTTCTAAATCAATCGCACTTACGGAAAGAAATTGCAGGAAAAACTTACTTATGTAATACTACACACTACTTACAAAGAAATCTTCTCATCAACGTTTTCTCTTTCAAAAACTTTAGAAAACATACCATGAGAAGCCACAAATTCTAAACCATACAATTATTTCCATACGAGTATCGTCCTAAAGAAGTCTAAATTTCCCCAACACAAAATCAAAGCATTTATTTCAATTAGACTACTTACAGGTAGTCAAGGAGTCTGTCAGTTAGTCAGCAAGATGAAGCTAGATGCTCGTTCCAAAGCGTAGATTCCTATGGAGAAGAACGGGCAAGAAACTCCATGGTTACTCTTTTAAATCAAGTCATAACAATATCATGGTTACATTATTTAAATACACATTCACAATACAAAATTCGTCATTGACTTAATCTTCTAGATCTACATTTTTCTCTAATATTTCCATATCATTGAGACATTCAGGGTATTCAGTAACGGGACTGGTTTCCTTGGCCGGTTGTGGAGTGACGTCATCTGCTACCCGCACTACATACATAAATGTATGTATAGCTATATTTATGCAACCTTATGCAAGGAGAGCATGTTATAGTTCTCAGTGCAGCGTTTGACATGGTACCGTAGTAGTTAGCTTTGAGATTATAACGTAAAGGATCTATATTGTCTTTACTTGTTTATCAAGCTATTCCGGCTTGAAAACTTGTAGAAGGTTATGACTAAGTTAGTGATTCTTCTTCGTCATCATTGCATTACTTAGTACTGGCAATCTTTAATTACTGGTCACTTTATGCTTCTAAATTCAATTTAAAGGAACCTTGCACGGATTCAGGCATTTGTTTAATATTTTTCGCATTTTATTCCTGTTGTTCAAAGCTACAGCGTGGACCACTGTTAAAGCCTGCAATACATGTTGGCCGAGCTTAGACCAACGCGAGCCTAGACAAATTGACACAAGGCAAGCGCTACTGTCTAGACGTTCGGCAAGTTTGACGTCAACCGCATAATAGCGCGTGGACAAACATGTGAACACTATGGTCCGAGCGCGTGCGAGCGCCTTTGATTTGTGCAGCAAAACCGACACCGCTCCGAAGTGAGGCAAGTGATCGCGAGCGACTGCAAGTTGTGGCAAGCTACGTCAAATGAGGTCTATACACGTTGGCGCTTGTCTATACTCAACCAACTAGGCAAGTGACACCGAGTGATAGCAAGATAAGGCAAATATTCCGTCTACATGTTGGTATTGGCCTTCACTCGACAACGCTCGGCCAGCATGTATTGCAGGCTTTAGAAATATTGCAATTATAGTATAAATCAAGTGTTGAATATTTTCATCTACCTATCTATACTTAATCAAAAATCATGTGAATTTTAACTGACTCTCTTTTATTTATTTCTTTGTGAAATAGATCGTCCAGAGGCTAGTATCAACATATCTAGTTCTGCGGCTAAGCAGCATTACCTACTGTGTTTCAGTTGAATATGGGTGCAATGTGATTACAGGATACACAATTTATTGTTTCAAGGGTAGAGAACGCACCTGTAATGCCTCTGCTTTCTGGTATTGCAATAACCACTTACCTTTAAGTGTGTGCTTATTTGCCACTTGATAACGTAATAAAATCCTAGATTTATTGTTTAAAAATCTTATGTGTATGCCTTTTTGAGTGGTTTTGCTCCTTCGGGAGCTTACGTATCTTTGTAACTTGATCAAGTGTTGATTTTGAAGTCAAAAACTCAATGTTTAGAAGACCAAATAATTCCAGACATGTTTCAAGTGTGTATACTACCAATTCTTCCCAAGTAGGAACAACAAATCTTGTGTTTTAATTACTTATTTGAATATCTTCAAACAGGACCTTTGTTCCTTGCTTAGTCCTATCAGAAACATAAATAGAAACAGACGGCATTGGCTAACTATGGCTACAACCATTTCTGGATAGGCGATAAGCCAGTCACAGTACCTAATAGATAATACATGTCCAATATTATTCATAGGATCAGGTACGTAACGTGCTTATTCCTGCCTCATTATTATTGTAAATTTAGTACTAGGGATTGCAATCCCGCAAGCGCGGGATCCCGCACCGGCTTGAGAATCCATACAAAATCGTAAATTTTATCGATAAATCGTGCAAAATCCAGTCAAATTTGCCGCTTTTTCAAGTAATAAGCCTGTAAGTCTAGGTAATTGCAAAATAAATCATTTAATTAAATATTTAATTAAAATTGAATTTTAATTAAAAGTAATTTTTAAAGACTTTTTAAAGATTGGTTTGATAAAAAAAAATATGAAACGAGACAAATTTGGCTGGATTTTGCGAGATTTGTCTACAAATTCACGACTTTACGCAGACCCACAAGCCAGTGCGGGATCCCGCGCTTGCGGGATCCCGCGCTTGCGGGATTGCAATCCCTATTTAGTACACGCAAATCTTCAAATTGTTCGACAATTTTTGCAAGTAATGTAATTATGACTGTAAACACCAAAAAAATTAACTTTATGCTGCCTTCATACACAAAAAATAAGTAGAGGCAAAGTTATGGATTTCGTTATAATTTGATAAACCTGTCCAAAAAAACCTTAATTTTGTAATTCAGCGTAATTTTTTCGCAGAAAAAAAATCGTTATGAGTAAACCTTATTATTAAAATCTATTTAATTGCAGTCATCCATCGGTCGTCAGATATTGTGCCACAAGTACGCCTGTTTCTACCAAAAACAAAACGTCATTAACATTTTACTGCATTTAAGAAAACGGAATTGAATTAAGCACTCTAACTAATTAGGTAGGTAAGGACTAAGTCTAGGCAAGCTGTGTAAAATACTCAGGTGCTGCTAATTATCACGATTTGACACTATTGTATAGCCACAGCCCGCATTGTGTTGTTCTATCTACGATAGCATTGCCTCTGGTTCCGCTTGTCAAAGATTTTTAATTATAAGATGGTGACATTATGGTCCTTCTAGCTGCAAAGTTAGTGTCAGTTGTTTTTGAAAATCTCTTATATCATCATCTGCCTAGCCTTTTTCCCAAATTATCGTCGGAGTCGGCTTCCAGTCTAACTAGTTTCGGCTGAATATCAATATTTTACGTGGAGCGACTGCCATCTGACCTCCACAACCCAATTAATGGGTAATATCGGTATTCGAATGTTAAACCAGCTGTCAGACTTTTAGGGCTTCTGACTACCCGTAACGATTGTCAAAGATATTCCTATGACAACCGGGACCGACTGCTTAACGTGCTCTCCGACGCACGGAGGGGTCTCGATGTGTAAAGAACGGTCACCCATCCAAGGACTGACCGCGGCAAGCGCAACTTAACCTCGCAGATCGATCGATCAGCGCGGCTGTCATTTAGCCACGAGCCCCTCTTCTTGAAAATCTCTTATAGGTACATTTAATAATATACAAGATTTTATATGACTTACAACGCTTAATGGTAAACGTATCCGACCCGAGTATCACATGCGCATTGCAGGACCTTTAAAATAAGGATTCACTATGCCGACTGCTTAGGGGACAAGCAGGTCCCCCGCTGCCAACATAGCGCATCTTCAATAGTGTTACACCTGGTCGTAGTCTTGGTCTTGGTATTGCATACTCAGTTTTGATTTTGATCTCGGTCTTGCTGCAATTAAGTAGTCTTGGTCTTGCAAAAATGATTCACGCAAGACCGCCTTTGGGCAACACTAATCTTCAAGAGCTCTGGCGACCTTACTCACTACAGTAACAGTAACACAGCACTACCGAAATGCAGCGTTATTTGGCTGTGGTATTCTGTAAGGTGGAGTATCAGTCTACGATGGAGCACGTTTGCCTAAAAGAAACCGATTCACTTGCGACTTGAAGACACTCAGATTGTAACTATCAGGGAACACCTCAGATCATAGAAACAAGGAGATATGCCATCATAGCAAATTAGTACGGGAAAACTGATGCCACTTTTAGTACATTTTTCGACACAATTACGCGCATAATTAAGCGCTCCTTGTGAATAAAAAGATCTCCCACGCATTGAACATTCCGCACACAGTCAATATAACACTGTTAATCGTCACTCAACACTAGCACTAAACTAAAACACTGTATTTATATCATCGATCGTGTTCGGTTCGTCGCCAGCGCGTACGTTTTTAATATGAGCAGTTTGCTCAAGATCAGGCATCAAGCTCGATAGCGCCTTGGCACATCTCCTTGTTTCTATGATCTGAGGGGAACACCCACTCAGGCAGCGCTTTCCACTGTTTGGCGGTTCTCTCAGTGAATGTGTAATCAATATTACCTACTGTCTAAAACACACGGTCAAAAATTGTTCATCTTATTTTATTAGCAAAGTACACTGATCTATAAAACCCATGATGTCGAAAAATTATAAAGCAGTTGAACAATAACAGCTGACTCATGAGTTAGTTACTTCCGTTATCACATAATAAAACACATACATACATACATATTTTCATACACACATTTTAAAATGGGTATAATCGTTTAGAACAATGGCAGAAACGAAGCTATTCCTTGCATAACTGTGAAAAGGGTTAAGTGTTTCTGGATATACAGTATGTTATCTCGCTAGTACAATATAGAGAATGATTCTAACTACCCATGATGCTAAATAACTTTCAAATTCACAGATTGCCATTTTTCATACAAAAGCAAGCAATTTATTTTTTCTTGACTTGGGAATTGAACTTTGGGTTTTAGCATAGACAGCCTTTGAGGAAGCTAGACTGTAAATACATATTTTTAATTTCATTAGAACCACGGAAGTAACCTTAACACTCCAAATAAAGTAATAAAAACGGAAATAAAATCTCCAAAAAGCCTATAAATTAAAATAATGGCCTTATTATTTTATGACAAGGATGTTTGACATTTAATTTAATCAGTGTTGCTATCCTGCATACGAAATACGCTACTTTACCGCCATCTATATTCAGGGCGCGTACAATCCAATACTGATGCGATTTTCACTAGTTTCGAGTGAAATTCACTTTCTGCGCCATTTATTCGGAATCCATCCTGGAACTGACTTTGACCGAAAAATTGTTATTTCGAGTCGAAAATGGAGGTCGTAATTTTTTTAGGGATCGTTGAACAATGGTCTAATGATTTGGAGCTTTTGATAATTTAGATGCTAGTGCTTGCCTTGCTTAAGTTATGTTAAGGTATTATGTAGGTAGGTATAGGTACCAGTCATAAGCACTAGCTGATTTTTCGGTCTTAACCATATACAAAAAGATTTTTTCTAGTCCGACTGGTAGTTCCAGAGATTAGCGTGTTCAACACACACAAACAAACTCTTCAGCTTTATTATGTTATAGTATAGATTCACCTATAACGGTTAATTTGGAGCAAATAATATCCAAATTGAGACGCCGCAATTTTTATTATAAAGCAGGAATTTTTACATAAATACCAGTTAAATAATATTCTTTACATACCATCAAATCACGAACAAACCACGATAATGAATATACATTTTTAAACATTCCACATTTAAAAATTGTTGCCAGAGCAAAAATAATCCTAAAATTGCCACCCTCCATGCCCTTAATTGTACAAGATCTTTTTTTTTTACTGCCACAAGATCGTCGACCTCAATAAAAAAGTCGTTAAGAGGCTCGGCTGTATCTTTTAAAAGCAGATTTTGTGAGGATATCTTACATCTTGTATGCAAAGATCACCTTTCGGTGTGCTAGAAGCTGTTTCTACAGGGTGGCAGGTTAGACAGTGGAAATATTTTAAGGGGTCATTGTACTCATCATTATGAACAACTTTTACTTTGGGACCAATCTTTAAATCGCGAAAAAAAAATCAGCTGTTCCATACATTTTGTTGATTTATGTGAAGATAAATGAAAAGAACTGAAGAAGCTGATTTTTTTTCGCGATTTCAGGGTTTGTAAAAGTTGTTCATAATGATGAGTACAATGACCCCTTAAAATATTTCCACTGTCTAACCTGCTACCCTGTATATTTAGATCATAGGTTTTGCACGTTTGGGAGTGATATTGTTAGTTTTCCTTGAATGAAAAGACGAAATCTTGGTTTTTTTAGCCTTTGAAACGCTTGCAACACCGAGTTTCATATGCGCGTTGCTAGCTCCTTATAAAAGGCCGACCTTAGAGGAAAAGCAGGTCCCCTGTCAACACAGCGCAACTTCAGCTCTGGTGACCTTATTCACCACAGGAACACAACAATACCCAAGAGTAGCGTTACTTGGCTGTGGTATTCTGTAAAGGGGAAGTATACCTCCGTATACTTCCCCTGTCAGGCTGCTCCAGATTTGAGTGAGATATCCCACTGTACCTGTCTTAAATCTTAAATCTTGTCTATGTGAATCTGTTCAGCTTTCACAACTTTCTTCCCATATTACTGGGCTGGCTTGGTTGGTTGGTATGGCTGTTTTCCAAGAGGGTAGGCAAAAAGTCAGAAACACCATGTGCTATGGTCCTTACATACTCTTAATGCTTCTTGTGCATTTATAGTGCGAATTAAAAAGATAATTATAATCCAATGGAATTGTTCCGATTACCTCTCATTGACAACTTTATGAGAGACAGACATCCAAAATTAACTGACCTCTGCTTCCATACCCAATGTTATATAATTAAGGTCCAAGTTATACTGTTGCTCTAACAACCTTATTAGGCGCTCGACATGCTGTTGGTCGATTTCTATCTAGTTCTTTTCATCCCACACAAGTAAGGGTTAACTGGAAGGAATGTAGTCTTCACAACCGATGGGCTAACGACCTGAAACTACTTGAGTTCAATTGTGCTCCTTTAAACTATCATTTGTCTGATATACGGCTGCTGTATTTAAACTTGAGTTGGTACTAACATCAATTCCAGCGAGATGGGTGGTCTTGGACAAAATTCATATAAATATTGTTCATACAACGTTTATTTCAGTAACAATATTGATCCAAAGATCTTTTCCGAGGATTTTCGCTTGCTTGCTTTACCTACAAATGCGGTTTCCAATTTTTATTTATTTTATCAACCCTTAAAAGTTTTCTGCTCGATATAGTGGTTACTAATATAATCGATGAACCTACATGATGCAGTGAGAGTCTAGTGGTTTAACCATGTGCCTCCCACGGCGAATAGTTCGAGTTCGATCCCGAGGCACGCACCGCTGACTATTCGAAGTCATGTGCGTATTAGAAATTAATTATCACTTTAATGGTGAAGGAAAACATCGTGAGAAAACCGGCATGTCCTAGAACCAAAAATTCGAAGATATGTGACGTCCACCAACCCGCACTGGGCCCGCGTGGTGGATTACGGCCCACTCCCTCTCACAAGAGAGGAGGCCTGTGTCCCAGCAGTGGGGAACATTATAGGCCGATTATGCTATGCTATGATGAACCTACATATTATTGACATAATCACCACGTTTACCGCGATATATTGTTAATCACACCCAAAGACGCTGCCCATCCTTACATTAATTAATTGCTTGTCTTAACATCCACGGCTGAAGAGAAAAGGGTAGTTTCTGCTTTCCAAGAATAACAACACGTTTCATAGTCCCAGCCTAATTTTGAAACATTTTCAAAGCTCAAAGTGGTTAATTCCGGGTGTTAGCCAAAGTTTTCGCGAAAACTCAATAAGTCCATAATGGGTAAGTTCCGCAAATTGTGGACCAACTTAGATCGGAAGCCGACCAGTCCCGATATTGTTTAGTCAAGTGTATGATCTGAAAATAGCAGGCCTACCTGGAAACGTGTCTAGAAACCATTCAGCGACAGTCTAGTTCTGGGCATTACGTGGTTGGGTAGTACGACGGATATTTTTGGGTGTAGTCTTGATAGTAGATTTTGAATGAATAAAGCCACAGGTACTGAGTATATGTATTAATAAAAGTTTAGGCTTTGTCACTAGCTCACCGTCCGATCAGGACCAGGCCCGTGCCGAACGGCGCGTACGTGTTCCACGCGCGCCTCAAAGAGATGTCAGCATCAGAGAGGGGGCCCATCAGGGCCCAAGCCTGCCGGGAAAGCGGGATTGTCCGGAAGGGATACCGCTGACCCGGACAAAAGGGCTAAGGAAGGAACATGGGTGGGTTTTAGTCAGTAAGAGTCTGACACTCCCTTCCGCTCCGCCAATGTTGTTGCCAATTGTTCCAACAATGATTGTATTCAATCAAAATTAATTTCTTACAGCAAATAAAGCTTCAATATGATAAATTCTTCGATATGGTATATGAGTTGCCCGAATACAAACCCCAACATCACAATCGGATCTTACTTGAAAATAACCGTAGAATTATATGACCGCACCACAGATAAGGATAGATAGTCTGAAACATGATAGGCAACGTATTATTCTTATCTTCCCTTTACATATGTCCTATCTCTTCTGTAACTTATCTGAGATTGGAGATCAGAGTGATAACCTCAGGGTTGGACAGAAATACGCAAAGACCAACGATCCTTACATTTTATCTAAAGTAACCAAAAATAAAATAGAAAATTCCAGCTATGTACGCGTATGTTAGGACCAAAATCTATGATCATCAGATAAAAAAAATAGTTTTGTTATCAATACTATTAATAACAATTTATCTTGTAATTGGCATGACTGTTAAACGTAATACCCCTTAGATGTAGTAAATTACAAAATGACGATGTTTATAGAAACCATTCTTCTATAGCGCCAAAAAAAGTTGTGGATCTTCTACAATGATTATAAAATCATGTCTTGTTTTCTCCATTCTTTGCTGCGATTAAAAATAGTTCACCAACAAAATTATACATCGGCTTTCACTCCAAGAGTAAGTCTATAAATACAAGCCATAATAAACTTAGAGGCTTAAAACGTCAATACGTAACTAACTTAACTGTCACTTCGGACAAGTATTGGAAAACTGCCAAACGTTCATCACGATTTGATTCGATAAAGGACTGAGGCAACCAATCGATTTCTGATTCAACAGCAGTTTTATCAATGGTTTTAAATGCTTCAATTGGTTCTATCCATTCGATTGTTTTGACCAATTCGTAAATTTTTCCTTTATTAGTCTTTAGAACATTGTAAAATGTCAAGGATTTATTTATTGAAATAATACTGAGGTTTGGAAAATAAATGCTTATTTCATAATATTTAACTCTGATATTAAATTAAAATAAGGAAATTTGCATGATGAGATTTTTATTTTGTATTTTGCGTAGTTGCTCGTAAGTTATTCAAAGTAACTTCTGCAAAGTTTCATCAATACATATACATTTCTATTTAAAAACGACTTGCAAATGTGCTCCGTTAAAAATCAAATTAGGCTTGCATTGGATGCAAGCCCTCCGTATAGACATACCCGCTTTCATGCGTAACAGCATAAGACTACAAATCTTTATCGTAATGTTAGTCTAATCCTTTATTATCACTTAAATCACGCCTAACACATTTATTACCTACCCATTGATACTTCAAAGGATCTGAAGTTTACCTACCTACCTACATATATCTTGTATGTATATATGTGTCGGCATTCCGAGTCTAAATCAGTACCGTCTCGAGCTGTAACAAGCTATGCAAAAAGGACAGGAGTGTCTTAGCTCACGGTTTAGCACAGGCCGTGTATGTACCTACCTATCTACGTATGTGATTTTTACCTTTTTAGTGAACCGAGCTTTTAACATTGCTATTATGAAGTAGATTACCCATCTGCTAGTGTTTCTGAAAATTAATAATGATATACTAAGTAATCTAATTTGGCTTCATAGATGCTGAATCTGCTTGAGTTAAATGTTTATCATTGCCAGCCTCTAAAATTATTTTTATTGCAGCTGTTTAATTACCATTGTATAAAAAAATCCAGTGTTTTTTTAAACAATTGTAAAACTTATACATACTCAATTCTATCTGCACTTTCTAAGCGATCTTCACTAACATATCATTAACAGGTGACGTCTCCCAATACTCACTCATCACCATATCTTTCACAAATCTTAAAATCCTCAAAGATTACCACATTCCACTCTAACCCAAGGATTAAAGTCAACTAAATGCTAAGAATAACCCGAGTGGATCCGCCGACGTTTCGCTGAGGCATAACGAATTATGATATTTATGGTCTGTCCTGAAAGTCTGAGTGCTTAAGGACATGCTTCGGTCCTTAAGGACAGGATGGGGACGAGACAGAATTAATGATTACAGTACATTTCTTAATTTGATTGATGGTCTAAGTGTTATTGCCAATTTTCTGGGTGCATCGCTCTGCATGTACTGAAAGACCGAAATTGTCATCGTTTGGTTTTAAGGCTATTAACATTTATGTATTCTGAAATTAACATAGGTCCTTGACCTGTGTTCGTTGGTGACGAATCAGGTTCGTTGCAATATTTCGTCTGAGGTCGAAAATATTAGTAGATGACATTGAATCTAAACTTGATCTGTCTCAAGCTTTTTATTTATGAAGCATTTATTATCCACCAGACAAAAACCTATTAGAAAATAACAAACTTAACCAACCAAAGAAACTGTGAGTGAACACAATGGACAATCACAAATAAGTACATGAGTATATATTTATTGACAGTGAAGTGTTTTCTGTGAGTGTTGGTGATATAAATAATGAAGATGCATCTGCAAACGGATCTGTCGTGCGAGATCTCGTACAAGAGCTGTGAGGAGAAGGTGCAGATATCTCAGGAGGCTGAGATGCTGTACTATGAACTCATCAGGGCGTTGGAAGAAGAGGAAACGGTGAGAATAAAGTAGTTAAACTTTTGAATTAAGAACAAACTTAACTACCATGCAATGAGGAAGATTTTAATCGAAACTACCAATCACATCGGACTATATTAATTAGTAACCTAACCAAACGCCCAAAAGCTTGACCACAATTTTTTTACCAAAATTCTCAAGTCTTCAATTGAAAATGAACACAGATGTTATTCAATGAATCTGCAGAAGATTTTTGGTATTTAAATGAGTCACTGATTTATCTCAAATGTTCTACATTATAATAAATCAGTATAAAGTCGTATATTTATACCAGACCGTTACGAATTAAGTGTTTTTTCTTTTCTGGTCCAAAAAGGGGATTAATATCTCGCGAAATATCTTCCAAAGATTTATGAGAAACCTGTTAATAATTGGGTTGTCCGACATTGACCATGGTCTGATAAGAATTTTGTCTCAGATTCGATGGCGACCACACTATTTTGTGGTCGAGTTTTTCTTGCAGTTATTTGTACCGTTGGGTTTATTGTAAATTTTAGCTGTTACATGAATTGTTGTGGTCAAGATAATTGTTGTGGTCAAGATAACTTTGTATTACTGGATCTCGTTTTATTATTTAATAAAAAATAGATAGACATTGACGTTTTGTTTTGTACTTTTTTATTGATCTTTATTTAGTTTACAAGTATTGTAGGTAAATCATTTGTATGGGCATGTAATGCTTAGGAATGAGGAAAATGTGACAAAAGTTTTGAGTATGAATGTGGAAGGCTATAAGAATAGAGGAAGACCACGGAAACAATGGATGGACTATATTCAGAAAGGGGGTGACTAGTGAGATGACGGCTGATAGAGATGTATGGAAGAAAAAGACTTGCTGCGCCGACCACAAATAAATTGCGATAAGGACAGGCTGATGATGATATTTGATCTACATAAAAAAAATATAATTTAAATCTAATTCAATTCAATATACACTGCATGGTTGGGACAGAGGCTGAGCAATTTAATGATGCTCCATATGTCGCGGGCTTGATTCCCGTATAGTACAAATAATTGTTTCGAGTCTGGGTGTTTGCAAATGTGAGAAAAATTTAGTTTCGGGCAAATTTAAAAAAAAAAAAATCTAAGCTTGAATTAAGATTAAGTTGCAATATTGACAACCTTAAGTATAATCTTGTACTATTGTTACATACACAAATACACATACATGGTACATAAACAAATACCTACCTACATTGATGATACATCTTGTTTAGAAAATACTCTCAGGAATCAATCATCATGATTCACAACAGTTATATGTGACCATATTACCACTTGTAATCCTGCTATCAACAACCACAACATGTGCCAAGCTCATAATTAGTAATGTATTCATCTATGCGCTTTATTCAATTCTAATTATTTGATAATGGGAATTAATTTTACATGCATATTAAATTACACGTTTGCTATGCTCGCCATCGAGTAGGTAGTTTATTGTTGATATGCTATTATTTTAAGGAATATGTTATCTGATTCTACCTATTCTATTTGGACCGAAAGAAAAAAAATGATGTACGCATTTCACTTCATTATCATTTTATTACTAACTAGCACTTTCCCCGCGACTTCGTCCGCGTGGCCCACAGGAACTGTGCATTTTTTCCGGATAGAAAGCTTATAGCACTCAGGAATAATGCAGCTTCCTATTAGTGAAAGAATTTTCAGAATCGGTTCAACGGTATTTTCATGCACCCCTTTTGGGGGCGAAATTTCAAAAACCCTAAAACACATTTTTCTTCATTCAAAAAGAAAAGTCTAAATACCAATTTCCATGACTCTAACTTCAAAACTAACGGTACTTTCATACAAACTTTCATCCCTCTTTGCACCCCTTTTAGGGGCGAATTTTCAAAAACCCTGAAACACGTATTTAATTATTTCAAAAGAAGAGTATAAGTACCAATTTTCATAACTCTAACTTCAAAACTAACGGTACTTTCATACAAACTTTCATCGTCCTTTTCACCCCTTTTGGGGGCGAATTTTCAAAAACCCTGTAACACGTGTTTATTTATTTCAAAAGAAAAGTCTAAATACCAATTTTCATGACTCTAACTTCAAAACTAACGGTACTTCCATACAAACTTTCATCCCCCTTTTCACCCCTTTAGGGGTAGAATTTTCAAAAATCCTTTCTTAACGGATGTCTACGTCATAAAAGAAACCCACTGTCTAAATTTCAAATCTCTATGTTCAGCGGTTTGGGCTCTGCGTTGATGAATCAGTCAGTCAGGACAAGCAATTTTATATATATAGATTACATTACCTTTTCATAAACCTAAATTCATTATGTGGCACATGGTCCTTCCATTTGTAATACATATTTGATAATTTGATTAGTTTCAAGGAAAAAAATAATAGAAAAAAATAATATACATGTCAAACGTGTCTATTATTGTTTTCCTTATCATCTAGTTGCCTATGTTATTTAAATATTATATTATTAAATAAGTAATGACATGAGCAAAACATGTTATTTCCGCTTTGCGGTTAGTATCAGTTAGGTATTTCCTAAACGCCTACTCATCTAGTTAACTGTTGATCAACGCACCCGCCTGCCGTGGACCACAAATGTGTGGTGGTGATGTGGTTACCCATGTGAGTCGGGCGTTACCTCGCGAAATTCGTTCCGCAAGTGTATTGGGGTCATTCACACCAAAATTATGCATATATGTATAACGAGACGTGTCTGTGGGTTTAACAATGTAAAGAGAGACAGAAGTCCTGCTGCCAACAACACAGTTCAGTGAAGAAAAGAAAGAAATAAAGAAAAAAGTTTATTTAGCACGAAAACAGTCAGACACAGATACAATTCATAAAATTAATAAAATTTTGGGTTATCTCGCTCAAAGGAGCAGCCCTAATGGGTAAGTACCTTACAGAATACCCCAGCCAAGTAACGATACTCTTTAGTAGTGTCCCTGTGAGTAAGGTCACCAGAGCTCCCGAGGATGCGCTGTGTTGACAGCGGAGGACCTGCTTGTCCCCTAAGCTGTCGTCACAACGAATCCTCATTTTAAAGGGTCGGCAACGCGCATATTATTCAATTTTGCAAGCGTTTCATAGGTCTACGGTCTACGGTCGCCACTCATCATCAGGCGAGCTGTAGTACGCCTGTTTGTAATAATTGCCGTATAAAAAATAAAACACTATGCTGCTTACACTTTTACAGCCGTATTCGAGATCCTCGCAAAAATTCTTTCCGATGCCACTCAACGTCACTCAAAGGGGATAAAACTCAGAAAGGGGACTTTTGAAGGGGACATTTGTGTTTAGCAGAGTATACGGCATACTGGCGTGTATATTTAGGGCACGCTTGGTTAGTTGTGAGCTCTACAGGAGCCCTTATTTGTGTTATTCAAGCGGCAAGTCAATTCTTGCCGAAACATACAGAGGCAAAGTAGATTAACAGTGTAAAATCTGTAAGCGGGATATACTTCCGATTTTGTTACGAAGTGATACTTCTGTATCTTCTTGTTTACACTTTATTTATTTGCTATAATTTCAACTTTAGGTATGTTTGCCGAGCTTAATTCGGAGTTCGGTTCCTTGTCTAAATATTATCGATACAGTTGTTAGGTGTCTACTGCAGTACTGTTGATTTGATGTGTGCATGCTATTTATGTTAAATAGTGTGTATTGAATGTATTGACTGTTGAGTGGGTGTATTTAAATATGTGGTACCTACAACTTACTTATTGGTTTATGAGAAAAAAGTATTGGCAATTTTAAGCTGTACCTACGTACTGTAATTTTTTTCCCCACTCTAAGAATTTTTCATGTATCTTAAGTGGGTTTATAGACATTTAAAATCTTACATACACAAACACTCAGACTTTAGTAGACCCTAATAGACAAGCCTACTAGATCTATGGACCATACAAATAATCTTTTCGTGGGAATTGAATTCGCAACACTTAACGCAGAAGCCGATTCAGAAAATTCATAAACGTGACGTAACGTTAAAAAGTTGTAACTATACTTTAGGTTAGCTGGTTATAGTCCATTATAATGAACCAACCACAGTCTAACTTCTATACAGGGCGGCAGGTTAGACAGTGGAAATATTTTAAGGGGTCATTGTACCCATCATTATGAACAACTTTTACTATGGGACCAACCCTGAAATCGCGAAAAAAAAATCAGCTGTTCCATACAAAAACAAAATATATGGATACATACTATATACCTACAAATTATTAAGTCAATCAATTTTAGTATCTACGCAGTCACTAAACTCTTTGACAATCTAGACTTTACAGTCGATAATCAGAGCTTTGTAGTTAATCCAATAAGCTGATTTTCCGATAATAATGAATCCCATTAAAACAAACAAATCTCTTTCCAAAGCCCTATTAATACATGATTAAGCTTGTTATAAAATTCATTAATAAAAAGCATGCTGTTATGTTCACATCTCCATTATTACACGTACAGCTAAAAGAGTTTGTTTTGTTTGAACGCGCTAATCTCTGGAACTTCCAGTCGGATTCGAAAAATTCTTGTTGATAATGATAGCCAGATTCTTGAGGAATAGTAATGGCTATTTAACATCACGCTACGACCTTTAGGAGCCGAGCAAAAAGAAAAAAAGTCAGAAAGAACACCAAGCGAAAACGAAGTAATAGCGCGGGGGGGTTAATAATCCGATTTCTTTTAATTTACGGGTAAAACCGCGGGGCATACTTAGTAAAATATCTTTCAAAAATCGTTTTTTCGCTTTTAATCGTGAGAATGCTATAAAATATTATATCCAACAGCATAACAGGCTAAAAGCTTGAAATGAAGTCATAACGTACGGAACGAATCGCTGACAGCTAGTGTTAATTATCTTTTTATTTTGCAATAAACATATTGTGCTGAAATAATTTGTAAGATATCATCGATGTAAAACTGATGACAATCTTAATTATTTATCTCTTGTAACACTTGTCAAAAGGTTTTGTAATACGTAGAGTATTGCACCATTTAAAAATTACTTTTAAGTTATCAAGAAATAACGATGGATAATGAGCACAAATAAAGCTTTAAAGGTATATGATATGAAAGGTATATCATATATATATATGATATTGTAGTGTCTTGACTCTTGAGATCCAATTAAGTCAAAAAACAAATTAAGGAAAATCGTAATGTTTTTCAGCTTCTTTTAGTCGTATTTTCCCCGAATATAATTCCGAGGGCTTTAGGTAAATGATGATTTTAATGATTAATATTCATTAACTACATTATCGTTATTGCGTATTGGATTTAGATGAACATACCTACAACGTAAAACAGCGATGCAATTTGCAAAAACGTAAATGAAAAAGAAATTCGCGCTCTACCTTGACGTATCCCCATAAGCACGCTGGTTGTTTTTTTAAAAAAAACAAGCCACATTGACATAGACTTGCATAACTTCTATATACGAGTAGTATAGTTTCGGAGCTAAAAAAATCACATCCCTACTCAAACACTGAATACGGTCTGCCAAAAAAGATTTTAATTAAAAAAACATGTTCCAAAAAAGAGCATATTTCAATATTTTCGTTCCATTTCTAACACTGTGATTGCTCAAAATCACAGTGTGATACTAAAGGTTTCGTGCACGCGATGTTTCCTCTGATGCACGATTCGGGATTTCATTTTTTTAATGGTCATCTCGCGTGTAGGTTTGTAAAGGGCAGAGAGTTGTTTGTATCGTGTAATAGGAAATACCGAGATAGAAAGCAAGAGTACGTTACCTACTATAAAGTTAAGGGCTAGTTGCACAATCGTTGGATTAACACTACCCAATAGATACTCGTACATTCAAAGATTACTGTAGGTACCCCAATAGTTTTTAGGGTTCCGTAGTAAAACTAGGAACCCTTATAGTTTCGTCATGTCCGTCTGTCCGTCTGTCCGTCTGTCACACCCTCGTCAAATCTACAGTTCATAACCAATTTGTAATGAAATTTTGCAGGCAGATGTCTTTTGTAAACCGCCATAAAGGCCTGTAGTGAAATTACAAAAAATAAAATAATTAGGGGTGGCCCCCATACATGAAACTGGGGGATGAAAAAAAATATTTTCGCACACCCCTTCCTGTGGGGTATCGTTGGATAGGTCTTTGAAAATAACATAAAGGTTTCTAAATAACTTTTTATTTAAGTGCATATTTAGGCCATGTTGTTTCATCTTACAGTTACGTATCTGTAACCGTCAAATATGGCGGTTTGTATGACAATTTCATACTGACTTAACGATTACGTACTGACTTACGAATACAGATGGTTTGAAGCAACCCGCCCTTAGTGAACTAGGAGCTTCGAAAGTCGTTAACAATGGGTCCCCCCCCTCTATTTTTCCAACCGCATTATCAAAAAATCTGAAAAATTCAAGCTTATGGCATCTAATAAATACCCTCGATTAAAATTGGTTTGAACAAGATACGTCAATAACTTTTTGAAATATTCACTATTTTTAGTTTTGAGTTTTGACAACCGCAAAAATAACGTATTTCATAATAATATTATGAAATACAAATTTATATTTGCGGTCGGAAGACTGAAATACTTCTTGCTACGGAACCCTAGACTGAGCGTGGTCCGACGCGCTCTTGCCCGGTATTTTTTTATACAAAACAATTTAATTTTCAATACAAAACGTCACAATATGGCGCAAGGTTATTCCTATTCATAATTTAATTACATTGTATAACGATTACCAAAACTCAGTTCGCCACAATGTATGTACATTAAGTATTTTCTTTTCAACCTTTTATAAGTATTTTGTAACTAAGACAACCAATTTGTTTTTCATTCCTTGGAAATTACTTATTCATAACTCATCATAAAATCATAACCAGCCTACAAAATACCGATGACATCACATCTCGTTGACGCTACAAAAATAAGTGAAATGTCAAAACATTCCCGGCTGACTCAGGCGCACGCGACGATCGCACCGCATTGTTCTCACATTCGAAATTCAAATTTGACGTTTCCTGCGCGTACGAGACGACACTGACAAATAGACAGACATCTTTTTTTAGCTTTTTTGAGATGACAAGTGTGAAAAATCGATTCGAGGATAGTAAATAGTTGAAATACTATCCGTCTGTGATTGAAAAGTGGAGATTATGTTTCTAAAACCCGTTAATTAGTGGTAGTGATTAATTACCTGTTTTCGAAACTGTTATTTTTGTACAGTTAGATGTCATGCTATACAAACAAATAGGCTGTAGTGATGAGACCACTCATTTGCTAATGATATGATTTTTGGTAACTGTTATTAATGAACTGTTATTTTTAGTTAGTACATATTTACCATTTTATTAGGTAAATATAGGTCCCAAGGCTAGAGATTCCGAAGTTCTGAATTCGTATCTACATTGATTTTTATAAGGACACTAACAGTTCCCCGCGGTTTCACCCCGTTGCTCGGCTCCTAAGGGTCGCAGCGTGATGTTAAATAGCCTGTACTATTCCTCATGAATCTGGCTATCATTATACAGATTTTTTTCGAATCCACCTGGTAGTTTCAGAGATAAGCGCGTTCAAACAAACAAACAAACTCTTCGGCTTTATAATATGTATAAATTAGTATAGATTTATGAAAAAACTGAAAAATATTTTTTTATTTACATTTTATATCTCATACATCAAATCATTACTAACTAAATAGTTACTTAGTAAATCCGTTTCTCGTTCTCATGGTATTGAATGTGATTCGAATACATAACTATGACTTTGTTTAACATATTGGTCAATGGTGCACGAATTACCATACAAGATGGCAATAAAAAGCTTTGTCCTATTAATATTTTATTTATACAACTTCTCAGGAAGTGCAAATCACAGGCGCATTTTTGGCTGACAATTCTATGAATTTAAAACCTGCAAAAAATATCAATGTACCTACTGGTAATTCTACATTGAATATTTTTGAATCGTTACGTAATTTATATTTGTACATCACTACGAAATTTTGGTTGTCAAAATTCTTGGCCTGCGATTAATCTTAATATTTTGGAATCGTTATTTAGGTAATTAGTATATTTGCACATCACTACGAAATTTTGGACGACATGTAATTAAGTTTGTCTAAGTTCATATTTCTTTCAATTAATATTAATTCTCATCATATCAAGCTAGCTTAAAAGATGTCAAATTACAGAATAACAATGTTATTGCTCCTTAAATACCGTACTTTACAAAATTTTTTTTACACCTACATAATTAACGATTCATTTTTTGTTTGTTACAGGTATGCAAAAACTCATGCTTTCATCTAAGAGGTATAAAATCAGCTAAGGTCAGATATTAACATACTTATAAATGCAGGCAATTTATATCTAACTAGGCAAGTAATTTTGTATGAATAAAATACAAATATCTAGTTAATTAAAAGAAGGGTTTTTACAATAAGAATCTTTCGAACTAATATCAAAATTAGTTTTCTTTCAAAAATATCTTACATTATTATTTTTTGTGAAGTAAGCAAAATCAATAAGATAGAGTCAAAGAAGACGTGTAACAAAATAAGGAGACAATAACACACGCTCTGTTCAAAAAGACTCCAAACTTATTGTTAGCATTAAGTTCTGGTAAACACAGAAATAACTCTGCAGTCTGCAGTGCAAACTTATCAGCAGATTACAGATAAACTGGCAGGGATGACTGGCTCTTACAGGTTTCAAGATTAACCACAGTAGGGTCGGTAGCACTGTAGTTTAAACCGCCGTTAAAGTGCGATGAAGGTTATATTTTTGAACTATACAGCTGTCTAACTTACTTGTAAATTAATTTATTGGGCTGTTAAGTGCCATGCTATTTTGATGCGTAGACAGTAGTCGAAATGGACCATTTGGTGTTTTATGTTCTTTCATAAATCCAAGCTTGATTTAAAAAAATAAATGTAGATACAACACTTAGTAGTAATGATATGCATTGATATTTTGCTGCGACCTCTATCGTCTGCATTAAATAAATAATCACATAACAATGCCAAATAACTGTGCAAAGACTAGAAATGAAGTTTTAGACAACATTTCAAAATTGTAAAGTATTTAAATCATCAGAACGGTATTTTGATCACAAAATTATCTATGATCCTAGCCTTTCCCGGGTACACGTGAAATAAAAACAACATCAGTCATATTAAACCTATGCAACTATAACCGTAGTTAATTTAACCTGTCGTTAATAACTTTAATGTGCAACCGTCCTCGCCTGTGGGGGTGACAGTAATCGGAGTATGCAATCGACAGCCGGGACCAGTCTCAAACTGTGTTGTGTATCGAATTTATATTGCACTAGTTTGTACCTGCGACTTCTCTTGTAGTTTATTATTATACACTTGTAAATGAATAAGTACGTCATATTATCCTTTTGCCAATAGGTTTTCACATGCATTTTTTTTTCATAATGAAAGTGGAATCAAAGCACTTCGTTCGGGTTCTTGGTATACGTATATCTACCATGAACCGATGGCGCTTTGTCGTGCGTCTGGCCGTCCGATAGTAAAATGGGCAGGAGGGAATTAGATCATGCAGATCTGAAGCACACTCTTCGAAATGTATCCGGTAAAAAACCGTTAGACTAGCAACTTTTATTATATTTTTTAATATAAGGTGCTATACAAATATCTGCCACGGCTGCAATGGGAGACAGTATTGTGTTTATAGATTACAATAGTAAAGATAAATTATTGATTATTTGTCATATTTTTTTTCATACAAAAAAAAGTACGTATAAATTTTAGTAGATTAGGTAGTGACGAACTAGTCAGCTGATATCAGTTTTCATTCACAGAACAGATGGAAAGAGAAGCAGTTGTTTTCATTGACGAAGCGACACATCGCGCGTAATTTGTGAACCACGGTATGCAGAGTAGAGTCAATGTTAATTTAACTTCTTTATTTTCTCAAATTGAATTAACTGTTCCGGGGTACGAAAGTTCTTCACTATTGTAATCTATAAACACAATACTACCTCCCATTAAAGCCGTGGCAGATATTTTTATAGCACCTTATATATCAACGTAATAAAAAGGAAGACCAATAAAAAAGAATAGTACAATCTCATTTATCATTCTCAAGCTTTAAAAGCAATTTAAATCTATTCTCAATCAAGTGCGAATAGAAACATATGGCCGATGAAACAAAACACATACAGAAACAATAAATAGTATTGTTTATAATAAACTTTGGAAAATATGTAATACCTTTGGGCTCTTCGCGGAGTGCATCAGCTGGTTCTTGTCAAGTCGTTAAAGTCGGAGAGATTAGCTATTTAAAGTAGGTTACATAATCAGCATAATACAGGGTGTCCCGTAATTAATGGATAAAATGTAACGGATAGATAGCTCACCTGATTTCTAACAACTAATTTGAATACTTAGTTTTTTTACCGTTACGGTAACCAATATTGTTGTTTTCGAGTTTTTCCATTTTCTCTACAAATGTAAAAGTTGTTAGGTACCTACCTACTTACCTAAATGATTTTTGTTAAACATTTATGAATAGTTTACTAATGGTATAACTTTATTATATCCTTTTTGTTAAATAACGTTAATAGTAAAAAAAAATCTTGGTTAGGTAGCGGACTGCGCAGTCGATTAGCAGTTTCGCGACGCAGTCGAAGCAATCGACGCAGTCGACGCAATCGACGCAGTCATATCAACTGCACAACAACTGCCTCCAAACTGCGATTTGTTCTTAATTCCATTTATTCCTTGACACCAATTTCTCCGGTCCTTAAAATAAGCTAAATTACACAACTTCAGCGTTACCACACCACACAAAAGATTTTAATCTCAAGTGTTGCCATTTAAGGAGCTTTTCAAAAATGTTTATCGTCGTAGTTTTACCTTGTCTGTCTGTCTGTGTGTTACCCGTAAAATTGTGTAATAATCATGTTTATGGGGTATAAAACCATAATTTTAGATTTAAAGGGATATTGTTTAAAGTTAGTTTTTCATTACGTGACGACATCTCCCAGTCAACTCCTACCGCTAGCCGCGTTAATGAAATTCGTTCCAAAAACACGAATATCTATATTTTAAGAAAGCTCACTCATGGTTTTCTTAACCCTCACGTGTTGAATATGGTAAAACAACCGATAATCACCATTTAAGCCAGAACAAAGTTCTTAAAAAAGCATAAGAAAATCTTTTGTTAGTCATATCATAAAAAAACATACTATTTGTCCTACACACATACACATTTAAAACCCAGCTTCATTCTCAACGAAATAAGGTCTAAGTTTGAGTAAAAAAGGAACAACTTAAGTCTATTTTTAGAGCGGAATTTCTAAGAAAATGGTGCCATATAAGGATTCCTATTATTAACGTGTCATACGATATCAGACTTTACGGGTTATGTAATAAGGTGTGTTTTTTATTGTGTGTATTGTAGCTGGCGCCTTTCATTCACGACATATGGTGGGTGAGTCACCTTTGTTCCGATGGTATTTAATGGGTCTCTTTTTATATTTTGACCTCAAATCGTCGGCTTTCGTTAATAGTTTTTAGGGCTTCATCAAGACTTTTTATGTAAAAAAGGTGAATTTGCGAGATTCTTGCATAAAAGGAATGTGAATCTGGGAACGAACGATGAAAATAAACAATTTCTCTACAGCGATTTTGTGTTACGGACTTACGGCTAATGAATGAAGTTTTTATAAAAAGTTTCAGAAATAACTAATATCACGGTACCTATACTGTGATATCTTAGTCAGCTGACGTTAATCCCAACATAGGAATCGAACCTGCAACCCTCAATTTTGCAAAGTAACTTAGTCTAACAGTTAGTAGGTAGCAGTGGCGAAGGGTCCCTACAATACGATTCCTACCGGCTTCCCTTTAAAACATAGCACAGGCAGTATTGCCTACTATTGTCAAATATTTATAGTTAGCTTTTCGTGGCCAGGTAAGTATTTGTAGCTCCGACTTAGCTCTTACAAAAATTTACCCTTCGCCACTGGTAGGTAGGTATGTACACTCGACGCCATTGACGGTCGACCACTTTTCACCTTTATGTTCTTAGTAATAAGGGCGAAAAGTGGTCGACCGTCAATGGCGTCGAGTGTACCTACTCCTATTTGTAGCCCGGTATTATTGACTATAAGCCGACCCAACAGGGCGGCATGCGACCACGGCTATACCCTGGATATGATATCACAATTCCAGGCTATTAGAAGATAATATTTTCTTGTTTCATGCTTTTCAATTCGATTTTTGTAGTAGTCTGGTTTTAGTCTTTATTAACTTTATTTTTTGAGTAATTAGGTATATTTTTTCTGGTAAGCTCCCAGTCTACCCAGATACAACAAAACTATAACAATGACAGCCTACAAAAAAACACGAATCAATCAATATTACCTCTCACCGCCAATACAAAAGGATCCCTCAATCCAGATCCATTATTTATCTAATATACCGATATACGACCAAATCCCCCCCATTCTGACGTCATAAACCGGATGGCGGCTGCCGGCGCCGGAATAAAACCGGGTAACGGCCGATACCCGGATTTCTTCGTGTAATGAAACTGGGATCTCGGTCGGTCCCGGAGAAATGTGGAATTACCAAGAGACGGGTAATATTGCGTCCTGTCTGGCTATTGTAGTCTGGAAAATATAGTGCTAAATTTTGCCCGACTGCGGCAAAATAAGAAGGGTAATGTATCTCACAAGTGTATGTGAGATTGTACTGTTGTGAACTGTTGTAGGTACTCTTATTAAGGAATCAATTTAAATAAATGAGTTCTCGATGAGTTTTTATTGATTCAGACTGAGCTCTAGGTTTTGACGTCACAGGAAATGCAATGTCGCGATATCTATGGGTGAGTGTGTGTATGTGTGTGAAATCTATGTAAACTCGCCCAAAACACAGGAGTAATTCTTAGTTTAGGGGCTAACTTCAGAACACTGATAGGCAAAGAATGTGCTGTAAAAATGCTTGAAACCTCAACATCAGAATCATGAGGTACACATCCGCCAAAAATCGGTACAGGGCTTATAAGGTTCCGTTTCTCATTCGAACCCACTGACTCTGATTTTGCTATCTCTATCCTCTATACCTACATAAGTTATTAAAGTCAGATTTGAAGACTTTCTCATAGAGTAGTGAATTTTATTTTTGCTGTCCTTGTAGAACCGATTTTAAAGCCTCTAATGCCGAGAAACAATGCCAGACAATTTGAAAGTAGATTTACCAAGGTAAGTATACCTATTTATTTATATCCAGCTTACCAGTCCTGCTTACCCCCCAACAATAGGTCCAAGCACTAGCACCAGACCCGCATGTTTGCGACCCACGCTACATCCACTTCTAAACACCCACTCACTCGAATAGTGATGTGCCTATATCCGACGTAATTGGTACTACAAAAATGGTACCAGCAAATCGATTCGCAATCGTGTTTGGTACCAAAATGGTAGTAGGTAATTTTGTGGGAATTAAGTTCGCAAGATACCCTATACGTCTGTTGCGTGCTATTCTCGGCGTAGACGGAGTTGAAACCTTTTTGCAAAAAAAAAAAAACAATTGAATGTGATCACTGATCACCAATATTAAGCGTAGTTATTTTACCGAAATTATTGTGACCTTTGCCTGCGACTTCGTCCTCGTGGATCACAATAGGTTGATCATAGAATAATAATATATTCTACAATAGAAGGGATCATTCAGCAGAAGTTCATAGCATGAAGTAATTTTGTTGAGACTATACAATAGAATATTGATAACTTGGGGTGTCTGAGAACGGACTGTAATTCGACTTGATTGATTGATTTCATTATCTGGACACAAATAAATGTGTGATGTTATGAAGCAATCATATCAGTTGATGCCGGCCGCTTTCGACCAGAATTTTAATAGTTCTATAACTAAATACAAAATGTCTGTGTTCATTGCGACAAACCAGACTACAATAATATAAAAAAATGGGGATAAACAGGGACGGCAATAAATAATTGTCAATTTAAATAGGTAGGTAAGTATACTTATCTCAATTAATGAATTGGGTCATTCAGACTAACGAAAATGCAGATCGAACTGTAAGTAGCATACGTACAAAATCGTACCTCAATTTATTGATAGCTCAATAGTCTCAATACTTCTCTTAATATTCATAATTACTTTAACATCAAAGTGACAACACTTATTGGCACTTTAATACTAATAGCCCATCACTAGTGGTAGTGAAAACTGGCCGTATGCCAATTAGTGAGTCAACCAGTTGGCGCGGGTTTGATTCCTTGTCGTGATATGTTTCTCTTATTAACAGTAGGTACTAGAGATAGCTACATAAATGGTACTTTAGGTAGTACATTTTGCGATTTGTTCCTAGACGTAGTACTTATTCATTGATTTAAGTAGGCATTACAAGATTTGCAGGAAATGTAAGCCGACTGATTCTTTGGAAATGATACAGGAATTACTGTAGGTATCTATAAATGCGTATTTATGGGATTCCTTTGACGTTTTATGTAATTTATGATTATTTAGAAGATGGCTTATGGTATAAGAGTACGTAATTCAACTAGTGTTTGTATTAGGTATAATATTTTAGTCAAACAAAAATGCTTTTCGTATCTGTCCGTGTGTCCGCTTAGTTCTTCTAAACTACACAATGGATTTTAATGCAGATTTCACTACCACTTAGAGAATTTATTCCAAAAGGTTTATGTGGGCCTCATCTCAGAATGAGAGGGGATAGGCCATAGTCCACCACGCTGGCTAAGTGCGGGTTGGCAGACTTCACATACCTTCAAGAACTTTATGGAGTATTCTCAGACATGCAGGTTTCCTCACGATTTCTTCCCTCACCGTTAAAGCAAGTGATAATTAATTTCTAATACGCACATAACTTCGAAAAGTCAGCGATGCGTGCCTCGGGATTATTCGCTCGAATTATTCGCCGTGGGAGCACATGGTTAGGCCACTAGGCTATCACTGCACTTTTTTTTACTGACTAAACACGTACCTAATAACCTAAATATTGATAAATAATAATAAATAAATAAAATTGTTTATTACCACAAAGTTCAAGTACATTAGCCTAAATATTGATCTATCGCAATTGATTGTTTCGGGGACTACCTTTAAAGGTAGACCATTCACCACCACATCGAACCAGTGGCGTGCCTACAGGGCAAGCCCGAGGGTATATCTCTATATTTTTCATGAATGTAAGTGAGTAGTGTACAATAAAAAACACAATCATGAAAAATTACGCGAAATACCCTCGGGCTTGCCCTGTAGGCACGCCACTGCATCGAACTATCTAACGCCTAACCATAGTCCAACAAGTCCATCTCAGACTCTACACAACAAAATCAGGTAATCTTCCATTAACATAGAACTTTAGTCTCATCCACTTTTCCATACATGTCGACGTAACTGGACGTATACCGGACCCGTTTTTATGTTGATCCCAGTTTGTACTATAACAGTAGTCGTGAAGGACGCGGCGCATGTCCTTCGATAAGGTCAGGTGCGTACGCGCAACTCGTTTGCGTGAAGGAGAGTATGTTAGGTGTTACGTTTAGTTTTTTTGGATTGTGCCGCAAAACGAGGAATTTTCTTCTCCATTGATCGAGAATTGAAGTCAAGATAATTTACAAATGGGGATTTTCCCCCAAATTAGGTCATCTTAATCCATTTCGCTCTATTCTTCTTTGTTCCTCCTTTGTATTTTGAATTTTCGTTTCACGGTGTTGCAAAACATCGGAAAAAAGTCTAAAATCGACATCAGTTGTGTAATGATGGCAAGCAGATCAATGCTCATTCCTTCTCTCTGACTAATGTAATGAGAACACCTATGCTATTCCTTAAAGGACAATTTAGTGGCTGTCTCGACGACCAACTCATCGGCATCGTTGAGATGGACCGAGCGTGTAGCCAATTTCGTCGTCAATTTGCCCGCCGTTGAGTAGTTCTAACTCAAAGCCGTCACAGCCTTGAATTGAGCTTTGATATGGTGCTAGTGCAGCTATTCGCAGCTTAGTAAATACTAAATTGCAGTTTCACCGCTGCGGCAGCGCTGCACACAAGGTTGTATCCTAAGAGAAGCTTCCTTAGTCTTAGTCGCCTTTTATGATATTCTTCACAGATAGGTTTGTCAATTCTATGTTAAAAATCAAACAGACTTTGCCTAAGCATGTTGCTATTGATGTCAGCATACAGCATTATGTATTTGTAACAAATGTAAGCCGCCTAGCTGCGACACGGAAGCGGTAACGAGTAGATAAGCGTTATCGGGAAGCAATAACCTCAATCAGTGCAGTACATCAATACACAAAGTACACACACTACACAATAGTACATGACTTATATGGGGGCTACCGCTCAAGTTCCTATCAATGTGACACATATTACTGTGGTCTGTGTATTATGTTTGCATTTGTGAATACCTTTTAAGTGAGTAGCTTGTATAGATTCTTTCTGAAATTATACAAGAAAAGCGTCTTATGTTTGGTTTATTCATTCACAAAGTTGTAAGTACTTATAATCAAGTTGGAAACTTCGAAGTTTTTCTATTTGATGTTTATCTCTGCGAATATTTGAATTTGCCTAATCCTAAATTGAACCTATCTACATTTTTTAGGTTTTAAGAAAATAACATAGATCATCTTTTAATTTCCTAAACAGGGAAATTACCTAATAATGAGGCACTGCATAAAAAAACATTTAAATTCAAATTAGGCTAATTATTCAAAAAATTCAGCATTTTTTGAACTTTTATAAGTAATTACAAATAAAAATATGTATGCTGGGAAGAAATAGTGCAAAACTTCAACTTTATAAAATTATAAGTAAGTAGGTATGTAGGTATGCAACATCCACTTGTCATTTCGCGCTTTTGACCTTTTGCTCCTAAACGAAATAAAGTACGGTAGTTGTCTATCTGTCTGTTCCGGCTAATCTCCTAAACGGCTGGGCCGAGTTAGACGGTACTGACAGATAGCTGTTATGGAGTAACTTAGGCTATCTACTTATTCGAATTCCACGCGGACGAAGTCGCAAACACGCAACAAGCAAGAAGGTAGATACTACCACGTACCAGGTAGACACTACTACCATTAATTAAACTTGAGTAAAATAAACCCACCATCAATTTAACAAATAGCTACGACCATACATAACACAAATCACTCACATATCAAAACTAAGCCCAGTTCATTGGCCCATTGCATCTGATAATGAGCGACGCACACTGCGCAGGCGCATGGCGGGGCGCCCTCATGAATCACTCACTGTGTGGTGACCTTGCTGCTCTATTTAACTGTTTGTTTGTTTATATCTCGGGAACTTCCGGTTTGTAGACTTTTACTGTTTTTAAACTTTTTTGCTGCTGAGTTTGATAATTTTGAAGAACTTGTATTTTTGAGTTACCTACAATCTTTTTACCCGACTGCGCGACGCAAAGGAGGGTAATGTGTTTATCAGTCATGTGGCGTTCTAGAGACCAAATGCGTAGGCCGATTTTTCTCTTTATTTATTAGTTTAGATAAGTTGGATATCTACCTATTTCTAGATGAATGTAATAAGTAGCTAATAAGATAATTCTTACATGTTCCTCCAACACAAAAGCAGAAAAAAAGTATTCTGCTTTTGTGTTGGAGGAACATGTAATTTTTATAGCTAAAACAAGAAGAGAAAACAAGGAAAATCGGTTAGGATTAACTAAAGAGCAAATAATAGAAAAGATAATAAATATAACTTGTTCTGTTTCTATAATTGACATCTACGATTTATTTATCCGACAATAAAATATTAGTAACTACTAGTAAAACAACATTATTCTGAAACTATGCATGTTTGACAAATAATTTATTGGGTCACGAAATGCAAACAGATAGGCCTCGCAATGAACAGACAAGACTTATCAATGCAATTGCAGGCGTAACTGATATGATAATACAAAACCGGCCAAGTGCGAGTCGTACTCGCGCACCGAGGGTTCCGAATCATTTTTGGACGTATAAAGTGAAAAAATCCGGACCGCATAACTAAGTTTGTTTGTGAAGGAATTTTGATAATTTTGAAAAAACTGTACTAGTTAGGAACATCGTTTTATTTTTGGTGCCATATTTGGGTCAATTCCTATCAACTCTAATTATTTCAGATTTTTCGCCCCGCAACCTTCGGAGATAAGGGGGGGGAATGGTAATTTTGCGGACATTTTTCATCGTATGTCGAAAACTGTGAGACATAAAATAAAATGAAAATATATTTTGAAATGTGCAGATCAAGCCCTTTCATATGATATATCACTTGACCTAGTAACCCCACTTTAAAATTTCGGACCCCCACTCCGGCCCCTTTTGCAATGAAAATAAAAATATTTTTGGACTTTTTTCACTTGCAATAAAGTTGAACAAGCATTCTTTATAACTGTTCCAAATTTCAAGTCGATAGCATAAGTAGTTGCTGAAATAAGCAGGTGTGACAGACAGACAGACAGACGAAGTCGCACCATAAGGGTTCCTTTTTTACCATTTTGGTACGGAACCCTAAAAACCGTGATAATGGGTCATAATTATTCATTATTTAAGTAACTGAGAGAAAACAGTAAGAAAAATCCTAAGAGGCGTAAAAAGAGGTTTTCAATTACAACTGATTCAGACACGACACTGTAGCTCAGTGGTTAAGAGCGTTGCCCCGGTTTAGGCAGAGGTGGCAGGTTCGAATCCTGCCTGTGTCAGTTGTTTTTGGGAATGTCTTATATATTTAATAACATTACATAACATGGCTTTATCATGTTTAAAATTCGCAAAAATATACATTGAGTAAAAAAAAAAATTAGAAAAAATAACTGAAATTAGTTTTTTCTGTACTTTTTCTAACAATTATTGCGCTTGTCATGGTCAGTCCACGGCAAGCGCAGCTTAACCTCGCAGATGGATTATGTTGATGTTGATGTTATAATCACGAGTCCCTGACCGAAATGAACAGACTGTCACGGGTATAAATAAGCTCATGTATCCACCTTTATGGTCAAAATAGAACAATTCGTCGGCTTACTACAAGAACTCATTAACTGACAAAAACAAAATTGAGAAATCAATTCATTTCTTTTGATTTTATGGAACGCCCTATAGGTTTTGATATACTTAGGGCGTTCAATAGAATTGAAAGTAAAATTAATTGACTTTTGATTCTATTGAACGCCCTATATCTATAGGGCGTTCCATAGAATCAAAAGTAATGAATTGATTTCTCAATTTTGTGTTTGTCAGTTAATGAGTTCTTGCAGTAAGCCGACGAATTTATCTTAGCAAAGTCAACTGAAATAATGAAAGTCTCATAAGTCATAACAAATGATTGTAGAATGCATTACCCTACATCGCAGGCGCACCCATTGTATAGTGTTGTAACTCGGTTCAACTTAACACGTGCGCAGGAGTCGCGATAGCTGATTGTGTATAATTTTCTATGGTAATGTTGAGTTATTGTGAACTTCATAAGGATCGGTTATTTTAGAAATGAGTTAACGTAATAATCTCAATATTATGATCTTAAAGAGATTTTCATCTGTTAAATTATGACAGATCTCAATGAGATTTATGATGATGTGTGAGAGATGTGATGAATTAATGAGTGAGATAATAAGATGAATTAATGAGTTACCTACTTGATGTTATTACAGTCTAGATGTGTGAAATGAGATGAATTATTGAGTGAGATAATAAGATGAATTAAAGAGAAAATTATGTGATGTTATCACAGTCCAGATGTGTGAGAGATGTGATGAATTAATGAGTGAGATATGAATGAGATTGTGTGAGATGTTATCACAGTCCAATGCTGGACATAGGCCTCTTCACCTCCACCACATTTTTTTTAACATGTTCTTCCTTATTGCCAGATTTAGCAATGGTTCCCATTGATGTAATCCAAATCAGGAAATGAAGACAAGTATATTTTTACTTTTTACAACAAAAAAAAACGAATAGACAGTACCTACACACCACTCGTAAAATTTTACGCGGCACTCCTAACATTTTTGCTAAGTTCTCGAGATAAGGGGTGACATAAAACAAACCATACCTCATGTGCTATCGGCCTTACAATCTCTAGTAGTCCCTATGGAGTCGCGGTCAAAATGGTGGAGAACTGGCGTTCTTATTATGAGTGCTGTTTCAGTATTCGGACAATGGACCTAAAGAGCAGTGTTAGACATTTTTGGACTGATAAGACACTCCAAATTGCTTACCTAATTAGTGTATTTGGTGATTTACAAGTGGCCTCGCAGTATTTTCAGATTTCGTGAATATAATACGCAAATTATGTAGTCCTATAGATACTACCATTCACTTCCTAGATGACCGGTACCTCCCGTCCCGCTTCCCCACACCGCACCTCAACTCAGACCCGCTTAGTATGATTATTGATTGAAGAAATTAATCCTTACTATTCTTCCTTACGTACCTACTGCACGACCCCAAACAACGCTGCAAAGTGTTCGAAATATCAATAATACACGCGATTTATTATAATGTGTAGTAGGTAATCGTGACAACCTTAGGCCTTATTAGACTCAACAAAGTTTAATCGTTAAGATAATCATATAAGCGGATCTATAGTAATTTTTGGGCCACTACGAAAAAATAGACTGATCCAAAATCCTAAGCTAACCGTGAAGATAATAACACAATACACCCTTACCCTTTCTCCGTAGTCGGGTAAATGCGGGCGATTATCGCGCCTTGCCATCTCGACCCGGGCATAACGTCCGATACCACTGTACCGGCCGCTTATCCGGGGAAAATCTCGTAAAGTGCACACGATGAACAAGGGAACTATGTAGTCGAGTTGTAATATTTTTCTTTTTTTTCCTTTCTGTATTTGATGGTCGGCAATTTTTGATAAGAATTTATGATATGAATGTAGGTTATTTTTTGTTTCTTGGATTATTCTATGTGGAATTGGTAATGGAAAAAAGTTAAACACGTCTGTATTAGATCTAATAATCATAATCTATACCTACTATAATACTAACTACCTATATACCTATATATAATCTATATATCTATATATAATATATACCTATATATATATCTAATATAATAAATGCGAAAAGTCGAAATCGAAATTTTTTTTTTGTAAGTAGGTACCTAGGTATATGATAGCCAGATTTATGAGGAATATTATAAGTTATTTAACATTACGCCACGACCCTTAGGAGTCGAGCAACGGAGGTGAAATCGCGGGGCACAGCTAGAATAAAATAAATTTAAAACAAGATAAACAAAATTTCACAAAAAAACCGACAGGTAATATTTAAATATTATACCCTATGGCACTTCCTCAATGAAGACGAATATATCGACACCTCATAATTATGTTGAAATACATCAAGCTAAGGCTACAACAGAGCGACGAGCGTAGGTAGATAGGCCCTTACTAAAGAAAAACGCCTTAAAAAAAAACAAAAATGTTATGTGAAACATAGTTTCGGAAGTTCCTTACAAACCATTTTAATTCAGTTCTTTCGACCATCCCCTCATCAAACATCTTGCGTACAATTATTCTATTAGATCAATTAATGTCGTCTGCAAGCAATACAAGTCAGCTAAGCAGTTAAACGGTTGTTAACAAGAACACCAGTTGCTTTGTTTTGTTTTTAATTAACTTAACTTAGGTGTATGTTTGAAAATTTTAGGCCCGTATTACAGAACGATGCTCGAGCACAGATCTCTGCTTGAGCATAGATTTAAAGCCATTTGATTGGTTGAAATCTATGCTAAAGTAGAGATCGGAGCTCGAGTATCGTTCTGTAATACGGGCCTTAGTGTTTATGTACGGTTTACTGGTCTTAGCAATATTATAATATAAGATGAATTAATGAGATGTCATGTTATCACGGTTCAGATGTGCGGAATTAATGAGTGAGATAATAAGATGAATTAATGAGATAGGTATGTGATGTTATCACAATTCACAGTTATGCGACGATGGGGATTATGGTAAGCGGTTACCCTAGCCTACGAAACACTTGCAACACCGAGTAGGTCACATGCGCGTTGCCGACCCTTTAAAATGAGAATTAGCTGTACCGACAGCTTAGGGGACAAGCAGATTCCCCGCTGTCAACACAGCGTATCTTCAGGAACTCTTGCGACCATTCTGGTGAAAATTAAGACTGACCAAGCAGGTCAGTCTCTGCCTACATGGTGCAGAGATTGTTTTATAACAGAAAATAATCAAGTATTTAGCAAAAAAAATTAAAAAAGTGTGTTTGTAATCCCACCAGCCTTGCCTAGCTTAGGAAATTATTGAAAAAGTTTTTGCGATTGTCACATAATTATTTATTATTTATTTATTTATTTATTATAAAGGTACATATTAAGGCCTATAAAATAATATAATGTCCAACAAAACTATATATATAGTTTGTCTGTTGGATCGCAATAATAATATAATACGTTACTATACTAATGCAGACAATTTTATAATGGTAATTTAATAATTAGGAAAGTAGGTACCTATGTATACATGTTACGGCAATGTACTAAGTAGATATTTTTTAGTTTTTTTTTTTTTAATATCTGTAAGCTATCACATATTTTCATTAGAAATGTTTTATTTTTACTCATTCTTCTTTATAACGAGTAACTAGCCACCATTTTTATTTAGCCAACATTCCAGTAGGTTACGTTGGGAAGCTGCGGTCATCGCTAAGGTAACTCTATCCTATTTGCAAGGCTGCACGCAAGGTCACTGCCAGCGACCGGTCTGTTGCTGGCGGAAAGATAAAGATGCTGTCTTTGTTGATATTAAGAAAAAAACTGCCCAAGTGCGAGTCGTACTCGCGCACCGAGGGTTCTGTATCATTTTTGGACGTATAAAGTGAAAAAAACCGGACCGCATAACTAAGTTTGTTTGTGAAGGAATTTTGATGATATTGAAAAAACTGTACTAGTTAGGAACATCGTTTTATTATTGGTGCAATATTTGGGTCAATGCCTATTAGCTCTAATTATTTCAGATTTTTTGCTCCGCAAACTTCGGAGATAAGGGGGAGGGGAATAGTATTTTTTCAGACATTTTTCATCATATGTCAAAAACTGTGAGACATAAAATTAAATGAAAATATATTTTGAAATGTGCAAATCAAGCCCTTTCATATGATATGCCACTTGACCTAGTAACCCCACTTTTATATTTCGGACCCCCACTCCGGCCCCTTTTGTAATGAAAATAAAAAAAAAAATGACTTTTTCATTTGCAATAAAGTTCAACAAGCATTCTTTATAACTGTTCCAAATTTCTAGTCGATAGCATTAGTAGTTGCTGAAATAAGCAGGTGTGACAGACAGACAGACAGACGAAGTCGCACCATAAGGGTTCCTTTTTTACCATTTTGGTACGGAACCCTAAAAAAGGTTCTTATAGGGTACCTACAATAGCAGCTCTTTATTTCATTAGTGACGTGAATGTAAATGATAGGCTAGCAGTTTGACGATGCAACAACGCAACAAAGTGGATAAAAAATTACTCCGTTTTGATTCTTAACATTTACGGCGAGAATTTTATCTTATTGACACTACTAATAATTCTGGATTTGTCATCAATTAAGACGAAAGTCATCAATCGTCACTACTGCGTTGATCCTCTTAATTATATGACTACGGGTACCTACCTAGATAAAATCTCCATTATCTGGCATACTAAAGTGACCAATGACATGTCCCAAATGCAATCAACCTATCAGTTTTTAGATTTTCTGAAAGAATTCACGTTTCATTTAGGTACATTGCCATTTAAATTTTCAAGTCGCAGTACCTAAAATAACATGATTTTTTTTCTTGCAGCGTGTCCGAACCTTTACAACCTCGTTGGACGAGCTCGCCGGTCGCGTGCAAGCCGCCGAAGCCGCGCGCTCCTCATGGCGCGGGCCGGGCGACGCACGCGACGCGCGCGCTCAGCTCGACGCGGTGTCGCGCGCGCGTGCACAGCTGCCCCCTCTACGGAGACTAGCTGACGAGCTGCACGCGCAAGCTCAGCAGCTGGCCAGGGATAAGATTCAGCTGCCCGACCATTTACTTGCGAGACTGGATGATTTGAATACAAGGTAATTACCGCACAAAACAGTTTAGTAGGTATGCTTGAAGTTACGTTGTCATCTTGTTCTATTCTAGACACCTGTAACGGGTGGCCCAAACATTTTGTCTTCTAATCTAATATTTAATTATTAAACATTTATCTGCAGATGAAGACAATGATCTTGATATAACAAACATAATAGAAATATCGGAACGTGTTTAATGTCCATTAAAAAGCTAGATAAGTCACGATCAGGATAGGTTACAACGTAGGTAAATATCAGTGTGTGAAGAATGTTAAACAATACGGCGATGATTGAAAGTCAATTAATAGTTTATTATTCATTCTAAGAGCGGCATGTCAGCCTACGTTCCTTAAAGGGAATTCATTAACAACTCGAATGGGGATAGGCAGGAATTATAAGACGCCACATGGTACCTACTCATTGCACCCAGGCTTGGATGATACACATACACAAACACAAACACACATACACAAACATCCAGACCAGTGTGCAATGCGGGAATCGAACCCGCGACACGTCACGCAGCAGCCAATCTCTCAGCCACTGCAACAACCGTGCGGTCACATCATATTAAGGGGGGTCCAGAATTATTTTCAGAGGGCTCATCCAAATACCTACTATCTAAGAGTTAAAAATCAAAACACTAATTCGCTAACCTAGTTTGAAAACGAATTGGGGGAATTTCAGCCTCCTAGCCCCTTCCCCCTGGATCCTCTGATAAACCCTTGCGAAAAAGAAATGGTACTATTTGTTACATAGACTTACCTAGCTCCATCTCTCACAGTGGTAGGTACAATGATGGAAATAACGTGACATAGTAGGGCTCTGATCTTTTACAATACCCAAAATCCAACCGTAGTTGTTACCTTAAATAATATACTTAAATAACAAAAACCAAAAAAACTTAACCTTTCTCATCGTCATCCATTTCATTCTTTTCCAGGGTATCAGGCCTCGTCTCCGGAGGTGAGGAGCGCGTGCGACAGTTAGCTGGTGTCGCAAGAGACGGAGGCGCGGGCGCTGCGCAGGGCTTCCTGGCTGGCTCCGTGGAGCCACCCTGGGAGAGAGCCGTCACTCCTGCTAATGTACCATATTATATCAAGTGAGTTGATTATGTAACTAGCCTTGTACGATTGCATCGCGCACCATCCGGCTTGAAGGACCATAAATTCAAATTAATCAATTTATATTACAAAATAAATGCTTATTTTGTAATTTAAATTGATCTATCAACTAGTATTGAGAACACTTTCGCCTGCTTTATTAACACATACTTTTCACAAGAACTCAGAAAGTTGAGTTTTCTTCTATATTAATCATAAGAAATGGCAAGCAAGGTCTTGTACGTTAATGGTCCTTCGAGCCGGATGGTGTGATGTAGTCGTACAAGCCTTATGATATACCAAACAACGTCCACACTGGTTGGTTTTGATACAAAAATAAAGTTAGTTTTCATGTTGCGAAGTTACAAAATTCAATGTGCCGACCAGTATTAAAATATAAATGGTTCGAATAAAATGCGCTAGAAAAAAATTGAACAACATGATTAACGATAAGTACTGGCTGTTCCCCGCGGTTGCACCCCCGTTGCTCGGCTCCTAAGGATCGTAGCGTGATTTTAAATAGCCTATACTATTCCTCATGAATCTGGCTATCATGTACAAAAAGAACTTTTCGAATCCGACTGGTAGTTCCAGAGATTAGAGCGTTCAAACAAACAAACTCTTGAGCTTTATAGCTAGAAACCTAATGATATAATTTCCTCTTCAGCCATGAATTGGAGACGACCCATTGGGACCACCCGAAGATGATCGACCTGATGAACTCGCTGGCTGACCTGAACGAGGTTCGCTTCTCAGCGTATAGGACCGCGCTCAAACTTAGGACGGTGCAGAAGGCGTTGTGCAGTAAGTTACAATACACTTCTAATTCCAGGACCCACAAACTCTACTCTAGAAATTCCAAGTCATACGTATTGTCTTAAAGTCGAATTGATTAGGTAACCGTAAGCCAGGATGACCACGACGAAAACGGGTTTTGTCTACAGAAGAATAGACAAAGTGACAGATTGTAGAAAGATAACACCGTTTTATGCATACAATGAAGAGAAGAAATGTTTCTGTTCTTTAGTAGACAAAATCCTGATCAACCAATCAGGATTTTGTCTACTAAAGAACAGAAACATTTCTTTAGCACGGGTCACCGCGTGCTCGGGCAGAAAAAATAACGATTTGGATAAAAGAACTTTGTCTATTCTTTGATAGAATAGAGATAGAATTGTCATGCTAAAGGTGCTGTTAAACGGGCTAGTTTTTTGACAATTTCTTGCTGAAATTTTATAGCCGTGAGTTGAGATCTATACCTACTCAGTAGAACAATTGCCGCAATCTTGCGGTATAGCATGGCGATATTACAATGAAATTAAATGATGTTACACCACAATAACTGCTGTACGATATAGATCTCAACTCACGGCTATACATTGCAGCAAGAAATTGTCAAAAAACTAGCCCGTTTAACAGCAACTTAAGGGTGCTGATACAACTGGCTCTTAGTAAGTCGCACTGACTACTTATTCTCATCAACCGTATCTTTCAGTGCATATGCTGCAACTGCCGGCTGCGTTGGAAGCGTTTGACGCTCACGGACTGCGCGCGCAGAACGACCGCCTCATCGACATACCTGACATGATCACTGTTCTCACTTCTTTGTATGAGGTATGTAGCTACCTGATAATTATTACTTAAACATAGCAACGCATGTTTGTGAAGAAAATTAAAACTTATGTTGGATGCAGCAAGCTTCGCCATCAAGAATCTTTCCAACTCATCTTCGAAATCTTTCATGATAATTATGTAGTCATAAAAGGCATCATCAACATGTCTGGTAGCTAAAATGAGGGTCGTATTTCGTCGGAGACTCAGGTATTACTTGGGACTACTTTAGACTAATTTCAAGCCATTAGATTGGTTCAAATGGCTTGAAATTAGTCTCAACTAAATAATGCTTGGGTCTTGATTTAGGTTTTGTAATACGAGTCTGAATGTACTAGATTACGGGAAGTTTTCTAGACTAACTAATCAGACATCCAGACTAATCAGAAAAATAAGCATTGCTACTAATAATTCCATGAGTAGTAGGTCATTGAAATTTATGAAGAAATTAAATCTTCCATCTTCACAATTAAGACTAGTAATTGTTAAGGGCCTAGCAAACTTTCTCCCACCAGGTAATAGCAGCAGAGAACCCAAGCCTAGTGAACGTGCCGCTCTGCCTGGACCTGTCGATCAACTGGTTGCTCAACGTGTATGACAGCCAGAGAACCGGACAGATCCGGGTGCTTAGCTTCAAGGTCGGGCTCGTGCTGCTGTGCAAGGGACACCTGGAGGAAAAGTATAGGTAAGTTAAGGAATGAAAATATCCATGAAATTAGAAATTGAAATTGTGAAGTTGTAAACAAATGATAAAATAACACATTTATTTTTTTTCAATTTCAGCAAGCTCTATTAGTTGCTAAATATCCCGTTAAGCATTTTGACGTGCTTTCTCACTATGCAAAACAGTCAAAATGACAATCGTCATCTTAACGGCACAATAACAAAGCTTGGTAAAATTGGCCTTGAGGATGTCTAATCGCTCGTGAATATGATTGCGGAGTTGGAGCAAATAGTCACTGCTGCAAACAAACAAAAAAGCAATAAATGATTATGATGATTATGATTAAACTTCGGAGCGAGTAGATCTCTAAATTCTTCTTTTCCTCTTATATTGTAGGTACTCTAGAAGAACTTATAAGATTATAAGATCTACTAGCTTCCGCCCGCGGCTTCGCCCACGTTTTTCAGGATATAAAGTAGACTATGTGTTATTCTGATGTATAAGCTATATTACTGTAAAGTTTCATCAAAATCCGTCCAGCAGTTTTAGCGTGAAAGAGTAACAAACATCCATACATCCATCGGTTCCCAAGGTTATCACAACTAATATAATGGTTATATTTGCAGGTATCTATTCCGACTGATCGCGGATCCGTCGTGTAGAGCTGACCAAAGAAAACTCGGACTATTGCTGCATGACTGCATACAGGTAACACTCTCTCTCCTAAATTACTTTTTTTTTTTATTAGCAATCAGTATGAGCTAGAATTTTTCATTCAACTCCCAGAACTTCCCAACCAAATGTTAGAGATCATAAGAAAAATCAATTCGAAGTCTTAAATCGTAAATTATGCTTTCTTTCACTTGAATTTTATTATTCTTAGGAGTGAACACGAACGTTTTAATTTACTGGATTAAGCTGTTAGAGAAATAATAACTGTCGTGAAAATTATGTGCTCTTTCGTAATCCGGAAAGACTACGCAAAAAAGTTTGGAAATCCTTGGCCTAAACATTTACAAGCACTACGCTCTAGGATTGTTTTTCCCTCTCTCATGGTCTGAAGTTAATACTCATGAAATTATTTCATATTTAACAGGTACCAAGACAGCTGGGTGAAGTGGCAGCCTTCGGAGGGTCAAACATCGAACCCTCAGTGAGGAGCTGCTTCGAACAGGCTTCTGCTGCTACCAAAGAGGGCAATAAGGCAGGCACTCTCGACAGGAAAATTGGTAAGTAACCTAAATTAATGATGGAATTTTCATTGCAAGAACAATATTGAATTTATTTGTTTATATTGTACCTATTTACTAAAAAGGCAAAGATATACATTAACTGTAATAATTCTTCTTCTGAAAACCACAAGACAAACGTTCGAACGTTGCATTACAAAACCAATCCGTAATGGTGGATTTCCATCAGACGAGCGAATGTTCATTCTATCCCCTCTCTATCAAATTCTTTTGTGTAAACAGACGTAGAGCATTCTTTTGTTGTTCTGTCTGCGTTGACAAATTCTATGGAATATTCTAAAAATGCGCGCTCGCTTGATGTAAACGGCACTAGAGCATACGAACAGTTGCTTAGAGCGTTCTGCGTGTTCGGACGTGAAGCGTTCTTGTGTTTTAGCGATTCGTTCGGCTGATCTAAACATCTATAATTGTGCAAGAATTCTAGTTCTTGGTTTTCATTTTGCTCGTTGATATTTTGGTGTATAAGAAGCCGAACATTCTCTATAATAAGGAAAAACAGTAAATCTTCCAGAAAGAGAAAAGGAGAAAGAAGAAATGCCCAAGGACAAAACACTAGAGCGCGACGCGGACGGACAGCTGCAGTTCATAGAGGCGTTCCACTTCCTGCAGTGGCTGCAGAAGGAGCCGCAGTCTATGGTGTGGCTGCCCGTGCTGCATCGCCTGGCGGCTGCCGAGACTGCCAAGCATCAGGCTAAGTGCAATATTTGCAAGGAGTACCCGATTATTGGGTTCAGGTAAGCTTTTTATGACCACCGGTAAAAAATTACGAACGACGAAAATGAGAATGATGAAAACGATAGTGACGAGAATGACGAAAACGAGAATAACGACAATGACAATAACGAGAATGAAGAAAATAAGAATGACGAAAACGAGAAAGACAATAACGTGAATGACGAATACGAGAATGACGAAAACGAGAATAATGAAAACGAGAATGACGAAAACCAGAATGACGATAACGAGCATGACAAATTCATTAATTTGCTGTCTCTTACAGATACCGTTGCCTGAAATGCTTTAACTTCGACATGTGTCAGAAGTGTTTCTTCAACGGCCGCAAGGCCAAGAACCACAAGTTGACGCATCCCATGCAGGAATATTGCACTGCTGTGAGTAACTGATGTTTCTTCTTTACTTTACCCGAGTAAACACGCCGATATACTTGTACTTAATTTCTGTATTACTTGCATCACGTTTGAAATTGTCCAAAAATCTTTTTTTTTAATTGTTGTTGTCATAAAGTATTTCTTGTACCTAATCTTGGTTCCATAGTTTGCACATGTTTGAATTGTTTTTTGCAGACAACATCAGGCGAGGATGTGCGCGACTTCACCCGAGCGTTACGCAACAAGTTCAAGTCGGCTCGCTACTTCAAGAAGCACCCCCGAGTTGGCTACCTGCCCGTGCAAACTGTGCTTGAAGGTATTTTTTTTATTTTGTTGCACGGGACTTTACAAAGTCCCGGACCTTTCGAAGGCGTGCGTGGGGCCGAAGCCAACACGTAGAGGCCCTTTACAACAAACTTGAAATATATAAAATGTAATGGTGACACAGCTGGCGATTATCCCTGTATGCGCTATATAAATGCACCCAAGGACAAACCCCAGCTGTGCAGAACTATTGCAAACATGTGGAGAAAAACTACTTGGGCTATTGTGATGGGATGGTAGTGGATTGGTTTTGGGGAACTATGGGAACCTATAGCGCCTACCGAAACAATATATATTGACACGTAATAATGGCAGACGGAGACTTGCCAACTCACTAACTGGGCCCCCCGAAAATGGTTGCTCAAGTCGCAACAAGGGGGCAACAGGAACGTGAGCGGCTGAAGGGTGGAGAGGCTTTGCTGGACTTTAAACTCAGATCATTTGCTCCCTGAGGGTCCGGCATCACATCATCACAACTAAGCACCTACTAGATAATTAAGGAAATACAGTAATATTGTTAAGATGATAATCAATAATAAGACGTGTGGTCGGGGGACCCCCGTCAGGAAGAAGTTTTACCTAAGTATGTAGGTAGGTACACAATAGAATCAACACGACAAAACGCGCGAAAGCGGATGTCATAGGTCCATCCTCGACAAGCGCTCGCGCGATTCTAGGCTAGTGTCGCCACTCGATAGTCGACTATCGATTGTCTATCGATTGCGGACCGATAGCAAGAATATCGATTGTTATACCGGTAGTATCGATACTATAAATCATAAATCGTTATGTTTTCACGATATCGTATTTTCCTCAAATATAATATCGAGGGCTATAAGAGTATATTATATTGATGATTTTTGTGATTATTATTTGTTGGCTATATTATCGTTATTGTCGCGTACCTACCTATTGAATTTGGATCATCATGTAACATAAAACAGCGCTGCAATTTGCAAAAAACGAAAGAAATTTTGAATTTCGCGCGCAACCTTGACGGAGATGAGGCATACATCGTTGCCAAGAACACAGAAGAATTTAACACTCAACAGATTATCACCACGTTACTCAAAATAAGGCTTATAGCATTGCTAATAATAAGAGACGTTAGAGCGGACATTGCTGCTCCGCGCACCTCTAAGCAGCGTCGCATACCGGCGCGGTTGCTCTCGAGAGCCAGCGCCCCTCCGCGCCGCGGCACGGCGGCAGTTGGTCGCAAGCACTCAAATACGGCGCAAGCGCTCCACTCATTCAGTTATTCCCAACGGACCACGTGATCGGCTGGCGAGTTGCACCGACCACGTGGTCCGTTGGGAATAACTCCTCATCGCGCGCTCCCGCGCCGCCGCGTGTCGCTCGCGCTAAAACTATTGTCTCTGTCTGTATCTACAAATTATTGATTGCATTCTGTATGCCGTGTGTGTTATATGCAATTAATCTAGTTGTAAACGCAAAACTAGCCCGGTCATTCGAAAACCCCATCTACACTAAATCAATGATGCAGGCGATGCCCTGGAGTCTCCGGCCCCGTCGCCGCAGCACGGCAGCGCGTCGGGCTCGGCGCTGGGCGGCGACGACATGCACTCGCGCCTCGAGCTGTACGCCACGCGCCTGGCGCAGGTCGAGCTGGGCGCCAAGCCCGGGGACACGCCCGACAGGTTAGTGACACGCTCAACGTTAGTGCGCTCTACTGCTACACTCGCGCCTCGAGCTGTACGCCACGCGCCTGGCGCAGGTCGAGCTGGGCGCCAAGCCCGGGGACACGCCCGACAGGTTAGTGACACGCTCAACGTTAGTGCGCTCTACTGCTACACTCGCGCCTCGAGCTGTACGCCACGCGCCTGGCGCAGGTCGAGCTGGGCGCCAAGCCCGGGGACACGCCCGACAGGTTAGTGACACGCTCAACGTTAGTGCGCTCTACTGCTACACTCGCGCCTCCCTTCCCTTAATACCTAACTTGTTTAAAAATCTTTCAGTAAGTCCTTTGTCCGTCTGTAAATCGTTTTCCGATATTTTAATACGACCATTATCTGTTCTTCTAATCCACAGTGACGAAGAGCATCAACTGATTGCGCAATACTGTGCGTCGCTCAACGGCGGCGGCGAGGCTGATGACGCGCCACGCTCACCCGTGCAGGTTGTCTCGATCATACATCGCGAGCAGAGACACGAACTGGAGGCTATGATCAGGTATGAAGTCAAAAATTTTACTGTAGATAATAGCGAGCAGACATGCAATAAATAGGGTTCGGCAGGTAGTATAGAAAGCTAATATAGGCCAACCTAATATAGAAAGTCCTGTGCAAGGAAAAGTCATTAAAAGCTTATAAACGTTAAACCCTACAAGATCCCAAGAAAAACAATGAATCTAACCAAACCCATTCCATATTTCAGAGAGCTGGAAGAAGAGAACGCCAGCCTGCAAGCTGAGTACGAACGTCTGAAGGCGAAGCAGACTCCAGGATCCACTCCTGAGGAGCAGCATGGGGTTAACGATAACAGGAACGCTCCTGTAGATCAGGTAATAATTCTTAGAATTGTATGTGTAGGGACTTAAGTTAACAAATGGTTCATAGAAATGTAAGATAAAGTGACAATCGTGACGTTTAAGGTTATGCCGAAATTGGTGATGAAGTTGAAAATTGCGGCACCGATATCAGATGTGACTCTTCACTTTTGAGAGAAGTTTTCAACTTTTAGAGTACCTAATATTTTGTGTTTATAGAATTAGCCCCTAAAATGTTTCTAGCAGCAAAATAAAGTAGCAAAACAAATAGAGATAAGTTAGACATCAATCGGTGTATTTTAACATCACGAAAAGCAAAAATGCTTAAAGCACCAAAAATATTGTCAATAACTATCATCCTTGCAATAATGTCGATTGCGCTAACCTGTTCCCTACTGTTATAACAGGTTATAACGCAACGCAGACGGCAGACTTTTTGTGCGATCGAGTCTACAGCGCGAACAATTTGCGAAATTTTGTGCACAGATTGTTCGAGCGCTGCAGACTCGATCGCACAAAAAGTCTGTCGTCTGCGTTGCCCCTGTGACAAATTATCACTTTCCAAAACACAAGCAATCCCACAAATAGTTGCAAAATAATCACAATAAAAACAAGCAAAAAGGATACTATGCTAAGCATTGCAATAAGCAAAAGATAATATAAACCAATTGCTTTGCAGGACATGATGGCCGAGGCCCGCCTGCTGCGGCAGCACAAGGGCCGCCTGGAGGCGCGCATGCAGATCCTCGAGGAACACAACCGACAGCTCGAGGCGCAGCTGCAGAGGCTGCGGAGGCTGCTTGATGAGGTAAGCGATGAAATAACGATAGAAGAAGTTAAAATACAAACGTAGAATTTCGTGATGAAAGAAATAGAACGAATAAATCAGGTATACTGTAACTTAATGTTATATGTTTAAAAAGTGCTCAGCTTCAGCAATTTGAATAATTTATTTGACTTTAAAACAACAACAATTGAGACAACGAAAAAAATGACAACAATTTCGTGCACATAATTTAATATTTTTCTTTTCACTTTTCAGCCTGCCCAAGGCTCTCCGCCAGCTCGTACTGGCACGCTCCAGACTCGCTCTGTCACCGCTTCACAGCTCGCTACTGATTCGCCGGCGAAAATGCATAATGGACTATACCATGAGTCGCAAACTAGTGAGTGTCCATTACCTTATTCAACTATAAAAATCCCTAGAACTAACTAAACCCTTTGACACTGTTTACATCTTAGTACCCATACTAAAAGTAAGAAATTCCAAAAAAAAGTATCGATTTCCAACGCATTATTCCTGTAAAAATTAGACCAGCTCAATTCCGCGACGAAGACCATCCAGATTATACAAAATTCAAGATAAAACAACAATATTATGATGTAGATTAATTAGGTGTCCCCCAAGGAACTATTCTGTGACCCATCTTCGAGGAAGAGAATTTTGAGTATAGATATTAGGGCTCCAGAATAAAACAACAATTACCTATCATGTAAATTAATTAGGTGTCCCCCAAGGAACTATTCTGTGACCCATATTCTAGGAAAAGAATTTTGAGTGTAGGTGTTAGGGCTGAGTATAATAGGTGTTCCTCGCGGTACCTTATCCTAGTGTTAGGGTTCGGTATAGGTGTCCCCCGCGGTACCTTATCCTAGTGTTAGGGTTCAGTTAGGCGTCCCTCGCGGTACTATATCCTAACGTGTGTACAAGACGGCGGCGCGGGCGCGGCGCGCTGGGCGGGCGAGCGCGAGCTGGAGCGGCCGCCGCCGCCGCCGCACGCCGTGCACTCGCTCATGCACTGCGCAGGTCAGACGTCCACACGCGACTCTAGCTCCCGGACTATAGCTGGATTTTACTTTCGTAGCAGATATTTGGTGCCGATTCTGTTTATGAACTAATTTAGTCTCTTCCATGAGAGAGGGATAGCAGATAATTAATCCTCTCAAATTAGTCCACTTGAATAGTTTTAATGTCAATTTAGTCGTAATCGCAAAAGGTGACGACTATTTTCCCGTAAATGACAAGGGCGTAGACTAATTTGACAACTGTAAATATTTTGTCCTTTTTCAATGATATTTGTAAGATGTGCGATGTTCAACAGAATCAGCACCATTGTTTTATGTTTTGCTAGTTTTGTCACAGACGTTTTTCTCGCAAGATGACCACAGAATCAAGCTTCTTGCACTGAAGACGCTTTGCTAGTTTTTAGGGCTTTAGTTTTCTTCACAGATTGTAATATCGCTAAGTCTTATTTTTGTTTTCATTTCTAAGTCGTTGTTGTTTTGGTTTTTTTTCGTCGTCATTTGTAAGTTGTTGCATGGTTTGAGTGATGCATGATTGTTAATTTACTGTCGTCGGTTTCGCAATAATATTTAATATTCACACAATGTTTTTTTTTTCTGTTTTCTGCAAACCTAACAGGACGTATACCTTGAGGTAATTTTTAAGACTAAATTTCTTTCATAGATGTTTAAGTAACTGGACTATCCAAGATAAATCTACCATGGCATACAATTTTAACAATCAATATCTAACCAACAACATAATTACTAACGTTTTTCACGTTAATATTAGCCATAACAGGGTAATTCTAAACGACTTTATCAAATTCCAGATGACCTTGGCCGCGCCGTCGAAGAACTAGTATCTGTCATGACGGAGGACACACAAAACCAAACATCGAACTCTCCTCCGCAGTATACCAACGGGAAACCGCCTACCAAAGAGTAGTCACATCGAGACGTACAACGCGCATGGTGCTGCCCCAACGGCCGGACCCTTATTGATACCTTCGAACTAGCAACACTGTCGAGTAATACCAAAGAGAACGCTTTAAATTCTATCCTTGCAACATCGAAGTATTATACAAAAATTGTACAGTATCTCTACTAATTTTCGACTCATCACTAACAAACCTGCACATGTTTCTACCTTATTATACATAAGCTCTAACATTCCACACATTTCTAATCGAGTGGGCTTCGCGGGGAAAGATACTAAAAGTAGAAGCCTGTTGGCACCGGCTATGGCAACTAACGAAGATTTTATCTAGTTTTAGTTCCCTGTAGCGTCGTTTTCGAAACGATAGTCGTATGCAACGCTTATTGTATTAATAAGGGCATGCCATTGTTGCAGTACGTATCGTGATTGAGTCGCTTTCATTTCTACCATTTTTATTAGAATTCTAGGCAACCCTGACAGAATTTCTACTATTTTTGTTTTTCCCCTCCGTAACCCCGACAGTGTTGCTAGAACGAGACGATCCAACGAAAAAGACACTGTAACGAGCATTTATACATATATATTTAACAAAAAAATGTACCAAATTTGTGGATACTTGATATTTTAATCGTTAAGTACATATCTTGTTAGTACAATCTCCATTATATATCATATCACTTCTTGTATACTTCCATATCATTTTGCTGTGTAAAATGCAGGCATATGTATTATATCGCGTGAAACGAAACAGGCGACATGGTCACCGACTCCGGTGGTCTATATTATTTACAAGACGGCTCGATTGGTCTGACCACATTTTTACCATATCAACGAGAAATATTCTACTGAAACCATATCCACCTTTTTCTATAATTATACAAAAAGCAAACAGATAATACTACTACAATAGTAGGATTTTTGAAATGTGGTCACACTGAACGTTATAAGCTGAAAGCTTTAATAGGATCACAATTAGCTTTAAAACCCAACTGACATATTTTGATAAATAATGCAACAATGGACGCAAACCTCCAGTTTTACCGCGCAACACTGACAGGGCCTAAGTTTTAGTGGAAATGTATTGTTATATAGAACCTCCCGGTTTTCAAAAAAAAAATGTATGCCATATGTCTAGTGTGGCCGTAGTTAAAATGGATTCGTTAACTTTGCGAGTAGTATTTAGATGTAGCCAAAATGATATCGAGCATGTTATTTATATGCATGTTTGTGTAAGTTAAACATTTATCGAGTTATCAAAAATGTATCGTTAGATGATGAAAAATAATCGAAGTGCTTCTATACAGAGTAGGACAGTTTCCTTTCCTTCATTAATTTACCTATATGTCTAGACAAGCAGTTCCGAACATTAAACATGTCACACTCAAGTGTTGTGCGGGCAAAACACGAGCCTCACATTCACTTTGACGCGGTGTGCAACAGACAAGTACCCGCGTGTGGTCATGATTTTTGTTCGGAACTGCTTGTCTAGGGACATATAGGTCAATGCCTTCACTGTTAGATCAGCGCGAGCCACGGGTATTTCTTGGGCGATTAAAAATCGCAATCGAACACGAACTAACAAACTTCACCTTGACGAGAGTTCGTGCGATTTATTCATCGTGTTAAATAATCGCGGTGTGCGCTAGATAGTACTGTCAGTCTGTAGGCTCTTCTTAGGAACTAAAACATGTATCCAAAACTTTTTCACTATTACAAAAGGCAAAATGACACGTTTTTCGATTAGGCTAATCTGGGATGCGACGATTTTTATGTCGCATACCGATGTATCTCGATATGTACCGTGTGTCTACTAGTAAGATGCTGCCTACCTTTTTTAGATAAGGATATATTGGAGAGACTTTTATACGATCGTTAAATAATCCTGTTGAAGCTAACTTTAAATTAAGAACTTCGGATCAAACCATATCATGGTTTATTTTATTTTTTCCGTCGCCACGGTGCGCAGAAATTTTGAAATCCCGGCACTTTTTAACGCTGGCAACATTGCGAAATTTCGGCACACCCGCGACCGTTACTTAAATTCTTATTAATTTCGCTAATATAGTATATAAGAAAAAAGCACAATCTTTATTATTATTTTTAACGAAAATAGAAAATAAAAATTTACACTAATATATTGTTAATAATTTTATTTTTTGTTTATTGCGTAGTACGGTAGTTTTCTGTTTACGAAATTTAATTATTATTTTTAATATTGGCAACCTTACGAAATGTACTACTTCCGCATTTATTTGTATATTTTACTGTGTTTATAATGTTTTTAGAAGTTAAACACAAATAAACATTCAACATAGTATACAGTGGCTTTTTTTCATATTTTTACTTCCTAGGTAGGCACCCCATGCACAAACAAGTAATGATAAAATTATCATGAAATAAAGGAGGGTGACTATAGCTCAACGGTTAAAACGATGACTGGCAAGCAAAAGGACATCGGTTCATACGCCACCCGCTACACCAAACTAAGAAAAATACATAAGATGCCCATATAAACCTTTATTTAGTTAACAATCATTATAATTAAACACTAAATTCTTATTTATTATTAGTCAATTGAAATTTGCACCATTATAATATTAGGTATAAATTAATACATAGCCATCATACATACTATATTAACATATAGTATACATTATTGCTAAAAGGAAAAGGCATCTTGTGGTTATAGATTATTTTCCTTAAATATAATTCATAATAAATATATTTAATATAAGGAGCATAGTTATATCCTATGTGGAGGATAGTTATCCCCTATGTGAAGGATAGTTATACCCTCTGCCGGCCTAGCATGACCACGATAGAAACGGGTTTTGTCTACATAGAAATAGACAAAGTGACAGATTGTAGAAACATTTCTACGTTTTATGAATGAAATCTGTCACTTTGTCTATTTCTATGTAGACAAAACCCGTTTCTATCGTGTTCATGCTAGGCCGGCAGATCATAGAAACAAGGAGATATGCCATCATAGCAAATTAGTACGGGAACAACTGATGCCACTTTTAGTACATTTTTCGACACAATTACGCGCATAATTAAGCGCTCCTTGTGAATAAAAAGATCTCCCACGCATTAAACATTCCGCGCACCCTCAATCTAACACTGTTAATCGTCACTCAACACTAGCACTAAACTAAAACACTGTATTTATATCATCGATCGTGTTCGGTTCGTCGCCAGCGCGTACGTTTTTAGTATGAGCAATTTGCTCAAGCTTAGGCATCAAGCTCGATAGCGCCTTGGCACATCTCCATTGTTTCTATGATCTGAGGTTATACCCTATGTGAAGGATAGTTATGTCCTATCTGGAGGATAATGTATGATGCAGATTGCGATAAGCCTATGTCCAGCAGTGGGCTGCAATAGGCTGATCTAAACTTCTAAATGAACACTTTCCCATTACAATAACATGAAAAACACCTATTGGTGAAATTGTGGTGACTCTTCCACAAAATCCAGACTTGAGTTGACCATTTGCAACTTTTTAAATAAATTCTTTCAGTTAGCATTCACACAATTGACCATTTTATATGACCTCCTTAGTGTAGGGTGGCTAGTACCATGAAGAGGTCAAGCTGTATCTCTGGTTCATCCCACAGGAATTAGATGAAAGGTGACATCAATTTTAAGTTGAAGGCCAAGCTACTAAACTGTAAAAGTCACATCAAAATCCCCTCAGTACTTTTAGGGTGCCACAAACCAGTAAAAATAATAACCTTCCTTCTGGTGCAGTCGGGTAAAAAAAAAAGATTTGCACATGGTTACATCCCAGTAGCCTATGCTGACTGTTTTTTCTGGAATATCTTCAATATACTGATAGGTCTTTTTTACATAGGTATAGATTTTTTAGGTATAGATATTACTAAATTATAATTATAACGTTTTTAAGCAAACAGTTTAAAGGCACATTTATTTTTAACTAAACAATTTATAGAAATAACTTCTCAGTCATGAATAGGAACAACCTATTAATTATTATTGTATTTCATTTTTATGTAAATAACTAAATATTTTTACCATTATGAATGCAAGAGAAAATAATTATTTTTGCTTGGTATCTAAATAGGCAGTACTTCATATTATCTTAGCTATCCAGCTAAGGTATTAATAATTCATACCAGATAATTATTAAGGTGCGTCAACACTAGATGAGCCGAGCACGAGCGGAGTCCAGGCGCGGTCGCAACCGAAGATTTTGGGGGGGGTCATACCGCAGTCAGACTTTGGGGGGGTCACATCGATTAATGCCGACGTGCTATACCGTGAATTACCGTGTTTGACGCATTTTTGTACGATTTGGGAGGGGGTCATGATCCCTATGACCCCCCCTCCCTGGGACCGCGCCTGGCGGAGCCGCTCTGTGCGTCGTCAAGTGTGGACTGGATGGCCACAAGCCCACTACGAGCGCCATGCAAATCCCTTCGTATTTGTCAAAAAACCAACGTTGGCGGAGTACAGCCGAGCAGGAGTTAAACGCTCGATGCGCGCTCGTTACTCGGTCCTCACAACCGAAGACTGTGTTCGGTGCGTGCTCCGTGAGTGCTCAACTCGTCTAGCATAGACGCACCTTTAGATATTTCAGTGTGCTAATTATCCAGTTGATAAAATAGTAGGTACATAAAGTTTGATAAACATTTTTATCATTGTGGATTAATATGTATCCAAAGGGCCCGTATAATAAATCCAACAATGTCTATGTATCTGTCACAAGGCTCTATATCAGCTATGGTAGATGGGCAGTTGTTTTTTACACATTTAAAATGCTATTAAATTAATTCAAAATGCTACAGAACCTGGTTTTTATTTTAAATAATGTTGCTAATTGAGAAGCTTCTTTTAAATTATGGGTAATTATTATCTTTGTCTTCCCAAAGTCCTTAGAAATATAATCAAATATAGTTGTGGGACAATTATTTTGGTCATAATACAAAATATTTTTAAATTAGTCTTTCTTAGTGAAAACAATAAAGTTATCATATAAATTGCATAAAGGCTACCTACTTTAACTTGTTTAAATATCATAACACATTTATATAGTTTGTTTATAGCATATAGCTTATGATAGAACACAAGGTTTTTTTATTGAGTAATGCAAAATGCACCACTATAATTTTATATTCCTTTTCTTTACATAAATAATATCCTGCGTTACTTTGCAGAAATCCATGAAATTACAATTCAAATACCCAGTATTAATTCCATTAAATAAAATAAGCAGAATCAATACAACATATTTTTATTGTAATTTTATTTATATACAGCCAATCTATAAGAATATTATCCCATTGTTCCATAGCAAGTCTTCTAAGTTACTATAAAAGTAAAACTTCATTGTTCTATCATTAACTACATTAATTCAATTACCTAGCTGCTCTATCCTCATACTTTGACCGTCGAGTTTGTATTACTATCGAGACCATTCACCGGAGTCGGGGTGTCAGTCCTCGGCCGTCTGAACAGCAAGACGTGAGGCTCCGGGTTGTGGACCATGAAGTGCATCCAGCCAGGGCTCTGCTGGACTCCAAGGTTGCGCCATTCTGTCTCCGTCATCAAGTGGGACTTAGGTACCAAGCGGGCGATGTCTGGTGGTAGGAGGACATGGCTGGAAATAGAATAAGAATTCTGTTTTAATCAAGGAAAGTTATTAGCGCTCCGGACCATAGCCGAACACACGAGTGCCAGACATTTACATGCGGAGTGTGTAAGTAGGAAGCGAGAGGGCCTTCCTTCACCCTTAATAGCCACATATAAGAGTTATTCGAAGTTTTACGAGTCAAGTGAAGAATTAACTTCTAAAATAGTTCTGAACCAATTGAAATGCAGTTAGTAAAGCTGTGAATGCTGAAATTCAACACAAATGCTCAGGCCACGATACTAAACAGTATCGTGGCATGCAACGGCATATTTCACGAATGATTTATTTATTTTAAATCATATATTAATAAATAAAATTGGTGTATACACCAATTACATATATCGGTCAGAGAGGAGAGTCGCCTTAGGGGCGGAGTTATCTCGTAATCAGGACAATTGCGCGGAATAGATGATGAAAACGGTAACCATATTGAGTAACAAAACGCTTTGATGGGAACAAATTATTTACATATAGACTTAATAAAAGCATTGTACATTGCAGAAAGAGTGTTATAAACAATATCCGTACAGTAAAAGCTTAAGAAAAACGAAATTATCTTACCGATATTCATAGACGTCATCAGTATATCTTTCCGAGTATTGAATTTGATCCACAGGCATTGTGCGCGATATTTTAACAGCACTGTTTACTCAGTAAAATAACGTTTAAAATATAACAATGAAATTGGAAGAGAATTGCTATTTGCCTTATAATTTGGAATATTCCGGCGACCAATATTTTCAGACAGAAAATGAAATTGATAAAATTTTGACAACTTGACAATCAACAATTGACATTGACGTTTGACGGTGTGAAATTGAAACCGTTCAAAACATTGTAAATGCATCACTTCAATTTTGTAAAGTACATTAATAAGCCTTGTCAAACTAAATTATCATGTGAAAATATATTTTTTATATATTTTTTTTTCTGCTTAGAAACATTATATAATGTTGTGTCCACAATGAAAATTATAGATATAGTTATTATTTTCTTTGAATAGGTACATTTTGTATTTCAGGAGTCCTAATAGAAAAGGCAGATATTTGAACGCTCATTCCAGCGGGAATCTCAAGACAAGTGGTCAAGCAAGACATTATTATATTTTTTTTAATTACCCTTCAGGGTAATTATAATAACTCTATGGACTAAAGCCTTCCCTTCAGGGAAGGCTTTAGTCCATAGAGTATAGTAATAGATTGCTTTAGTCTTTCGACCATATTGCCTATACCTACGTCCAAGTATTTTCTTTTTTGTGGTCAAGACAAGGTGTCAACTTTACAAAAACGTTGTTTTAATATGCAAACTTTTTATGGTTTTCTTTCAACTAGTACTGCTAGTACGTAATTAAAGTAATGTTATCAATAATCACTACAAAACCGATCACAAAGGACTTATTTTTTGCTAAGAACCTAAGCAGTGCAGAATTACTTTGTTTCACAGTTTTTCATTAAAATTGCACTGTTTTTGGCACCCAGTTTTTTATTCTCCATATATATCATCTACGTTTTGGAACGGTCACTAGCTTCAACTAGGTAACGGATAAACTGACAACTATTGTTTGACAATTTGAAAGTGCCTGATACAGGCTGGCCAGGCGCGGTCGCAGCCGACGATTCTGGGGAGGGTCATACCGCAGCTGAAGGCGTTGGCGTCGGCGTCGGCAACGACCTCGGCGTCGGCGTCGGCGTCGGCGTCGGCATCGGCGTCGGCGTCGGCGTCACTCCGGCCCCTTTTGCAATGAAAATAAAAATTATTATGCATGAAGAAAATGCACTTAAACCATTCTATACAACGTGAAATTTTAGTGGTTGTTTTCCCGCGGCACAACGATTTGCCCTAAGTAGTACTATCGAAACATACAGTTAAATTTTAATAATTACCAGAAACAATTTTTTTTTTTCAAATTCCACATTTTTAGAACGGCCTAAAAAGTATAAAACAATTTCTAATGAAATGAAAAACGTGGGGCGCATCTTACAATTATGCGTCCTATATTTTTCATTTCATTAGAAATTATTTTACACTTTTTAGACCGTTTTAAAAACGTGGAATTCGAAAAAAAATTTTTCTTTTTCTGGTAATTATTAAAATTTAACTCTATGTTTCGATAGTACTACTGAGGGCAAATCGTTCTGCTGCGGGAAAACAACCACTAAAATTTCATGTTGTATACTTTTTTTTTCTATATACTTTTTTGTTTCCGGGAATACGACAATTAACGAAGATCTGCATGCGCATTATTAATTTGGGAGTACTGTACTAACCGGTACGTTTTTATTCTAAATAATTGGTTCGGGAACAATCTTGTGCAAGAGGGAAGGGCAGATGATAGACAGCTGATTGCGTAGTTAATGCTGAAACAACCGGTGATATTATCCAATCACGGCGACCCCAGCCGCTGTAACAATTCAATAATGCGCCCCACACTTGTAGAGTTACCATGTTTTAGATATATTTGAGTAGATATCGTGAAACTAGCCAACTTTGACCGGTTTTTAAATAAAATTGAATAAATTTCAAGATTTTTCTATAGGAACTTGTGTATTTAAATGTATATTTTTGTAAATTTGAAACATGTCAAAGCCATGTTATGCTTCTTAAGTTTTTAAATATTTAAGGAACTTGTGTATATTTTTTCATTTTTAGGGAGAGGTACCTCTACCATAAAGAATAGGTACCACAGCATAATATGCGATATATTATATCGCTACTCTTCGGTAGTGTTTTGTTCCTATGGTAAGGTTGCCAGAGCTCCTGAAGATGCGCTGTGTTGACAGCGGAGGACCTGATTGTACTTTAAGCTGTCGGCACAGCGAATCCTCATTTTAAAGGGTTGGCAACGCGTATCTTTTACTCAATGTAACAAGCGTTACATAGGCTACGCCTATTTGCCACATAAAAAGCCTAGTAAAATATGATAAAAAAGATCGAACTATCACAGTCCCGAATATTTTTAAACGATGGCCGTCCTAAGGCCACATATAGATAATGATAGGAGCAGCTCTTCAGTTTAATTCAGTCGCCTATCCAGCCTGGAGGTCCTGCCGTGACTGATCTATTCTGATCTGATTTAGTCCATAGAGTATAGTAATAGATTGCTTTAGTCTTTCGACCATATTGCCTATACCTACGTCCAAGTATTTTCTTTTTTGTGGTCAAGACAAGGTGTCAACTTTACAAAAACGTTGTTTTAATATGCAAACTTTTTATGGTTTTCTTTCAACTAGTACTGCTAGTACGTAATTAAAGTAATGTTATCAATAATCACTACAAAACCGATCACAAAGGACTTATTTTTTGCTAAGAACCTAAGCAGTGCAGAATTACTTTGTTTCACAGTTTTTCATTAAAATTGCACTGTTTTTGGCACCCAGTTTTTTATTATCCATATATATCATCTACGTTTTGGAACGGTCACTAGCTTCAACTAGGTAACGGATAAACTGACAACTATTGTTTGACAATTTGAAAGTGCCTGATACAGGCTGGCCAGGCGCGGTCGCAGCCGACGATTCTGGGGAGGGTCATACCGCAGCTGAAGGCGTTGGCGTCGGCGTCGGCAACGACCTCGGCGTCGGCGTCGGCGTCGGCGTCGGCATCGGCGTCGGCGTCGGCGTCACTCCGGCCCCTTTTGCAATGAAAATAAAAATTATTATGCATGAAGAAAATGCACTTAAACCATTCTATACAACGTGAAATTTTAGTGGTTGTTTTCCCGCGGCACAACGATTTGCCCTAAGTAGTACTATCGAAACATACAGTTAAATTTTAATAATTACCAGAAACAATTTTTTTTTTTCAACTTCCACATTTTTAGAACGGCCTAAAAAGTATAAAACAATTTCTAATGAAATGAAAAACGTGGGGCGCATCTTACAATTATGCGTCCTATATTTTTCATTTCATTAGAAATTATTTTACACTTTTTAGACCGTTTTAAAAACGTGGAATTCGAAAAAAAATTTTTCTTTTTCTGGTAATTATTAAAATTTAACTCTATGTTTCGATAGTACTACTGAGGGCAAATCGTTCTGCTGCGGGAAAACAACCACTAAAATTTCATGTTGTATACTTTTTTTTTCTATATACTTTTTTGTTTCCGGGAATACGACAATTAACGAAGATCTGCATGCGCATTATTAATTTGGGAGTACTGTACTAACCGGTACGTTTTTATTCTAAATAATTGGTTCGGGAACAATCTTGTGCAAGAGGGAAGGGCAGATGATAGACAGCTGATTGCGTAGTTAATGCTGAAACAACCGGTGATATTATCCAATCACGGCGACCCCAGCCGCTGTAACAATTCAATAATGCGCCCCACACTTGTAGAGTTACCATGTTTTAGATATATTTGAGTAGATATCGTGAAACTAGCCAACTTTGACCGGTTTTTAAATAAAATTGAATAAATTTCAAGATTTTTCTATAGGAACTTGTGTATTTAAATGTATATTTTTGTAAATTTGAAACATGTCAAAGCCATGTTATGCTTCTTAAGTTTTTAAATATTTAAGGAACTTGTGTATATTTTTTCATTTTTAGGGAGAGGTACCTCTACCATAAAGAATAGGTACCACAGCATAATATGCGATATATTATATCGCTACTCTTCGGTAGTGTTTTGTTCCTATGGTAAGGTTGCCAGAGCTCCTGAAGATGCGCTGTGTTGACAGCGGAGGACCTGATTGTACTTTAAGCTGTCGGCACAGCGAATCCTCATTTTAAAGGGTTGGCAACGCGTATCTTTTACTCAATGTAACAAGCGTTACATAGGCTACGCCTATTTGCCACATAAAAAGCCTAGTAAAATATGATAAAAAAGATCGAACTATCACAGTCCCGAATATTTTTAAACGATGGCCGTCCTAAGGCCACATATAGATAATGATAGGAGCAGCTCTTCAGTTTAATTCAGTCGCCTATCCAGCCTGGAGGTCCTGCCGTGACTGATCGGTGTCATGTCGGAGATCACCTTAGATTTCCTGCAGAGTCTGCTCAAAGATGAATATCCTGACGTCAGTATACAGCATTTTGAGGTAGGTGTAATAATTAGAATGATTGAAAGTTACTCCGCATAAATAAATAAAAACAAGTGACTTACGGCCTTACGACCGTTTGCAAACGTTCGAGGGAGAATGTCACGGTGAGATTCTCCCTCGAACGTTCGTAAACAAATTGGGAGTTCTCGCGGTGATATCAACGGCGAGTTGGTACAGAATAGACTGGCTCTTTCCCCACCTCTGGATAAGCCCCAATTGTCTGTTGTACTGTTCGCAGATGATACCTCACTCATATTCAAGGTAGACAGAAAACGAGAAAATTTTGACGATGTGAATAGTGCACTCTCAAAAGTTACGCATTGGTTTACTATAAATAACCTAGTACTGAATGCTAAAAAAACAAAATGTATTAAATTCACGATGCCCAATGTAAAAAACCTTGGACCCAATATTGTACTCAATGGTGAGTCGCTTAAGGCTGTTGACTCAACAGTATTTCTAGGTATAACAATAGATAAGAAGCTACAGTGGGGCGCACATGTAGAGTGCCTCGCAGGAAAGCTCAGCTCTGTACCTCTACCATGAGTTTACACCGCCAAAACTCGCTAGCGTCTCCGTAAATTATTTGTATGAAATATTGTACAGCGCCCCTAGCGGTCACAGAAAGAATTAAAATTCGTACCATGAGCACTATAGATTACGATAGGTTAAAAACCTAACGTAATCTATTCGATAGTCACTAACGTTTTTCAGCTGTCACCATACAAAACGGTACCATGAGTCACTAATTTCACTGACGCTATCGAATAATACGCTTACGATAGTGGTTAAGTAGCTCACTAGCATTTTGACGTGTGAAACATATGTTTACATTAAAATTATATACGTTTTTGAGTCTAAAACAAGTAATACCAGTCAAAATAATGTCTGCAAGAACTTATTTAGCTTGGAATATGTTAGTGGCCGCTGAATTTGAAGACCATCGACGTTAATTTAATAAGTTAATTTTTATAGTATTTATCAATCCATACAATAAATTGAATAGAAAGTTGAAACATATATTTCCATGAACTCCACCAACAATTGGAACTGTGAGACACTGGTCCTCATTGTATTAAATAATCTGTTTAACTTTTAAACCACACCGCGCAGCTCTGTGACACAACGTCAACAAACGTTTGGTTTATTTGTGACATTGACTGTCTTCACATTTTTAGCATAGCGATAACAGACATTTTGAGCTTTTAAGAGCCGTTCTCTCTTCTTATTAGTGGGAAAGAAAGAAACAAAACATAAGTAGTGAAGCATAGACGAAAGTATTCTAAAGAGTAGAGTGAAGTTAGCTAGACGACACCATCTATCGAGCTTACCTTAGCGCCTGCGTAAGACTCCGTAAATCTCATGGTGCAAGCATTATCGAAATCTATTTGATCCACGTTAGCACGCTAGCGACGTCAACGCTAGCGAGTAATTTTTCGATGACAACTCATGGTAGAGGTACTGCTGCTTACGCAGTTCGTAAAGTTAGACAACTGACTAACGTGGACACTGCTCGCTTAGTTTACTTTAGTTACTTTCATAGCGTCATGTCTTACGGGATTCTATTGTGGGGCAAGGCCGCAGACATTGAAAGTATTTTCATTCTCCAGAAGCGAGCTGTTCGAGCTATATATCAGTTAGGTGCAAGAGTTTCCCTTAGAGACCGTTTCAAAGAGATTGACATTTTGACAGTTACATCTCAATTTATTTTTGCTAACATAATATATATAAGGCAAAATATAAATCTTTATACTAAAAATAGTGACGTACATAATCTCAATACTAGAAATAAGCATAAATTATGGGTTCCTTATCATCGATTGCACAAGGTACATGATTCATTTTTGGGGCTCGGTATACGCATTTATAATAAACTTCCTCTTTACTTATTGGAACTCCCGTTTTCTGCTTTCAAAATTAAAATCAAGGCTATCCTAGTTAAAAAGGCATACTATACGTTAAAGGAATACTTCGACGATAGAAATTGTTGGTCGCTGTGATGGGCACAAGATGACTCTGAATTTGATGTTTGAATTTATAAATATTTTACACCTTGACATTCAGTATACTAGTTTACAATGTTTAATGTTGACATAATGTATTGTTCTCTATTTCTTCTCTTTTTTACGAAGAGTTCATGTAACAGTGTGATGCAGTTAACTAGTGACCTCGGACAGTTTTATTAGTTCTTTAATTTTTCCTCTTGTCAGCAGGTTCGTCATGCTCCCTTAGACGTCATTGCTTGCGGTGGCGTCATTGGTCGGGTCACCCCCTTCCCTTTAAAATGGCGAGGGAGGTGATGGCTGGCCTCTGCGTCATACTCGTGAACGGGTGCTGCTTGTGGTGACTGGTCGTCTTGTTGACTGAGCTCAGTTAATTTAACATACCTAGTACATTGTTGAATTATCGAGCCCCTGGTCCTAGATTATCATGCATTACATTTGACTGCCAAATAAAATTTATTTGTCTTTAAACTGCCCTTGTAGCCTGGCACACGGCCTTCATTACCGATTAATAATAATTTATCATAAAGCATTTGTTGTGCGCACTTATATCTTTCTTCTTATAGATTTCTTTGATTAGGTATATTGACGGGTGTCAGGTTACATCATTATTTCTTTACTGATAAGTATATACTTAATTTTTTTTTTTTTTGTTGTTTTAAATCTCAGTTTTACTATTTTTTTTATATAACTTTTACATAAAAGTAATTGACAGACAGAATTGTGTTGCTGCGGAGTTTGTTGCGCCGTTTCTTCTTCGCAGCTAAAACACTAGGAAGCGGTGAAGGGCGGGCGTTTTTGGGGGCTGTCTTATGTATATTTTGACGTTCAAAAAGTGCTAATTGACTTTAGCCCAGTTTGAATAAATGTCTTTTGAATTTGAATTTGAATTTGTCTCTGAACTTTCCGCGCACAACAAAATCAAATTAATTATCATTATGTCAATATTTTTTTCCGAAGGGCGCTCCGGGCTCCAAGCGAGGCGATAACTACACCTCCATGGTGTACCGGATCTCCTTGACTGGAGTCGAAAGACACGTGGAGCCCGACGGCTCCAGCGAGACCGACGTACCATGGGAAAGTTCCATCATCTACAAGTGCCTCCCCGAAAGTATCCTGCGCAGAGAAGCCTTCAAAAGCGACGAACTGTTCTGCAACGAAGTCGCGTTTTACAACAAGATCTGGCCTGCTTTACTCAACTTCCAGAAGCAATGGAACGTCCACAATCCGTTTAAATCGATCCCGAAGTGTTATTTGGCTCAGAACGATTGCGTTGTGCTGAAAGATCTGAAGAGGGAAGGGTATGTGATGCCGGACAGGCGTCAAGGTCTGACGGTGGAGCAATGCTACTTTGTCTTGAAGCATTTGTCGCAGTTTCATGCGCTGTCACTTGCCATGAAGTGTCATGATCCTGAGACGTTTTATGAGCTGCTGAATATTAAAGATGGGATTTCCGAAGGTGAGATTTTTATTTACTTAGGGGGGAGTGAAATTCAAAATATCTTAGGTTTTTTTCCAATTGAAGCGCTGATCAAAATTCAATACGCAAAAATAATGGGGTGAATTTCAACAAGAGATTTTTATCTGTCATTTCGGTGGGATTTTTTAATTTCAATGCTATCTACATATTTTTAGTGACAAATAAAACTTTAGCCTATTTTATAACATTGTGCGTGAGTGGACATCAAAGGATATCAACAATATTTGGCTAAATGAAGTACCGAGGTACACTCAGTTGAATAAAATACCCTAAATTATACTAAATAATGCTGTGTTTTTATTTCTTTTTTATCGTCACCTGAAGACGAGAAAAAAATACTTTTTTAATTGAATAAGAAAAAGCACTCCAATATGGCGCTCATGCGCTCTATCTGTCAACTATCTAATGCCGTATCCACACTTAGGTAAAACCTTGACAAAACTACAGACATCTAATATTACTAAACAAACTAAACATGGGTTTGCCGTTTACGGTTTTGTGCACAAATCAAAAGAAGCTTACAGAAAACGCTTGCAATGAATCCACACGTTCAGTGCATTTGTCGAGATTTGTAGTTTACGGCAAATGTCAAGTGTGTGAAACCGGCATTACACAATTTGAAAACATTCGCCGCGAGTTCTATGTGCTTTCGTTATTGACATTGCAAAAGATACTTACCAGTGGCTTTTATTAAAGCTGTTTAGACTACGCCACTATACACACTATGTATACACATAATGATACACACATACATACATCGAGTTGAAAACAAAAGTCCAGAGAGAATACCCAAGTTTTTGGGATCACCCGTCAAAAACAAAATCGTGAGGATGCAAACGTAATACCAGAAAGAATAGCCAAGTTATCAAACAATATACACAACATAAACGAACAGCAGAAACACCCCGGAACGCAGAAACGAACGGAATTGAACTTGAACGGAATCAAAACAAACAATAACATTATATTGTCATTTATCAGTGATGTACAACGATAACACTAAGTGGAAATGACTTTTTAGTAAATTAATCGATTAGGTAACATTTGTTACTAATGTCACAGTTTCAACTGCAGATTAACAGAAAAATAGTTGTGTTTGTAGTAATTTTAATCATTACTTTAAAAAATATGATTTTAGTAATAAAATTATACACAATTGCGATCAGTAAACGTTGAATTAAATAATTACTAAAAATAGTAACACATTCAATAATCGAGAACTAAATCGAGATACATTTCGTCATGCTTGCACGTCCTTATGCAATGTTACCATAATGATTTAATTGTGTTACAAGTTTTTTATACTTTAAATTACTTATTAAATGGTTTATAGTGAATTATTGAATAAAATACAGTGATATTCTAATTCCTCTATTTTTTCTCTACGATTTGATGCATGTTTGTGTACCTTGCGGTACAAGTTTAGCCAAAATTGTTTGGAAGATTGGTGACCTCCTTTCATCATAACTTACATAAATATTTAAGGATGATTTTTTAAGAGTCCACTGAAATGAAAAGTGTCTACCGAAATGATAAAAATTACCACCAAAATGATAGACTGTGAACTAAATTAGTAAAAATTAGGTAATTAAAAATATATGAACACTACTCAAACAAAACAGTACTTACGGCGAATTTAATACACAATTTTGAAACAAATTAAACGAATCTAGCACGAGCTATAACAGCTACCGAAATGAAACTATTTTACTACGTTTTTTGTCCCCATATCACTGAAATGATAAACTTACCTTTTTTGCGGGAAACCGCAAGACGTTGGGTCCGGTGCGTTCGCGCCGGAAGCTTGAGCCCATAGACTAATATGTATATAGGAAAACATGCATCAAATCGTAGAGAAAAAATAGAGGAATTAGAATATCACTGTATTTTATTCAATAATTCACTATAAACCATTTAATAAGTAATTTAAAGTATAAAAAACTTGTAACACAATTAAATCATTATGGTAACATTGCATAAGGACGTGCAAGCATGACGAAATGTATCTCGATTTAGTTCTCGATTATTGAATGTGTTACTATTTTTAGTAATTATTTAATTCAACGTTTACTGATCGCAATTGTGTATAATTTTATTACTAAAATCATATTTTCTTGAGCCAAACTGATCCGAAGTGAGGAAAGGTGAGAGGGGCGTAACAATGCAATGTTGACATTGCTATTCGGTATATATGTTCTGTGGGCTATTCTCATCGATCACTAATAAAAAACTAGATACACAATCTCATGCAAAAGTTCTCTTAAAAATGTCGCCAATTGTATTGTGTGTGTGTGTTACTTAAAATAAATATACATTAATGTAATTTCAACCTTAACTGCAATGTTTAAAGTCGAATTCACAAAGCTGTTACAAAAAGCAATAAAATTTTACGACTGGTACCCACTGCTCAATAAACATCAAAACAACTTCAACCTTATACGCATGCATTAAAGTCAGAATTACTAAGTGCCAAAAGAAGTAATAAAATTTTACGACCACACGAATAACCCAAACATTTTAAGTGGGCATGCGATAGTATCATTAATACGTTTAGTAAGAGTCTTTACAATTGAGCTGCTTTATATCGCCTGCTATTTATTACGACTTAATTTAAAATCATGTTTTTACGATGATTTCTTGACAAAATATCAGTATTTACAATACAGTGTTAACAATTATATAATGATAATAATAATACTTACCAAAAATATGAAATTCCATCCTTTTTAAGCGTCCTAGACGTGTGATTTTTACAATTTTTAACGAGCACTGAGGCATGTTTACCGTCGGAGCGTTCGAATCACAGAACAATATTACTCTAGCGAGAAGAATATCAACTTCATAGTAAAAATGTGAGACGAATTTGCACGCCATCTAGTGGGATCCCAGTTAAACCAATGAAAAAAAAATATATGCCCACCTAGAATAGGTATTATTTTATTGACAGTAAGACAATAAAATAATATCTATTCATAAAGGTGAGCATATAATACAAATTAATACATCTTGAAAAGCTGGAAATCCACAATTGACGCACTTTCCTATGTTTTACTTTGATTAATTGCGAAACAACTCTCGTTCTCACAAAGAAATCTCGAAAGAATCACTATCTCACTCAACACAACACTTTTTCACCGCAACGGCGTAACAGTACACTCAACGTTATGATGGAAAAATCAGAAACAGTTTATCGTTTTAAAGCACAACAAATAAACAGAAACAAGAAAAAACGACCAACCATAACAGCAGACATTTATCATATGGTGTTACCAGAGCAAACTACCCGAGTCCATTTTTTAAATTCAAATTTATTTCTAAAGATATAATTATTTTTCCAAATTTCGTTTAGAGTTAATAATTTTAATTATATAACCGTAAAAAAAATAGGTGTTAGTTATTAAGCTACATTTTAAATTAATTAATCATGTTTAGGTCATAATTTGTTCCACGATATTTCATTTTATTTTACTTGGTAACATTTCATTGTAATCAGCCTGTTAGACAGAGTCATCGATATCGCTATTCTTATCATGAACTGGAACCCACCTTGTGTCCAAAGTCACCCATACACAGTTGACCGAGCCTGGTTCGAATGCTACTAGACGAAAAGACCACCCAAATGTTCAAGTGGGCGGTCATTCGGTGAGGACATTTTTCGACGCTGATTGTGTATCTAGTTTTTTATTAGTGATCGATGGCTATTCTACTAAAACTTACTGTCCTCTGAAATGATAACTTTTTCCAGACAAAATTTGACTGCCTGTCAAATCCATGAGAAAGAAGATAAACAAACAAAAATAGTTTTATTTGATCGAAAATATTATAATTTAATGATAACAAAATCGATTTAAATCCATATTACGAATGTATTTGCAGGGATAGGTATTTTATTAGCGGAATTGGGTTCAGGACAGGCCACCGTGATGATAAAATAACACTTTGTAATTATTTTTTTTTGGTATATTAGAGGGTAGAAATCAATGATTTTTTTGCCAAGGTAGATAAGTACTTACATTGTTGAGAAAAAATATATAAAATTAAAAATCAGCACATTGCACTACCGTTCTCAGGTTTGCCGTGTATTTTTTTTGCTTGCGCAATTCACCCAATGATAATTTATAATAATAGTTACTAAATAATAATCTTAAATCGTCAATATAGCCCTCAACTTTTTTTTGAGGAAAATACGACTGTGTCTCAATATAATTTCGAGGGGTTTACCTTGATTTGCTCCATTTTGTCTCGTTTTTTTCCAGCTTAGGGCTAGAAACCATTAAGTGCACTCAAAAAGCTTGTATGCAAAATATTCTTCTTCCCCATTCCAAGTCGATTTGGCCCAAGCCTTCCGACACCCTATATTATTTCTATTGCAGTGTTCTACGTCGAAGAAAACATAGATTACTACAAGAACTACTTCATGGAGGCCACACACAATGCTATAGCAATGGTAGAACAGGAGTTATCTGGTGCAGAAGACAAGGACGTCTACTTGGAGAAGTTCAGGAGTTTCTGCAGCGAAGATACTTTCTTCCATACCATGGTGGAGCTGGTCGCTCCTAAGGAACCGCTGGCAGTGATTGGACATGGAGACTGCTGGACTAATAACTTCTTGTTTAAATATGTTGATGGGGATATTGCTGATGTAAGTATAAACTTCAATCGCTTTGATTTCACCTTCATTATGAAAACCGCTAAATGTAAAATGCACTGCCGGAGTGGGTGTTCCCCGATAGTTACAGTCTAAGTGTGTTCAAGTAATGAGTGAATCGGTTTCTTTTAAAAGCAAGCGTGCTCCACCGTAGATCGCGTCATCGCTTACTATCCGGCAAATGGCGGTCAAATACCAGCCTATCAAAAAAACTTTTCTAAGATCTTCGTCATTTATCATTAGATATCATCATAGACTTTTCTGAATGGAGTGAACTTTAAGTATTTTTCCGACAGCCGTCTTCCTCCAACGTCCAACGAAAAAAAAGATACCTATCATATTTTCTGATAATTATGGAAAGTTTGAAGACTAGACAGCCAGTCACTTCTTAAAACTGAAAGAAGACCTCAATGTCATCGCAATAAGGAATGAAGACTAAAACACTCCTCCTTTTCCAGATGTACATAGTAGATTTCCAGGTGGTCCGCTATGCGTCACCAGCTCTGGACCTGGCGTACATCATGTACATGTGTCTAGACCGGCAGCAGAGGGCCGAACACCTCTCCTCCCTCTTAGAGTACTACACTGATGAGCTGCATCGAAGACTGGTGCAGATGAGCGATGAAGACTCCGTGTTTAATACCAGCTTGAACAGAGATGCTTTGTTTGAATTGTAAGTAAACACAGCAGCACGTAAAAGTGTCGAATGCGCCTTGCTGCGCGTGATTGTAGCGCCATTTACGCTAGTAAGCATCACTACCGAATAATGGCTTTTATCCTCTAAAAGTCTAAATAATGGTAATAAAATAATTCCCTTAGGTGTTGTACTTCCAAAGTAATAAGCGGTTTTTGCAAGTAATACCCTACTGACCGATTTGAAAAACTTTTCATCTAAACGACGTCTGCACGTTTCGTATCAAATAAGAACCAGAATTGAATTGAAAAGCGTATCAGGATAAGTAATGATGCCCAGGAAATCTCTTAGAAGACATAATACTCCTATTTAAATAACCTCATCATAATTTGCGATACCTACTCTCAACAGATTACAAGAAGAGTTCAAAAGCGCCGGCCGGTTCGCTCTCGGCATAGCGGTGGACATGTACCCCATCATGACGTGTGACAGCGATGAGGCGCCAGACTTGTATCAACATGAGGTAACTCACGTCAGCACTCATGGGAGTGCCCAGTGCGAGTATTTCCAACATACTCGATCGTCGAACGTTAGCGATGAAGGTCATAAGTCAACGACCAATCAAACTGGTTCGCGCTCGAAAGTGAAGACCTTTACCTACGTTTCCTTACAGAGTACTGAGTAGTCTTTGGTACTGAGTGCGAGTTGCAAACCATCACATTAATCGAGTGAACATCAGAATGGAATCACGTGCGTTAGCGTCTTTACTTTCGAGCGCGAACCAATCTCCGATTGGTCGTTGACTGTTCGTTGTTATGAAAACTCGCACTAAGCACTTTGAACGGCTTGTCGAGAGCTTCACTAGCCAGCTTAACATGACCAATTCTATCTCTATCTCTATTCTACCAAAGCATAGACAAAGTTCTTTCTATCCAACTCGAGACTCTTTTTCGAAAGACACAATGACATGCTCGATGAACGTTTCCTTCTGCCCGAGCACGCGGGGACCCGTGCTTGGCTTATCAGAATTTTGTCTACTGAAGAATAGAAACATTTCTTCTCTTGTATGCATCAAACGGTAAAAATCTTTCTACAATCTGCCATTTTGTCTATCCTTCCATGGACAAAACCCGTTTCTATAGTGCTCATATATACTACGCGTGCTGGTTACAAGCCTTAAATGTGGTCATTACAGTATCAGCATAGCGAGTCATCATCAACGTCGCGCGTGCAACCGGTGCAAACCAACAGCGCAGCATGCAGCAGGAAGATGACGGAGCTAGTCAAAGAGCTGGTGGACGCAGGGATTCTATAATGTTCAGTCAATGTATGAAATGCAGATGGCACACAGATTTAAATTAGGCTGGATACCGCATGTTCACTAAATAGTATGAAAACGAGCGTGCCACTTTTTCCTACTTATTATGCTGTCACGCAAGTCATATAAAGGCCTTGGGCGACCCTATACTACAAGAGTTTTTACAGTAATTATTGGTACAATTTGGCATTTGTATATTGTCTTCAAAGACACTATTTGTCAAATTTCACAACAATTTCACTTTACACAATTTCATTTTACACAATTTCAACGCGGCAAGTAGGTGCATCGCACAAACTTTTCGGCACGCTGGGACGGACGGTTTGCGGTATCTAGTCTACTCTAAATCTGTGAGATGGCAAATGATGCCAGGGAAAGAACAGGATTGAAGAAAGAGTTGGATTGTAAACGGGGTTATAAAAGACTGCAAAAAGAATGTAACTTGATTGTTGTATTAGGACATCAGAGTTCCTATTATTGTAAATGTATTTAGATAATCGTACCTAAATTGTTTAAGTGATATTTTTATTGTCAATGTGATAAAAATAGCTAATAATGTATCCACCAATAAAGATCGGTTATTTTCTTAGCTTAGCTTAGCACTGGTGGAAACGGGTTTATATGGAGCTATGTTTATATGGAGGGATGCGAGCTACGGATGCGAACTACGGATGCGAGCTACGGATGAGCTAAGGGTGTGAGCTAGCGATGCGCGAGTGCTGTAGCTTACCCTACTACTAGCGATGCATCTCATGCATCGCTTAGCTCGGGTCACGCATTTTCCTACACCGCTTTGTTTTGGTGGGAACGATCACATATTATGTAATTTCGTAGTTGACCTCTCGCTCACCGCTTAGCTACCTCGCACATCTCTATGGGAATTCAGCCTTAGATTGATTCCAAGAGAAAGAAAAATAGGTAGGTAAAATTTGGACATGGAATTTGTAGGTAATTGAAAATAATGAAATAGGTAAATAAAAAAACACAAATTGTATGTCGTAGGTATGTCAATTTATTGTATATTCGTTTAGTTAATAAACACGTACAATAAAATATTGGGTTAAAGCCTTAAAATTATTTAATTATACTTTGTGACAATGTGTCCCTTTGATCAAGCCACTCAAGTGCTTTCAGTTGCGAGGCAACCCAATTTTTTTTCGCAAATCGCGTCAGGTAGCCAGAGCTACCAAGAGGACTATGTTCGATTTTCGGCTCTATTTCGATTATTGTAAGGTTCAGCGGGTCAAAGTTTGTTTTATAATATTAGTTCAATAATGTAGCGACAGAGTGCGTGCCATTTTGAATCTGTATTCAGTCGAATAATTTTATAACAGTGCTGTGAAGTGAGTGGTTAAGTTCGGTCGTTCGACGCCATTGGAGAAATATTTGTAAAGATGCCGTAAGTAGTTTCCCTTTAATATTTTTAGATGTATTATACGTCAAAATAAACGTTGTTTATTGCTCTATTTGGTTTACTATTCACTTGTAATTATTCTTGGTGTAATATATGAAAAATTAATTTCACAAAATGCTCGAAGCTGCATTTATAAGACAGGTGGCAGTTTTGAAGTGGAATAAATGTATGATTTTCATATTTTAGACAGGAAATATGTTATAAATTAATAAATCTAGTTATTTAACTTTAATTTAAAATATAAATATTAACGGAAAATGTGTGCATTTAAACAGGATGGACGATAAGGCACGCGTTGTCGTAAGTAAACGCCCCATGTCGCTGTAGTTACCAAAAGCACTTTGGTGTTTTACGGAATAAGGGCTGAGACAAACTTTTTTGTTGAATTTTTTTTTTACTATTGCTGATTAGTGGTTTGTTTGGGTTCTTTTGTATGGTTTTTTTATTTAGTTGGTTGGTATTGGTATTATGTGGAAACATATGTATAGGGTGACAGGGTTTTTGTATTTTTTTCATCTTACTAAATGTTATATTTCTAATATTTCACATTTTCAGTAATAAACAAAACAAGCGAGGTAGAGGCCAGCCTAGGGGGCGGGGTAAATGTTCCCCTAGAAAATTATATAGTGATACCCCACCACAAAATACACCTGAGGTGGATTTGGCTGTACCAGGACCTTCTTCCCGGTAGATATATTACTTTATCTCTATTATTAAATGCTGAGCGATAGCCGTTTTGCGCGGATGTGAGGCATACTTTCCCTACAGTTATTTTCCCTCCGTATCATTATTTTTATTTTTGTGCGTCATATTGACGGAAATGAATGCTTTATCTTTCTTCTTTTCTTCCTTTCTTAATATTTTACACGAAGGTAATCGAAGGTCTGTTATTTGTAGATCCTACGAAGAAGAGCATGCGTTGGTGAAGCAAGCGGTTGCCAAAACAAAAAAAATATTGGCCAAAATGTCACCATCGGTCAAGCAGGAGTTAGTGGCGCGGAAACGCCAAAAAGAAATGGAGCGCTCACTCATGCCTGATGCGCCTCCTCGTAAGCGGTCACGGTAAGAAAGCCGAAATCTGTTATAACGATATCGAACGGACTACTCATATTTGGTCTTATTTGTTTGGTTTGACATTGGTTATTGTTACAGAAAGCAATCACCGCACCGAGAAACCTGTCGGTTGAGCGTAGGCACGCCAACCACGCCACCAGCTCCTAAACTGCAGGCTTGGGAAATTCGGTATAATATAAAATACCTATACTTTATAGTACCTATAATTTAGAAAATTTACGTGGCTTCTTTTGATCATTATAATGTCTTCCATAGAAAAATTGAAGAAAGACATAGGGTGCTGACTTCAGCATCTCCAGTCCCAACGTCTCCAGTCCCGACATCTCCAATCCCAACATCACCAAAGACCGATTTTTCGACTCCAACAAGGTGACAAGGCAATTTAAAAAAATATATTTCAACACATAATTGTAGCAATTTAACAAAAGTATTAAGTAAAAGATAATTTGTTGTATTCCAGCACGATCAGTTTTGACAGTATTGTCGAAGCTCCTGGATTTTCTCCGCTACAGGTGGACTGGACTTCTGGCAATCTAAGTAAGAATAACTTTGTTTTTCTATGGAGTCAATTCCCTATGATTTTATACATTTAAAACTATGAATAATATTGTATTCATTTTTATAGAAACCGATGTCAAAATGGTTGCTCCAAAAAAAGCGCCTCGACGCATAAATGTCCGTTGTGGAGTTGGTATGTATATCAAACAATCGAAATCACATTTTTGGAGTTAAATTTACAACACATTTTAATTTAAAATATTTTTTCTAGGCTCCACTTCTAACAAAGATGCCTCGTGCACCAGCACATCCTCCGAAACGTCAAAGCCAAAAGGCTTTTGCGCATCTGGTAAGTAATCATTATCAGCATTAAATAATTACATCGTTATTATTGTTTCGTCAGCAAAAATAACTTTTCTTTTTTCTAGATCCGGATACAAAAAAGTCTGATGCCATTTTGGACCAATGGCTGCAGGAGGAGGACAATGACAGCTCGCACGAGGCAAGCGATTTGGAGTTGACAGAAGCTCAGACAGATTTGGAGTCTGCCCACATACCGGACGATCTTAACGCCGAGGCTGTGGAGTGGTTGGCGCAAGAGGATACCGAGGCAGACCTCTTGATGCGCCAAATGGCATCGGCAGACAACCTCTCCTTTGACTGGAGCTGCGACCACAACACATTTGTTGGCCAGCGGGAGGTTTTCACAGGTACCCCTGGTCCAACTTTTGCTGTGGACCACACTACCCGGCCGTCAGACGTTTTTTTAAAATTTTTTGACGACCAATTTTTTGATCTCCTCGTGAGCCAAACAAACAGGCACTCGTCGTACGTCATTGACAAATACCTCACCACGGAAAAATCTCGGCTTAACTTTTGGGTGAACACGGATCGGAGTGAGATGGCTGTTTTCTTTGCCGTTATGATTTTTCAAGGGTTAGCGCCGCTATCCGTTGAAAAGGATTACTGGCGAGAAAATGGCTATCTCACCTTGAAGTATTTTAGGCAACTTATGACATATAATAGGTACGTGCTCATAAAGCGCATGTTACATTTTGCGGAAAACGTGACGGGACGGGACATGACTCCAGATGAATCCAGACTTAGTAAAATTCGGCCGGTACTCGACCATCTTAATAGCAAGTATAGTTTCTTATACTATCCAGGACGTGACCTCGCCATAGACGAATCACTCCTCAAGTGGCACGGTCGGCTGTCCTTCGCACAGAAAATAGCCACCAAAGCCGCCAAGGTAGGCGTTAAAAGCTATGAGCTGTGCGAAGCGTCGACCGGGTACTTGTGGAAGTTTTTCTTCTACACTGGCAAAGGACAGACAGACGACAGACAGACAGACGACAGACAGACAGACGACAGACAGATAGACGACAGCCAGACAGACGAAGTCCCTAGTACTTCAAGGCCACCTCCACCGTCTAATGTGACAGCTCGTATTGTGTACGATCTCGTGAACCCACTCCTTAATCGAGGCCACACTTTAGTTATGGATAATTTTTATAACTCGCCTCTTTTGGCAAGATACTTGAAGTCCCATGGCACCGATTGCTATGGGACTCTCAGAGTTAATAGGGAGTTTGTCCCTGAGTCCATCAAAAGTGTAGGTAAGAACGAGTTGCGGGTTGGTGAAATCGTACACAGTTATTGCCGGGATTTATCCGTGATGTTGTGGCGTGATACCAGCGTTGTCGCCATGCTTTCGACATTTCACAAAGGCGAAGTAGCGGGCAAAGAAAAGTACGGGCGGTACAAATATAAACCACAAGTAGTACTAGATTACAACCTTTCTATGGGGGGTGTGGATAAAAAAGACCAACTTCTCTCTGCACACCCCATAGAAAGGTCTAGAAATCAGGTGTGGTACAAAAAAGTGTTTAGGCGCCTTTTAAATGTTACCATTCTAAACTCTTATATAATTTATAAGTCTTTTCACAAGACCGCTACACAACGTGCATTTAGACAACGTCTAGCCGAAGAATTGGTTCAACGATTTGGAAGGCCTGCATCTTTTCCGACTCAGGTCGTCACGAAATATCTGTCACTTGGACCGGGAAAGATACGGCGTCCTATTTTGTCAGGGAACCATTTCGTCGGCACTGGCGCCACTAAAAGCGCACGTTGTGTTTGGTGCAAAAAGAGTCGCTCGAAATATATTTGCAAGCAGTGTAATGTAACGCTCTGCTTAGAAATATGTTTCGAGGAATTCCACACTGTTCGAAGGGATTCAGAGTAGGTATTCAGACACATCGACCATCCCATGATGTGATTGTTTGAAGGTCAAAATTACATAAAGTGGGCAACCGCTTTATTTAATTTTGACCTTCAAAAAGTGCTGATTGTCAACCTAGTTTGAATAAATGATTTTTAATATTGACTTCGCCCGCGTGAAGGTCGGAACCTAACGCAGCTTATGATGTACCCGAGTATCTGTTTGATTTGCTTTTTTATATAGGGTGACTGGTAATTGATGAGCGATACTTGACCACGTGACTTTACTCATCATTATGAACAACTTATGGGACCAAACCTGAAATTTTACATTGTCTTCACTTAGTTTTTGTTGACCTTGACCTCTATCCAGGTGGTCACTGTACTCATCATTATAAACAATTCAAACATCTGTATTCACATAAATTGACAAAATATACGAAACAGCTGATTTTTTTTCGTGTTTTAGGGTGAAATGAAACCACTATTTTATATTAACTTAATTTAAGTACTTTTGAAAATTGTTGTAATATGTACCTACTTATAATTTTTTTGATTTGTTATAAATAATTTTATAATAATACATTTAATGTTATGTTTTAAAATTGGAATCAACATATCTGGTTAAATGAAACCACGATTTTGTAACATCTTAATTTAAGTACTTCCGAAAATTGTTATAATATGTACCTACTTATATTTTTTTTTATTATAAATAATTTTATAATTATACATTTTATGTTATGTTTTAAAATAAGAATAAACATACGTATCATAATAAGTTAATAATAAAAAATGGTCATTTTAATTATTTTAAAAATAATACAATTTATTTTTTCTAAACACAACATAATTTTATTTCAAACCACCCCTATGAATCCAAAAATCCCACTATCTAATTTAACAAACACGGAAATCGTGTTACGTAGGTATCACTTAGAACCAAGTGTGTCGCGGCCCTTAGACGGTAGCCATATTGCTTTCCGCGCTATGGAGTCGCGATCGTGACGCAAGATTTAGCTCATCTAAACCTTAACATTTTAAGATAATTTAATTCTACACTGTCATGATTTAGCATGTACTTGTTACTACACAGCATTTGCTCTTTCTATCAATTATAATTTTTTTCAAAAAGAATAATACGTTTTCCGGTAATCTGTAAACAAAAATGACCCTGTTAAGTTTTAAAAATGGAGCGTCTTTCTTGTTTTTGTGTATTAGAACAATATTTTCTTAGAAAGTGATATATTTTTTAAACTAAATCCATAGTTAAGACATGTGTCTTTAGTTATCAACATATATTTTTATCATACGGGTTCAATATTCTCTATAAAATAGGCATGAACATACTGTATCATTTTGCAGCGGAATGCGGTGTAAGAGAATTTATTGCGCTCATTCAACAGCTATTTTAGGCTATTGTTTTAAGAAAATATGTTCACATTAAATATAGTACGGCAAGATTAACTAATATAGTTTTTTATTCTAACAAAAAATCATAACGTTGTCGCTTTAGATTTCGTACAAAAAAATATTTTATCCCACGAAACGTCTTAACGCACTTATGTTCCAACTTCTTGCATTTTTTATTTTTTTATCATTGGGCTAAATTGCCAGAAACTCCTTTAAACAAGTGGTTTGTTTCATAAGCTATACAAAACAGTCGTTTGTTTCTCAAATAACCTCTTCAAACGGCCATAAATAAAGTTTTATTACGGTCAGGCGCACCGAGCGGTCGTCCGCGTCAGTCGTGAAGCACGTTGCCCGCGCTTTTTTGTGACGTAGGCACTTGAGTGGCTATCGGATATTATTATAAAAATCAGATCATTTTCTCTACGTCTTTGAATTACAAAATGTCTATAATACTTACCTAGTTTCATAAAATATTTATATTAGTATATAATTCAATAAAAAAATTAATGACTTCGATAACTGGGATGTTTCCGGTACAATTTGTGGAAATTTTCAATTTTCTATCTATTGGCAATTGTAATAAGTTTTTCCAAAACCTGTTGAATATTTTTTTTCTTTTTTTGTTGATATAAAGCGCGCCGCCGAACACAAAACTATCACTTTTTCACTTACTGCGACTGAGTAAGTTGGCTAAGGATAGCAAAAACTTTAGTTAATGTGCTTTGGATCGAAAAAGTAATAATATTTAACGGTTTCTGGAAAACCCTCCAGTATTTAAATTGCGAATTTCCAAAAATTGTTACCATGGTGTTGCCCTTAAATTTATTTAATAAAAATGGTAATTTAAATAAAATACCCGTACTATCTCGTGGCACATTAATTGAATTTATATTTTTATTAAATTAAATAAAACATAAATATATTTAATTATAATAATAAAAATTACGTACGGGCTCATTACGTATCAACTTTCTTTGTAAACAGATCTAATAATAAAACTTATATTAAAATAATCAGTCATTGAAAACTTCAGATTTTGTTTCAGTTGAGATTCTAGCGCCTAATGTCATCTGAAGTTTCCAATAATTACCTGTTTATTTAAAGATTAATATTTTTTGTATTTTATTTAAATTAATACTAACAAGTCTGGTCGGAAAAAAAGGCACTGGGTTCCTTACCTATTAATAAATTACCGCGGCGAAAAGTAAAAAAAATGTTAAGATTACAACAATTTTTTTCGATTTTCAATTGTTTACGCATTTCCCGCGGTAAAGGTTTGCTCCTGACTTTTTGTATTTAGAATTAGCACCAGAACAATAGATGAACTCTCAGTTATTTCGTTCTGACAGTTCTTCTACAGTTAGAAATGACAGCACTGTTACTTGACGCTTGCCCTCAAGACTTGTTGCGCGGTGACACCGACCTTTCCTTTGGACGCCTGAGTGGGCCTCATGAAGCCTGATGTGGTCGTCCTACTGTTGACACTCTTCAATGGTGGCCTAGATGTACCGACTGAGCTGCCACTGGAAGAAGACCTTGAAGCCGGCATCCTGGACACAGGCTTCGGTACAGGCTTTGGCACCGGCTTTACTGGAGCTGGTGGAACTCGCTTCACAGTAGATACTGACGTAGAACTGTTCAAAGAACTCCTAGAACTCCGCAGCGATGCTCTGGAGGTAGACCGCTCCACTCTTAAAGAACTAGCCCGTTTCGGGATCACGCGTTTGGGGTCTATGGGCGTCCGAGGGGGCGTCCGCGGGGGCGTCCTCGTCTCTTTGGTAGGAATCTTCTTTGGTTGTCCCGACTTGGGGACCGGGGACTTGGAGATTTTCGGCACAGGCGACTCGCATTCAACGTTGCAGCCAGACGAAGCGCCCTGTGATGCGCTTTCTGAATTCAGACTCTGAGTTTCTTCGAATCCTTCGTCATTTAATTCGTGCTCACTTTTGACTTTGGACATCCTTGGTGAGGTCGTTCTTTCTGGAACCTTTTCTGGGGCCTTTTCTGTCCGGGTGTTGACAGATTTTCTGTAGCCGTCCCTGGACCACACTCCGGTAGGGGTATCAGCAGGAGACTTTAATTCTCGTATTGCTTTCTGGACGTCTTCTTGGTTTATGGAAGTCTGACGCCTCATCCGAAGGTATGGCTTTGTTTCTTTGGTCGGTTTGTCCGTGCTTTGGTTCTTTAGTCTATCCTGCCACCGCTTCAACCTAGTTTCCTTCTCATCCTTCCCAACTTCGATCGGTTTCGCCACTTCTTGCGGCGTTTCGACCTTGTACGATGCTTGGATGTCTAATTTTGAGGGTCTGATGACTTGAGTCTCAGCTACTAGTTCAGGCGCTGGCTCAGGTTTCTTTTCCTCTTCAGGGGAACTATTGGAATCCGTGTTCCTCTTGTACCTTCTTGTTCTTCTGGCGGCAGAGAACCTATCGAACTGACCATCTCCTAAAATTTCTTGGCATAGGTCTTTCATTTCAGTAGAAGTTTTGTCGCTAATGTTGGACCGGGTGGGTAGGGATGGTTGGAACTTCCTGCAGGGTTCTCTTTCTGGCGGGGGACTGAAGGTTGAGTTGAATTTCCTCTGTGCTGGTGGGGTTTCGATGTTATCGGAGTCGATTTCTATTCTATCGGACTTGTCTGTCCTCTCTGGTCTCACGACTTTCAAGTCCCGCTCGCTGGTGACCTTGATATCTGGCAATTTGCGTTGTTCCTCGGTGATAGATATTAGTGGTTGAGGGGATTCTATCTGCTGCCGTGACCGCTGTCTCCTGAGCCTTCTCATCTCCTCATTCTCCTCAGTTTTCCTCCAAGGCACTCTGTTGTCCTTCTTCATTGGTTGTACATCTGGCAAGAGAAATATTGGTTGAGAAGGCGTTGATAGTATAAACTTATATTTTTGTGCCTTTACTCTTTGTTTATGGTGTTAACGAAGTACATTAGAATATGTCGATGGTTACCTTCAACAGTTTCTAGCGCCTTGACGACGTCGCTGTCAGGTAAGACGGCAGGCCTCCAGTCCGCGCGGCCCTCAGGAAGGGGTTCCAGGGTTGCGCTACGCTCGCTCTCTGCAATATTACCATGACAAATGAATTAATATGGATGAAATTAGTTAAGGGATTAATTGGAGATCATTATCACAGTAAATCATGTGGCCTTAGAGTTGATCGGACCGCTGTCTACTTTAGTTCGGAGGCTCTTTTCACTGATCGAAAAAAAATTTGCATAGCATAGCATAATCAGCCTATAAATAATGGTGTGTTATATAATAAGTTCACCGACACGATAACAGTCCGATAAATCAAAAACGGTGATTTAACCGGTCCGGTAAATTGAAAACGCCGTTTATCATGACTTTTTCTATGTTAAACGGCCATTTATAATTAATTTATCGGACTATCATTGTGTTGGCCCTTATTGCAAGAAATTTCAGTAGGTAGCTGGTGAAAAGCAACGTACCGGAGTCGTTTTCCAAGGCTCGCTTGTCGCTGTGCAGGCGCTGCGTGCGCGCGCGCGGCCGCGCCTCCTCCGCGCTGCTCGCGCGCAGCCACGACTCGATCTTCTGTCGCCACTCCCTGGGACACAAGAATAACATCATTATTACGTTATTGTGATTTGTGTTATAAAATCGGCACACGAGAATTACTTACCTGTGGTTCGGTGATTGTATTACAACAATAGAGACAAATGGGTTGGTTTCTATTATGATTCGAAACTAGGCCTTTTGTCAATTTATACAAAAGATTGACTCCCAGTTTCTGAAAGCAGGTTCAATTTAATCTGTTGTCAAATTTCATGTCAAGTGATGTGATTGGCCAGTTTTATTTCGGTGAACCAATAACAACAGCTGACATGTTTCACAGCGGATTTACTAATCAGTTGCTTTTAGAAACAGGGGGTTAGTCAAATTCCTGTACCTACCTACCTGTAAAGTACCTTAAAAAAATCGGCCAGAGATCATTTTTTTGTGACCAATATTTTACCTATCACCGGCTCCACACGTTGGCACAAACGTTGGCCCCAACGCCACTCGCCCAACGTGTGGATCTAGAAAATAGTATTGGCCAACGTTGAGGCCAATGCTATTTTATAGATCCACACGTTTTATAGGGCCAACGTTGGGGCCAACGTTTGGAGCCGGCGTATAAAAATCATCTATAGTATAATCATAACAACGGGTACATACTTGGGCTTGGCGGGCGCGGTGTCGGGCTCGGCGGGCGCGGGGGCGGCGGGGGCGGCGGGGGCGCGCGGGGAGGCGGGCCGCTCGCGCCCGCTCTCGGGGAGCTCCAGGCGCGCGCGGGGGGCCCCGCGACGGGACCACGACCGATCTGCATGCACAGTTATATTTAGAAAGAAAGAAACATTTAAACACAAAGCACAAAACAGACAAAAAAATACATAATTATAAATAACTTAATAAATTTCCCACCTTTCGGCCAAAACTTGTAGGAAATCGACTTCAAACTAGGGTCTAGCTAGACACTCAATTGATACCTTTCTAAAAAAGTTACAAACAATGAACAAGAACTCTCTTGTTAAAAAACTTTCTAAAATTGTATACTAATGGTAAACGGGCCCTTGTGCACCTGTACGGTTCCAGTCCGTAAGAACGAACGTTTGAAAAGAGAGAGAAGAAGAAAAGAAAGAGAAAGAGTTTTCGAACAGTTTTTTAAGAATCGTGTGACGTCACACGTTTAATACGTGCGGGGAGGAGTGGGGAAGGAAGGCAGAGATCGAATTCTATGGTTGGCATTCAAAAACTAATATAGAATTGTAAAAGTAGGTAGGTAGGTACTATGTGATAGGCTTGAAGTAATGCCAGTAAGTAATAAGTTTAGGATAGGTAGAACAAAGAATCCTACTTATCACTATCACTACATAGTATAAAACAAAGTCGCTTCCTGTCTGTCTATCTGTACCTATGTATGCTTAGATCTTTAAAACTACGCAACGGATTTTAATGCGGTTTTTTTTAAATAGATAGAGTGATTCAAGAGGAAGGTTTATATGTATAGTACATGCATAATAGGTAGAGTAGAGAAACACTGACCTATAATTATAGTTCGTAAAATATAGCTTAATCTCTGTGACAAATGTCAAATACAAACAAATAATGTAATGAACTAAAAATGTACCTACGTATTTATCATCTGTCACAGAGACAAAGATATATTTTATGAACTATAGGGATTTTATACAGATTAACAAAAAAACCTTGGGGTAGTATTCCATACATCCATACATACATAGGTACATCCATCCTCACAAACTTTCACATTATTTTATAATATTAATAAGAAGTAAGATTGCAGCACGCAATTGTAAAAAAAGGTTCGCGATTCCTGGCCTATAAACAGTAAAAACCGAATGTAGTGCACAAGGCGTCATTCGGAAATTTTCATCCGTTTCCGCTAAAAACTGGATACGAACTGGAACTACATGTGGTGCACAAGGGCCCAACTTGCTTCCTTCCTCTCTTTCTTTCTCCAGTCCCTTGTTTCCTTCCTCTCTTAATTCCTTCTTTCCTCCCTCCCTTTCTTCCTTCCTTCCTACTTTCCATTTTTCCTTCCTTCTTCGAATTGTCAAACACACTGTAAGTAGGTAAGTATATCTAACTTTCCCCAAAAATTGCCAGGGGAATAACTTCAACACCAAACCGTTACTGTTACCGTAACCATGCACTAAATTACAAAAGCTGTCACATACCGAGACTGCCCCAAGCACTCCTCTCTCTAAGGTCGTTGGCGGCTGGTGAGGAATGTCGGAGGAACTCCAGCAAGCCCTCCTCATCATCACCAGGACTAGCCCTGCTTCTGCGACGTAAGCTGCCCGTTGGAGTTACATCTGAAAGTAAAACATTCATCATCAGTTTCTTTTACGAAAAAGTAACTGTTCTCCGCAATTCACTATTATTTATTAAAAATGCGAAATTTCATCCAAATCAGTCCAGCCGTTTCAGCGTAAAGGAGTAACAAACACACACACAAACTTTCGCATTTTTAATAAATAATAGTGAAAAATAAGGACGTTAAAAAGAACTGCAGATAGTTCTTCCAAACGTTAATTTCGCCATCACTAAACGGCTTAAAGCGACATTTTGTGGTTATGCCTCACAAATATAAGAGACTTGCTCTGTAACCACCAAGAAACTCAGACATGTCAACTCGTCATGACGGTTAGAATCTAACGCTAATTGGGAGAGCCCTATTTCCAGCAGTGGATTGCAATACTCCTGCCGGCCTAGCATGACCACGATAGAAACGAGTATCTACAGAAGAATAGACAAACTGACAGATTGTAGATGTTTTTACCGTTTTATGCATACAATGAAGGGAAGAAATGTTTCTTTTCTTCAGTAGACTAAATTCTGATAAGCCAAGCACGGGTCGTCACGTGCTCAGGCAGAAGATATAACGAGTTGGATAGTAAGACTTTGTATATATTCTTTGGTAGAATAGAGAAAGAATTGGTCATGCTAAGCCGGTTATTTGAAGAATGATCACTAACCAGGTGACGGTGATGCGTCATGTGGCTTCCTCAAGGATCGCCTGCCCAGTCCGTTCCTAATGTCCAGCAGTAGCGACTCCATGAGCGACTCGCACTCCGACACCGGTGTACTGCTAACACTGCTGGTACCTGCAAGGACATGCTTGTTGAGTACTGGTGGAAGAGAACCGAAGTTCTTTACTTTTCTACGAAATTTTGAAACGGCAACTAGCTTCAGCTCACGGATAAACAAACTGTCATTTTTTTCTTGGCGATTCAAATGGTCTTATTGAAATGTTTTGACGTTGACTTTGACTTTTTAGCTTAAAAACGTTGCTGACATAAGAGCAGAATTAGTCTCATTTGTCGTTGTCGTATTTAAATGCAAGGCTGGTGAAGTGGTATGTGATTACCGTAGACTATGAAACACCAAGAGTATCACTTTTCTCCCTTCTTGAAAAACGCCATACTATAGTCCCCCAGAAAAACCTTAGCAGGGAGCTAACTATTTGTCTATCTTCTACTCTGAACTTTGATCATTCTTTCCTTCTTTTAGAAAAGCCCTTTGTGTTTAGTTTACACTAATTTACAGTGAAATTTTATTTTACATTTCATAGTGATATGAAGCTTACCAGTCTTAACCCTGGCTGCAGCCAGGTCTCGCGCCCGTCTTCTGGCAGCAGCCTGCTCCTCATTGGCTCGCCGCCTCTCATTGTCAGCTACAGCCGCCCTGAATTTACTGCAGAACCATACGAACATCTGGAATGGAAAGAAATAGTGTCCAGTTTCATATGCAGTTTTTCTACACGCTAATTTTGATGCTTGAATCAAAGCAGTAGATTTTTGTCTCATCTATATATTGTATAAAATTGCTTGTCCTGACTGACTGACTGATTCATCAACGCAGAGCCCAAACCGCTGAACATTGAGATTTGAAATTTAGACAGTGGGTTTCTTTTATGACGTAGACATCCGCTAAGAACGGATGAAAATTCTACCCCTAAAGGGGTGAAAAGGGGGATGTAAGTTTGTATGGAAGTCCGTTAGTTTTGAAGTTACAGTCATGAAAATTGGTATTAGACTTTTCTTTTCACATTTCAGGGTTTTTAAAAATTCACCCCCAAAAGGGGTGCAAAGGAGGATGAAAGTTTGTATGGAAGTACCATTAGTTTTGAAGTTAGAGTCATGAAAATTGGTATTTAGGCTTTTCTTTTTGAATGAAGACATACGTGTTTCAGGGTTTTTGAAAATTCGCACCCAAAAGGGGTGCAAAGGGGGATGAAAGTTTGTATGAAAGTACCGTTGGTCCGATTCTGAAAATTCTTTCAATAATAAGAAGCTGCATTATTCCTGAGTGCTACTCCCGTGGGTCACGCGGACGAAGTCGCTGGCAAAGTGCTAGTACTATTATAAAACAGTAAAAAAAGGGTAGGTACAGGGTACTGGGACGTAAACGTGCCAAAAAATATTTTTTTGGAATTTTGGTCTGTTTGTGCACGTCACGAAAAAAGTATTGAACGGATTTCGATGTGGTTTTCACCTTTTGGTAGCTTGGGATCCAACTTAAAATCTAAGTTATATTTCATCCGATTCCAGTGAGATGTACCAGAGATACAGCTTGACCTCTTCGTAGTACTAACCACCCTAAATTAAGGAGATCATTTTAAAATGGTATTGTAGTCCAAGCGGCAAAAGGTTGTAAGAATTAAACATCAACAAAATAAAACTGACCTTGAAGCACTCCTCTAGCTTGAAAGATACAGGGTCTTCGCAGAAGAATTCCGCGAGCTGCTTCCTTATGCTCTCCACCTCTTCCATGTCTTTGTTGAGAGCTGATACCTCTTGTTCTGCCACCTGTAAGACAAAACAATTCTTGTGAAACTTGAACTCTGCTAGACTTTCTGGTTGCGTTCAGGAGTACGCAATATCGCACTGATGGCGTTCATGCCATCACTCGCAAGAAAACGGTATCCCTGATCTGTAGAATACGTGAAAGCCGCAACGAAATCTTGGAGACTAGCGTACAGGATCTAATCATTACTTGTTATTAAATTAGTCTTTAATGTGTGTATTAGCAATTTTCTGGATCATGTTAGCTGAAATAAATAATATTTTCTTGGAGGAAATATGAGACATATTTATATGCGGCTTGCTACGGTCTATTAGAAGATATTTTTCTAGGAGTTCAAGAGACATTAGTCTCTGTAGTTTTTAGTCCAGCAGTTAACGTCTTCTAGCATTTATCTCACCTGCAAGAAATCCCCCATCTGCTCCTTAATGTCCTGCTGCGTGCTCGGCATCTGTATCTCCTTCTTGAGCCCTTGGATCCTGTTGGCCAGCGTCTTGATCTCGTTGTGGACCTGTTCCACGCTGGCTTTAGCGGCTTCTTCTAGAACGCGTGTATCGTCCGCGAAGTGGATTAGTTCTTTGTTCTTGCGTTCAGCTTGCTTTAAAGGAAATTTTAATTTGAATACTGGTTTTTTGAAAGGCTTCCAGCATATTGCGAGGTCCACTTAATATTCTAGGTGGTGATCATGCACTAGATTAGCAGTAAGATTTTAAGTTATCTTGTTGAATGTCTTGACTTAATTTGCTGTGTGTACTGTGTATTATTTAGCCAATGTTTAACATCTCTCGGCTCTCATAATTGATTATTCGCTTTACTTGGCTAATACAAAATGTACCCTATTTCTATTAGCATAACGTTTATTTTGCATTAGCGAAATAACGCAAATAATTGGTCAAATACTCCAAATGAAGACCCCTCTTTCAAAGGAGCAATTGCATTCTAAGTTTATCCTTACCATAGCGACATAGTGCATGAGCGTCATCCCAGGCTTGTTAGCTCTAATATCCGGCAGTTTCTGCAGTGATGTCAGCTTGACTCCCGCCGCTCCGCCGGCGTAACCACCAGCGTTCAGGAAGTTACCGGCTATCAACGCTATGTATAGCACCTCCTAGAAAGATATAAGATGCGGAGTCATTAACTAGCTCTCTAACCCCAATTTCTGAAGGCATATTTAATTTAATCTGCTGTCAAATGTCATAAAAATCAAATCAAAAGAGTAACCATTTATCAAATCAAAAGAATTTTTTGTCCGTTTTACTTCATAGGAATCTACGTTTTGGAATCGATCCTAGTTTAACTACTGCCTAGTTCTGATGTGAATTTTGCTAAACTCTATTGCTAATTATTAAAACGCTGTCTAAAGAATTGTTAAAATATTATCCAAGATGCTAATTATATTATGCATTATAACATTAACTAACACGTTTCAAGATATCAACAACAATATTACCTGTAGCGCTCTTGAAGACATCAGGTCGTCTCCAGCTACTAGAATAGCGTTAATAGCACTCTCCAAGTACCCTGATGTTGATGCCCATTCTTCTTTTAGCAGCATGCATTCAATGCGCAGTTTGTAACTGTAAACATGAAATGACAATCGTTGAACACCATAGAAAGTATTGATCATGCATAAAAAAATATTTCAAATTAAATAGTCAAAATTACACATGGTCTACTCAAGAGACCAAAAAGACCATCCAGTAGACTGAAAAGACCACTCACTTAGGAAGCTGTATTAGCTGCAGCAGGAACTTCTCAGCTGTCCCCAGCTTCGTGACATCACCGGTAAAGGCTTTCAGCATCTCGGATTCGTCTACTTCAGGCAAGATCTTGAGTAGACCGCGTAACTTCTCTGTGCCGATGTCATCGTGAGCACCTTCGCGAATCAGCTGGATTATGTCTTCGTTGGAACTGAAATTGGATAAAGTATGATTAAAACGATGCTAGTGAAAGAAATTGTCCAGAGAATCTTGGTAAGCGTTTTTTCATATCACAGTGGCCTATTGTTTATTAAATTACAATAGTCTTTTTTTCGGAATTGCGCTTTATAATCAACTAGCTTCCGCCCGCGGCTTCGCCCGCGTTTTTCGGAATAAAAGGTAGCTTATGTGTTATTCCAGACTATAATCTATCTGTGTGCAAAATTTCATTCAAATCCGTCCAGCTGTTTTAGCGTGAAGAAGTAACAAACATACACACACACCCACACACACGCACAAACTTTCACATTTAAGTGTGACCTGAGTGTTCTAGAAGTCTTTATATTTTCTATTCTATTCGACCAACTGTTAAAAGTGGTGCAAAAGTTCTTACACTCGTATTGGAAGTAGTTTGAATTGTAGATTTATTTAACACTTTTATACCTTCGGAACTGCTTCAAAAATATATTAACGTTGAGACTCCTCTTGCCGTCCAGGAGTGTGATTTCTGAAGACTCCTTCCTAGGCTTCCTCTCTCCTGAGCTATCGCAAATGGGACTTCGCCCTAACCTAGGTGACGAGCCCGCAGATCCTGTAGGTTGTATCTGAAATAATGAAAATGGTATTTGAACTTAGTCTTGCATTCTAGGCTGGTTGCCAGCGCATTTGATAGGCCTTTTAGCAGTACAATCAGCCTATAATGTTCCCAATGGGACACAGGCCTAGTCTCTGTGAGAGAGAGTGGGCTGTAGTCGACCACGCGGATCCAGTGCGGGTTGGTGGACGTCACACGTTTTCGAATTTTTAGTTCTAGGACATGCCAGTTTCCTCACGATGTTTTCCTTCACCGTTTTTAGAGCAGTGGTGATAAAACAAATTGCACAAAGTGTGCGGCTGCCGGGGTTCAAACCCACGACCTACTACTTGTAACTCAGAGCCACTGGGCCACTCCTCTCTAAAGTAAGGTCTAATACCAAGACTAAGGCCTTATAGCAACGGGAACTTTTTCTATGAAACTGTTTACTCAAGATTGTCTATGGTGCTTTGGATTGGAACAAACAACCCTCTATAGAAAACCCAGGACTTCGCAACGTTTCCTCATCTAAAGTCTCCTTCGTAGACAGGGATGTGTGGAGTTAGTTCTGCTTATGGAGGTCTATGAACTGACCTGTTGACAGAAGAGTCCTTCGATCTCCGTCCAGTCCAGGTCTGCCTTTGGTGAGTGTTTGTGACTGGATGCTACTAGTGACCAGATGTTGTTTTGACCGATGACCTGGAATGTGAACAGTGGAGTTATTTAATTAGATATTGAAAACACTTAGGGCTCTTTCAATTAAGACGTTTAGGGTCAGACTGCTGCCGTGCGGTAGCCGTGCACCGTGACGAAGAAGGCGTTCATCAAATTCACTCCAAAGACAACTCCAAGATTGAATTTGCCAGCAAAATTTAAGACACACGTAAAATTATTTGTGTTATATAGCAGCCGGCTTAGCATGACCAATTCTATTGCTATTCTACAACAGAATGGACAAAGAAGTTCTTTCTATCCAACTCGTTATCTCTACTGCCCGAGCACGCGGCAACCCGTGCTTGGCGTACCAGACTTTTGTCTAATGAAGAGAAACATTTCGTCTCATCATTGTATGCATAAAAAGATAAAAATCTTTCTACAAACTGTCACTTTGTCTATTCTTCTGTGGACAAAACCCGTTTCTATCGTGGTCTTACTAAGTGTGCAGCTCAAAGTATTCAGCGTATTACTCACTTTGTTGTTAGGAATTTTGTTCCAATTAATGGTTTTCATCTTGGTCTTCGGTATGGGGGTCTCCTGCTGCGGCAGCTTGATGTCCAGCACCGGCGCAGGCGGCGACGGGGGACAGGCGGAAGGGGGCGGCGGGACGGGGGGAGGGGGAGGACCACACGGGGGTGGAGGGGGCAGCATCGGTGCGGGGGGAGGAGGTATGCCTGGAAAATAGAGACAGAAGTTCAGTATCATTATTCCTTTTCCACTAAAAAAAGGCATATATATATTTTAAGTATTTTATTATTTCTCAGAATAGTGATAATTGAGAGCAGTTGCTTCTTTTTAGAATTTAGAATTTGGATGTCATAAATAAAGTGTAGAGATATAAGACACTGTTGAAGACTCTCCAAACATTAGAACCAGAGTGTTTCTTCGTTGTCAACAATTCTCTGCTTAGCCTTTAATATCCAGCAACTCAGAATTTAGTAAAACTTTATATAAATGGCTATGCGACAGATGTTTTTATTCAATTAACGATTATTTAAATAATAAATCCTTGTAATATAAATATACCTAATCTGAAATATCTACCTATGCACATCATTATTATTATTGACATTATTGTTATTACCTATTGACATTCTTATCTAATACTCATATATGAAATAATGTTTTAATGTTCTTTAATCTACCTATTTTATTATGGAACGAGACTGTGCTTGCTATTAATTGAATTTTTACTATGCATGTAATTTAAATATTTGCACGACTTGGTAAGTCGAATATAGTGAGACCATCATATAATTTTATCATGTCATATATATGTAATGTACCTATATTCAAGCAAATAAATCATTCATTCATTCATATCATTCTTCTTTCTGGTTGTTTGTTGCACAACCCATCAGCAAACCCTTGGTTGTTTCAGGTGACTTACTGTAGTGGTAACCACTCATAAGTATCGTCAGCAAAAAACATGGTACAACTTATTTTGTTTACCTGGACTGGGCATCATGACGGGCGGTGGAGGCGGTGGCGGTGGGGACAGCGCTCGCTGTAGACTCTGCTTCCTGCCGCCACCAGACATGTCACGGTGCTGACATGTGCAGCCCACCTTGGCCTATAAGAGATACATTGATGGATTAAATGAGGAAGCAGGTAGGAGCGTTATCGCGAGGGGCGCGTGGCTAAATGAGAGCCACGCTGATCAATTGATCTGCGAGATTAAGCTGGGCTTGCAGCGGTCAGACCTTGGATGGGTGACCGTTCCAGATACATCGAGACCCCTCCATGCCTCAGCGAGCACGTTAATGTAATAGTCGGTCTCGGTTCTCTTAGGAAAAATTTTGACTCTCGTTACGGGTAGTGAGAAGCCCGAAAGTTTAACAACTGGTTCTAACATTCGAATACCGATGATATTCCCCAATAAATTGGGTTGTGGAGGTCCGATGGCAATCGCTCCACGTAAAATATTAATATTTAGCTAAAACTACTTAGACTAGAAGCCGACCCCAATCTGGCAAAATGCTAAGCGGATGATGAGGTTAGAGCGAATCTAGAGTGAAACAAAAAATCTGCACGAAGTAATGTTAACTAGAACATTTTCTAAAATCCTCTAGAACACTTGAGCGAGAGAGAACTGAGTGCAGAGAGAATTGAGAGAATTGAGTGCAGAGAGAATGCAGATCATAAGCAACTTCACTGCACTGCTAACTGCTACACACCTGCACGCTGGGAGCTCTGAGCAGCTTCGCAGCATCTTCTCTGGTCTCCAGCAGCGTGGCGCGGTGCACCAGGGTCTCTGCCGTGTCCCACACGATGTCGCTCACCGGCTCCTTCGGGTCTATCTTCAAGAGATGCTGTAGGATGCTCAGGAATGGGATCTCTTGCGGAGTGTCCGCCACCTGAAATTAGTAAAAGTTCATTAGACTATGAGAAAGGACACAAAAATCTAAAAATTATTAGACTATGAAAGAAAAATAAGTTTTCTTCCATTATTGAGCCTAGGTCTTGTTTAAAAAGCGACTTCAAGAAATAATAAAGTAATCGTAGCTGCAAAGTGCAGATACTAGATAGATAGTTTCATACAGGTTTAGGAGCATTTTCAGAACATTGTGCATTGCAGAACCTATCAATATCTGTTCAATAAGCTAAAGATAAGATTTTTGACAGATTTTCTATTAAAATCTGTCAAATCTCAATTTTATTGAATGAATGAATGAATGATTTATTTGCTAGAATATAGGTACATTACATAATTATGACATGGTAAAATTATATTATAATTGAGGCGGTGAGAGCCAGAGTGGCCTATTATTTTCAGACACAATTGAAATCAATTGTGTCTAGAAATGATAGGCCACTCTGGCTCTCACAGCCTCAATTATGGTCCCACAATATTCGAATTTCTAAGTCGTGCAAATATTTAAATTACATGCATAGTAAAAATTTAATTAATAGCAAGCACAGTCTCGTTCCATAATAAAATAGGTAGATTAACATTATTTCATACATGAGTATTAGATAAGAATGTCAATAGGTAATAATAATAATGTCAATAATAGTAATGATGTCCATAGGTAAATATTTCAGATTAGGTACATTTATATCACAAGGATTTATTATTTAAATAATGGTTAATTGAATAATATTCCCTCCTGGATAAATGTTATCTGACGATGGTGAAATCGGCCCTTAGTCACATTTTCTAATGGATAGGGCCAATATGAAGACCTGGATAAGATTACTGTTAGGGCTAGGCTAGGCTCGGCTAGGGAGCTGTTCCACCACATATAGTATAATGTGGAGGAGGAGAAGCAAGATGGACATGGTGGAATGTTCCTCCATTGAAAAGGGAGGATCCTCCGACCAGACCGGGAGGTATTGTCTGGAAGGCCACGCATCGGTATAAATATGCTATTTCTATGCAAGCTCTACTTGCGCAATATATTCGTACCGTCAGATGTATTGCTGCTAGCTGTTTAGCTAGGTAGTTTTCAAGCTTTTATCACACCTCCGCCACAAAACTATAGCAGTGAAACCGCAGTACAGTCCGCCTTACTTGTCCGTTGTACGACAAGCGGAACAGAAGCGAAACTGCGTGTTCTAACGTACAAATTTGTTTATGATTCTATCTCTTTCCCGGGTGATTTCGCGCACCTGCTCAGAAGCCGGTTACACCTCCGCGTTTAAGCGTTTACGTTTTTCGTGGAGGTGTGATATAGGCGTCAATGCTACCAGTAGGTGTCGCTACAGTAACTTTATCATTTCTCGCTGTTCCACCTTCAGACCAAGGCTTACCTGTTTAAGTATCGCATAGAAGACATCCAGGTGCGAGTTCAGGTTGATACCTCCCGGGCCCTGGGCCTCGTCGCTCTCCCGCTGTTCTTCGAACACGTCCAACTGCACGCCCAAGTCTGGGTGGCTGGCTGCTTCATGTCTGGAAGGCAATTGGACGTAGTTTTATGTCAAGAAGTGATGTAAGAATAACACAGAAGAGTTGTTCAACCGTCAATCCACAGTACATCGACGATAAATAAAGGTGCCTACGAACGATCCAATTTTACGTCCAATATGTAAAGCCAATTTGGGTGAGTATCAACAGATTGGCATATGAATAGGTAGGTTGAGCTAATGATAGCGTGCTAATCTGTCGAGTCTCGCACGATTGGCTCAAATTGAGTCGTTTGTAGGCACAGGAGTTAGTGTTGCCCAAATGCAAGACCAAGAGGAGACTAACCCAGTCTTTGATGTCGATCTTGTGTCAGTACACCTGGTTGTGATCTTGGTCTTGGTATTGCACACTCAATCTTGGTCATAATCTCGGTCTTGCTGCAATTAGGTGATCTTGGTCTTATGAAAATTATAGATGCAAGACCGGTTTTGGGCAACACTAACAGGAGTTATAAAAGCCGAATTTAGTTCCCTGTCTTTGAACGACAAGGTCCAATGTGCGACTAGTTTTCACCCACAGCATGTCAAGCACACAATAAAGTACATTGAAAGAGGTGCAGTACCCGGCAATAAATATTACCAAGACATCAAGCTTTACAGAAACAGATTAGGGCCGTACAAAAAATAACATGGGTTTATGTAGAAACTTGTCTTTTTAGTATTCTTTTTAACACCAACTTTAGCTGAAGTTTAACAACAATACCAATAACAACATGACGTTAATACCAGTCGATAATTTAATCAATAGCCCGCATGTTGAACTCAGTTCAAGTAACCATACTTTTGTACCTCAAAACCATGTTTTTGTACGCCAGCCGTGAGAACTCACGGCTGGCGAACAAAAATATGGTTTTGAGGGAAAGTAATAGAAACTATTGCTAGCGGCAATATTGCACGAGATCATACATAAGCACTCGTGAGTTATGGTCAAACTTCAAATATTACAGTGTTATACGTAATACACTTGGGAGCCATATTAGGAATAAGCATTACTAGGATTATTGCTAAAGTATCTACTACTAGGTACTTGTAAGCAGATTTGGTGTAGTCAAAAATGGGATAGGAGTTGTTATGAATTAATGAAGATTTACCTAATATTTATGTAATTATGAACTTTGGTAAATTATGTAAATAATGGTGGAATGCAAAATATTTGTGGTTAAAGAAACTTTATTCTCAAAAGATATTTACAATAAATTTCACTTCATGAGATACATTATGCTTACAGTAACTTAATATATATATTAGTGAGCAGAGAACTCATGGCGCTTTAAAAGCGCACACTTAATATTTTTGAGATACTCTATAAAGTACAAAACTTTTGAAGGTCCGTACCTCAAAAGAAAAATAAGGAACTCTTTCGTGATGACTTTGCTGTCCGTCTGTCTGTCAGTCAGTCTGTCAAAACCCTTTTTCTCAAGAACGCGTGTAGTATCAAGTTCAAATGAATATTAAATAGGTACTTGAGTCTAAGGTCTCTTGACCTTTTTTTTGTACGTGTGGGGAATCCTCATAGGATGTCCCCCGCCCTAGGGGGAGCGGGGGGGTCTGTCAGACTTTTACTGACTAAACCCCACACGGTGTTCCTCCATCTACCTTACGCCGGGGGGGGCCGAGAGATACTCGCACATTCTTCCGCACCCCCCGGCAGAAGGTCTCTTGACCTAATTTGACCTTGAAATAATTAAGCTTCTAAGCTTAATTATTTCAAGGTCAAATTCAACGCAACGCAATTAAAAAATACGACTATTTTTGTGCCGCATATTGTCACATTCGCAAATAAATCAAAACCTAGGGAACCTACCTACCTACTTCCCGCAGATCTAGAATCATTAAATTTGGCCAAGAGCAGTCTGACAGCACAAGTAAAAGAAAATACATAATCCGATAATCGTTAATTTGTAGTTAAATCACATTTTTAGGGTTCCGTACCTCAAAAGGAAAAACCCTTATAGGATCACTTTGTTGTCCGCCGTCAGTCACCGGACCATAAGTAGAGCCATCTGCTCATAGATGGCGCCATTGGAAGTATGCAGTAGCGCCATCTATGATCATATTTCGAAACCCTTAGGGCGCGAGGCATACTCGCACTTGTCCGGTTTTTTTTGCGTTTAGTAGTAGTAGTCCTACTACTCGCACTTTTTTCCTTTATAAATTGCCTACCGCGGCATTGCCTACTTTCTTGTACTCCCCGTTCAGAATTAAATACCTACCATCTATTTCGAGTAAATATGACACATAATATTGCATAAAATATACCTAAGTTAACTGAATCAGCTAAGTATAAACACAAACCGGTTATAAAGGTTTAGTCACATTATCCGTCGTGGCTAATATTTTAACGAGTGGCATTATTCACGGCGGATACGATGCCATATTAGGAGCGGGCAGCGGACCTAAAGATGCGCCTACGCATAAGTCGGCTAAGTTCGTTTTTTAACTGAGAACTCTATAGTACCTATGTTTTTAAAAAGTTATACTTTTAAGAAGTAAAAGGGTTACCCACAGGTAGAATAAGTATCAGTACCCCTATCATGAGTTTTTTTGACGTATAGTATCGTTAACGTAAGCATACGTGTATTTTCAATTTAAAATATGCTTACGTTAACGATACTACACGTCAAAAAAACTCATGATAGGGGTACAGTACCCCGATCATGAGTTTTTTTGACGTATAGTTTCGTTAACGTAAGCATACGTGTATTTTCAATTTAAAATATGCTTACGTTAACGATACTACACGTCAAAAAAACTCATGATCGGGGTACTGTACCCCTATCATGAGTTTTTTTGACGTATAATATCGTTATCGTAAGCATATTTTGAATTGAAAATATATGTTTGTTACACAATGTTTATATAAATTAAATGTATTTTTTTAAATGTGCAAATTGTATAAAATTACATCAAAATGTTCCGGGACTGCTGTATTTTAGATTCAAAATATGCTTACATTAACGAAACTATACGTCAAAAAAACTCATGATAGGGGTACAGATCTTTTAAAGTATCGTATTTTGGTAAAGAAACACAGATTTCTTTACCAAAATACGTATGTTAGTTAGGTATGTTTTTTTGAACTAGGAATAAGTATCAGGTTCAAAAGATTATTTTGGTAAAAGGGGTAGGTATATATTGTGACCAAAGTGACCATATTTTTGCGACTAAGCTAATAGCTTAGTCAATGGTGCCGATTCTGTTGTTTAGGTACCAACTAAACTAATTTAGTCTCATTACGTCTCTTTCTAATAAAAAAGAAACATGATAAAAGGATAGAAGATATTTAATCCTGTCAAATTAGTCCACTTGAACAGTTTTGATGTCAATTTAGTCGTAATCGCAAAAGGTCACGACTATTTTCCCGTAAATGACAAGGGCGTAGACTAATTTGACAGTTCTAAATATTTTCTGTCCTTTTTCAATGTTATTTGTAAGAAAGAGATGTAGTGTGATTAAAATTAGTTTAGTGCGATGTTCAACAGAATCAGCACCAATGACAATGATGATTTTAACACTTAACAGTAGGTACGGCCGCTGATCCTTTTAACTAGGTATAGAAAACCTTTTTAATTAACACTCCAGGGTCCGTTTAGTAGTATCATGTCTTTACGATACAGTGTCTCTCTGTGTTCTAACACAGAACCAACACGATTTTTTTACACACCTATACGTAATACCTAAGGACATCACTTTGGTGTTTTTATACTAATTAAAGTTACTATAGGAGTAATAAACTTTAATTGTATCATTTAATTATGTAATTTAATCGGACAATTAGGTAGCTACTAAAAGTAATTTGTCTAAAAAAAGACGTCAAAAAGTTGTTTATTTTGATAGTTTATTGACCTGACGCTAAGCTGTTTATTTTTAGACAATCGGCAACGAAATTTAAGCAAAAATATCCGTTAATTTAATATGGACTCTAAACATATTAGATTAAAACTCAAAATTTATTTACAAAACGTGAGTCATTTATAACTAAATAGAAAAAAATTGCCAACAGCTACCGTTTACTTCTTCCATATCAAATTAGCTAAATCGCTTAATTCTAAAACTTCACAATACACACACAAATTACCATAACTTTACTAAACAACGAACTACAAAAAACAAACGTATCAAAAGTTTTTTGTGTCGCGTATAAAATTACCGTGGTTGATCAACCGGCTCTGACAAAGAATTGTACCTATACAGGGTGGCGGAAATCGCAAAAAAAAATTTTTTTCGCGATTTCAGGCTTGGTCCCATAGTAAAAATTGTTCATAATGATGAGTACAATGACCCCTTAAAATATTTCCACTGTTTAACCTGCCACCCTGTATAATCAGCTTATAAAGCTGTGTTCCGCGGTTTCGCCCGGCGTTTAATTTAAAAAAAATCGGATTATTTACCCGCCCGCGCTACTAAGTACTTCGTTTTCACTTAACGTTCTTTGTGACTCTTTTTCTTTTTATATAATATAATAATTCATTTATTTCAAGTAACCTTGACTCATTATAAATACATTAGAATACACACACAGTCACATTAGGTAATATATAAAATCAATCAACAATCAATTAACATAAGAACACACACAATTAATTTAAATGATATAACAATATGTTCAATTATAATTATTAAATAATTCCCGGCGTGCAATGTGTAGCTCGCAACAGCGTGTAATGTAGGGACAATCGAGCCTCTCCACTTTTTGCTCGGCTCCTAAGAGTTATAATTTTGTGCCTATACTGGCACCTCGAGCCTCATTAGTCTGGCTATTATAAATAAATAAAAAAATATCGACGCCGACTGGCAGTCAACACAGCGCATCCTCAGGAGCTCTGGCGACCTTACTCACCACAGGAACATAACACGCCGAAGAGTAGCGTTATTTGGCTGTGGTATTCTGTAAGGTGGAGGTACTTCCCCAGTCGGGCTCCTCTAGATTTGAGTGAGATATATCGCTGTGCCTTATCTCTCTGAAACTAAGACATGTAGACAGAGATTGGCTGCTGCACCGTGCACAATGTGTCCCGGGTCCCTAATTTAAAGGAGTGGACGCTCTGGGGCAACCAAAAATAATTCGAGACCCCGAAAAAGGAGTGAGGAGTCCTTGTTGCCCTGCCCTGCTGCGTCCAGCCCTACGCACGGGACACATATTTGTGGTCTCGGTGTTTGTAACTCTGTTACAGGGGAAATTCCTAGATTGAGGCTACGTTTTCTTCGTTTAAACGAACAAAGTCGCGGGTAAATGTTAGTCAGCTAATATATTTATATCACCGAGCCGTATTCATCGACGTAACTATGTATATACGGTGGAGTATAATTTCTGTTATAGATTTATGCGTTTTGCACACTGCCCGGTTGAGATAAATATGTTAATATTACGTATTGTAGGTCCTTATGTGTGTTATGGTCCTTCTTTATTATTTTTATAGGTAGCAATAATAAAGTAACGGTTAATAAATTGGTACGGAATTTCATCAGTAACAAAGGATCGTTTGTTTAAATAAATCTCAACAGATGGCGTTATATGTATCGATTTGTTATTGAAGTTCGTGTAAAGTTTAGAACATGAAAAAGTAGACCATGAAAATGTGTAAGAAGAGGGCTTCTTTAGTGGAAATGTTCCCTTCATGATATAGGTAGGTACATAAACCCAGCAATATGATTCCTGGATCCGCGACTGAATGTAGCCAATAGTTTAACGTGCTATTTTTAACGCGTTAATTAAAGTGTATTTGGAGACAGCCGTTAACATTAACACTAACGTAGTAAATAAAGATAAACGTAAAGGTTTCTTACCTTAGATTGTTCAATGTTGGCAGTAGACCCAGCCCTGAAAAGAAAAATACAGTCTCTTATATCAAGAAGTCGGTTAAAAATGAAACAAAATAAAAATATCACAATGAATCAATAGTTTGTGACCAGCCTGTCTATTGTTTACGGACACGCCGCGTGAACTGCCAATTTGTTTGCGAACGTTCGAGGGAGAATCTCACCGTGACATTTGGCAGTTCATTGTATTTAAGTAAAGTCCCGAAACCCAGGACAATTTTCGTCGCGGAAAAAATGTTGTCGTAAGAAAGTCTCCAGTTTTCGTATCTGTTCGCCGAAGTTTAGGTGAATTAGCACTACCTATTCCGACTACTGTTGATAGCATAAGCATAGCATAATCAGCCTATAATGTTCCCACTACTGAGACACAGGTCTCCTCTGTCTGAGATGAAGTGGGCCGTAGTCCACCTCGCGGGCCCAGTGCGGATTGGTAGACGTCACATGTTTTTAGAATTTTTGGTTCTAGGACATGTCGGTTTCCTCACGATGTTTTCCTTCACCGTTAAAGCAAGTGGTAATTAATTTCTAATACGCACATGACTTCGAAAAGTCAGCGGTGCGTGCCTCGGGATCGAACTCGAACCATTCGCCGTGGGAGGCACATGGTTAAACCACTAGGATATCACTGCTTTTTTGTTGTCTGCTCTACTGCTGATAAGACGTAAGAATTGGCCGACCCTAATAATATTTAACTTACCAATAAACTCGTTCCTGACTCGGATCCTGTCGGGCAGCCGAGGCGCGGAGATGATGAGGCAGTTGATGAAGGCCACCAGCGCGGTCTTGTAGTCCGTGGTGGTGGCGCTCTTCAGCTCGTCCACCACCACGCTGAGGCGGTACCGCTCGGCTTTCAAGGACTGGAAGAATACCATACACATATAGATTCACGATAGATAGATCTACATAGAATAGATATAGGTGAAGTAAAATATGACGGTATTGGAGTATAAGGAATTACCTATCGAGCAACCGTGAAATCAATCTATCAATCTATACAAACTTAATATTTCAGATCATAGAAACAAGGGAGATGTGCCAAGGCGCTGTTGAGCTTGACGCTTTAGTATGGTCACATTGACCATAGTTAAAAAGTAGGTACCTACACGCTGGCGACGAACCGAACGCGATCGATGATATAAAACAGTGTTTTAGTTTAGTCCTAGTGATGAGTGACAAATAATATATTATATTGGGGGTGTGCGGAATTTTTAATGTGTGGGAGATCTTTATATTCACAAGGAGCGCTTGTAATTGTGTCGCAAACTGTTCTAAAATTGGCGACAGTGGTTCCCGTACTAATTTGCTATTTTCTTTTTACTATGATCTGTGGTGACTACGATACAAAGCTTAATGGATCCCGGACCTCGATAAATTACAAAGCAAAGTAAATAAATGCATGTGTCACACGCAACCACGTGCCGAGATGAACATAATCTGCATAAATAGTAAAAGATAGCGATCTTTTACTAAACATGGTCATCGGCTTCTCATCTGTCACAAGCACCGGTTTGCCTCTATGATTCATTCGGCTTCCTCAGAATTAATAAACAGTTTATTGAGATAAACATGTTTATTTTGTCTCTAAATAAAATATGCAGGTACAAATAGAAATATCTAAACTTCATTTCAATAAAACTAGCAAACGACGCTATCTTGGCCCCTATCTGTCACCTTTTCTAGGAAGGAATCGTCCTGTTTTTTTAGATGCTTATTACACTAAAAAGTGGTGACCGAGATTTGGTGCTGAAAGAAAACTTCATATTGACATTCAGGGGAGCCAATATATCGTCAAAAGGATTTCATAAGTGAAACACACTCTACATAAGTGTAAAAACCTTTATAATAAGGTAAGTTCATAATGTTGTCAATATTCTGACAAATTGTGGATTGGGCCCTGCTGTGGTCTGATGAGAAGCACCACTACTTTTTCAAAACGAATAAAGAATCAGGTATTTGTAGACTTACCTTGTACCGTTCTAGAGTGTCGATCGCCCTGGCGTAGCCGTCAGCATTGTACACGCACAACGCTGATAGCAACTCGAACACCTGGAGATCAAAGCACCTGTTAGTGAGAATATCCTACAAGAGAAAAAATTCCAGACAACAAACAAATAGGTACGACCCAGTAATTCCAGTATCTTGGTGAGAAGCAGTCATCTATAATGATGAAGCTCCATAACCTGAAGTTGGAGAGTTATCTGAATTCAACTGTTGGATCGCAACTAGAACGTCTTAGTAGCTTATAATATTGGACTGAATGCTACCACTACGCATAGAATTATGTCAATGACTGCGAATTGCCTAGGCAAGTCTTAGGTCTTTTGGATGGAAGACGTCAATGCAATTATAGTCGTTACTTTTACTGTGATAAAAGTAACTTTTTTACTTTGATAAACGCCCGGTTAGTTGAGTGTCTATGGTATGTTAACATCCTGAACCGGATGGTTAATTTTTGGAATGATTTGTACTGCAGAGGTAGAAAGAGACCGTAGGTGACGGTTACCACCAACAAAAGCATTCCCAAAGAGGGTTGACAACTTAAAACTTGGTCATAACTTATTGCAGTGTGTCAAATAAAAGACGTGTTGCGCCGACCCCAAGAAGGGCAGAAAGATGATGACTTTTACTGTGATAACTTGAGGCTATGAGATCACTGCTTATCTTTGTGGTTCGCTATACTAATATAACAGGATATATGGTAGATCTTACCTGTTTCTTGACGGGCGCGGCCGGCGACGTGAGCGCGGCCGCAAGCTTGCCGGTGTACTCCGCATGTTCTACGATGTAATCCAGGCCCACTCGGCTCTCCATCGCCTCACTGGAAACAAAACACTGTTTTAGAGATAACAATACCAACAATAGACCTTATTCTTCTACGATAAGTTATAGAATTTAACTCGCTACCATCTTCAGTAACCCCCAAACGAGACAAAATAGCATAGCATACAGGTTAAGAGACACAAAGGAGTTGTAAAATTAAATTTAATTAAAAAAAAAAAAACAAGAGAACAAAATAACAACAAAAAAAACCGGATATCATTTAAACAGCGAGAGACAAAAGTGGTCTTAGCTCAGCTTAGATTGTGATGATGAGGAATATGATGATAGGATAGAAATTGACACAGTAGGTAGGTACCATGTGAGCTCTAGAACTAAAGACTAAAGTATTCTGACTGATGATGATTCTGGGTATGATGAATGGAACTAGTCCCTTCACCTGTCAGAATACTAAGTTCTAAAGTAAGTAATAATAAAGCTGAAGATTTTGTTTGTTTAAACGCGCTAATCTCTGAAACTACTTTATTTGAAAAAATCTTTTTGAATTTGATAGTCCAATTCTTGAGAAAAGTTATAGGTTATTTAACATCACGCTACGATCCTTAGGAGACGAGCAAAAAGTCAGAAAGAACGCCAAGCTTCTTGGTTGGAAGAGCGGGGCACAACTAGTGTTATAGTATAGTAGCTAGTGTGTACCTATAGTAACACTAGCTGTAGTGTTACAATAACATCCATGTTCGTACTAGGGTAACGGACTTTTATCTATCATATAGCATAATAGCATAATCGGTCTATAATGTTCCCACTGCTGGGACACAGGCCTCCTCTGTGAGAGGGAGTGGGCCGTAGTCCACCACGCGGGCCCAGTGCGGGTTAGTGGACGTCACATGTCTTCGAATTTTTGGTTCTAGGACATGCCGGTTTCCTCACAATGTTTTTCTTCACCGTTAAAGCAAGCGATAATTAATTTCTAATACGCACATGACTTCGAAAAGTCAGCGGTGCGTGCCTCGGGATCGAACTCGAACCATTCGCCGTGGGAGGCACATGGTTAATCCACTAGGCTTACTGCAATCTATCAGGCAAATTTATCTATCAGGCAAAAACATATTATATCCTGTGACACACTTTTTAATTCTTATGTACTTATTTTCACACAAATTTTACGAGTAGATCCAGCTTGAGGAATAATACCTTAGCATGTGCGGCGAATCTAGGGCAGTCTCCTCAGCTACCAACTCTGACGGGCAAATCTCTTCACCATCGCACGAGCTATTTGTTATAGCTTCTGCTGTTAGTGTGATGCACATTTATAACACTTTTTTACAAACAATAACAAGAAGAAAACTGACCACAATCTTTTAAAGAGTGTAAATCACAGTCACTTTGAAATAACTTCGCAGTTACTTGGGATATTGTCACAGTCATGACGTTTCCTCAAATGCAGTATGGTGATCATATAGCCAAGCTTATATGCTGTAAGGAGTTGAGGAATAATCCGAATGATAGCGAATGGAAAATATGTCTTATAGGAAAACGTTTGGTATTCTATCCGCGGTGGGTCGGTGCGTTTATGGTGTTCACTTAGCAGTCATATCATTGTGTATGTTGATGTGCTGTCAATACTTGGTTTATTACAATTAGATATTGAGATACTTTGTTAACGTCATTATAGCATTTTCCTACCTACTCTAATGCCCGAATACTTAAGTGCCAATTAAATCCTAATAAAATTGAAGGCTTTAGTATATTTTTGTGAACTTTAAATATGTCAAAGACATGGTAAACTTATCCTTTAATTGTTATTTCAACAAATAAAGAAAATTGAAATATCTGTTTTTAATGTTAAATTAACAGCTTTTTACTATATGCATAATATGAAAGTATACACGGTACTTATAACAAAAAAACAATTTTTGAAAAGTTTGTCTGTTTGTGTTTATTCCGGCTAATATCTCCGAAACGGCTGGACCGATTTTGACAGGACTTTCACTGGCAAATAGCTGATGTTATAAGGAATAAGTTAGGCTACTTATCCGAATTACGCGGACGAAATCGTGGGCACAGCTAGTTTAATTTATAATCGTAACATTTTTAAATCTCTAGCAGTCACCAAGTCTGCTTCAACATCACAAAAACGTGACTTGGTTCCTAATAATACTTACACCGGCTCCACACGTTGGCCCCAACGTTGGCCCCAACGCCACTCGACAACGTGTGGATCTAGAAAACAACATTGGGGCCAATGCTATTTTCTAACGCCGGCTCCACACGTTGGCCCCAACGCTCGTACCAACGTTGGAGCGCAAATTCGGTGAGGCGTACACACGTTGGCGAATAAACTAGTTCTGTCCCGTCAGGGCCAATGTGAAGATGTCCGATACAGAAATTGAAACTGCTCTGAGCGCTTTTACAGTACTGAGTGCACATTTATACTTGTTACTCTGAAAAAAAAAAATATATCGTCTGTTGATGATCCAGATCGAGTAGAGTCACTAATATTCTTTCTATAAAAGCGATATGTGCTCATTAATGACTCCCGCTTTTTTTTTAAATCTTCAATTGAAAAAATCATTCCCATTCCCATATTTTGTTGTATGGTGCGCCATGCATCAGCTATTAAATTTTTATTTTTATGATCCTTTCGAGATGCGTCCCATATTATTGGATGTGCTTGATAAAGTTCAATAAGCTCAATAACTTTTTCATTTGTCCATGCCGGTGACGATTTTGCGGATGAGGAAGCCATTGTCGCTCGACGTACGCACTCGCTGCGTGTTGCAACAGAACTGAGCAAAGTGCCAACGTGTGGACAGCTCGCGAACGTTGGCGCGCAGATTCCTTTGATGAAACCGACACGAGCCGGCCAACTACCAATGCTCGCCCGAACGTTGGGGCCAATGCAATTTTCTAGATCCACACGTTGGACGAGTAGCGTTGGGGCCTATATTGGGGCCAACGTGTGGAGCCGGCGTAAATCCACGAGTTGGGCGAGTGGCGTTGGGGCCAACGTGTAGAGCCGGCGTTAGGTCTAGACTTCACACGTAGTTTTTTTTGCAAAAAATACTCATCAGTGTCTGTAGTAACTAAACCAGATGCAAAAATAGTAATTAAATAAACAAGTTACCTAATATCGATAGGTGGTGTCAATGTCAATAAACTACTTAATAATAAATGTTAATTATTGTTAGCTTGTTTATATATTTTAAAATTCAAATTAACAATGTGGTTTGATTTCTGGTAGTTATACCTAAATATTCCCTCACAGTCCACAGAGAAATGTCCATTAACTAGAAGAAAAGAGCAGAAATTGTGTCGAAGTGTGGGCATCGGCATTAATAGGTATAGGTAAGTCCAATGGTGATCAACACTGAGTAAGAATCCCACAGCTGTTAAAAATAGAATCAGGGACATATATTAGGTCTTGAATATTTTAAAGGATAGACATTTATATTATTTTTAATCGTAGGTGCATTTACAAACGTTCGTGTACAAATAAGTACCCTTATCCAAATTATTTTAAAAATAATGAACGTTACGACATCAAACCCCCACATTACACAATCAATGAGAGACCAGAGAATTGAGACATTCTGTTATTCTATACTAATATTATAAAGACGAAAGTGTTTTTTGTTTGTACCGAATAGGCTCCGAAACTACTGGATCGATTTTAACGATTTTTTCACCAATAGAAAGCTACATTACCACTGAGTAACATAGGCTACTTTTTATCCCCAAAAAATGTACAGTTCCTGTGGGACACGCGGACGAAGTCGCGGGCAAAGTGCTAGTTCCAGATATTTTGTTTCTTTTCGACCACAAACCAATAAAATTTTATAGGTCTGAGTTTTCGACATGGCGTGTACCAACCCTGTGGCACTTCGATGTTAATACCTATTATTCTTGTGGGAAACGGAACGTAAGAATGTGTAAAAGGGATGGATGTATGTGAAAGAAAGGGACGCATATAGGAATATTCGAGAGAGGTAGTGAGTAGAAGGGGAAGTAGCGGACATCCTGATCCGCTGGTGAATTGTAAAAGACGAAACGGTGCTTTGTGTTTTTTTGAAAATAAAATAATTATAAAAGTTCAAAGGACGTTGGCAGTTTTGGGCTTGATATGGTACAGTAACAAAAGCTTAACCAAAAATAAAATTATATTTTAATTGTTCTTTGCCTAATTTATCTTAGAGATTAAGAATTGGAATCAAAAATCGAAATAAATAAGAAATAAAATGATTATGCCGTTGACATTTTGAAAAAACCAATAAAACAAAAACGGGTGCATGCTGGCTGGCGTGTGCCTCCACAGAATATCATGTCGACAGCAACTAAAACCTTTGAATTGAGAACTCATTAGTCGGGCTGTACTTCATTGGATCATTCACACCATACTTAACCTCACTGTCACAAATACGAAGATTTCTCTTTAACCCAATTACGTACAAAAACAAATAAAAAATGAATTTAAATACTTTTGAAATACTCGATCACACCAAACTAATTTCATATCTGTACCGAATTACACAATCTGAAGCCCAGCGTTCTATGGGCGTCTGCCGTGTCCTTTGTTTGGCTTTGGTCATATCCCACATTCTGTATCTCAATAAATAATAAAATATAATTCATGCAGCCAGAAGAACCATAAATAGCAATTAAAGAAACACGTTTTATAACACAGATGTCCAATGGCAATACCTACTCTAATAACTTAATAGTACCTATCAATACCTATTATATTATATACCTAATAATGAGAAACAAAAACACATCTGTATCGGACATGGGTGGACGCACCAATCATCAGTTTTTGTGATTGTAAACCAATTAGTTTTTTAGTTTATTTGTTTGACAATAATTGTTATTTGATAATGTTATTAATCGAGTTTATTTTTTGTCTTATATGATTAAACGCTTCACTTGGGTTTTCCTGATACAATATCTAACACCCCTACTTTATACGTTCCTATACAGGGTGTAAGGCAAACGCTTCCGAAAACGAAGACAGGTGATAGAGCTAGTGATTCTCGATACGATACCATCAAAAAATCGGGAAAAAAAAAATACAATTTGACCAATTTTTTTTACATTTTTCGTACACTATGCTGTGAGAACAGGTAACTAAAACCAATAATTGCGATTAAATACATTTTTTTTCTTTGCCTTATGGTGCGACTTCGTCTGTCTGTCTGTCTGTCTGTCTGTCTGTCACACCTGCTTATTTCAGCAACTACTAATTCTATCGACTTGAAATTTGGAACAGTTATAAAAAATGCTTGTCCAACTTTATTGCAAATGAAAAAATTTAAAAAATATTTTTATTTTCATTGCAAAAGGGGCCGGAGTGGGGGTCCAAAATTTCAAAGTGGGGTTACTAGGTCAAATGACATATCATATGAAAGGGCTTGATCTGCACATTTCAAAATATATTTTTATTTAATTTTATGTCTCACAGTTTTCGACATATGATGAAAAATGTCTGAAAAAATACCATTCCCCCCCCCCTTATCTCCGAAGTTTGCGGAGTGAAAAATCTGAAATAATTAGAGTTGATAGGAATTGACCCAAATATGGCACCAAAAATAAAACGATGTTCCTAACTAGTACAGTTTTTTCAAAATCATCAAAATTCTTTCACAAACAAACTTAGTTTTGCGGTCCGGTTTTTTTCACTTTATACGTCCAAAACTGATACGGAACCCTCGGTGCGCGAGTACGACTCGCACTTGGCCGGTTTTTTTAGTCTAGTGCTAGTGCTGAGTGACGAATAACAGTGTTAGATTGAGGGGTCCTTTGGTATAGTTACTATACTCTTTGATTGAGGGTCTGCGATTTTTTTTATGTAGGTATGGAAGATTTTCATATTCACAAGGAGCGCTTGTAATTGTGTCGCAAACTGTTCTAAAAGTGGCGACCGTGGTTCCCGCACTAATTTTCTATGGTGGCATATCTTCTTTTTTCTATGATCTGAGGTCGACACTTTTACCGACTAACCAATTTCTTCACCAATAACAACTTAAAAGTGTAAACACGCATTAAACTATTACCAATAATTTAATTCATGCAAGTAATTGATAGTTTCATCAGAGAGAGATAAGGATCGTAATCAATCGGGCACCACTCACATATGCTAAAGAATTCTAAGAGCATATTACACACTGATGCAACGTACATAAACAAGTTGGTTATTTACTAAGAAATGTATGTAAATTACTTATTAGCCTGAGGGTCAGACATTGGTTAAGTTGTATTAATTTTGCTGAAGATAAATCATTAGTTAATTTCATGTTAGGTAGATAGTGGTGTCTAGGTCATAATCCTGTTTTGCCTGGAGATAGAGAAAATACGATTCTTTTTAAATTTGCTATTTTTACCGCTAAGCATTCGTGTGATCTGGTTAAAAAGGTTTGGATTAATTTAACTAACATTAATCGGTTGATTACAAATTGGATATGAGAACTACTAGGTATATGAACTATTTAACTAACTAATTTAGTACGTTATTAAACTGGTAAACATCAACGTTACAACATGCAAAACTAATACAAATAGACATTTGAGGGGACTAATTTCAAAACCCCCCAAAAATGACTTCGGACACATTTACATATTTTTGCACCAACATAAAGTTTTAAATTTTACTTTCAATATGACTATACGATAACTTTCATAACCCATTTAAATACACAGTAAAATCAGTTTAAGAAGTAATGTTAGTTGCAAATTCCGCTAAAATGTAAAGAAATATTTTAGATTTTCCACGTTTTTAGGGTTCCGTACCAAAATGGTAAAAAAGGAACCCTTATGGTGCGACTTCGTCTGTCTGTCTGTCTGTCTGTCTGTCTGTCTGTCTGTCTGTCTGTCTGTCTGTCTGTCTGTCTGTCACACCTGCTTATTTCAGCAACTACTAATGCTATCGACTTGAAATTTGGAACAGTTATAAAGAATGCTTGTCCAACTTTATTGCAAATAAAAAAATTAAAAATATATTTTTATTTTCATTGCAAAAGGGGCCGGAGTGGGGGTCTAAAATTTCAAAGTGGGGTTACTGGGTCAAGTGACACATCATATGAAAGGGCTTGATCTGCACATTTCAAAATATATTTTCATTTAATTTTATTTTTCACAGTTTTCGACATATCACGAAAAATGTCTGAAAAAATACCATTCCCCCCCCCTTATCTCCGAAGTTTGCGGAGTGAAAAATCTGAAATAATTAGAGTTGATAGAAATTGACCCAAATATAGCACCAAAAATAAAACGATGTTCCTAACTAGTACAGTTTTTTCAAAATCATCAAAATTCTTTCACAAACAAACTTAGTTTTGCGGTCCGGTTTTTTTTCACTTTATACGTCCAAAAATTATACGGAACCCTCGGTGCGCGAGTACGACTCGCACTTGGCCGGTTTTTTTTTATTGCTATGACATGACAAACAAATAAATATCAAATATTTGCTATTTGCATTAAGTTTACCACAACATTTTACAAATAACATTCTTGTGAAAAATTTCTTCAGGATGATTTAGGGGGTTTTGAAACTATACCTCTCATTTCTTAAAATGAAAATATTGCCACACTTTTATAATAAAGTTTAATGTTGCCAGCAATATATACTTTTCATAGCTGATTTAACCTGCGAAGTACAGCACAGCTACAACTAGTTGCCGATCAACCAATATGTGCCAATTTGAATAAAAAAAAAATCTCGGCGCTATTGAAGTCATAATTACTGGTCGGAAATTCGGATGCATATTATTTACCTAAAGTTGAGGTGTTGGCTATTATGGAATGCACTATTGTACCGAAAAAATCCCGGGATTCCGGGATCGATCAAATTAGCGTTTTGATTATAGAATCGGATGTATATGTACTACGTTCAGGTGTTGGCTAATATGGAATGCACTTTATTATCGATCGTAAAAATCCCGGGATTCCGAAATCGACATATTTTATGTTTTTCAGACTATAGAATCGGATGTAGGTATATCTATCTTCCTAATGTTTTAAAGTAGGTAGTTAGGTAGTTATTGGCATAGCAAACAACGTCAGGATAAGTTAAAAACTATAAATTAATACTTTTTAGAATAATTCATACAAGTACCTATTGAAACAAATTATTCAATATTGTGCTTAGTGAAATTTGGTTATGAACCTATACCCTGATTTCGTGGCATCCCGGGATTTAATTAAAAAAATATATATTTTAAGAAGCCACTTCCATAATTTGTTAGCCAAAAATTAACTTTAGGTAAATATTCATCCGAATTTCCGACCAGTGGTCATAATACTTACCTCATACAAACAAACATACAGAAAAAAATCTGTGCGTTATACAAACATTTTGTTCCGAGCGTTCGAACTCAAGATGTATCACTTAAATGCCAAACTCTTAACCATTGCGCCAATCAAGTCATCAATGAATCTACTTGGGTGTCGCAAAAGACTAATCATTATTAATCTAAGAAGATATACTAACAGATGCTCATCATTCCACCTGCGAGTAATGAATATTAATGACAACAGCTCCGAGATTACCAATCTGCTTGTTTGCTGGTATATACTAGGGATGCAACCGATACCGATATATCGGTAATATTTCGATTTTTCCGATATATCGGTATCGGATTTTTTTTAGCGTGTACCTAAATATACTTTGTTTTTATGTGTACTTATAGGTACCTAATTAGCTACAGGAGAATATTATAACAAACCAGACTACAAACTATTATAGTAAAAGTATAGTAATTGAAATCCGTTAAGGCCCCGGTATACGCCAACGGCCTTGAGTGATTTGGGCGGTATAGCTTGAGTGTTCTGCGCTGAGCTCAAGCAACGCGACATACATCCACCGAGCAATACGACTCGCCTATCAAGGAGCGCGCTGTGCAGAATTAGACGTATTATTACTTTTTAGTATCTAAAACATAAAATAAAAAAAAAGTAACAGGTATTATTATAGGTAGTAACATAGTCTTTTCACACAAAACAAATCATGAAAATATCTTAAGCGGTTTGAAAGTAATTACGTTTTTATGTTTTGGGTAGACACGAATTCATGAATTTATTTCATTAAGTATTTTACAACAATAGTTAAATATTCACAGGTACGATTGATGTATATATGTTCTAGTTTAACATAAAAAAATTGCACAACTAACCTGCATTATTTGACGGCGAAATAAGAGATTTAAAACTGGCCGTTACCATTTACCTTCGCCTTAAACCGTTTTCACGTGAGGAGATAACAAACAGCTTATATAACATAAACTCTAAATAAAAACAATGTTTCTTATTTTGTTGCTTATTTTTAGTATTTCTAGCTGATTTTCGTAAATTGTTCCAATTTACAGAATTTTGAGTCTCTAGATGATTTTATTTTAGTAGATATAAATAAAGGAGATTTACAAAACTCTTAAGGAACCATTTCTTACTTTTAAATGTGGATTAGCATTTAAATATATAACAATTACAAGAAGAAATTATAATCAAAGCAGGTTTTCCCCCATTTTTTGCGGATCAGACCAGTTCTACATCAGTCATTAACCGAAAGGTATTACGTAAACACACACATGGACATATACCACAGAGTAGATGTAAGGAAGAAGTTCAACTAAATACAATGACAATCTTGTAAAAATCCCGTAGACATAATAGCTACCTACTAATAGTCCCTTAGACGCTATGTTGGCTGCCCTGTGGGCCTAGCACGAATAATTTTGACATATCGTATCGTAAACGTAAGTGGATTTAGAATCTAAAATACAACATTCATAGACCATTTAGTTAAAATTTTATACAATTTTAATAAAAACAGAAATTTAAATAAAGTATTTAATTTATATGAATATTGTGTAGTAAACGTGTATTTTCAATTCAAAATATGCTTACGTTTACGATACGCAACGTCAAAATCGTTCTCTGAATTTCAATACAGGGTAAAATTAAAACCAGTGCGGATATTTTAGGAGGTGAAAGTACTCATGAATATGAACAACTTTTATTATGGGACCGACAATGAAATATGAAAAAAAAATCAGGTGTTCCATACATTTTGATTGTGTTGTAGTGCATTTTTGTAGGGAACAGCTGATTTTTTTTTTCATATTTCAGTGTCGGTCCCATAATAAAAGTTGATCATATTCTCCACAGAATATCATGTCGACAGCAACTAAAACCTTTGAATTGAGAACTCATTAGTCGGGCTGTACTTCATTGGACCTTCACAGAATATCATGTCGATAGCAACAAAAACCTTTAAATTGAGAACTCATTAGTCGGGCTGTACTTCATTGGATCATTCACACCATACATAACCTCACTGTCACAAATACGAAGATTTCTCTTTAACCCAATTACGTACAAAAACAAATAAAAAATGAATTTAAATAGTCTTGAAATACTCGATCACACCAAACTAATTTCATATTTGTACCGACTCACACAATCTGAAGCCCAGCGTTCTATGGGCGTCTGCCGTGTCCTTTCCGCACTGGTTTTAATTTTACCCTGTATCTTACCACGTTTTTAACGGTGTTGGAAGTTTTTTTTTCAGTACTAATTCTCGTTAACCAGTTTTTAATGACCCAGGCAATACTTAACTTAAATCTAGAAAAAAATTGAACATTGAAGACCTAGACAAAGTGACATTAGGCGAGCCAACATAGCGTTGAAAGGACTTCTTATGCGAAACGCTCTTTAGGTACACTCGACAACATTGACGGTCGACCATATTTCACCCTTATTACTAAGAACATAAGGGTGAAAAGTGGTCGACCGTCAATGACGTCGAGTGTACATACGAGCTCTTTACATCTTTGTGCCGAGCGCCATAGGTATTGATATTGTGCAGCGTAAAAATAATACAATGTTTACGAATAATCTATTAATTCTAATAAAAAATGCTAAATTTAACTCTCTGAACAAAAAAAAACTTTTAAACTAATATTTTAGCTCATAGGAGTTTAGGAAGTAAGCTTCGATCAACTATTAATTAATCGAAGGAAGTAAGGAACGTCTTAGTCTTATCGTCTTATCTAAATCGCAGAGATTTTATAGGTATAACTAGCGGCAGCAGTCATGAGCACAAACGTCACCTGCGCATTGGCTGATTTTTCGTTCTCTTTGGCGGAATGAAGAACACGTCAGTCGATGCTCGTCGTCTAATTGGACCATTTTTTACGTATTGTCAACTGTCTATTGTCTATTGGGCCGAAAATGTACATGCGCGATCTGTATTCATGATTAATTAGTACGTAAGTACCTATACACGGTTCGCGTGATTTTTTCACCATTGCTGGAAACGAACCTTCTGTACTTTTTAACCAAATTCCTTATTTAGTGTTTAAAATAATAATATTACATTTATATACAGCACAAAAATCAATAAATTTATTAGAACGAAGCTATAAAAGTCCTCAAATACTTCTAATACGTAATTTACGAGTAATAATGAAGAATACTGATTAAATTATGCTAATTTTTGTCACAATGGCAATCTTTTTTTTTCTATAAAGATCATTTTGCATAATGATTGCCTATGTCAACAGCTGAAATTATTTAATAATAAAAGCTAATGTTTGTCCGTTACTTAATCATGTCACTATGAGGCAATATTATTCAGATTTTCGCAGATTTTCGCGAAATTTATAGATTCTTAAGCCAGTTTTTGCTCTGATTATCTCTATGGAAAGTGTGGTATCCGGGGGGGGGAGCCTTTACACCCCCCATATCCCAACTCGTATTGGCTGGTCCTAAAGCAACCCCGAAACAAATTCACAAATGAATTGAGTGGTAAATCCACAAATGAATTAAAGAAATAGACATATTTACATAGGTACTCTCGAAAAACATTACCCTCTTTCAGCCGGCTTAGCATGACCACGATAGAAACGGGTTTTGTCTACAGAAGAATAGACAAAGTGACAGATTGTAGAAAGATTTCTATCGTTTTATGCATACAATGAAGAGAAGAAATGTTTCTATTCTTCTGTAGACAGAAGTCTGGTACGCCAAGCACGGGTCGCCGTATGCTCGGGCAGAAGAGATACGAGTTGGATAGAAAGAACTTTGTCTATTCTTCGGTAGAATAGAGATAGAATTTTGGTCATGCTAAGCCGGCTGGTACTGTATAAATGTTGAAATTTTAAAACAACTGACAGAAACGAGACTCGATCCCACGAGCTTTGCCGTACCGTGGCAACTAGCCACGTTGGTGGCATCCTCAGATCATAGAAACAAGGAGATGTGCCAAGGCGCTATCGAGCTTGATGCCTGATCTTGAGCAAATTGCTCATATTAAAAACGTACGCGCTGACGACGAACCGAACACGATCGATGGTATAAATACAGTGTTTTAGTTTAGTGCTAGTATAGAGTGACGATCAACAGTGTTAGATTGAGGGTGTGTGGAATGTTTAATGCGTGGGAGATCTTTTTATTCACAAGGAGCGCTTAATTATGCGCGTAATTTTGTCGAAAAATGTACTAAAAGTGGCATCAGTTGTTCCGGTACTAATTTGCTATGATGGCATATCTCCTTGTTTCTATGATCTGAGGTGGAATCTATCGGAGCCTAATAAAGATTTCGTTAGACATTATGATTAATCATCTTCTCATTGCAATACAAATATAACATTACTCGGCCAATTACTTCTGTAGATCGTCAGTAGACCACCTGCCTTGAACACTATTTGTCAAATATCAGATACCATCTAACATTCAATGGTCTTTAAAACCGGCTCGCACTTCGCCGATATTGTCCGATCATATATTATCTTTATTAAGTTACGAAACGAACTGTCTGGTTATTTTAACGATATTGTTTATTGTTTAAATAGTTATTGAGTAGATAGTTTCTATTGCATACATTTTTGGAATGCGGTTTACCTTGCAGCGGTCGTTTAATAATGCTACGATAATCCCACGATGCGATGGGTTCAAAATTTTATTAGGATAAAAATGGTTTGAGTATTTTGTCAAAAGATGATGGGACTTACGCGAATCACACACCGCCCCGCACTACGCTGCGGGGTGCGTGGCGACGGAACAAAAATCCCGCGCGTGAATGCGTTTTCAGTGTGTTGCACCATGCGTGATTTCTACACAAATACAGCCGGTCGATTCTGTAAAAATCTCACCGTGAAAACTTAGGTGAAGTGAGTTTGTTTTTGCTAGGAATTGACACTATTGACAGCTCACACCACGCTCACTTCACCTAAGTTTTCACGGTGAGATGGTTACAGAATCGCACTGCAGGTACTTGCAAACAACGGAACATCACGCACCCCCACGCTACGGTGCGTGATGCGGGGCAGTGTGCGAATCGCCTAACACCAGTGCAAGACGAACAGACGACTGTTAACAAAATAATGTAAAAGTATAGATAAAGGAAAGCTAAAATCTAGCAATCAAGCTAAGGAAAGTTAAAACGGGGTTTCCAATATCTCGATATAACCAGCAGTGAGTAGATTTTGGAAGATAAAAACAATATCTAGCACGACCACCTAAAATAACATTTAATCGAAGACTCCACAGTAGATGTTAAAGAAACACGCTAAACCTCACAGTACTTGCGACTGACTGACAAATCTTAGCCTCCAATGAAGATAATGAAATTCTGAAGAGGTATGGAATTTCCTCCCGCAAATGCGGAATTGTGGAATAAGCTTCCTGCCAAGGTTTTCCCGAGGGACTCCAGTATGGGGTTCTTCAAGAAGGGAATAAATAGGCTTTTAACCGACTTCAAAAAAGGAGGTTCTGTATTCGTCCTGTATGTATGTAAGTATGTATGTATGTATGTATGTTTGTATGTGCGCGATTTTCTCAAAAACTACTGATTCGATTTGGATGGGGTTTTCACTATCGTAATCTACATACTTTCAGGAAGGTTTTAGTATATAATACATTATGTAATCATTCCTATGTACAAAGTTATAGGCATAAATGTACACACTCCGTAGAAGATTTACTGTTGAACGAATTCGTGAAACTAATCTAACACGGGATAAAGAACTAAAAAGGAAAAAATAAAAAAACTTTTTTAACAAAAAATAACCGACTTCAAAAATCCACTACAAAGAAAATAATAATTTTGGTTTCGGAAGTCGGTGGCAAGAAAAAGCAAACGAAAACCAAAGCCACCGACTTCCGACACCAAAATTATTATTTTCTTTGTAGTGGATTTTTGAAGTCGGTTATTTTTTGTTAAAAAAGTTTTTTTAAAGGGTCGGCGGTGTTGCGCACGTTTCATAGACTACGGGTCGGTAACCTCTTACCACCAGGCGGGCTGTACACCTTTTTGCCATAAACGTCATAAAACAAAACATCATAAGGAAACCTAAGGGTGAATTTCAACAAGAGATTTTTGTGTCATTTCGGTAGGATGTTTTTATTTCAATGCTATCTACATATTTTTAGTGACAAATAAAACTTTAGCCTATTTTATAACATTGTGAGTGGACATCAAATTTCATCATAACTTACATAAATATTTAAGGATGAATTTTTAACAGTCCACTGAAATGAAAAGTGTCTACCGAAATTATAAAAATTACCACCGAAATGATAGACTGTGAACTAAATTATTAAAATGATAAAATAATTTAAAATATATGAACACTACTCAAACAAAACAGTAATTACGGCGAATTTAATACACAATTTTGAAACAAATTAAACGAATCTAGCACGAGTTATAACAGCCACCGAAATGAAACAATTTTTGTCCCCATATCACTGAAACGAAAACTTACTTTTTTGGCGGGAAACCGCAAGACGTTTGCACCGGTGCGTTCGCACCGGAAGCTTGAGCCGGACTGATCCGAAGTGAGGAAAGGTGAGAGGGGCGTAACAATGCAATGTTGACATAGCTATTCTACTAAAACTTACTGTCCTCTGAAATAATAACTTTTTTCCAGACGTTGTTGAGAAAAAATATATAAAATTAAAAATCAGCACATTGCGTTCTCAGGTTTGCCGTGTATTTTTTTTGCTTGCGCATTTCACCCCTAACTGTTCGGTCAGAAATCACCAACACGCTATGAGCAAATAATGGGATCTTTGGTCGTTCTTTCTCTCTACAAGAAGAGGCTAGCAATGGGACATAAAACTGAAACTATTGATAATTACGATGTCTCTATTAAGAACAATCATGTTCTCTATACTCGATATTGTACGTTATTAGCCACACGTGTTGTCGAATGTAACTCGATAGGGATGCACGTGGCCAGCGTATCTTGTGTTGATAATGTTTTTATATCAAGTGCATCCGATGAAGAACTTACAGCATTTTACAACATGTCTTAAGACCGTTCGCAATAGCCGATCCATCGGTTTTTTTCCATAATAGAGATCGGTTTTTGACATCAGTTTTAAAGAAGTAATGTTTGCTGATCTCCAGTTCGGGATACGAGGCATGGAGGGCGCGGGAGGGCTTAACCTTCAGTGTACTGCGTGACATTCAGTTAGGCTTTCCAAAATCTTGCAGATGATACTCTATTGAGTATCATCTGCAAGATGATATCTACTCAAAGCATTCACTCCGTAATTTTATAATTGGCGAACTGTATTTTTAATTTGATTGTAAATAATTATTCCTACTACTTGCCAAGACCTGACCAAGAAACTATACGTCTATCAAACGTACATTTCGATCAAAAGAATCGAAGGGCCTATAAATCCGATCATGTGTTGGGCTTGGCACGAATGTTTGGCCCTTTGAGAACCTACCGCCATATCTCCTTGTAACCATTACATTACATTGTAAACAAGCGTATTGTTTACAATGTTTATGATAATTGTCTATTACATAAATTACTGCTAAGGACGAGGGAATCAGTAATGAGTTATTGTAGGTTTAAACAAGATGTTTATTTATTTCTTCAGGATTGTAACTGGCATAAGAATTACGAGTAAAAATCTTCTTGATCAATCTTTGGGAATGGAAGAACGAGGTGAAATGTTCCTCCCTTCAAAAGGAAGATCTTCCGACCAGACTAGGTGGTATTGTCTGGTGGGTCACTGCCTAACGGTAGATGTTAGGCATCTGTTACTGCTTATTTCTCTGAAAACTCTGCTTGCGCGATTTAGGATTCTTGTGACGTCAGGTGTATTACTATACACCTGACGTCACAAGAATGTAGCTAGCTATATAGCTAGCTGTCTAGCTATATAGCCTGTAGGTATAGCTAACAGATCCATTGAAACAAACGAAAAAGTCAATTTCTGGTATTTTTGTGTTATTTCATTTTAGAGCGTCTTACTTTTTTCCTTCATTTTGCACTTCATAATGTCGAGATCTCCGGACTTGCGGCTTACCTTAGCGCGCTCCATCATCAACATTTCTGCCAAAACTGACGCCGCAACAAGTGAAAAAGAATTTAAAGCGACGACAAAGACTTTGTCAGAATCTGAAGATTGAATCTACAACTAGACATCCACATGAATGACCACAGTCAATTGCGGACAATCTCCTCAGATTTCCAATAAACTCTAATCCCACAAAGTTACGCGATATCAAATAGCTTCACATCGTAAACCTGACGTAACTGCAGTTAGATGTTATAGTATATTTTATAGCGGCGCGGACGCATCGGCTGATATGACTTCACACGTTCAATATGAATGGAGCCATGTTTTATCAATTAAGTAGGTATTACTATGATTATGCGATCTAATTTGGAGAAGTTTTAAAAAATAGCTGTGCCCGCGGTTTCAGCCCTGTTGCTCGGCTCCTAAGGGTCGTAGCGTGATGTTAAATGGCCTATAACCTTCCTCGGAAATTGGACTGTCAAATGCAAGAAGAATTTTTCAAATCCGACTGACAGTTTCAGAGATTAGCGCATTTAAACAAACAAATTATAAAAAAAGACTTTTCTGCTTTTATTATTAATACAGTCTGGTTTAGAAAATCTATCTATCTACTTAGGACACGTAGTTCTGTTTCTGAGCTATTACTATTGTGTCACGGCGCCATCTTCTCCAATCTTGTACCAACTTTGTATAATACTAGACTATTACCCTTTCTCCATCTATCTGGTGTTCTACTTTATTATTATTACCACGTTTACTCCCTAAGCATCCATCAGTTTCTTATCCATGTCTTTTGTAAGATCAAGTCTTGGCTCTCAATTTACAGCAAGCAATCTATCTAATAATGAAGCTGAAAAGTTTTTTTGTTTAATTGTTTGTTTAAACACGCTAATCTCTGGAACTACCAGTCGGATTCGAAAAATTCTTACTGTATATGATAGCCAGATTCATGTAAAATAGTATAGGCTATTTAACATCACGCTATGGCCTTTAGGAGCCAAGCAACGGTGGTCGAAACCGCGGGGCACAGCTAGTACATTGATAAAAGAAGAGAGGTATGCAAAATATCCTCTACTTGCAATCGAGTAACGATATTTAAGCAGTTCAAAGAAAATACTTCTTCATCCTCTTATTTTCCGCGACTCACTTTCGAGTTCCGTATCTAAAACTTCTAGTAGCACCTTCATTACTATGCCAAGGTGGACTTATAGGGGACAGCCGATGATCCGACGTCGAGTTGCGCGAGCACGTCTGCGCCCGCGCACCAAAGTTCACTGATCAATATCTACGTTTTGTAATGCTACCGGTTTATTTTTAATGGTGGTCCTGTCGCCTCAGGGGGATTTGGGAATGTATTCTCATTGTTTTGACCCTGGACATCCACGCAGACTACCTACTCTAGGTAGAAAGAACAATCTGTTAGACGGCAACAACGGTCGCGGTCGTCGGTAACAACCTAATAATTCATTGTAAATATGAATGTGTTTATGAATACTGGAAGGCTCATCAAAGTCTTTTATATCTATACTAATATTAATAAGATATATATATTTTCTTCATCGTCTCTTCATTTTGATACCCCACCTGACCATGTCCGATTTTTTTTATTTTTTACGACTTCACTTATTGGCGATTTAAATCCGCCATGTTGGTTTTTTCATAATCCATATAGCCTATGTTACTCGCGACGTTGATACGAGTCTAATGATATGCCATATGTTAAAATCCGTTCGCCCGTTTAGTCTCTAGGAGGGAACACAGAAACGGAAATACATACATACCCACATACATACATACATACTAACATACAGGTGAAACACTATACCCTCCTTTTGGGCTTCGCCGCAGTCGGGTAAAAAGAGTTAAATTTTGTAAGTTTGTATGTAGGGGATAATCTCCGGAACTAATGATACGATTTTGAAAATTCTTTCACTAATAGAAAGCTACATTATCTCTGAGTGCTATAAGCTACTTTTTATCCCGAAAAAATGCACGGTTCCTGTGGGTCACGCGGATGAAGTCGCGGCTAGTATATGATAAGCTTATTATTTTTCAATGGGGAATAAGTTTTATTAGTAGAATAGGATCTAGATTCACCATAGTACACCATTATATTATCTTTAATTTTGATTTCAATGCTAACATTCCGGACACCCATAACGAAATGAAGACCCAGATTCCATTCCGGATCTAAGTTCAGCATCTTACACAAACAACCACATTCCAGCATTGTACAATTTCTATTCCAATGGACCTATTAACAAACGTTACGATTAAAACAAATTAAACCGATTATCCCGGTATCGTTACAAAATGTGCCGGTATCCGTGCTATTTGCTCGGTAGCATTATCTGGGCAGTCGAGCAGAGTTGTAACTTAACGGCGTTAAGTTATGCTCGAAGAGTGATTGGTGGACGGCGCAACTTACAAGCAGATAGCCTAGTGGGAATTTCATAGCCAACGACCAATCAAACATCGGTTGGAGCTCGGAAGTAGCGTTGCCGAACTATCGATAGTTCTTATCTAAAAAAGGCCATACTATCGATAGCTCGAAATGTGACAATACTATTGACGAACTGCAATACTATCGATACTATCGATAGTCTCTGACTAACATACCTAATATAGTTTCTGACTAATATATAATAATGATAATAAACATTTATTGCTTCAAACAAAATAAACTTAAATTTAATGAACACTGTCACTTAAACTAGGATAACCTGTGCTATAAGTAACAGTTACAGTTCGTAGTTGGTCTAGGTACATATCAATGTCCCAGCGGGTGGCGCGGGCCTACCGCACAGTAGGCTTCGCGGCGGCATGCGCTCTGGCCAGCACCCCTCCTTGGGAACTCGAGGCGTGGGTGCTCGCCAGAGTGTATGAATGGACGGCGGGGCGGAGGGCGAGAGGAGAACGCCCAGCTCCGGAAGAGCGGGAGGCCGTGCGGCGGGAGGCGAAGGACGCCATCGTCGTCCATTGGACGAGGGACCTCGCCACCGCAGCCTTCGGCCGCCGAACCCTCGACGCGATTGGGCCAGTCCTGCGAGACTGGCTCGATCGATCGCACGGTTTCCTCTCCTTCCGTCTGGTGCAGGTGCTGTCCGGACACGGCTGTTTCGGATCGTACCTGCACCGAATCGGACGGGAGGAGACGCCGTCGTGCCACGACTGTGGCGCGGCGGAGGACACGGCGCAGCACACCCTCGAGGTGTGCCCGTCGTGGTCGGGGCCGCGCCGCAGTCTCATCGCGGTGGTCGGTCTGGACTTCTCGCTCCCCGGCGTGGTTAACGCCATGGTGGGGGACGAGAGATCCTGGGTGGCAGTCGCCGCCTTCTGCGAGCACGTCATGTCGCAGAAGGAGGCGGCGGAGCGCGCGCGTGAGGACGATCCTCACGCGGCGCTGCTCCGAAGGAGGAGGGGGGGTCGGAGAAGACGTCAGTTTGACAGGCATCTCCGACTCCTCCCAGGTGGAGGCCAGCAGGCAACGGGTGCGGGGGCGCCCTTGCCTGTATTGCACAGGCCTCCACTAGTGCCGGACGGGGGTGGCCAGGTGTTCCCGGCCACTCCCATAGCCCCCCAGTCTGGGGGGCATGCGGGGCCCGCCAGCTAGGCGGGCATGCGCCGGGAGGGTTGTGGACGTCAAGGCTGTGCCGGTTCCCCATGACCCTCCCATCACGGCGATGCGGGAACACCGCTGAGTTTTAGTGGGTATACTGTCATTTGGACAGGAGTCCCACATACCCCGTCTCGTCCCCCACGAGCGGGGATGCGTAAGTAGCATTTCTCAGCGAAAAAAAAAAAAAAAAAAAAAAGGTACATATCAATGTTGTATGCAGCAATCCGTATATTACTTAAGATATTAACTTAAAAAAATAAAATTTAAAAATTAAATTCGTTCTTAAGGATAGTTAAGTAGGTACATTAGCAGATTAACGTTGAGTTGCAGAAAAGGTCATTAAGTTTTAATGTCAGAAATACGGCGGTATGCCCATATGCGACCACAGCAATACCCTGGATTTATTAAGTTTTTCACAACACCGAATTCCTTAAGTCTAGAGAAGAATTTCAGGCTATCAGACAGGAATATTTTTTTTGTTTCATGCTTTTCAGTTAGATTTTTGTCGTAGTCAGGTTTTAGTTTTTTACTATCTTTATTATGCTTGTATACAGGGTGGCAGGTTAGACAGTGGAAATATTTTAAGGGGTCATTGTACTCATCATTATGAACAACTTTTACTATGGGACCAACCCTGAAATCGCGAAAAAAAAATCAGGTGTTCCATACATTTTGTTGAGTTTTGTGAACATAAATGTATGGAACAGCTGATTTTTTTTTTGCGATTTCATTGTTGGTCCCATAGTAAAAGTTGTTCATAATGATGGGTAGAATGACCCCTTAAAATATTTCCACTGTCTAACCTGCCACCCTGTATAATATGCTTGATATCGCACCAAGTAAAATTTTGTTCGACTTTAGTCTTATAAAACTAATAATTTTGTATCGCTGCCGCTTGTCACTTATCCTATTACACAGTTCCTCGCTACGCAGGCATGCTGCCTACCAACCCACGCATTCCGAGTGCTTCAACTTGAAGAATGGTCTGTCTGTCTGTCCTTTATCTTGTAGGGTTACAAGTTTACCTAGTTTGTTTACGAATAGTTGAAGCAATATCGGTAATGTAAGGTGTAATAAATGTTTTGGTACTTGTTCGAGTTATTTGTGTATTACATTCCAACCTGGGAGTTGAAGAATAAATCAAAGATAGATTCAAAATATTATTGCCAGCTGAATTCCTTACCAATTGGTTAAAACTAACATTTGTCTTCCTGTATAACGAAGTGTCGCAAGTGGAACTGGATCGACCATACACTGCGGAGGGCGTCCGACCACATACCAAAGAAAGCGCTAGATTGGAACCCGCAAGGCAAGAGGAAACGCGGCCGCCCTAAGCAGACTTGGCGAAGATCGGTACTGTCGGAGATCAAAGATATCGGGAAAACCTGGAGCGAAGTAAAACGCACTCAAGACAGATCTCTCTGGCAGCTCACTGTGGACGCCCTCTGCCCCACTTGGGGGTCATAGGACATTAAGTCAAGTAAGTCATAACGAAGTGTAATTTTCATAGTTTTGGAACGAGCTAAAGCTTCAACTTACTGATTTAGACTGACTATTGCTTGACAATTTAGAAAATGCCTGTACATATGATCTAATTGCAATAGGTATTATTTTTTGACTTTGATTTTTGACCTTGGTTTATAAAAAAATAATTCAATCAGACTCTTTTTAGGAACCAACGCAAGGTAACTTAGCAGATAGTTTTTCGTTGGTGGATGCATCAGCAGATGTAGCTCAATAAATTAAGGAACTAGTAATATATTTTTAAAATGCTACGTAAGACAAATTTTCTTCCCAATAGAAGGAACTTAATCCTTTTTGGAACAAAAAATTGGCCGTAATTATATCAAGGACGAGGAGCAGCGCCTTTGCAAAAATTAACCAATAAAAATGGATGATCAAATGTTCACTCCTTGACTTAAGGCGCTGATAACTGCCAACGGCCTTGAGTGATTTGAGCGGTATAGCTTGAGTGTTCTGCGCTGAGCTCAAGCAACGCGACATACGTCCACCGAGCAATACGACTCGCCTATCAAGGAGCGCGCTGTGCCGAATTAGACGTATTATTACTTTTTACTATCTAAAATATAAAAAAAAAAAGTAACAGGCAATATTATAGGTAGTAACACAGTCTTTTCACACAAAACAAATCATGAAAATATCTTAAGCGATTTGAAAGTAATTACGTTTTTATGTTTTGAGTAGACAGTAATTCATGAATTTATTTCATTAAGTATTTTACAACAATAGTTAAATATTCACAGGTACGATTGATGTACATATGTTCTAGTTTAACATAAAAAAATTGCACAACTAGCCTGCATTATTTGACGGCGAAATAAGAGATTTAAAACTTGAGATTTACGGCCGTTACCATTTACCGTCGCCTTAACTTAAAGACCCAATGACTTCTTAGCTAACTTAAGCTTAACCGAAGCTTAGCTAAAGCTAATCCTAAAAATACAGGAAGTAATAACCAATCAAAAGCGATTATCAAAATTTCGCAGTACCTCGACAAAAACGTGTCCCGCATGACTAATACAGCTGTCATTGTCAGGCGAACCGATGACAAGTTCAGATCATGATACCTCCTCTTGGAACGTGGAGATTGATCAGAAGATAAGGCTGTATGATGTAAGTGTCAGGTATCATTACTTATGGTCTGATACTCATGGCGGTTTAGTTGAACTAGGTGGTGTTTTGATTTCCTTGTTAGTTCCGGTGTAATGAGAACAATGGTGGCCCTGACTAAGAAATCGTGGATTTAAACCATACCCACAACACAATCACAACTAAAAACGGTGAAGGAAAACATCGTGAGGAAACCGGCATGTCCTAGAACCAAAAATTCGGAGACATGTGACGTCCAAACTGCACTGGACTCGCGTGGTGGTTGAATGCGGCCCAGCACGATTAGCATGACCAATTCTATCTCTATTCTACCAATGAATAGACAAAGTACTTTCTATCCAACTCATTATCTTTTCTACCTGAGCACGCGGTGACCCGTGCGGCGTACCAGATTTTTTTCTACCGAAGAATAGAAACATTTCTTCTCTTCATTGTATGCATGCAAGGTAGAAATCTTTCTACAGTATTTTGTCTATTCTTCAGTCGACAAAATCCGTTTTTTATCGTGGTCGTACGCATGCTGAAATACGGAAAAACTTATTTGCGTAACAAAATTTCAAAATGATTGCCGCAAGCAACCTTGCGAGCCTACAAAACATTTCGGTTACGCATAGACTTTACTACGTCAAATAGCAAAACAAAACTCATAGATCAATCTTGATCTAATAGATCGATATTAGGTTTATTACCACTGACGTAGATCTTGGTGATAAGATTTGATCATGGCAAATTGCCTGATGGTAATATGTACTAAGTGAGAAACATAGATCATGATTGGATTTTTTGCGGATTATCTAAAGTCTCAAGGTGTCTATGACAATAATGTTTAATTCAACAGATAAGAGATATAGTAGGTATTCCGTGTTGTTCACGGTAAAGGAGAGTTTAGCCCAGCAATGCCCGACGTCTCGCTTTTTGACACCTAAAACATGAGGTCTCGCTCGGGGCCGCCGAAAATTATGCTTTTTTACATTCAATATATTTTATCAACCTTTCCTGCCGGCCTAGCATGACCACGATAGAAACGGATTTTGTCTACAAAAGACTAGACAAAGTGACAAATTGATATACATAGAGATAAACAGAAGAGATAACGAGTTGGATAGAAATAAATTTGTCTATTCTTTGGTAGAATAGAGATAGAATTGGTCATGCTTTGCGTGCAGGAGGAGTTCAACAGGAGAAGGCCAACCAAGAGGAGTAAGTCTCCCTATCATCTCATCCTCATCTATCCATTTATCATTATTGGCGCCCCGTTGACGTAATCTTTAGCAACATTAATGAAACTCACGCGCAATTAGAGCACGTCTCTATGTTATATAGAGACCACACATAGTCAAAGCTTGCCCAATTTTTATATTGTACATTTATTATCCTAGTACTAACAGATTGTAAAACATCTGACATTTGGCTCCATTGAACGTTTTGTAATATTTATTATTGAAGTAAAAGTTTAAGTGTAAAAACAATATTGTGGTTTGGTTTTACAGCGGCATTTTTAGTATATTCGAATGATAATGACAAAGCTTTTAATTTAATGTCATCACATCACACTGGATCTTAAAAAAACCGGGCAAGAGCGTGTCGGACCACGCACAGTCTAGGGTTCCGTAGCAAGAAGTATTTCAGTCTTCCGACCGCAAATATAAGTTTGAATTTAAACAACGTTAAAAACGAAAACAAAGTTAATTTTGCGGTTGTCAAAACTAAAACTGAAAATAGTGAATATTTCAAAAAGTTATTAACGAATCTTGTTCAAACCAATTTTAATCGAGAGTATTTATTGGATGCCACAAACTTCTATTTTTTCAGATTTTTTGATACAGCGGTTGGAAAATTACAGGGGGGGGGACACATTGTTACCGACTTTGGGAGCTCCTAGTTCACTAAATATGCACTTAAACAAAAAAAATATTTAGAAACCTTTATGTTATTTTCAAAGACCTATCCAACGATACCCCACATGATGGGGTGCACGAAAATATTTATTTTCATCCCCCAGTTTCATGTATGGGAGCCCCCCCTAATCATTTTATTTTTCATATTTTATTACAGGCCTTTATGGCGGCTCATAGAAGACATCTACCTGCGAAGTTTCATACAAATTGGTTATGAACTGTGGTTTTGACGAGCGTATGACCGATGGACAGACGGACAGACAGACGGACAGACAGACGGACAGGACGAAACTATAAGGGTTCCTAGTTTTACTACGGAACCCTAAAAAAATAATCTATTGTAAAATCGAAATCTATTGTAAAACTTGGATCTATTACAAAATCTAGATCTGTTGTAATATCTGGATCTATTGTAGATTGTAGATAGATCTCTTTAAAATCGAAATCTACATATTTTGCGACCATGACTATAGATATGGTACCCAGTGGGATTGATGTCCCGATATCTAGGAGTAATGTGACCAGTCTGGCATTTTAAAAGGATATAATTTTTAATCATTACACCGTAAAAATTTTAACCTAAACTTCAGGACACATGTGAGAACCTTAAGCAGGAACGAACAATGACATTACAAATCTAATATTTAAAAAGATTAGCAAACTTTATTATCTTTTAACCAATAAAGGAATAAATAATATTAACCTACAAAACGTACTTGTGCACAAAATTCTTGCTGACTTTAATCCTCAAATACATAAAAATATCTTTGATCAAACAATACACACAATTCTTTCAATCCACACTTCCACAGCTAATTCTTTCAACTTTAATCCTCTATCTACCTCGGATCTAACCCTCGTCTCGCCCACACTAACCTTGCCAACGGCTCATTGTTGAAATGTTGATTGATAACGCGCTCCCGAGCCGCTGGCCGTCTGATCGATAGTAATCTATCAATTATGAATAATCGATTTCTGACGACAAAAAGTTGACATGCTCCAACGTGTTTTTGGTTTTGATTTTTGCGAATTGTTAATTCTATTTGGTAAGGTTACTGTTGCATTTTCATTGGATGGATGTAAGCAATCATCAGACTAGTCAGCTAGTCACCATTGAGGTATACACTAGAGAAGACACCGCATTAGACGGTGCTGTCCCAATCAACTGCGGTAAAACAGTCGCACTTCACGAAGTAAATGTCGCATCTATTCTATTGTTTTTTGTCACGTGTCACACGGCGTTTGGAACATGACGTTTGTTTAAAGTGTCTCCTCTAGTGTTTTATCCCTATGAGTCTGGATGTTTCTACCCCTATTCAATTACATCATCATCATAAAATCAGCCTGTTATCATTGCATTCACTGCTGACAAGTGGTGCCGCCTTCGCTGTTTCTTGTCATTACTAAACTAGAGGACGGTGACAGTTATCTATCTCATTCACTGAGTCCAGTAGCCACTTTTTATGAGATTCACATTAATTTTAGAAGACGAAGCCCTGCTATTTGAAAGCAAATACACTTCACTAACTTACTGTGAAGGAAAATACGGGGGACAACATGAAGAAATGGTCCAAAATCATTCAATAAGAAAGTGTGGTATAAAGTATGGTCAATACTTGAAATTCTCTCTATGAGAAGACACCTTGCATGTGACAATCATATTATAACTTAATAAGTAATTAATCCTTATACACCGATTAGATAACACTACATAACAAAACTTTGTATGCAAGTTGCGAATTATGCCGTAATCCTGATCAAACAATATTTTCCGCGCGTTCGTACCTTCCCACCTGCTCATTATGGTGTTCACTTATTCTAATAGCATTAACAACTGCCATCATGGTTATAAATTAACCATTAACCGTAATAGTTTAACCTTGACATCCGCCACCCACACGGGAACCAATGAAACGTTTGCTAGCGTAACTTGAACTTAATTCAGTTTTTGTGACTTTTTTGGAAGAACGGATTAAGTGTAATTGATTGTTTTTCGGTAGATTTGAATTCAAAATATCGTATTATTAACCATTGCGCATTACTCAAATGCGCAGTGGTTAATAATGCGCAATCTTTCAAGCTATTGCTGGTTAAAGCTTTATCTTTATACGATACTATCAAAGCGTACCTACTCTTCTTTATAGAGCCTTTGAAAATTTACAAGAAATCACACTTCACACTAATATATTATAAAGGCGAAAGTTTGTGTGTGTGTGTATGTTTGTTACTTCTTCACGCTGAAACGGCTGGACGGATTTGGATGAAATTTGGCACACAGATAGAGTCTGGAATAACACATAGGCTACCTTTTGTCCCCAAAAACGCGGGCGAAGCCGCGGGCGGAAGCTAGTAACAGATAAAACTGTAGATAATTTAAAACTTTTCATAGCACCAGCTAAACGATGCAGGAAAACATCGTGTGCATATTTTAGAATGAAAAATCGAAGACATGTCATGTGACATCGACAATCCACACTACAATTAACCCGCGTGGTGGACTACGGTCTACGGCCCAGTCCTCACTAAGAGGAGGTCAGAGTCCCAGCAGGTTTATGTAAACAGTATCAAATGGTAAAATGGTAAACCAAACTATCCGCTTAGAAAATACGCATCTAAGACAATAAATTCTATTGGTCCGATGACCGTTGATTGTCCAGTGATCTATGCACAACGAGCGGTCATCGGTTAAATTATAGTTGATAAAACTTATATTCATGAAATCGTGACTGAGACAAAGGTTCTTATTTCTTGACCTCTAAAGTAATAATATGACTAATACAATACGATAATACACGTAACATACATAATACCTAGGTACTGTAATACTCATTATTAATTAGGCATACAGCATTCTGTATATTTCTTTGTTTCTCAGATAGAAATATTCCATGGAAGGTTACAAGGTATTTAGCGTTTAAGTATCAAGAAATCCTCGAGGCGATTCAAAACAAGATTAAGTTCCAACGATCCTGTCTTGAGTTAGCCTTTTTGGGATTTTGATGTTAACCTGATGTTATTTTGGCATATCCTTTTTAGTATTTTTTGAAAGACCTAATGCGTCTTTAAGTACAAACAATTAAATAGGTATATTTTTTAGCACCACCTTTAAATGCAGTAAATCTATGGGATGTCTATGACAATAGAAGACTAGAAACCGCTGTCTTTTGGTTGTAAGAGAAGTTGTATTTTATCTCTGTAAGCAAATATACTTGCTGTGCCTGTGATCAAGTCCGCGTCGAAGTCAGAAAACAATTATGACATATTTTTTTTCATATAAACTGTAACCTTTTCAACGCTTTATGAGTCAAGTATGAGTAAAATTTTGTGTCTAATCTAAACACGATTTTCAGCCGGGACCAAAACCGTAACCGAATATCTGGCGCCTCTTCTGGTTTCTGCCAAAACCTTAACCGAAACCGAAATATAAGTAGTAAAGTACTGTGTTAAATCTAGTGTTTTTCTTATGTTGGATAAATAAATTACTTTATTGATGGAATGCAAAGAGGGTACAACATTAATAAGAAAGAATCCCTTAAAACTACAACTTATGTACCAATTTTTAAGTTTCGATCGGCCAATTTTAAACCGAAACAAAAAATCTGCCGCCAAATCCAACATTTTTGGCCGAAACCGAAACTTCAGTCGGTCTCTTAACAAAATTCTTCATATCAGAAGTCAGGTCATGCAACTTTTTAAAATTAAGTATCAAGTAAAAACTTGCCATTTATAATCCAAAAATAGCATCAATGAATCATCAAGCACCATCAAGCATCAGTACAATAATTATTTACGGATATATTTACGAGCCTAAAACTGGCGGAATATTTCTGCCCGACCTCCGTCCGGGCCGGCCTTGCCTGATTTGGTTAGGTCGGGTTGTGTTGTGCCCTTATGGCGAGTAGCATTGACATGTGCTTGCAGGTCGCTGTGACCAATAGTATGATGGATGGAAGATTACTATAGAGCCTTTCACATTAATCCTTTCGACATTATGTTGGCTGCCCTGAATGTCAATATGTTACAACGTTTTTAACGCTGTTGGAAGTGTTTTTCAGTACAAATTCTCGTTCACCACTAAGCCACCATAGCGTTGCAGGGACTTCTTGCGTGAAACGTTCTATAGTATCTATTAAGTACTTTTAAAGATTGTGTTTCAGACTTTTGCTGTTTTTACAAATGTAGAAGTGCTACCCAAGATCCCAGTTTGATTTTGTTGTTATATAATCAGACATCGGTACTCATTCCTGAATTTGTAAATAGGCTTGCGTTTGACCGCCATCTCGCCTGATGTTAAGCGATGATGCGGTCTACGATGTAGCACGCTTGCCTAGAAGAAACCGATTCACTCGTGACTTGAATACCCAGATTGTAACTATCGGGGAACACCCACTCGGGCAGCGCATTCCACTGTTTGGCGGTTTTCACAATGAAAGTGGAATCAAAGCGCTTCGTTCGGGTTTTTGGTATATCAACCATGAACCGATGGCGCTTTTTCGTGCTTCTGGCCGTCAGATAGAAAAAAGGGCAGGATGGAATTAGAACATGCAGATCTGAAGCACACTCTCCGAAATGTATCCGTATTGTAAATTACTTGATTTGATAAAGTAACCATGGAGTATCTTGCCCGTTCTTCTCCATAGGAATCTATGCTTTGGAACGATCTAGCTTCATCTTTCTGACTAGCTGACCGACTCCTTGACAATTCAAAAGTAGGTACTCTACCTTCAGTGATCTAATTGAAATAAGTGCTTTGACTTTGACCTTCATTATGAACAGCTGGGTATCGGATGCTTCTTTTTAACCTTTTTTTACCCCTTACTGTTGCATTGGAAGGTAAAGCTCTTCCCTAAATATTTCCAAGTGCTCTTATCTTATTAGTTTAAATGTTAGATCAAGGATCTTCTCCTTCTGTTGATCAGAAGCGCATTAAAAGTGTGAGACAAATAATATTCTCTTAAAATGTTTTAATTCTGTCTTAATTTGATAGTTATGTAACTTTTGATGAATTTACTATTTATAGTACCTACCTAACTTATACTCTCAATCAAAATCAAATACAAATCAACATAAAAAGGAATAAAACCAACTAATTAGTGGCGTCAAATGTTAATCAAATTGGCTTCTCAAAAAACGTTACACAAAAACATTCACTTAATGGATAATAAAAAATACAGGTTTCTTATACGGTGTTTACAGCTCTGTAATTGTGTTAATTACATGTTTAAGAGGAACAGAACTTTGATACTATATTCGTATGATGGTTGATTTTTGTAGGTGTGGGAATCGATTCGGCAACTAATATAGGTAGGTAAATATACAGGGTGGCAGGTTAAACAGTGGAAATATTTTAAGGGGTCATTGTACTCATCTTATGAACAAATTTTACTATGGGACCAACCCTGAAATCGCGAAAAAAAATCAGCTGTTCCATACATTTATGTTTACTTAACTCAACAAAATGTATGGAACAGCTGATTTTTTTTCGCGATTTCAGGTTTGGTCCCACAGTAAAAGTTGTTCATAATTATGAATAAAATGACCCCTTAAAATATTTCCAATGTCTAACCTGCCACCCTGTATAACTAAAATTTTTCAAAAAAGTGTTATTTTTAACCTATTTACAAAATAAATATCATTTATCATTTATCATTTCATTGGGGTAGGTCTAACCGGTATAACACATCATGTTCCAAGCACCGTGTGACACGTGACAAAAACAATAGAATAGATGCGACATTGACTACGTGACGAGCGACTGTTTTACCGTGATTAGGACTGCTGTCCTAATCACGGTAAAACAGTCGATGCAGAATTCGGGAAATTACGAACTTCACAAAGACATTAGCACGCCTTAGACGCGCACCGCATTAGTCGGAGCACCGTCTAATGCGGTGTCTTTTCTAGTCAATGAAATTTTCGTGAAAATATTTTCCCGTAATTTCCCGAATTCTGCATGGTTATTAAGTCAAACGTAAGATACTACACTCATGCACAGAAAAAAAGGGGAAACGCACGGATGTAGCGGGAAGAGTAGGCGCGTGCGCGTACTTTATAGACAACTTTGTGATGCCATATCTCAATATTTTAGTACTGAGTGATATTAAAGCAAAAAATATGTATTTTTTATAATTTTTAATAAAGATCTTATTATTTAAATTTTAAAAGTGTTTAAAATCGCGCAGTATATACATTTAAATTCAAAATATGATTACAGTAAACAAAACCCGAAACAAAATAATTTCCCATGAAGTAAGAGTAAGCGCCTTGAATATAGATCAGTATTGCACAAAGGGCGAGCCCTTTACACTGTATCGGCAAAGGTCAAAGCCGCGGGTCACTTTCACCCGCAGAGCATGCGCGCGCGCCGCGTGCCCGACCAATATGGCGGAATTGGATCTTCGGGAACAATGGATTTTCTGTTATGTAATATTTCCTATTTTTCAATTTATGGTTATTGTTTTCTTTTGTTCTAGACTCTAAACAAAAGCATGTCGAATTTTTAACCAAGCTTCGAATCAATGATCAACAAAACGCTGAATTTGATTGTAGTGAAATGCGGTGCAGCAAACTGACTCCCTTACTTATAAACGCCTCTTAATTTAACCACTGATTAAATATAGGTACAACTATCCTTGTCATTTCTATGTATGGAGATGGCAACTGACTTACAAGCTACCTATTCAATTTAATCATCGTTTTTATGTAAGGGTAGTGTCTCGGGCAGTACGAAATCTTAATTTAATTATATCAAAAACTATACTTTTGCGCTCGACTACATTCGCGTGGACTATAATAAATTGACCATTTTAAATGACCTTAGTATAGGGTGGCAGGAACTCGGGCACGCCGCAATAGCGGCGGTAAGGCCCGTGATGAGGGAGTGGCTCGGGAGACGGCATGGCGCCCTTAGCTTCCGGCTTACACAGGTGCTTTCTGGATACGGGTGCTTCGGAAAGTACCTGTGCCGTATAGGCCGGGAGCCGACGCCCGGTTGCCACCATTGCGGTGACTGCCCTGACGACACGGCGCAGCACGGTGGAAAGGGAGAGGGAGGCGGTGTCCTCTCTCCCCATCCGCAGCAGACGCACCGGGCGCCGTAGGGCGGCCAACGATCTCCGGCCACCATAGGGTGCGGCCTGCGGGCGGCGGACTTGGGGCGTCCGTCGCCCGAACGGAAACAGGCCCGAGACGGTGGCGCGACGTGTTCCGCGCGCGCCTCTCCAGAGGAATTGCGGCCGTACATGACGGCCGCATAGGGTGACGGGGCCCGCCTTTCATTTGGCGGGCCAATACCTGCCGGGGGTGCGGACGAATGCGCAAGCGACTCCCGTGCCCCCGGCGTAAGGTAGTTGGAGGAACACCGGGGTGGTTTTGGTCAGTAAGAGTCTGACAGACCCATGACATCCATCTGACAGATACATGAGGATTTCCACATCGAAAAAAAAAAAAAAAAAGGGTGGCAAGAACTACGAAGAGGTCAAGCTGTATCTCTGGTTCATCCCACCGGAATTAGATGAAATTTGGCTTAGGTTTTAAGAACCCCAAGCTACCAAACTGTCAAAAGTGCGCAAAACGTATAAAAGTACCCAGACCACGCCATCCAGCTTAGCATAACCAATTCTTTGTCTATTCTACCAAGGCATAGATAAAATTCTTTCTATCCAACTCGTTATCTCATTCTTTTCTGCCCGAGCACGCGACGACCCGTGCTTGGCGTACCAGACCTTTGTCTACTGAAGAATAGAAACATTTCTTCTCTTTATTGTATGCATAAAACGGTAGAAATCTTTCTGCAATCTGTCACTTTGTCTATTCTTCTGTAGACAAAACCCGTTTCTATCGTGGTCATGCTAGGCCGGCAGGATGAGGGACTAAAGCTACATTAACCATAAACAAAGCCACAGCGTCTGCCCCAGCCCGGGTCATTGACCGAACCATTAGTTACCCGATCTTTTCACAAGTGGATATGTGGGTAGTTGTACATTGATACTCTCGGTAAAAAACAACTGTTAAGAGTAACTGAGATAGTTTGTGATACTGATATTGTTGCTAACTGGCTTTTCCTGTGGCTATCGATGTGTTTAGATTATATTGATATGCTTGTAGGCTTGGTAAAGTGGGTTTGATTCGGGGATGGACATGTAATGTCTTTTGAATTAGTGGATCTTGCAATGAAATTATAATTTCTCCTCAAAACAGTCCTTGGTGGTTTCTATTTTTACCCGACTGCGGCGAAGCCCAAAAGGAGGGTATAGTGTTTAATTAGATACTATTACAAAACTATAAAAAACCGTATCCGTACAATGAAGATATTCCAAAAACCAGTCGGTTTAAGGTACTGGGACGTAACCATGCCCATTTATTTTTGTCTGTTTGTGCATGCATCACGGAAAAAGCGGGCACTGAACAGTACCCCGATCATGAGTTTTTTTTACGTATAGTATCGTTAACGTAAGCATATTTTGAATTGAAAATATACGTTTGTTACACAATGTTTATATCAATTAAATACTTAATTTATTTCTCTGTATTTTTTTAAATGTGCAAATTGTATTAAATTTCATCAAAATTTTCCAGGACTGCTGTATTTTAGATTCAAAATATGCTTACATTAACGAAACTATACGTCAAAAAAACTCATGATCGGGGTACAGGTTTTGTGGTGTTCACAATTTGGTAGTTTGAAACTTTGGAGACCCAAAATCTAAGCCACATTTATAAAGAAAACACCCTGTTTTTAGGACAAACAAAATAACCACCATTTTTTCTATAAAATATGTATCTTTAGTTTTTTATACCCCAATATTTTGTTTTTCATTTAACGTAGTGAAGCGTAGACGATTGATGCCAGAGATCTGTTTACATCTAAGGTTTAAAAGATTGGGTTACTGTCAGTTATGACTTGTGAATGAGTTGAAAGGAAGCGGGCTTAATCCGTGGTGTGATTCAGAGCTTATAAAAGTGTTGACCAGATAAACCTCTGAATGAACCTATAAATAAACTGAGTGATGCATGTGTGGGTCCTGGTTGTTTTTTGACATTGAGGAGTTAAATATAGTTAAGGTCAAGACATTAATTGATAATGTTACAAGTGGTTTAGATTAGGTATAGGACAAGACAGGACATAACATTAGAGTTTAGGGAAGATTTTTATTCATTTAAGATGGAAAACACTATGGACAATTAAACACTTGCAGCACCCAAGATTTCGTAGCTGGGCTGCCGACCTTGGAGATAAAGAAGGGTCGTAAAAATATATCTAACCACATTACTTCGGCTTTTGAGGTTTAACTAAAGTTTGTCAAGACTTAACTTAAAGTTTTGGTGACATATTGCATAAAGTTATGTGGACACTTTTTCGTGTTAGGTTGACAAAAAGTGTAGTTATGCATAACTACAATTCTTTTACAATGTAAATAAATAAATATGCCTGTAACATAAACCAAATATTATTCACATAAGTATCTATCTATTAATTGTCGTTCGTGTCCAATTCAAAAAGCATCAAAAAATTAATCAATTCAATGTTATTTTAGCCACTTAGCATAATCCATCAGTTTTTATACCTAAAACTAAGCTTTTAGCTTCTGTATAAAAGCAATCAGTCAGTTAAAAAACACCAAGTTGCAGACAGATTAAACTTTTAAGTAAAAAAATAGCTTCTTACTTAGTCATTACTGATTCTAAGTAAAATCTATACTAATGTTTATTGTTTAGGAAGTGACTTATCTTTGGGTTTTTCTAACAATGACTATTAGATTTTCCATGTTTTTGTCTTTTAGGTTTCAAAGGTTCCGCTCTATTGTGCACTGTGTTTTAAAATACCTTGGTCAAATATGTTCAGGAATGTCCAAATTATGTAGATAATGATTGCAGAAAAGATATGGATGCAGTAAAAATATGACAGGGAAGAATATTAAAAGAAATTACATATTTTTCGGTGTGAGCCGATTTCAAAGAACCTTCTTCTTTTTGAAGTCGGTTAAAGAAAAAGTTTTCCTTCATCATAATGGTTTAAAAATTTCTTAACAAAATACCTATGTTTGAGCTGAATCAGATTTGTGTGACAATACGGTAGTGGACTACTATTAAAAAAGTACAAATAAATTATTTTATTCCAAAGAAGGAATAGGAATAACAAAAAAGTTAAAAAAAATAATAATATCACACAATGGAAAACGTAGACGCTTTTAAAGTTTTTAGAGGGAGTATCGCTCCGTCTTTGTCGCGCGAACCGGACATAGGTGGTGTTACGTCACTTATCATGCATGCCGTCCGTGTCTAGCAAATCATTTTAAAACGCTTATAACTTTGCCAATTTTGTAGATGTTTCATCGGTTTTTTTGGTGTTAATTATCTTTTTCAAATTGTTTACAGATTCACAATAAAAAAAAAATAGTCCGGTACAGTATTTACAGCAAAACATCTGCTATAAATCTATTTACCTAAAGATTCTATTAACATCAAACAATCAACTATTAATTAATCTATCTATCTCTTTCTCGCTCATGCTCAACAAAAACACTTAAACAAACATAAATCTCTACAATAAATTAATACCATCACAATCTAAACAAAGCCTCCATTAGTGTTACAACTGCGCGCGCGCATCCGGCAATGACCTTCAAACCGGTGTGCGGTGTTATGCAACGGATATTATAATATATTGACAGCCTCCGGACACGACGATCTTAACTGAGTTTCTTTATTTATTGTTTTATTAGTGGTTCGTTTAGAATAAGGATTTGAAAAACATGTCCGTAAATGGGCGCTGTCAGTTGGTACTGGTCATCTCTTGACTGCTCAAGCAATATTTTGACATTTTATAGGTTTAAATGATTTTTATTTTAGTACCATTAATTTAATTTTTTATCCTAAGGGATTTTTTAAATATCTCACATTGTTCTCACATACCTACTAGGGCATAAATGTAAACAAAGAAATTGTATAGGTATTTGAATTAGTTGAAAAAGAGTAACCATGGAGTTTCTTGTCCGTTCTTCTCCATAGGAAGCTACGTTTTGAAACGGACAACTAGCTTCAACTAACGGACAAACTGACTGACAAGTATTGCTTGACTATTCAAAAGTGCCTGTAAAATATGGTCTAATTGAAATAAATGTTTTGACTTTGACTTTGACTTTGAAAATTGTTTAGTGGTGTTAAAAGCGGAGGTTAAATAGGTCAAATTCCCCGGTACCTAAGTCAATAGACCCCATATTGACTTATGGGGCATTTGACTTATTTAGGAGTTCTCACGATCTAGAGATCTGAAGTTGACGGAGACATTCGCGCATATTATTAAAAAAATGCGCTCTTAACGAACAGAATGAAACGTAAAATACTAGAAATAATAAAGTACCTAGTGAATTTAAACTTTTCTTTTACGCAGACCGATATTTTTTTTCTTATCTAAAACACAAATTAAAGTTGAGGACATCCCTTACTTAAGGAGGCCCCAGGGCAAAAGCCCCTGTTGTCCTGCTGCTAAATCCGATCCAGGGCACTGAGGCATAGCGATTTAAAAAAAGATGACCAAATTGTAATCAAAGAAGCTGAAGAAATTAGGACATTTTAATATTTGAAGAATATAACCTCAGATCATAGAACTAATTAGTACGGGAACAACTGTCGCCACTTTTAGAACAGTTTTTGACAAAATAATAATTACAAGTGCTCCTTGTGAATAAAAAGATATCCCACACATCAAAAATTCCGCACACCCTCAATCTAACACTATTAATCGTCACTCAACACTAGCACTAAACTAAAACTCTGTATTTATATCATCAATCGTGGTTCGTCGCCAGCGTGTATGTTTTAATAGGGATGTTAACTACTTTTTTTATTGTGAATCTGTAAATTATTTGAAAAAAGACAATTAACATCAAAAAAACCGATGAAACATCTACAAAATTGGCAAAGTTATAAGCGTTTTAAAATGATTTGCTAGACACGGACGGCACTACCTACTAGTGACGTAACACCACCTACGTCCGCTTGCGCGACAAAGACGGAGCGATACTCCCTCCAAAAACTTTAAAAGCGTCTATGTTTTCCATTTTGTGATAAATTATTATTTTTGCTTTTACTTTTTTTGTGCCTATTCCTTCTTTGAAATAAAATAATTTATTTCTACTTTTTTTGTAGTAGGACACTACCGTATTACGGTGAATGTCACCAAAATCAAAGCGGCAAGCTCAATAGCGCCTACATCTCCCTTGTTTCTATGATCCGAGAATATAACCTACTTATTTTAACAGTGCCTAGTTAAAAACAAGTACACAATTGCTTCACCCGCTGGCACACTAGACCTTGAACTGGTCCGGTGTGTTACGCAACGGATTATATTGACAGCTCTGCCCCCGGCACCCGACGTTTAGTGACGGACAGATCAGCGTGCATGTATTATATGTATTTATTACAGTAATTTTATTATAATCATCGTGTATTAGGACCTTTAAGTATTGGCACGGGCTGTATTTTTTGTTTGATTTTAGATAATATAATTACTAGCTGTTAACGGTAACTTTCTCTGCGTGAAAATGGATGAAAAGTAACCTACGTCCTTTTCCAGGTCTCAGGCTATCTCTTTGTCAAATTTCATCCAAATCCGTCCATCCGCATTTCAGCGTATAGCAGTAAGACACAGCACACAAAACTTCGCATTGATAATATTAGATTAGGGGTATCGATTAGAAACAATAGGGTATTAGTCTGTTCAAAAATGTTTCGTGTGCCTATCTCAGATTTAAAAGTAAAAGCTATCATTTATTTATATTTTTATAGATCTCTCGATTTCCGATCCCTATACGGAGACCCACGCTCTTCAGTCGCACTTGCGACCAAAATCATGAATTCAAATAAACGATCATTTAGATCAAATACCTACTTCATCATCTTATAGCAGTGATACTTAAACTTTTTGTAGCCACGACCACTTTCAGAATTTCAAACTTTCCATGTAAGTACCCCTGTCAAAGAAAATTTTAGGAAAAGAAAACAATTAAAAATCACTTTTGACATTAAAAATCACTTTCCGAGTGGTCAAACAAATGATACGTGAATTACTGCATAATTTTCCTAATAAATATGTTATGTGTAGTTGTGAACCTCAGATCATAGAAACAAGGGAGATGTGCCAAGGCGCTATCGAGCTTGATGCCTGATTTTGAGCAAATTGGTCGTACTAAAAACGTACGCGCTGGCGACGAACCGAACACGATCGATGGTATAAATACAGTGTTTTAGTTTAGTGCTAGTGTTGAGTGACGATTAACAGTGTTAGATTGAGGGTGTGCGGAATGTTTAATGCGTGGGGGATCTTTTTATTCACAAGGAGCGCTTAATTACGCGCGTAATTGTGTCTAAAAATGTACTAAAAGTGGCATCAGTTGTTCCCGTACTAATTTGCTATGATGACATAGCTCTTTGTTTCTATGATCTGAGTTGTGAACTAAGTGCTTGGCTATGGACCCCTGGCACTCATGTCACTTTAAAAAACCCTGTCTTATTAATATACTGGTTACCAATAACAGTCTACCTATACCTCTACATCTGTAACCAGTTCATTGATAAGTAACGTATATGACAGTAACCTTGAAACTGACCAGTAAGTAACATGTTATCCGACATGTTAACATGTTGACAGCTCAGCCTGCGGCTTCACGCTGCTGTCCACCTCAATTGTTATAATTGATAGCAATCATTATGGAACTTGACCAGCATGTTTTTATTCAGGTTTAAAATTATTATTTTAATTTGATCTCATGATATCTTTACATGTACCACTTTCTTTTGACTGCTGATTCTAATTTTCTCATCATATAAATGTATATTTTTTGTGAATTTGAAACATGTCAAAGCCATGTTATGCTTCTATTAAGTTATTAAATATAGTGCTCTTAACCAACTGAGCTACCGGGTCTCGCCCGACTCATTTGAAATTTGAGGCCCCTTTGCGGTCTCAAATTTCAAATGGTTCAGAGCACTAGCCACGGTACGGCAGAGGTCGCGGGTTCAAATCCCGCTCGGGTCATATGATTTTTGAGAATCACTTATATATTTAATAACTTTCTCATCATATTTTACAAAAATTCTTTCAAACATATAATTATTAACGATTTTCGGATTTTCCTATTTAGTTGTGCTGCGAAACCTAACTTCTTGCCATATTTCATGATCCTAGGTCAACAGGAAGTCCTTATATGTTTTGATTGATTTGCAAGTTAAATGGCGATACTCAGTATTTTTGCGATAAATCCTAATTCTCTTTCTAAAATGAAAGTTCAAGTTATCCCTTAAAACATCAGCTATCTGCCAGTGAAAGTCCCTTCAAAATCGATCCAGCCGTTTTAGAGACTTACCGGAACAAACAGGCAGACAGACAAAAAATTTTAATAATTTTTGTTGTAAGTACCTATATACTTTCACATGCATTTAGTAAAAAGTTGTTATTTGACATTACAAACACACTCTTCAATTATATTAATGTGTATGTATAGGATCCGATAAATGTAATTTGTAAAACAATAACCAGTTGGTCGGCGTCCTCAAATGCAGTTCAGCAATAAAGCTGTCACAGTGCATATTAACGCAGTAGTGTAGGTCGTTGATGTGTCCGGCGGCTGAGCGTTGTCTCACTGTACAAGTAGACGCTTCCTGTGCTGTAGGGGTGATAGTTTTAAAAGCAGGGACCGATTAATCGGGTTAAAAGGTTACCGGTTAAATCTCTAACCCATATTTTTGGTTAATCCTAATGCAGGGTAACCGGTTAACCCTTAAATACGGATACCGTTACCGGTTAATATTGCTGATTAACCCAAATGAAATAGAACAAAAATGAAAAAAAAGAACAAAAATGAACTCTATGCATGAACCGGTTATTATTAGGCTGATTAACCCAGAATACGGGTTAACCATTATGCAAGGTTTTTCACCTAACCCAAAAAAAATTACCCGGGTCAACCCCTATACGGGTGACCTTTTCGGTCCCTGTTTAAAAGCTTTGTTCATAAAACTAATAAATAGCTTTATTAATTTAAACGGCTTAAGTATATCTCGTATCTATCACTGATTTTTTACCCGACTGCGAGACGCAAAGGAGGGTAATGTGTTTATCAGTCTATGTATGTATGTATGTATGTATGTATGTATGTATGTATGTATGTATGTATGTATGTTTGTTTCTATGTGGCGTTCTAGAGACCAAATGCGTAAGCCGATTTTGATAATTCTTACGTCAATCGATTCGTCTTAACCTTGCGAGTGTCACTAAAGACATAACAGTAATCAAAATTCACCACAGCGACAACCAGACGCCATATTGTCAAAATGAAAAAAAAAAAAGTTGATGAACTATGTCAAATGGGGTGTCGTTGAATAGGTATTTTAAAATCATCTTTAGGTTCCTTTTATCATTTTTCATTTTAAATAATAGTTTAGGATATATAACGATTTAAAGTTGTTCAACAAAGCAATCATTCTCGCTAATTCTTACTTATCCTCAAAACCTATCATGTGGGGTATCAAAATGAAGGGCTCGAAAAGAAGATTACGAAAACATACATTAAAAACTAAAAAGTGAAAAATAAAAATAGTAATTTAAAAATTAAAAAAACCCGACTGCCAAAAAACAACTAAAAAGTTCAAAACAAGAGCACTTTTCAAGCAGTCTGATGCAGTTGGTGGCATAAAATCTAAGATTTAACACAAATAATTGCCACCAACTGCATCAGACTGCTTGAAAAGTGCTCTTGTTTTGAACTTTTTAGTTGTTTTTTTGGCAGTCGGGTTTTTTTAATTTTTAAATTACTATTTGTTTTTCCTGACGTTTCGAACACTGCAGCGTTTCTGGTCGTCCTGCGACCGTTTAAACTTGTTTTATTTTAATGTGTAGTAATCGCTAAAACCTAAGACATTTTTGTAATTGTTAAATCGAGTTCTTCGTTTCTTTCGCCTTCCTTTTCGTGAAGGTCTTAGGCTTGTATGTATCGTTTGTTGATATTAAATAAAACGTAGAAAAATCATGGAAATAATCTATTTAACGAATTTGAACGAATTGACATGAAAAACGAGTTGAAACGCGATGACAGTGAAAACACCAAAAAAGAAGTATAAAAATTATCGAAGGTTCACGTAGGGAGTTACACCTTCATGGTCCGAGTCATCGTGGGCGTAAACAGTAATGAAAACCTTTTTCATTTTTGAAACGAATTTACTTAACGCAGATTGCGGTAAGACTTGATGGGAGAAATCAGTGTCTGTGGGGAACATTTTATTTTTGGGTAACAAGGCTCTAAGCCCATTTCAAGTTCAAGTGACCTCTTTGCTTGTATCAAACTGTGATATCAAATAGCATGGCATAGCATCATCATCATCTGACATCAAAAAGGGTGACATAATACTTCAAAAATTATGATAATCTCACTTCCGCTTCACTACATAGTATAAAACAAAGTCACTTCCCTGTCTGTATGTCCCTATGTATGCTAAGATCTTTAAAACTACACAACAGATTTTGATGCGATTTTTTTAATAGATAGAGTGATCCAAGAGGAATGTTTATGTACCCGTGCGAGTCGCTAGTTGTAAATAAAATTGCAAATAAAAGAAACTGTAAAATATTTCTTGATCAAAACCAACCATTCATCCAAATGAGATTTATTCCCCATTTCACTTTTGCCATCCCTGAATCAACTGTCACTTCAAACAATACGCCTTTATGTCCATCTATGGGCACACTACGTCCATTAGCAGTCATCCATCGATGAGCCGCGTGTCACCGGACATCCAGACAATTCTATCGATTATTAAGTGTCATGGCGGTTATTAGTGGGCGTTTATCGGTAAATAGGTGTTAGTAGCTTTGGTCGTATCATTTGAATGAGGATTTTGTAGGGAATATCGATCAATTGTCTACTTTGTTTATATAGAGCAGGGATGTTACAGAAAGGTGGTTTTATCGGAACCGAAGACGTAGTCGGAGTTTTTAAATTTCGTTTGTCGGTGTCGGAACCGGAGTCGCAGGTGGAGGCAGAAGAGCAGGCCTAATAAATTAAAATAGTATAATAACTACTATCAGACTCCTTCATTTCAATTAAAAAATAATTGAAATTATTGCCACCTCGCACCGCCGCTGCTATCCGCTATGCTTCGACCTCCGATTCAAAAGTATCGGAGCCGAAGTCATAACCGGAGGTGTAATATCAATTGGAAGTTCCGACTTATCGGAGTCGAAGTTGAAGCTCCGTAACATCCCTAATATAGAGATAGAAAGAAGAGCTATAGCGAGATAACTCACTCAACTAGGAAGCATCTACCTTACAGAATAACACAGCCAAATAACGCTATTCTTCGATAGTGTTGTGTACCTGTAGCGAGTAAGGTCGCCAGAGCTCCTACGAATGCGTTGTGTTGACAGCGGGGGACCTGCTTGTCCTCTAAGCTGTCGGCACAGCGAATTCTCATTTTAAGGCTGCCTGTCCACTGGAACGGAGAGGAAATTTATGCAATTCCATTGGTTAATATTGCTCTGCTCCTGTCCTTTCCGCTCAAGTGGACAGTCAGCCTAAAGGGTCGGCAACGCGCATGTGATACTCGGTGTTGCGCACGTTTCATAGGCTACGATAACCGCTTACCATCAGGCGGGCCGAGTACATCAGTTTGCCACCTTGGCTTGAAGCTTGAATGTTAGGCGATTTCATGTGCTAAATCCTCTCATTAATTAGGTGCAATCAGTGGCGTGCCTACAGGGCAAGCCCGAAGGTATTTAGCGTAATTTTTCATGATTGAAAGTGTTTTTAACCGACTTCAAAAAAGGAGGTTCTGTATTCGTCCCGTATGTATGCATGTATGTATGTTTGTATGTGCGCGATTTTCTAAAAAACTACTAATTCGATTTGGATGGGGTTTTCATTAACGTAATCTGCATACTTTCAGGAAGGTTTTAGTATATAATACATTATGTAATCATCCCTATGTACAAAGTTATATGCATAAATGTACACACTCCGTAGAAGATTTACTGTTGAACGAATTCGTGAAAGTAATCTAACACGGGATAAAGAACTAAAAAGGGAAAAATAAAAAACTTTTTTAACAAAAAATAACCGACTTCAAAAATCCACTACAAAGAAAATAATAATTTTGGTTTCGGAAGTCGGTGGCAAAAAAAAGCAAACAAAAACCAAAGCCACCGACTTCCGAAACCAAACTTATTATTTTCTTTGTAGTGGATTTTTGAAGTCGGTTATTTTTTTTTTTATTGTGCGCTACTCACTTACATTCATGAAAAATTTAGAGATATACCCTCTGAGGTATACCCCGAGGTCTTGCCCTGTAGGCACGCCACTGGGTGCAATATTACGCGAATTGGGCACTAATTAGCAAAATAAAAATTCAAGATTAAAGTGTCTTGTACTACCTTTATAAATGTCACAGCGTATAAGGTCAATACCTCAACCGTTTTGCGGTTGAACTTATAAAAATTACAATTTAATATACTTTTAAAGTAATGAGTGAGACTTATATAACGTCTTGTGGCCATATGCAAAATATTTACGTCATTACGATGCGATGTTGGTGACTCACGTTTCTGATACAGAGTTTATCAAGTATTTTTCCTTGCAAAGAAAATTGTTTACCAAGTGGCATTGTAGACATATACAATATTTTGTGCACTTATAAACTGATTTTAAATAAATATAAAATATCTACCCATTTCACGTGTCGAAAACAAAGTTTTCTTCGTCTATTGTATTTTCTGACATAATATATTATGGGTGTGATTTGAAAGTTCTATCGTTCAAATTACCACGACTTGAATGCGTTATCCACAGTGAAACATCTGGATAACTCTGTAGCTAAAACTCTAATTAACATGTTCCATGCCAATTAAAAGAATTCATTCCAAGAATGGAAAACTCATTTATTATGCATTGTTAATAATTCCCTGAGAAGGAAATCTTTGCAGACAAAATTGTTGCCTCTTTTTTCAGACTAGCTTACTTTTTTGACCGACTTCAAAAAAAAGAAGTTCCGTTTTCAACCCTTTTGTATGTATGTTTGTATGTCAGCGATTTTCTCAAAAACTACTGAACCAATTCGTTGTAAAAAAAAATATTTTAATTTTGTCAGTGTGTGTAAGTAGGTAAGGTACCTACCTACATCTGTTTTGTGATAATTGTTTCTTTCTTTCTTTGTCAAAGTTTTGATATTAAAACATTTAAAACATATTGAAATCTACAATAAACTATCAACTGGTCCACCCAGCGTGACCAGGAAGGCAGGAACCATTACCAACCAACCTTACAAACAACAAAATAAAAATCTATTACACATTTTGACCACATAAGGTAAAACGACGTTTTTGCGCGCAACACCAAGGTTTACACAAACAGTACTTATGCGCCATATTTGGAAGGTGCGCGCGCGCTTCCTAGGCCCGATCTAGATAGAAACAAAAGGCGCATAATGTCGTATCTCAGAGATTAATTACAGGTTTTTATAACGCCATATGTCGTGATAATGTAGTCGTAAATGTTTTGTTTTGGTAATTTTGGTAAATTGAAATAAAAATGTGGCGTTTAAGGATTTTAGCGTTTAAGGCATATAATAATATGATCATTCAAGACCCGAAATATTTAGCCAGGTAAATGTATATTTAGCGAGTTAAATGTATACAAATATCATGCACTATGGTTTTAATGATGGTAGACAAGACTCTCAGGAGTGAAATAAGACACAATTTCAATATATTGAAAATCCTATTTTTAAAAGCGTCTTTGACCACGCACACTGTAGGGTTCCGTAGCAGAGAGTGGATATTTCAGTTCCCGACCGCAAATATAAGTTTGAATTTCACTGAAATAAAAAGTTATTTTTGAGGTTCGTTAACTCAAAATTAAATATCTATCTCAAGAACTGCATAACATATCTTATTTAAACCAATTTGATATCTTATTTTAACCAGTCAGACGGACAAGACGGAATTATAAGGGTACCGTTGTTATCATCTGGCTACGGAACCCCTAACAATGTGTAGGTCTCAAGATGATCGCTAAACTCAAGAAGTAAAACTCCAACAAAATATATCTCTACGTACACACGGCTACACATCAAGCTATACAGGGTGGCAGGTTAGACAGTGGAAATATTTTAAGGGGTCATTGTACTCATCATTATGAACAACTTTTACTATGGGACCAACCCTTAAATCGCGAAAAAAAAATCAGCTGTTCCATACATTTATGTTCACATAACTCAACAAAATGTATGGAACAGCTGATTTTTTATTCCCGATTTCCGTGTTGGTCTCATAGTAAAAGTTGTTCATAATGATGAGTACAATGACCCCTTAAAATATTTCCACTGTCTAACCTGCCACCCTGTATATTCCCAGTTTACACTGACCTCTCACTGTAAGGAAATCCTATACAATGCGAGATCAGCTTATACTGGAAATGTATAGCTTGATCTGTAGCCGTGCGTACATACAAGAAGGTAAATAGGGTTTTCATATTAGGTATTAGGTTATGTATGCCATCTGTTCATATTACATTATTTGTGTATACAATAGACGCATGCATTCCGAACCACTTACAATTTATTATCTTAAACGGCATACCATGAGGAAATCTGCAACAAGAGAACATTGTTATAACATTATGTGTCACTTTTAATGGTGTTTAGATCATAATAACAACGTGGTGTGGTGTTAATGGAATATACATATAAACCAGTTAATAACATAAAGGCATTCAGGATAAATAATGTTAGATTGAGTAGGTACATAGGCTGATCATAGAAACAAAGGAGATGTGCCAAGGCGCTATTGAGCTTGATGCTTAATTTGCCCACATTGGGCGTAGTACAAAAGTACACGCTGGCGACGAACCGAACACGATCGATGATATAAATACAGTGTTTTAGTCTCAGATCATAGAAACAAGGGAGATGTGCCAAGGCGCTATCGAGCTTGATGCCTGATCTTGAGCAAATTGCTCATATTAAAAACGTACGCGCTGGCGACGAACCGAACACGATCGATGGTATAAATACAGTGTTTTAGTTTAGTGCTAGTGTTGAGTGACGATTAACAGTGTTAGATTGAGGGTGTGCGGAATGTTCAATGCGTGGGAGATCTTTTTATTCACAAGGAGCGCTTAGTAAAATTATGCGCGTAATTGTGTCGAAATATGTACTAAAAGTGGCATCAGTTGTTCCCGTACTAATTTGCTATGATGGCATATCTCCTTGTTTCTATGATCTGAGGTTTTAGTTTAGTGCTAGTATTGAGTGACGATTAAAAGTGTTAGATTGAGGGTGTGCGGAATTTTTAATGTGTGGGAGATCTTTATATTCACGAGGGGCGCTTGTAATTGTGTTGAAAAATGTACCTACTAATAGTGGCGACAGTAGTTCCCGTACTAATTTGCTATGATGGCATATCTCCTTGTTTCTATGATTTGAGGCTTGTACTATCTGTGCAGATAGAGAATGGGATTGAAAATGGCGTCACCTTTATCCACCTCTCGCTTGCACTGAATGTTGAATAGAAACGACGCCATTACGTTTATCTGTCGAGAAGCCTCCTGGAAGTCAAAATCAAATTTTGTGTTTTTCCGACAGACGAAGGGATGTTCCCATTCTTTGTCTGCGCGGGTTGTATGCATCAGTGATTGTAAGGCACAGCTAGAATAGAACCTAGGTCTTTTATAATCGGGAGCTGTACCTTACAATCACTGTACCACTAGTAATCAAGATTATATATTTATTTTAATCGTGTATTTGCCTACAATACAACTGCAGTAGAGAAAATGACAGTTTCAAAATCATTTTATCATAATCTAATACTACGCGCTCTATGATACCTTGTTTATTGACAGGAATGTTTTATATTCAAGCCTGTATTACCATATAGGGTAGGCAGATAGAGTGGTGTTGAATAACACTGGAAGCTAGCAACATTTTTTGTACCATATTCAACAGGAATTTAATATCTAGGATATAATAAGATAGGTACTCATGTTTTTAATAAGACGACAACTATGTAATCGATTTAATAAGAGAGGGATATCAGTGCTTACAGCACAGTGGGTTATCTCCACACTACAGAATACCACAGTCAAATCTATACTAATATTATAAAGAGGAAAGATTTTGTTGTTTGTTTGTACCGAATAGGCTCCGAAACTGCTGGACCGATTTTAAAAATTATTTCACTAATAGAAAGCTACATTATCACTGAGTAACATAGGCTACTTTTTATCCCGAAAAAATGCAGTTCCTGTGAGCTACGCGGACGAAGTTACGGGCGAAATGCTAATATTATACATGTCAAGAATTATCATTGTCGAGATTTTTGTGCAATATCCATCGATCACTAATAAAGAACATATCTGAGTTAAATATTAAGGCATCATTCACATGAACCTTCCGGAATAAATTCTCTAAATAATGGTGAAAACCGCATTGAAATCCATTGTGCAGTTTAGAAGAACTAAGTGGACAAACAGACAGATACGAAAAGGGACTTTATTTTCTACTAGCTGTTCCCCGCGGTTTCACCCCCGTTGCTCGGCTCCTTAGGGCCATAGCGTGATGTTTAATAGCCTATATTATTCCTCATGAATCTGGCTATCATAATACAAAATATTTTTTGAATCCGACTAGTAGTTCCAGAGATTAGCGCGTACAAACAAACTCTTTTGGCTATATTATTAGTATAGATTATTCACAGATTGTACAATTTTATACACATCAAGTAAAGACGCAGGTGGAAGGTATCGTCGGCGACATCAAAGCTGGCGGTATGCGGTATGTAACCGAGAGCGGTAGCTGTGGTTACCGCAGTAGTTAATAATGTGTGACCGCACCGGAAACTGATAGGCGGGGAGTTATGTGAAATCCGCATCTGTGCTTAGCTATAATAACTTTTATATATATAAATACACGGAAAAGTGCGAGTGGGACTCGCGCTCTGAGTTTAAATGTAAGTTTGTAATCGCATTTTTATGCGATGTAGCTACTAATTAACGATTTTCGGATTTTTTCCTTTATTTGTCCTGTAAGACCTTGCTTCTTGCTACATTTCATGATTCTAACATAAGCATAATCGGCCTATAATGTTCCCACTGCTGGGACACAGGCCTCCTCTGTGAGAGGGAGTGGGCCGTAGTCCACCACGCGGGCCCAGTGCGGGTTGGTGGACGTCACATGTCTTCGAATTTTTGGTTCTAGGACATGTCGGTTTCCTCACGATTTTTTCCTTCACCGTTTATGATTCTAGATCAACGAGAAATATCTATCCTACAGGTTTTGATAAGTGAGTTTGAGTAAATATCAAAATAATTGACATAAATGGCCGTATCTTTTGATTGAGTTTACTTAGAAGCTTGATATTTTACACATCTAAGGGACCGTAGACCTTAAGTATTTGATATTAACTTCAACTTTATACCTTTACCCAATCTTGAGAAAATGGTTTTAACAGAAAAACAAGAAAGTGATCCTATAAGGCTCCCATTTTATCCTTTTTGAGGTACGGTACGGAATCGTTAAAATCAATAGTTAAAGTAGATTTGATCAATAACAAACCAAAAAATTATTTAGGCGAGTATTATGATAAGATTTCTTAAAATTCATCACCTATGGGAATTCTCATTGGGCACACGGTTAGTATATTTTTTTTAAGGAAAAACACAATCTTTCTCATAATCAACAAACAACATTATAAAATTTCTGGAAACCGTCCACATACCCGCACTAACATAACCGATAAGTGGTTTATATCTCGACTCCTGCGCATGTCGGCGACTTCAAAGGCGCACGCCGCGCCGCCAGTGGGCGACACTAGTTTAGGGACTTGCAGTGATTGCATACGTGTAGGTACTTAATAAAGACTGTGGTATACTTCAAGCGATAATATAACAGCTATAAAGTGTATAATGAATATAATGATATAATTGACATTGGTATAAAAATAGTCTATTGGATAACAAAGGTTAGAAAGAAAATAAAATTCCTACCTGATGAAGAAATCAGTTTTGTAGAATACTCCGCGTTTCGATACATCAACAGAACGCAGAAAGTCACGAAAATGCATTGCAACTCGATGTAGTCGCAAAATCGCCGATCGCCGATGCTAATAGTGGCTAGTCTAATTTGGCCCTAAAAATTATATGTATTTCCAAATTCTCACAGCTGGTAGCTTTTAGTAGTTCACAAGCTTTATCAATCCTAGCTGAATAATTCATTCTCAATTACAGTATCTTAGAAAAAGTTTTGTTCAAGTAGATTCTATTTACTCTAACCGATTTTAATTTCGTACAACTAAAATTAAATTATTGAAAAGCATAAAGCCCGTCACAGACGTAGCTTTAATATACCTATATTAATATGAATCATAGCAAGGCATATTACGACATATTTTCTATATAAATTTTCGAGTGACCACACACGCAGCTATATATTTCTATGACGTCACCAATACATTATACCGATATATTAATATATATTATAGCTACGTTTGTGACGGGCTTAAACCTCGACTGCCTAATATTTAAATATATATAGTACACTTATATCACTTCACTCCCATAATGGAGACGAATCTAACGATACCTACCTCATATGTTGAAATACATTAAGTCGTTTAGGCTACAGAATAATATGCAAAATAAATAGACATAATATATTATTAATATTATCCAAGAATTACCTAATTCTCAAATAGTGGTGCCGATTCTGTTGTTTACGAACTAAACTAATTTAGTCTTACTATGTCTCTTTCTAATGAAAAACATGAGAGAGGGATAGCAAATATTTAATCCTGTCAAATTAGTCCACTTAAATACTTTTAATGTAAATTTAGTCGTAATCGCAACAGGTCACGACTATTTTCCCGTAAATGATAAGGGCGTAAACTAATTTGACAGCTCTAAATATTTTCTGTCCTTTTTCAATGATATTTGTAAGAAAGAGATATACCTAGTGTGATTAAAATTAGTTTAGTGCGATGTTTAACAGAATCAGCACCAATGTATCAATGAAATCACAATGAAATGAATGCGGCAGTGAATGCATCAAAAATGTTGTAAATTCCTAAATCATTATCGCAGAATTATGCAAATCTTGTGTAGGTACATTGAAATCAACACTGAAACCGTGCCGCATTTGCATTTTATCTAAAAAAATATAAACATTAAAGTCAATGGGATTGCATTGGGCAAATATTTAGAAAATTTCTGTGAATTTTAAAAAATGTCAAAGCTGGTCAAATCCATGATAATCTTAACTAATGTTATTAAATATTTAAGAGATTTCAAAAACAACTGACATGGGCGAGATTTGAACGCGCGACCTCTGCCACTCCGTGGCGACCCTCTAACCAACCAGCTACTGTATTGGAACGTTGTATATAAGGTCGTACCCTTCATACCCGAAATATTTTAAGAGGTACATCTGTAGGTGGTAAAGATGCCATACAAACGAAAAAAAAATTACCTGAGTATAATATTTTTTTTTTTAATAAATTTATTTCCAATTATTTGAAACACATAAAAAATATTATTTTCAACATCCATTACGCTAGTTTTTATGCACCTTACTATTAATGTTAGAAACAAACGTAATGGATGTCGAAAATAGTATTTTTATGTGTCAAATAATTTATTTAAAATAATTGTATTTACTTATAAAAAAAAAAAATACTCAGATCAATTTTTTTTCGTTTGTATGGCATCTTTACCACCTATAGACGTGCCTCTTAAAATATTTCGAGTATGAAAGGGGTAGGACCCTATATTTCCAGTTCGAGCCTGTATTAGTCTCCAATAGTTTCCAACAATGCTCAAAAAACGTATTCAAAGAAATTTGAAATTACAGGATGCCACGATAAATCGTGTCGTGTAAACAAGACTCGTAGTATACGAGATAGGAACACTTTCCATGGGTCACTATCCGTGACTTATCTGTAATTTCTTTTAGCAGCAGGCTGCGACTTGAATAACATTGTGCTATTATTTGAGTCTACGTAAACAGAGTCCCTTCCATACAACATAGCTACTGTTTAGAGGAAAATATTATTGTCATCAGGAACTAGTGACTCTCTCAGAAAGATTGATCGCTATAGAGAATTAGGTATTCTTCTTCGTCGTCTTTTAGAATTTTTTATTTAATATAATAGGCTTGCGTTTATTCGCCATCTTTCTTATGGTAATCGATGATGCGGTCTACGATGGAGCACGCAGACCTAGAAGAAACCGATTCACTCGCAACTTGAAGACACTCAGATTGTAATTATCGGGGAACACCCACTCCGGCAGTGGACGCCAGCGATCTAGTTACATGAGAATAGCTGATGCCGTTGGTACTGAAAAGTTAAGGTTTGGAGCGGGGTTGACGGCGCACGCGCCTTATAGATTGTCACTCATGGAGAGGATGATTTGATTTAAAAGAGTAACCATGGAGTTTCTTGCCCGTTCTTCTCCATAAGAATCTACGCTTTGGAACGGGCATCTAGCTTCATCTTTATGACTAACTGACAGACTTCTTGACAATTCAAAAGTACCTGTAATTGGTCTAATTGAAATGAATGCTCTGACTTTGACTTACACTGAGTTGCAGAAACGGTCATTAAGTTTTAAAGGAGACTTTAACGGTAGAAAATATATGGTTAATGCCTCCATTAAAATTTAATTATCTTTCTGCAACTGACCGTTAGACACTTTGAATACAGCCTCATTTAAAAACAGCGACAGTAAAGCTCAATGATATTTTATTTTTCATGTTATTTCCGCTATTTCCTTAACATGTAAATTGAACATTAAACATTGTACATCCAAGTATCCTTAGCACCATACATCACTATGAACGATTGTCTCAGCGGCCTTGAGGCGCGGTTTTGACCTAGTTGACAACATGTGTTCTGTTGAGGATACTACCACTGTAGAGCTAAGCCAAAGACCTTGTTTTAACAATACCCAAAAAATATAGTGACTGCTCGTGTCTTGCGGAATTTTTCGGATTTTTTTCGGAATGCGAAAAATACTTAGACCATATCACTGTGGTATTACGTTATCAAATAAATATGATCCAAGATCTTTGACTCATAGATTTAAGTTAATATAATAACATAGACATATGTATAATGCATATCGACGTCAAAGACTTTTAAAATACTTCCTACTAAATATTAGATAAAAACTATGATCCTATTTATTCTCCAGATTTGAGCGAGATAACCCGCTCTGTTCTACAACTCTTAAAAACATTCAAACACACACTTGTTTATCGTTATTTCATTAGTTTGTTTTGCTCATTTTATGCGTATCTATGTCAGACTCAACCTTCTGCATAATATCTCCTTCATGGCTGGTCATACGCACTTGTTCTAAAGATTAATGATATCCGACTATATCCGGAGTAGGTACGTCCTTTTGGAGGGGATGGTTTTGTGATCTTATTTATACTTTGTGGTCATCAATCAGGTTGTGTCACAGGATGGTCTCAGTTGCTGTTTTGGCAATAAATGGTGGTTGCAGTTATGGTGTTAAGTAATGATTTTTTTATGACTTGAAGGAAATACTGTACCTACTCGTATATTGCCGACGACTTATTACATTAAAAACATTTCTGTTAAAATAATTATTACCTATACAGGGTGGCAGGTTAGACAGTGGAAATATTTTAAGGGGTCATTGTACTCATCATTATGAACAACTTTTACTATGGGGCCAACCCTGAAATCGCGAAAAAAAAATCAGCTGTTCCATACATTTTGTTGAATTATGTGAGCATAAATGTATAGAACAGCTGATTATTTTTCGCAATTTCAGGGTTGGCCCCATAGTAAAAGTTGTTCATAATGATGAGTACAATGACCGCTTAAAATATTTCCACTGTCTAACCTGCCACCCTGTATAAACAGATAGCAACGTTTGGTCTATCTTCGCCGGCCAGGGGTATTTGACCTACCATAGCTGACGGTGATATCTTTATATTAATTCTTGAAGAATCCATACCTACTGTATTACCCGGGGAAAACAGGGAAACCCAACAAAAATACAAAATAACCGAAGGTTCTTGGATACCTAATACATATTTTGTCAAATACACCTATATATCGCCGGATATCATCTGTATGTATGAACTATTAAATATACAATAGTACAGAGTTTATATTTGACAAATATATTTTATATGTTTAACACAATTTGAGGTTAGAACGCGGAAGATCAACCTGTCCTTCCTTAGGCAGACGTCGTGAAGGTTGGTTAAAATTTTGCATATCGTGTGCAAATACGTTCTAAATTATCGGTAAAGTTAATTAAGTGTGGTGACTGTATTTTGTAGGATATTTTAAGATGCAAATACAAAAGGCGGTTATGGTTACGATAGACGGGTACCTACGGTTTGAGATTCATGCAAATCAAGAAAGCAAATCTATACAGGCAGGTTAAACAGTGGAAATATTTTAAGGGATCATTGTACTCATCATTATGAACAACTTTTACTATGGGACAAACCCTGTAATCGCGAAAAAAAATCTGCTGTTCCATACATTTTGTTGAGTTTTGTGAACATAAATGTATGGAACAGCTGATTTTATTTCGCGATTTCAGGGTTGGTCCCATAGTAAAAGTTGTTCATAATGATGAGTACAATGACCCCTTAAAATATTTCCACTGTTTAACCTGCCACCCTGTATTTCATGTTTTTTTGTTTGAACGCGCTAATCTCTGGAACTACCAGTCGGATTCGAAAAATTCTTTTCGTATGTGATAGCCAGATTCATAAGGAATAGTATAGGTTATTTAACATCACGCTACGACCCTTAGGAGCCGAGCAACGGGGGTTAAACCACGGAGAACAGCTAGTCTTAAATAAAGTGATTCTACTTCTTATGCTTGCATGGAGGAATGATTCGGGAAGCACAGTTAGTACAATGTGTCACAGTTATAAATATAATCATTATTGTTGGTAAATCCTTCAATTAGAAACTAGTGTGCGCCTGCGCAATTTGATGCACTTAAGTGGGATAAGTGCATTAAAGTGCATTTAAGACCTCAATAGCGATGACTAAATATTATTGTTACTATTTGAAGACCCTCTTTGCCACACGTGTTGTCGTAATCGTAACATGCTTTAGAAAAGAAGTCGGTTAATAAATAAAGCGGTTATTCGCCGCATCGCTGCTCACGGGCAACTCACGACAGCCACAAAAAGTCACCACCACAGAAAATCTATACAGGGTAAAATTAAAACCAGTGCGGATATTTTAGGAGGTGAAAGTACTCATGAATATGATCAACTTTTATTATAGGACCGACACTGAAATATGAAAAAAAAAATCTGCTGTTGCATACATTTTGATCGTGTTGTAGCTACTGCATTTTTTTTTCATATTTCAGTGTCAGTCCCATAATAAAAGTTGATCATATTCATGAGTACTTTCACCTCCTTAAATATCCGCACTGGTTTTAATTTTACCCTGTATAACGCTTAGCTTGATGCTGTGAGCCTGTGACCCATGCATGGAGAAAATCCTCAGGTCAACGCTGGTTTTCAGCTTCAGCGACAACCGGCGTTGACATGATGACTATACTGTTGTATAATTATGTAAAATATGTAAAATGGGTAGAGTATGTGTAAAATGGGTCATTCTCCAGTGTCCCATTGTTTGGTTGATTTCGGTGGCACAATTTTCTCCGATTAACTAAGACATTTTAAAGAAAATATCTATACCCTCTGCTACCAATACTCTCTAAGTTAAATCTAGATTCGATATTGGTGCTGATTCTGTTGAACATCGCACTAAACTAATTTTAATCACACTATATCTCTTTCTTACAAATATCATTGAAAAAGGACAGTAAATATTTAGAACTGTCAAATTAGTCTACGCCCTTGTCATTTACGGGAAAATAGTCGTAACCTTTTGCGATTACGACTAAATTGACATTAAAACTATTCAAGTGAACTAATTTGACAGGATTAAATATCTTCTATCCCTTTCTCATGTTCTTTATTAGAAAGAGACATAATGAGACTAAATTAGTTTAGTCGGTAAAAAACAGAATCGGCACCATTTCCTGTTAAAATGTCCTAATTAACAGAAAAAAATGTGCCACCGAAATCAAGCAAACAATGGGACACCGGAGAGTGACCGAAATACAGTAGGTAGTCGACGAATAAGTAATATTTATTTTCCATCGATCGGGCTAGATCGAGGTCAAGAGCGATCTATTATTACACCTATTAAGGCCCCGGTATACGCCAACGGCCTTGAGTGATTTGGGCGGTATAGCTTGAGTGTTCTGCGCTGAGCTCAAGCAACGCGACATACATCCACCGAGCAATACGACTCGCCTATCAAGGAGCGCGCTGTGCAGAATTAGACGTATTATTACTTTTTAGTATTTTTTATTTATTTATTTATTTAACACTTTATGCACATAATAAAAAAAAAAATGTACAGAGGCGGACTTAATGCCATAGGCATTTTCTACCAGTCAACCTTTGGGTGGTGCAGAGACAAACAATGGTAGGTGCAATTTTGAAAATTGTGTAATAAACAAATTATACAAGGTTATATATATTATACATACACATAAAACTATATACATACATTATTTATATATCATACATATATGATAATATACTAAATACACAAATATATACATACGAGTAGAATAAGTAATGGGAAAATATTAATGCTGTGATGATTCTGCCAGATTCTTCCGAATATGCTCGCGAACTTTAAATTTGAATGATAAGCGGTTATTTGCCATCCTGATTTCCAAAGGGAGCGCATTCCATAGCAGAATTGACTGAACGAAGAAAGAACAGTGATAGAAGTCAGTGCGGTGAGTGGGACATTGAAGAAGGCGGTTATGAGATGAGCGAAGATTTTTATTATGGTTAGCGCAAATATATTGAAAGTGGGCGGCTAGATAACTAGGGGAAGTGGGGGAATCAAGAAGTGAGAACAAGGTGGTCAGCGCCCTTTGCTCTCTACGCTGGCGTATTGGCAACCACTTTAGAAGCGACCGATGCGCAGAGACATGATCATATTTACGCAAATTGAAGACGAATCGAATGCAGTTATTAAGAAGACGGTCAAGTTTGTTGAGAAGTTCTGCATTCAGGTCAAAGTAACACACATCACCATAATCGATGATAGGGAAAATTAAGGCCTGTACAAGCATTGTTTTTGTATTTAATGGCAATAGGTTTTTCAGCCGATACAGAGCCCGCAGCGTTCCGGTAACCTTCTGGCTAACACTAGCGACTTGTGTATGCCAGCTCAAAGTACTATCAATGTGCAAACCGAGATCCTTGACATCATTGCTGAATGGAATGATCGTATTGTTGAACAAAACAGGCGGCAAAGTTGTACCATCCACTTTACAAATACTACGAGGGCTCCCAATAATGATCGCCTGACACTTGTTAGGGTTTACAGCTACACCAAATCTATCAGCCCAGGTTTTTATGGCTGTCAAGTCTCTATTTAATTTATCAATAGCATGAGGTATTTCATCAACCCTCCCTTGATAATACAGCTGCAGATCGTCTGCATACAGATGATACGCACACTGAAGCTCGGAAGTTAGGAGATTAATAAAAATAGAAAACAGAAGAGGAGAAAGAATGCCGCCTTGTGGAACGCCAGTTTCTAAATCACACCAGCTCGATGAGGACTCACCAACGTGAACAGACTGCTGACGTTCCTGAAGATAAGAAGAGAACCATTCCAGTGCTTCGGGAGAGACCATAAGATAGGATAGAATGGCCAACAGGATATCGTGACTGACCGTATTGAAAGCATTCGAGAAATCGACCAACACTAAAACAGTGACTTTGGTGTCTTCCAGTCCTGCCCTTATATCGCCAGTCACTTAAAGGAGGGCGGAAACAGTGCTGTGCCCAGGCCTGAACCCAGATTGAAGAGGGCTGATGAGAGAGTTGTGATGAACAAAGTTTGAGAATTGTTTGTGGACACAGGCCTCCAGCACTTTGGATAGGAAAGGAAGGATAGAAATTGGTCGGAAGTGGTTAGGAAGGGAGGGATTCGAAACCTTAGGTAGTGGACGAACATAGGCTTTACGCCACAAGGAAGGGAAAACTCCAGAGTACAGTGAAAAATTAACAATATGGGTAATCGCTGGCAAAAGGTGATCTAGGATGGTTATGATCATACCACGGGTGATATCATCACATCCCACCGCTTTCGATTGAATGGAGAGGATGATCTTATGGACTTCTCCCGATTCAACTGGAACGAAACGAAAAGGACTAATATGAGGACGCGTTAGACCAGAAATTAAAGATAGAGTTTGCTGTTTCGTTAAACGATCCAGGGTAGACACGGTAGAGAAATGGCGGTTGAGATCGTCTAAGTCAATAGAATTTGGAAGGTCTAAATGTCGCGGTTTGCCGATACCAAGAGTTCCAAGGAATTTCCAGATATCAGCAGGAGAGGAAGAAGTGATGTTATCGAGAATGTGGCGGCGTTTAGCATTGCGTATCATCTGGTTACATCTGTTCCTTGCAGCCTTGAATGATATCCAGTGTTCATCAATACGATCCCTTTTATATTTCCGGAACGCGCGGTCCCTACGACGCATTGCCATCTGAATGCCTTTTGTCATCCATGGCGCGGGAGGACGTTTCAATTTGACTTTTTTGACGGGAGCATGGATGTTATAAAGGTTGACTACAACATCGTTGAATATCGCAACCTTGTCATCAACTGAAGTGGCTTCCGTCATAGGCTCCCAGTCAACCACAGATGCATCTTCTATAAGTTTAGGAACATCCATTCGCGCGAAACAGCGCCTGTACAGAACCTTGGGTATAGGTTTGGGAGGTTTCAGGACGTAGGAAAGGAAAATCATGTCATGATGAGAAAAGCCAGGAGCATCATGTTGACCGTGTGAGGGAACGAGTGAAGGATTTGAGGTGAGGATCAGATCAAGCCAGGTGTCATTGCCGTCAGTGTTGTGATGAGTGGGTTGGAGCGGCAACGCGTGTAGACTAGCTGACTCGATTAGACGGAGGAGCTTCAGGGATCGAGAGTTGTGGGCAAGGAGGTTCGTGTTGAAATCACCCATGATTATGTGATGCGTGTACTCCGAACCCAAAGATTCAAGTACTGATTCGAATTCAGTGAAGTAATCAACAGTGGGAGGACAGTAGACAACACCAATAACGGTTTTGGCTCCTTTGACGCAAACTTCAAGAAATATGTACTCAGCAGAAGCAGAATAGTGTGAAGAGGAAGAAGCAAGTATTTTGTAAGGGAAGTCGCTACGAAGGTATATAGCTACACCACCCCCTCCCTTATCAATCCGATCGTTCCTAATAAGGACAAAACCGGTGAGAGGGTAAGTGGTAGACAGTAGATGCGGTTTGAGCCAAGTTTCAGAGATCAGGACGGCGTGAACGTTGCTGTTATTGAACGCATCATACAACTCGCTGTAATGGCTGGGAACACTTTGAGCGTTAATGTGACACACATTCAACAACCGACTAGAATTATTATCATTAAAATTCCGTTGCAAAAAGTCGCTAAGGGTGTCGCTAAAAGAGCAGAAACTTTCGTTGTTTAAAGATGCGGCAGAATCATTTGCAGAAAAAAAAGACTCATTATCTGACATAAATACAAGTGTTGTTTAAATGAATAAGTATATATATATATATCTAAATAATAAATTACAAATACGATATTACTAAAAGCAACTAACAGGTAAAAAACGTGCAACTCTGCACCACCCGCCAGCAAACACCAACATTAAATATTTTATAAGTTAAGCAAAGAAACATGTTTCTGAACGCATACTTGAAACGTCAATAATATGTAAATTTGACACTTGACAAGTTGACAAATCTATGTTTTAATTTTTCACAATCATGTAAAGTTGAGGGTGTGTAACATAAATTGAGTAGTTAATGATAAAAAGAAGCAATAAGGTTGGGACACAAAACAAGAAGAGCACCAAACTATGCGATGGGAAATTACACAACGGTAAGTGTTATCAAAAGAAAAGAAAGATGAAATTATAAACTATCAGCAGCAGCAACGAGAGAACAGTTATTATTTACGCGTTATGTTTTTCAGACTCCCAGCACCTCTTCCGCTCGTTGTTGGAGACACGTCCGGCGCCTTGGGGTACTTCGCCAGCAAGGGCTTCAGCTCATCGGTGGAAGTTACCTTGTGGCGAGTTCCGTCAGAGGCCTTTATAAAAATGACGCCGTCCTGCGTCCAACAAGACCGCATTCCGAAGTGCTGGCGCGCCTTCCCGAACACAGATTGCCTGGCCCTGGTCAAGAACTCCTTTATTGATATGGCGGAGCCCTTCAAACCTGTCTTTACCTTCCACACTGATGTCTTGATTTGAACACTGGCAAACCTAACAAGGATAGGCCGATGATGTTCCTTGCTGAGGGCCCCAAGCCTGTGGCAGACTTTAATTGAAGACGCTGAGAGATCCCTGAGGGCCAGCTTGGTATTAAGGACGTCCAGGATAACTGCTGTGCTGTCTTCGTTCTCTGCTTCAGCAAGACCCTGGAAAATCAACGCTTTCCGCCGGTGCCTGGTCTCTAGGACATCCATTTGTTTGGCACACTCGCTAATCTGGCTTCGTAGCAGCCCAAGCATGTTGAATATGAGCTCCCGGAACGTACGAAACTCGTCGGCTACCTTTGCTACTGTGTCCTTAGCGGGCCCAGCGCACTGTATTTGAGCTTCGAGTTCACCCATCTTCTTAAGGAAGTTCTCCTCGAGGGTTTTCTGCGCAGAAAGGACCTCGGCGAGTTGTGACATAGTGGGATGTGCAGTGCAGATCAATTTCTTTGTTATAGTGTAGTTGATGAGCTGGCAGGTGGTGTTATAGGAATGTTTATGTCACATAAATGTGCCACAAACGTGAGTACTCGTTTAATAACAGTTGTAGACTAAGTACCAATGTAAACTTAATGAGAATTTCACTTTTTGGTATTTTAAATAAAATTTCAAATTTTAAAAACAGCTGAACTTTTTTAACACCTACCCGCGAAAAAGTATCTAAAATATGAAATAAAAAAAAAGTAACAGGCAATATTATAGGTAGTAACATAGTCTTTTCACACTTGTTTTGTGTGAAAAGACTATGTTACTAATAAGAGATAAGACTATCATGAAAATATCTTAAGCGATTTGAAAGTAATTACGTTTTTATGTTTTGGGTAGACACGAATTCATGAATTTATTTCATTAAGTATTTTACTACAATAGTTAAATATTCACAGGTACGATTGATAAATATATGTTCTAGTTTAACATAAAAAAATTGCACAACTAACCTGCATTATTTGACGGCGAAATAAGAGATTTAAAACTGGCCGTTACCATTTACCTTCGCCTTAAACCGAAGTAATCCTCGTTATTAAACGATAACTACCGCCACCTTACTTGATAACGCTATAAAACTGAGTACAGTTCAATGACCTCCCATGGCGTAACACGGCCGGGAGGAATCCCATGTTGTTATGAGGACATACCTGAGGACGATATGATGAGGAATTTATATGGGGTAATAGAGAAAGATAAGTACATAGTTTGTATGGTGTGATATTTTTAATAATGAAGCGGATATCTATGCGACTGAAGGAATGGTCACCCATCTAATAACTGACCTCGCTAAATGTAGCATAATTTTGTAGGTGTGTGAACAACGAATAAATTTTTATGTAGACTTTAATAATATCACACACTAATATCTATTCACATTGAAACGGCTGGACGGATTTGGATGAAATTTGACAAGAAGTCAACCTGGAAGACAAACAAAGTCGCGGGCAACAGTGCCAACAGCTAGTTACTTATAATTATATAAACTAGCTGTTGCCCGTGTTTTTCCAAATCCTAGGCTACCTCTTTGTCAAATTTTATCCAAATCTGTCCAGCCGTTTCAACATGAAGGAGTAACAAACACATAGTACTTAATACATCCCCACACACACAAACATCCGCATTAATTATAATATTAGTAGGATTATTTTCTAGAATTTCTAGTACATGTCTGTGTAAGTGTGTATCATAGTCATATATCGCCCTTTACATGCTGGTCCAAATCGCATAAAACTTTAGTAAACCAGTAGGTCACGCCAACAGATTTCTCTGGTGGGCGGCATCTTTGTGTTTATCTCATTTACATAGATTTGATGATCTCCGACATCTTATGACATACAAATCGCCACCGAGCACACAAGTGTCAAGGTTGAGAATGCCGTTATGATACAATTTGATTCAGAATAGTTGAAACAGACACCTACTTTGTAGCAGAGATGGTAGTTTGTGTTTGTGAAGTGGTTGCGGGTCATGGAGATAGGACACTCATTTCTTGTAGGTCTAGGTATGTCTATAAATCTTGGGCATCATCTAAGATTCCGTTATTTATGGCAGCAGAACAGCCCTCTAGTAAGAGAAAGAAAGAAACAAAAATATGACAGTTACACCTAATAACGGAGATGACAACGTTGAACAGAAATAAAGGCTTTTCACAGAAACAAGGAAGCACTTACACAAGAAATTGCAAATCTATATTATTTTTTTCTCTACCGAAGATAGGTATCTCTACCCTTATATTAAACCTCATTCATTTTCGAGTCTATCTAGACAGATAAACTTGGATAAGATTAATAAGTACCTATAGAGGCTTTTGCTTTGCCTTTGCGCAGAGCTAGGAAAAGACGTCTATCATAGTCATAGTCAAAGTCAAAACATTTATTTCAATTAGACTATTTACAGGCACTTTTTAACTTTCAAGCAATAGTTCTCAGTCTGTTTGTCCGGCAGTTGAAGCTAGTTGCCCGTTCCAAAACGTAGATTCCTATGGAGAAAACCGTACAAGAAACTCCATGGTTACTTGTATCTAATTTCCAAACTGTAATGTTCAGTGACCGAGAAGTCTAGTTTATATTAAACCTGTCCATTATGTTATACTAGAACTATATATTTTTTTATATTGTCGTTTCGTCATGATCCAAGAATACCACCCTAGTTCAGGAATGATGTAAGATGGTTGATTACATCAGGAAAATGACCTATGCAGCGACCAACTGCAATCATCAAATCAGCGGCCAAACGTAGCCGTAATTGCAATGTCCCCCTTGGAATTCCGTTGTTGCAGAGTGAGGGAGCAGACTATAGGTATTTAGCACAGGAAATGGGGAAATACAACTACAGCATGGGAAAAGATCACAAACCACACACACATACATATAGCAACCCAAAAAGCATAAAGATTCAAGAGGCTCTGTTAAAAAACCGAATATTTCAATTATCTACACAATATATTTTATTCAAACCATTTTTTGTTGGAAGTGTATTTTAAATTCTACCCCCTTAAGGTTTTTCAGTATTTTCCACCACATAGATAAAAAAATTAGACGGGGAGACACATTTGCTATTTCAGAAACGCATAATTATGTCACCAAATGTTCATCTAAATAAAAAGTCACTTATCTTCATGTTATTTTCAAAGACCTATTCAACGATATCCGACACGAAGCGGTGCGGGAAAAAAAAATCATAGGTACTTCAGTTACATGTATGGGCCGCTCCCTTAATTATTCCCCTATACATTTTTAACTTACCTACGTTTATGCTATGCAAAGTTAAAATGATTAATGCTTAATAAATTGAATTTCTTTCTTTCATGGCCAACTGAAACTTATTCAGGCTCTCAGAAATGAAACAACCAGGAACATAAGGCTTACTTTGCGTTCTTTTACATTTAAATAATCTACATCTCTACTTACACTACAGCACACATATAACTTAACACAATGCAGTATTATGCTACATTTCCTGTTAGCATAGTGAGTTACATCAAACATAGTTAACTTGAGCAAACTGTTTGAGGACTCTGTTGGGTAAGCAGAAGCCTAAGTTACGAGTGTCACTTAGCTTCAAGTAGTGCCTCACTTTATGTGTAACTTAGTGATGATATGTTACGTAAGTAAAATGTTTATACAATTATAATAAAACAAGTTTAAACGGATTAATCGCGTATATTACAGAGTTTTCCTGACGTTTCGAACACTTTGCAGCGTTCGTGGTCGCAGGACGACCTGCGACCACGAACGCTGCAAAGTGTTCGAAGTAATGAAGTAGTAGAATTAAGTATATGAATTATTTATACAATTTCTACATTGACATATGAAATGAAATTACAGAATACCACTAGTCTAAACACTAATATTATAAAGAGGAAAGATTTGATTGTTTGTATGTTTGTAATGGATAAACTCAAAAACTACTGAACCGATTTAAAAAAATCTTTATCCAGTAGAAAGCTAGATTATCACTTTAAAACATAGGCTACTTTTTATCCCGAAAAAATGCACAGTACTTGTGGGCCACGCCGACGAAGTCGCGGGCAATTCATTATAAAATCGTTAGATAACTTTTATCAGAGGCATAAGCATAAGCATAATCGGCCTATAATGTTCCCACTGCTGGGACACAGGCCTCCTCTGTGAGAGGGAGTGGGCCGTAGTCCACCACGCGGGCCCAGTGCGGGTTGGTGGACGTCACATGTCTTCGATTTTTTGGTTCTAGGACATGCCGGTTTCCTCACGATGTTTTCCTTCACCGTTAAAGCAAGTGATAATTAATTTCTAATACGCACATGACTTCGAAAAGTCAGCGGTGCGTGCCTCGGGATCGAACTCGAACCATTCGCCGTGGGAGGCACATGGTTAGACCACTAGATCAGAGGATTCACTATCAATTCTATAGCTTATGTTGTATGAAAGATAGTAAAAATTCGACCTAGCCGTAGTACAAATAACTTTCAATTTGAAACATCTTACAATCGCAATAAATAATTAACACTACCCGACCTCCATCACCACCCCCGCAATGATACGTAAAACAAATGTTATTAGCACACAATTAACAGCGGCCCAAACACAGACAGACATGCAATAACATACATTATACATAATGTAGTACATAATATTATGTACAATATAAATGTAGTTATTGTATAATTAAAGTGAACTGCTCATAAGAAGCGTATTCAAAGAGATTCCTTTTGACCGCTGACTTTTCGAAGTCATTTGCGTATTAGAAATTAATTATCACTTGCATTAACGGTGAAGGAAAACATCGTGAGGAAACCGGCATGTCCTAGAACCAAAAATTCGAAGACATGTGACGTCTACCAACCCGCACTGGGCCAGCATGGTGGACTACGGCCCACTCTCTCTCACAGAGAGGAGGCCTGTGTCCCAGCAGTGGGAACATTATAGACCGATTATGCTATATGCCAAATTTCGACTGACGTGGGAAAGACGTGGTAGCTCAGTTGGTTAGAGCGATGCCACGGTGCGATAGAGGTCGCGGAGTCCGTCCGCGTCAGTTGGTTTTTGAAATCTCTATACTTTTATCCATAAAATAATAAAAATAAAAATAAATGTTAGCCCTGTTTATAAATTGTCCCACTGCTGGGCACGGGCCTCCTGTCGGAATGAGAGGGGATAGGCCATAGTCCACCACGCTGGCCAAGTGCGGGTTGGCAGACTTCACACACCTTCAAGAACTTTATGGAGAACTCTTAGGCATGCAGGTTTCCTCACGATGTTTTCTTTCACCGTTAAAGCAAGTGATATTTAATACGCACATGACTTCGAAAAGTCAGCGGTGCGTGCCTCAGGATCGAACTCGAACCATTCGCCGTGGGAGGCACATGGTTAAACCCTCAGATCATAGAAACAAGGAGATATGCCATCATAGCAAATTAGTACGGGAACAACTGATGCCACTTTTAGTTCATTTTTCGACACAATTACGCGCATAATTAAGCGCTCCTTGTGAATAAAAAGATCTCCCACGCATTAAACATTCCACACACCCTCAATCTAACACTGTTAATCGTCACTCAACACTAACACTAAACTAAAACACTGTATTTATACCATCAATTGTGTTCGGTTCGTCGCCAGCGCGTACGTTTTTATTATGAGCAATTTGCTCAAGTTCAGGCATCAAGCTCGATAGCGCCTTGGCACATCTCCCTTGTTTCTATGATCTGAGGTTAAACCACTAGGCTATCACTGCCGACTTTTATCTATAAGTACTTACTATTATTATAAAGCTGAAGACTTTTTTTGTTTGAACCGCGCTAATCTCTGGAACTAGCAGTCGGATTCGAAAAAATCTTTGTATACATATAAGATAGCCAGATTCATGAAGAATACATAGGCTAATTAAAATAACGCTACGACTCTTATGAGCCGAGAAACGGGGTGAAACCGTGGGGAACAGCTAGTATATCATTTTGTTGAGATGTTAAAATTCTAAAGTATAGAAACCTTCTTCCTCTTACAATTAACTTCTTACAATTAATAAGGACCTTCTCCTTAAAGTCCTTGAAGGATCCCCACCATACAATAGATCTACCAGCATAAGGTTGGTAAATAATTTATTATTTTATTGCTCCGAGTTCACAAATCACAACCAAACAAATTAAATTTGAAATATAAACCTCCTTAATAAGCAAAGTCACAACAAAACCATAGTCCCCAATAACAATGCCACCATTAATTTATGTAGCACGCAAAACTGCGCGCGCGCATTCGCGTCGCTTTTGGCAGTCAATGAATGGGCCCATTCAGCTTCTTTGATAGAAGATAATGGGGTATATGTAGGGAACTTTTATGTTTATACTTTATATACGTACATATGTGAACTTTTGTGTTTGTCATCTATCAATTATTTTTGTCAGCAATGTGTCACCTAACTTTTAGGTGAAGGTTAATTTATGAAATTATTTTCGCAGTCGCTATTGTAATGTTTGTTTTGATTGCAATGCAAGAATATCACTTTGCGACTTGCGACTTCGTCCACGTGTCCCACAGGAACTGCGCATTTTTTCGGGATAAAAAGTAGCCTATGTTACTCAGTGATAATGTAGCTTTCTACTGGTGAAAGATTTTTAGGGTTCCGTACCAAAATGGTAAAAAAGGAACCCTTATGGTGCGACTTCGTCTGTCTGTCTGTCACACCTGCTTATTTAAGTAACTACTAATGCTATCGACTTGAAATTTGGAACAGTTATAAAGAATGCTTGTCCAACTTTATTGCAAATGAAAAAAGTCAAAAAATATTTTTATTTTCATTGCAAAAGGGGCCGGGGTGGGGGACCAAAATTTTAAAAGTGGGGTTACTAGGTCATGTGACATATCGTATGAAAGGGCTTGATCTGCACATTGCAAAATATATTTTTATTTAATTTTATGTCTCACAGTTCTCGATATATGATAAAAATGTTTGAAAAAATACCATTCCCCCCCCCTTATCTCCGAAGTTTGCGGAGCGAAAATCTGAAATTATTAGAGTTGTTAGGAATTGACCCAAATATTGCACCAAAAATAAAACGATGTTCCTAACTAGTACAGTTTTTTCAAAATCACCAAAATTCCTTCACAAACAAACTTAGTTATGCGGTCCAGTTTTTTCTAATTTATACGTCCAAAAATGATACGGAACCCTCGGTGCGCGAGTACGACTCGCTCTTGGCCGGTTTTTTATAATGTACAAACTACAAAGGTAAATATTTACATTCTTACATATAATTCAAAAATAGTGTCGTATCGCTTCGCACAAAATTATACCAACATACAGTAGCAAATTAAGTCATTCATAAGTTACTGTTCCACTTACAGTACACGTTTCGTTAATCACTTATTACCTTTTTAAGTAGCATTCGGTAGCAAGTCCATCACTTACCTATGACTAATGACATAGAAAGCAAAACAATGCAAGGGCGTGCCACATTTCTATTATACCGAACGCATCGCGAGTCTAAAACGTAATGCGTTTTTAAATCGCTCCGCTGTACACGCCTTTATGTAACCTAGGGTTGGTGAAAGTGGGAAACGAATTTATAATGACTTATTAGGAATACTTAGGGTTCAGTGTTTGTGTGATGAATTTTTATTGGATGAAAGTTTGTGTTCCCTTTGATTGACGGTATGGAAATATATTAGCATGTCATCGGTTTTAGAAATGACAACATGAATTATTCTTGGTCGTGTTAGTGACGATTATGACGAAGTTCTGAATAATAGAAATAAATATAGTAAGTAGTACATAATCCATTGGAAGGATTACCGTTTCTTTTTGTTTATGTTAATCGCTTGTCCCAAAAACATAATTATTTATTCAATAACAATGACCACTTAACTACGGTCTAATAATATCAGGGCAAACACAGTAGTGATATTAAAGTGTCTAATTAATTCATTTGTGTTATTTATAGCAATAAAACATCAGATTCAACCAAAACCCATAAAGGCTCACAGCCGGATAAAAGCCTTGAAAAAACTTACAATACCCTTACAGCTCTATAACTAAATCAGCTCATAACACTTTCCCAGCTTCCTGCATATCCATCTAATGATCTAATCAATCAAACTGTATCACTATGATGACGGACAACCCTGCAACTAAGGCGTGCCACAGCCGTCACTACTTCCTGCGACTGTCGATGTTAATTCAATGCGTTGTTTTGTTCGGACACTTCCTTTTATCGCGGCACTGATTGTGGTCTGTGATAGACCAAATAAGAGTTTGTGACGTCATTAATATGTACTCCTTTTGTGTCTGTCGGTCTTCTATTTTTATTTTTCTTTCGTAGGATCGATTTCGTCACAAAAAGATGTCGGTGTTTTCGTTTGTTATGCGGTGTCTTGTCTTGGGCGTCGTCGGATGGTAGTCGGATGGTTGTGTGGTCGTTAAAACACGTGACTAAGCCGTTTATTCATAAATAATATCTTATTAACATAAAGTGTAAAAAACATTAATGATATAGCCATCTGGAAGTAGTCACCAAGTGCGATAAACCGCTAATATCTCACCTATACTCTTCTTTTTATTTAACACATCTATAATCTATATGTATAAATTACTATCTGATCTGTTCTCCGCGGTTTCAGCCCCGTTACTAGGCTCCTAAGGGTCGTAGCGTGATGTTAAATAACCTATACTATTCCTCATGAATCTGGCTATCATATACAAAAACATTTTTTCGAAACCGACTGGTAGTTCTAGAGATTAGTGCGTTCAAATCAACTCTTTAGCTTTATAATATTATGTAGTATAGATTCTTTCATTAATGTATATTATAAATTAGGTAGAAAAAATAGCTTATTTATACCTTTACTAGCCCTTAGTCCGCGTGACCCACAGGAATTGTGCATTTTTTCGGAATAAAAAGTAGCCTATGTTACTCAGTGATAATGTAGCTTTCTATTAGTGAAAGAATTTTTAAAATCGGTCCAGTAGTTTTGGAGCCTATTCGGTACAAACAAACAAAAAAATCTTTCCTCTTTATAATATTAGTATAGATAGAGTCAAGTTGAAGAAAAGAAATCCTGACTGACTTATTGCCCATTTTTCACAACCCAGGCACCGTCTATTTAAGTATTACGTAGTCATGAAGGAAAAAATAACAGAACCATTCATAATTTCCTCTTAAATTACGAGTTTTCCTGTCCCAATTTTAGTACACTAATACAATTTCAAGAAATAATTATTTATTTACATTTCCCATTATAGGCCAAGAGCGTTGCGGTTAGAACCGTTTAACACTTGACGTAACGATTTAATTACATGTGACAGTAATTAATTGGAATCGGAATCATGTTTTATTTTTAACTTGGTTCGTTTTTTGCTTCGGGGCATTGTTTAGAAACATAGTTCAAGTTCATATTGATAATGATCTGATATTATGAAAGGATAACTGGGTTTTATTTCCGTAGAGCAACTTATAAATAATAATTTGGTCTTTCTCTACCTCATAATGTCCTAAAAAGCGATTAAAAATTGCGTCAAGATGTAGCATCGTGCTTTTGTCTGCTATCTATTATAATATTATAAAAATAGAGTGCGAATTTTGTGAATTTGTGTACGTGTGGAGGTTAATCTCCGGAACAACTGATTCGTTTCTTTCACTAATAGAAAGCTACGCTATCCCAGAATCCTTGTGCTAAAGGTTACTTTTTATCCCTAAAAATGCATAGTTCCTGCTGGGTCACGCCAACGAAATCGCAGGTAATGTGCCAGTCTATACAATAATTGTCTTAAAAAAGGAAAACAGGAATTATATGGACAATTATCAGATAGTTATCGAAGAAAAATAATCACCTTTATAATTCCGAACCCTGTGAAAAAATACTGTCGCCTCCGTGACTATAAGTAGGCAGTATGATGTATATACAGGGGGTTCACGAAAGCTTGTCGTACGACCCGTTGGCCTATGACCTCAGTGTTTGTTCACGTGCCTAGAGAAACTCGGCCTTCGTTGACATGTGATGGCTTCCGTAAATATAGGTTTAAGAGTTTTCATATTTGTAAACTAGCTGTGCCTATGTTTGACCAGCCGTTGCTCGGCTCCTAAAAGTCGTAGCGTGATGTTAAATAGCCTATAACTTTCCTTGAAAATTGGGCTATCGAATGTAAAAAGAATTTTTGAAATCCAACTGGTAGTTCCAGAGATTAACGCGCTCAAACAAACAAATATCTCTTCAGCTTTATAATATTAGTATAGACACAGGGTGTCATCAGGAACAAAGTAACATTTGTTGAAATAACTCATAATAGATGGCGTTGTATGTATCGATTTGTTATTGAAGTTTGTGTAAAATTGAGAACATGAAAAAATACATCATGAAAAAGATTTGTTCAAATTTTAAAAAATCCTTTAAGCACGGAAAAATGTATAGCCCGAAGATAGCCAGCTAAATCGGTCACATTTCTTTGTGTGAGATGAGGCATCTGTACGTATAGTATTATATTATCTGTGGTATAGATTAGGAATCCCCTATATAATAAGACTGTCCTTTCTATCTTTTTTGACGTGCTTATGTGTAGTTAAGGTTAATTTATTAAATATTCATGGTTTCGTGACTGTACGCCGTTTATTTATTTACCTATTTGTCTTTACAAGTTCACTATGTTCACTTTACTGCTACAGTTAACGAAATAAGCTGTTTTATTTATTTACGCAGGCGCACTTGAATGGTATACTTTGTTAAGGTATATAATGTTGGAGGGTTTCTAACAGTAGCACAGCTAATATAATACTATACGTACAGATGCCTCATCTCATACAAAGAAATGTGACCGATTTAGCGCGGACTATCTTCGGGCTATACATTTTTCCGTGCTTAAAGCATTTTTCAAAATTTGAACAAATATTTTTCATGATGTATTTTTTCATGTTCTCAATTTTACACAAACTTCAATAACAAATCAATACATATGATGCCATCTATTATGAGTTATTTCAACAAATGTTACTTTGTCCCTGATGAGACCCCTGACAGTAGCAACTTTTATTTATTCTAATGAAACTAGACTTATTTTGATGACTATTATATTTATACCCCTATAAAGTTGTTCGTTAAAACGTCCTCGACTTTTCGAATATAATAATATCAGCTGTTTTTATAAACTGCCCCACTGCTGGGCACGGGCCTCCTCTCAAAATGAGAGGGGATAGGCCATAGTCCATCACGCTGGCCAAGTGTGGGTTGGCCGAGTTCACACACCTTCAAGAACTTCATAGGGAACTCTCAGGCTTCGAAAAGTTAATAATGCATGCCTTCGGATCGAATTCGAACCTTTGCCGTGGGAGGCGCATGGTTATGCCATTAGGCTATCAGTGCTTGTAATATAAGTGGCCATCTCAGATCATAGAAAAAAGGAGATATGCCATCATAGCAAATTAGTACGGGAACAACTGTCGCCACTTTTAGAACATTTTTCGACACAATTACAAGCGGTCCTCGTGAATAAAAGATCTCCCACACATTAAAAATTCCGCACACCCTCAATCTAACACTGTTAATCGTCACTCAACACTAGCACTAAACTAAAACACTGTATTTATATCGTCGATCGTGTTCGGTTCGTCGCCAGCGTGTACTTTTTATATACGGTCAATGTGACCGTATGAAAGCGTCAAGCTCAATAGCGCCTTGGCACATCTCCCTTGTTTCTATGATCTGAGGTGGCCATCAAAGAAACATTCTACAGGACAGTGCAGTATTGGAGGGGCACTGTCCCTTCCCTTATGGAAGCCGACTTTTAATGTGAATTTATGACAATATACAAAAAACTAAAATTTTATCAACCTGGGGTGATTTAAGAACAGTCACATGATGAGAAGATTTTTTTCTAGTGAGGATGCGTCGTAGTTGTGGTTAGGACCCTTGGTGCGTCAGGTGGTGACACTGATTAGTCAATGTAGCTTCCATATAGTTAGCAAATGGCGTGTAATGTGACACTGTCCTAATGCAATAATAAATACTGTTTAGAAACAGATTGCAATGTTTACTTTAGTTCAAGATGCAGTTACCACACGGTGGTCAAGATTATTAGGTAAGTCCCTATTAGAAAACTATGAATTAAAGATGCTATAGAATTTATAACTGTGATATGCCACAGCTGGATGAAAAAGTCTTCTCTTATTTTCATTCTTATTTCTATTATCTCAGAGATTTTGAGGTATTTAGGACCATTTTACCCTACTGCGCCAGAAGGAGTGTTATTATCTAACTTTATATTCAGCTCGCATCTTTTCCTAAATGCTAATACTAATAGATTGTTTATCAACGCCTATGATAAAAGTTGTTCTTGAAAAGGTCTTCAAAATCAACATATTTTTACTAGAACAAAATCTTTCCATATTCGCAAAGTCGAGGACGTTAACTTTTACCTAAGTAGTAAGAGTGGAAGCAAATATTGGTAATCAAAACGAGCATGATTTCGTTAGAATAAGTAAAAGTTCCTACTGTTGAAAACCCTCTAACATTATCCTAAAAAAACATACAAGTCAAGTGCGCCTGCGTAATACTATCAACACCCACACAAAATACTCTTGAACTAACAATTTGAAATGTCAAATTAAAAAATATATCTGTTCTCCATAAACCACTTAACGTCATGTTAAATCATCTCAAACGTCAATCATGCACGATCATTATAAACAAACTTTCACTAACTTATAGTTTAGTGACATTAGGTCCATTACCAAAAATCCACTCCGGCGCACCGTGAGAATTGGCAAGTGTACACACAGAGTAGTTAGCAAATGAAGTGATCACGTGCGGAGCGAAACAAATTTGGCTTAGGCCAATAGAGGGATACGCCGACAATGATTCAAAAATTTTATGAAAAATATAATTTATTCCAAATGAGCTACATCCAATTATTATTCTTTGTTTTAAAATATTTTTCTTTAACCCTAGATAGCTAACGTTCGTCAAAATGACGAGCATCTAATAAATATCTCCCTCTCCCTTTCTAATGGTTTTTCCTACACATTCGCTGATTCGTGCCAACTAAGTAACCGCTAGACTACGTCGCGTAGTGGTCTCGTTTAGCCGATAAGTACTTCTGTTTTTGAGATACCTACTGCATGCTCGTCATTTTGACGAATGGTTAGCTTATGAGTTACCTGTAATTTGTATTGATGTTTGTTCTGTTTTTTAGTTATATCGTTGGAAGTGAAGAATTTTATACTTACGGCTAATTTTAAGCTTTTGCTTTATGATACCAAAAGAAAAAGAAGAATTTTCTAAAACTAGTTCCTAGTTTAGTCATTGTACGATTTAGTACCTTAGTGATCTCAAAGAAGCATGGTGCCGTTTAAGATGTGTGATTTAGTACTTAAAAGTTAAATAAATATTCATTTATGCAATAATTATCTATAATTTATATCCCATATTGCCCATAAATATAATTAACCTGATTAAAATAACATACCATTTTAATAAAAATCACGTTTAAATAATGGTCGTCAAAAAGTCGAATGGTTAGCTTAACATAGAAGTTCAGGAACGTTAGCTATCTAGGGTTAAAATAAAACGCTGGCCTACACTAGGAATTTCTCTGATATCTTGGGTACGTTTACAAACACTATTTTCACATACACAAACAGCCAGACCCAAAACATATATTAACTCCGTGCAGGAACCGAACCCGCGATACGTCGCGCAGCAGCCAATTGCTCAGCAATTGCGACAACCGTGCGGTCCTATTTCAGAGCGCAACCAATAAAAGATAACCCCCAAAAACACACACACACTTCATTACCCAATGATGTTTCTAATACGATGTACACTCGACGCCATTTACGGTCGACCACTTTTCGCCCTTATTACTAAGAACATAAGGGTGAAAAGTGGTCGACCGTAAATGGCGTCGAGTGTACGTACAGGGTTATGTATCATGCATGATAACCTCGAAACTACTACGATGAATCAACTATGGAATGGAAATACTAAGATACTGTACTGGTTCATGTTGTAATCCTCTAATCATCTTGGGGACCCATAGAAAACGAAGGTAGCCATGCTTTGCCAACCTTACAAAGAGACAGAAACACGCGTATGAGTACTCCATTTGTTACTTTTCCGTGTTGTGAAGCAACGTTTAGTAATATGAACGTAATTATGTAAACGGTATTGCGAGTAAGACGAATTGTTTGAGAAAATTTGTCAATTTGATACGCTTGCGCCCGCGCCTCGGTATTGTATGTTTTGCTGTATGTCTCTACGTGTTCACGAGGTCTAGCGTTCAATTTATTTACTGCCGTCAGGCTTTCTCGTCAGGCTGTTTTAAAACTGATATAATGCTAATTTAATAAAAGCAGAATAGAGCTTCTGGCTTCTGGTATTAATGAGGACCTGCTCGTCTATTCTGCAACGACTGCTGTCATGTCATCGCGCTTGTTGCTTAGTGATTGACAAAGGTACATAATCAACGTACAGGGTGGGCTCTTTATTAGGGTGGATCGCTGAATGTATGAAAAAAAATATATCTTATATTTTCGTAATGGGCCAGTGCGGGAAAGATGCTCTATGAGGTAATTGTTTCATTTATAAAAAATCTTGTCAAAATATTAATAAATAATACTGCCCCAAGTCATAAGAACCTTGTGTTTGAGCAACAAATAGAGAATAAAATCGAACTAAATATAATGCTGTCGACTAAAAGAGAATTAAATATTAATATTACGTGCTATATTTCTTGGAATTCGAAAACATATCCAACTCCCACCCCTGCAACTTTGGTACTCCGCGCGGACGCGACATCAAATAGTGCTTGCTGAGCTATCGTACTAATTAAACCTCTACAATGGTGTTATGGTGCATTTTCCAACTCCATGCCAACCAACTGCAATGCAGGCGATTAAAAAAAAAATTTTTTTTGACAAAACTATTGCAGTTTTATTTAATTTAATGACTTTTCAAGTCTTTGGGGCAGTACAAAATCAAATATTTCGAATTTCTTGTCATAACATATAGTGTTTGTATTCTTATAGAGCATCTTTCTGCAAATGGCCCAAATCGAAATTCCGAAATAAACCACCTTACTGTTTATAGTAGTCATTTTTTTTTTTAGGTCGTAGATATCACAAGGTTTTATCTAAACGCAACATAATTATGTTCCGTGAAAATCAGTAGTTTAGAAGTTGTGATCAAAATTACTTTTTTCTTAAAATTACTCTAGTTATGTAAACCTCTCTAGATTAAAAGTTTTTGCACTAAATTGAATCAAACACGAAATTTAGTTCAATTTAGTTCAAAAATGTTTAATCTAGAGAGGCTTCTCCCTCGAGCGTTCGCAAACAAATTAGCAGTTCTTGCGGTAATAACACACGGCGTGTCGCTTGTCGTTACAGAGTAGACTAGCTGGTGTTTCATGACTTTTTTCTGCAAACATTGACTCTATGTGTGAAAACAAGTAGGATATCTGCGGTACTCATCAGAAGGCCGATACTCGTAATTTATTTAGCACAATGACTGACACTGACAGTTGAATGAACTCAGATTAGATTTTGAATTGAATAAAAGGTCTTCTACTAATCAGTTTTGTCGTATATTTAAGCATATGAATATATTTTTTTCATTTATGTGCCAGCTCAATTTTTCGATTTTATTGCGATTGTTCCCGTTTGCCGATGTTTGTTTGAAGAATGACATACCTACCAATACATTTTATACTTACATATAAATAAAATAATGTGATCGAAACTTATGTTTTCAATATTTTGATTAAGATTATTATATTATCCTTCAGTTTGTTAACGGCCAAGTTTTTTGTCGAAGCAGGGGGGTGATTCTCGCGGGTTCGATATAATATCGCATTCGATACATATTGCAACAACTGTCAAAATCCCTACCATTTTGACAGTTGTTGCAATATGTATCGAATGCGATATTAATATCGAACCCGCGAGAATCGCCCCCTAATATATTTTGGTAGACCTACGTAAAATATCGTGTTTTTTTTGTCGGATGATTTAACTCACGATATTTGCTTGGTAATGCAGTAAAGGCTATAAAGATCTTTTTCCAATATAACCTTCACTTTTAACCATAAACAAATACCATTATCCCATAACATGACCTTGACAAAAACCTCAACTTTCCCATTGCCCAATAGCACCCTTATACGTCTACGATAAAGGCACTCACACACTGTCAGTGATTGTTCGCGCCTTATTTAGCTACGAAAGCTATACCTGCTTCTGATACGATACTGTGATAAAAAATAATGGTCTTATGTATATGGTGTTCAAATTGTAGGGTAAAAAGAAGATAGATTATAATTACGTGTTATTATTTCACGTAGAAAAAAATGGCGGTACGTGTGTAATAAAAGTATCATTCATAGTTTGATGAATAATCAAGGTTGTTAGACGGAAAGATGTCAAGTTTTATGCCTGTTAAGACATGTCAAAATTAATTTGACAGCTGCTTTTTGATGGCGTATAAAGAGTGCTTTATTAATTTGTGGTTTTTAGAGTATCTTTGAGATTTCTAATTATATTTTTTTGTATTTTGACTCGATACGATGATTCTGCCAAAAGTTGGTAAGAAAATAAAATGTGATGAGTTGTCTTAAGATATGCCAAGGCGTTATCGAGCTTGACGCTTTGACAAGATCAATTTGATCATGGTGTCGACGGACCAAACACAATCGATGATTTATATAACAGTGCTTTAATTTAATGTGAGGAACGAGTGACGAATAACAGTGTTAGATTAGAGATGTGCGGCATTTTTAATGTGTGGGAGACCTATATATTTACAAAAGAGTGTTTTACTTGTGACGCACACTGCTTTAAAAGTGGCGACAGCGGTTCTCGTACCTACTAATTTGCTATGATAACTTATATCTCCTTGTTTCTGTGATCTGAGGCTGTAGGTATATTGATTTTCCTAAAATTTAAAAAGAAGGGATGACGATAGATATTGGTAGGTTTGTAGTCTATTATAAGTTATTGTAATTGCATTATCGTTTATTTATCTGTCTACGTTTGTCATCCAATTTTATCACAGGTCTGCTGAAAGAAATTCCAGGTGAAACAAGGAGTGCAACACCTTTGTGCTCAAATATCTGTGGTTTGTGTGCACATAAACAAAAAAATTAAAAAAAAAACAAATAAATTATTTGTTAAAAGATATTGCTGTCATTTAGTTTTGAGTAATATTATGCTTTGAAACACCTACCTAAATAAATCTTTGTCGGCATCGTGTGGGCCATTATTTCTTTAATAAGGAAATATCTATACCTAACTGGACAAGCATAAGCATGCATAGCATAATCGGCCTATAATGTTCCCACTGCTGGGACACAGGCCTCCTCTGTGAGAGGGAGTGGGCCGTAGTCCACCACGCGGGCCCAGTGCGGGTTGGTGGACGTCACATGTCTTCGAATGTTTGGTTCTAGGACATGCCGGTTTCCTCACGATGTTTTCCTTCACCGTTAAAGCAAGTGTTAATTAATTTCTAATACGCACTTGACTTCGAAAAGTCAGCGGTGCGTGCCTCGGGATCGAACTCGAACCATTCGCCGTGGGAGGCACATGGTTAATCCACTACGCTATCACTGCACTACTAGGCTATCACTGCACTGGACTTGGACTTGGACTGGAACTGGACAAGTTGTCTAATTATCACTATAATGCGTATTTCAAATACCTTTCAGTTTAAAGCTTATTATTCGCGTCACATCGCCTCGCTATTCACTGTAGCATCAGTCTAACAAACTATTGTTAATATTAAGTATGTACATAATTTAAAAGACGTTAACTATGCAGCCATTTAACGTAGACCACTGCATTATAATAATTTTCAAACAAACTTATTACTAGGACCGGTCAAGTTATGCTGGTTAAAAAGCCAGTATAGCAAGACCTCTCGTAACCAACTATTTGGTTGGCAAGAGGGATCAGGTTATATTGGATCCTGTCATTCATTATGTAATGATGTTTCTTAGTTGTTTATATACAAGTCACGATCGTCACGACTTGAAAACCTTCCTGGCTTCATACTATAGATATTGTTTACGGGAATAAAGATGGTGTCTTAAGAATTTCTCTGTGGAACTCTACAGTTATGCAGTTTTGCTGGACAATGCATAGTTGAGAATATAATTGCTCTTAGTCTTATCATTAGGGTTGCCGTAACTTCAAGGAACCAAGACGAGACGTTTTAACACTTTCAATGCACAAAACACACATCGCACATCGGCAAGAAAGGTGTCACAACATAATAAATGTAGTTTTTGGGAAATCACGATTTTCTTTTTTTTAGATCCTAGAATTCCTTTAAAAAATTCTGTATTAAATGCCATCTCTCAGCGAGGAATCGCACTATAATTATGATTTTTTTAGCAGATCAAGTTTGTAATTGCCTTTCAGATGGAATACATAACTCAATTTCGTATTATTATGTGTTGTGACACCTTTCTTGCGGATGTGCGACATATTCAATGCCAAAACGCAGCGTTTCAACATTAAAAACAAAAGTACTACACCAACGCATGCATGTATGCAAACATAGTGAAAGATGAACCATGCATTTTGATAACAGCTATCCTTATTCAAACTAGTTAGTCATACTGTAGAGGGGCTCGTGGCTAAATGACAGCCGCGCTGATCGATCGATCTGCGAGGTTAAGCTGCGCTTGCCGCGGTCAGTCCTTGGATGGGTGACCGTTCATTACACATCGAGACCCCTCCGTGCCTCGGAGAGCACGTTAAGCAGTCGGTCCCGGTTGTCATAGGAATATCTTTGACAATCGTTACGGGTAGTCAGAAGCCCTAAAAGTCTGACAGCTGGTCTAACATTCGAATACCAGTATTACCCATTAATTGGGTTGTGGAGGTCAGATGGCAGTCGCTCCACGTAAAATATTGATATTCAGCCGAAACTAGTTAGACTGGAAGCCGACCCCAATATAATTTGGGAAAGAGGCTAGGCAGATGATGATGATGATGATGAGTTAGTCATACTGTCGTAGCAACAATTTTTAACTTACCTATATTAATATCACTTTATATGTATAATATGGTTTTCGATCAGTCATATTTAGAGGTTGATTTTACTTTTTGTCAAAAACCGGGACAAACACGGGACATGCAGCAATACGGGACGCTATGTCAACCCTGACAGTCCCGTACTATACGGCACGTATAACAACCCTATGTATAATTTATAGTCGTTTTCGAGATCCCGAAAGAATAAGTAACTATTTGTCGATTGCCACGCGCAATTTTATTTGTTCCAGCTAAATATATCTGTCTCTGTTACACGGGACTCTTAGTCCCGGACCTTTTGAAGGCGTGCGCGGGGCCGAAGCCAACACGCAGAGGCCCTTTATGACAGCTTTTTCATAAAATTTAATGGTGACATAGCTGGTGATTATCTCTGTATGCACTATAGAAATACACCCAAGGACAACCACCAGCTTATGCAGGACTATTGCAATATATATGGGAAAAAAGAAACTACTTGGGCTATTGTGGTGGGATGGTAGTGGACTAAGTTAAGGGGAACTATAGGAACCTATGGCGCCTGCCGAAACAATGTATGTGCATACGTAAAAATGGCAGACGGAGACATGACAATTCACTAACTGGACCCCCTGAAAAAAGTCGCTCGGGTCGCAACAAAGGGGGCAACAGGAACGTGAGTGGCTGAAGGGTGGAGAGGCTTCGCTGGACTTTAAATTCAGATCACTTGCTCCCTGAGGGTCCGGCATCACTGGCCCACTCACCACTTACGCTCAGCATCCACCCTCCGAGCAGAGGTGTTCTGCTAAATATATATCATTATGTCTTCAATAAATTACGTTTAAGGAAAAAGAAATAAGTATGTAACTATGGAGTTTCCCGACTTTTTGCCAGACTCTACTTCATTAAAATAGCAAAAACAACATGATATTTCTAATAAACACTCATTTCAATCTGTAAAAGTATAAAACGTAGCTAAAAAATCTTAAAATTAGACGAAATAATAAAAACCATTCACGATCCGGAAATAATAAAAAAGATCCACCAGCTGTAATTAGGTATTTGTCGATTGCCACGCGCAGGTACTTGTTCAAGTTAAATAAACATAATTTTATTATGTCTTCAATAAATTAAGATAAAGAAAAAAACATATCTATATGGAGTTTCCAGACTTTTTGGCAGACTCTACTTGATTAAAATACCAAAAAAAAAAGATATTTCACAAAGGCACACATTTAAATCTGTAAAATATATGCGTAGCTGAAAAATCTTAAAATTAGACGAAACAATAAAAAAAACCCGCAAAATCCGCGCACTAATCTGATTCCGTTCCAATTTTCCGTACCTACTAGTTTTCCGTTCCGGTTTTGACTTTTTACTGATATTATTATTAGTCATGATAGCGGCTATACTTACACGTATTCTGTAAAAATTTCAATTGGCTAACTAATACGGTTTATAATATACAGCCCTGTGACGGACGGACGGACGGATAGATGGCATAGGTTTAGCAGGGAGCCTATTTGTACCTAAAAACACTATCTAAGATTAACTTTACCGTGACCGCTCCTTCAAAGTCATGATCCTGGCTTTTTAAACAAATTGGGATCACTTCCTCACTACACTTTAATCACAACACAACACGTAGTACATTCTACGTGTATACTTCATGAATTTACACTAAAATATAAATCACACCACAGACACTAACACGAAAAAAAATCACAGGTAAAATTGTCTACTGATCCAACTTTTTTTTACACTTTAGGATATATCACAGAATACCTAAACAAGCTGGACCCTGTATTAGAACTGCACCAAATAAATTAGGTCTAGAATTAGTGCAGTTCATTAGAACTGCATAAAATAAATTAAGGTCTTGAACTAGTGCAGTTCAGCCTGTTTCAAGTCGCACAGTACTGAACATTTTCACTAGATTATGAAAGTCAATCAAGACAGCTAAATTAAGGTGTTATCTGCGATGACGTGTGACTGTTATCAAATTACTGATAACAGACGGCCTTCTCAGGCATTTTACTGATTATTGTGATAGTAAAATTATTGTGTCTTTAGACTTTTTAGAGTATATTTTTTTGTCCTTACTGCAGTCTGTCACGCGTTTTGTGTGAAGTATCGTGATTTTTTCCCGGAACAGATAAAACATAGGTATTTTTGTTTACCTAGATCCAGGATCCATTGTAAGACATGAGCATACCTAATAAGACAGATTTTTATTAGTGCACTAATAATCTAGCATTAAAATTATAGTGTAGAGATATTTAAGTAGGTAGGTAGATACCTACCTAGTGCTTTCCTTGGAAAAATATCGGAATTGCAAAGCTTAAAAGGATTCTAAATTAGGTACCTACAGATAAATTGTAGTGGTAATTCTACTAACATATTTATAAGCTTTTATGTATCATAATCATAATATAACTGAATTTAAGTTTATTTTTCAGTTAATAATCTAGAATTTTACAATCAAAAAATGATTCTTGGATATAAATCAGACTTTAATCTATGAGGTAGTTTTCAGTATAGTAATTAGTAGGTTGTCAAAAATTATGCCTTTGGTTCTTTCTGCACAAATCGCGACACATGTCCTGTCACAGTGTGGGTCTACTGGGTAACATGAGTAGTCACAACAGGACCAAAATAGACCGCATATGACTGATGACGTCAGTTGATCCTGGGCTGAGACCTTCATACAGTTTGATGAGCGAATAAAAGAGTCCTTTGTACTGTGTGTCCTAATTAATAGAGAGGTGAATGGATCAATATCCTTACATATTATAAATTAAAGTTCCCAGTCGCGTATATCTGTCTGTCTGTATAGGCTAATCTCAGAAACTGCTGAAGAGATTTTGATACGGTTTTTACTAATAGATAGATTGATTTACGAGGAAAGTTTTTGAATATAATTTAAGTATGGATATTTCGTGCAAAATTACTGAACTATGATGATGCTTGTTGAACAAGTCGGAAAAAAGCTTTCCCGGATTGCGCTGCTTAAATTGTTCAAGTTATATGAAAGTTATGTTTGGAGGCATTGTTCCTAATAAATAGATCTAAAGAAAAGTCTGCGACATTATATCTTATGTCTACTTAGTAACACAAACTCAGAGTAATAAATTGAATAGCTTGCAAGATACACGATAAAAAACTCCAGTTTAATCAAGTTTAATTGGAGTCATTTCATTTGGTAAGAAATGGAGTAATCAATTTATTTGAATAAACATTGATCGTTAGTATATGGCGCTACAAAACCTAAAAAATATTTGATAACATAGTGCAAATTTTTGTGATCAAAACTTAAAACTTTGAAGCAATTTCTGGTGCCGATTTGAAGACAAGACTGTCTATTTTCTAATTAATTATTGTTTTATCGTAATCTGTTAGATATTCTATCGGTCATATACCAAATTTTACATAACTACATTTAAATTAATGACCTATCGACTTTATCAATGAAAAAGGGATTACTAAGGAATTTTCTTTCGTTGATAGCGCGGATAGTAAAACTTACCATAAGAAATTACACGTAATAAATTATAATAGGTACCTTTAATATTCTATGATTTGTCTAGGAGTAATAGCGAAATAACAATCACACGAATTGATCAAACATCGGGTATTTTTTTTCTTTAACGACATTCAGCTGGCTTAGCATGACCAATTCTATACTACCAAAGAATAGACAAAGTTCTTTCTATACAATCGTTATCTCTACTCCCCGAGCACGCAGCGACCCGTGCTTGGCGTGCCAGAATTTTGTCTACAGAAGAATAGAAACATTTCTTCTCTTCGTTGTATGCATAAAACGATAAAAAGCTTTCTAAAAACTGTCACTTAGTCTATTTTTCTGTAGACAAACCCCGTTTCTATCGTGATCATGCTAAGGTGTAGAATCCCACAGCCAAATAACGCTACTCTTCGGTAGTGTTGTGTTCCTGTGGTGAGTAAGGTCGCCAGAGCTCCTGAGGATGCGCTGTGTTGACAGCGGAGGACCTGCTTGTCCCCTAAGCAGCCGGCACAGCGAATCCTCATTTTTAAGGGTCGTCCTCATTCGTAGGCTACGGTAGTCGCTCGAAACACAGTAGCTTGTTGGTAAGAGCGATGCCACAGTGAGACAGAGGTCGCGGGTTCAAACCCCATCTCTGTCAGTTGTTTTTGAAAATCTCACAAATACGATGAATACATTTGAAGCGACCATAAAAAAGCGCGAGGTTCCGTCTAGATAGGGCTGTCACCCGTCCGGGGTTCCCCGGATTTGTCCTAGTTGAGAGGGCGTCCGGGGAGCGTCCGGTAGGGGTTTCAAAAAGTGTCCGGGGGAAACCCGGACACTTTGTGTCAGGGGAATCTTGATTGATGAAATTTTTTTCGGGGGCGTCCGGGAAAAATACTCAATATCACCCAAATGTCCGCGGTTTTAAAGTTTTTGTGTGGCGTCAGCAATTTAGGTGATGGCAGCCCTACGTCTAGATAAAGTCTTTTGTACCCTGGCGTACGTCAGAGCATGAATACTTAGTCATAGTACGGCTCTCACGTACGCCAGGGTACGAAATGCCAGCAATAAGTGAAACAATCTTATCGATACCGATATCGCTTGTAATAATAAAGTGGCATGTGACTAATACGTCATGAAGTCATAAGTTCAACTAATACTTTTAATTTTATTTTTAACTAGCACTTCGCCCGCGACTTCGTCCGCGTGTCCCACAGGAACTGTGCATTTTTTCGGGATAAAAAGTAGCCTATGTTACTCAGTGATAATGTAGCTTTCTATTAGTGAAAGAATTTTTAAAATCGGTCCAGTAGTTTCGGAGCCTATTCGGTACAAACAAACAAAAAAATCTTTCCTCTTTATAATATTAGTATAGATAGGCTTTAGCCCGCAACTTCGTTCGCGTGGACTACAATAACTCGACCATTTTAAATGACCTCCTTAGTGTAGGGTGGCTAGTACTACAAAGAGGTCAAGCTGTACCTCTGGTTCATCCCACCAAAATTAGATGGATTGTGGCTTAGATTTTTAGTTGGACCCCAAGCAATGAAATCAAAATCCGTGATCATGAATCCATAACGCAAAAAAATGCTGGCGTGATGCACGCACAAACAGATCGGTAAAGAGACAAAAATTCTATCGGTCGTACCACAAAAAAATAAACATCTGTTCAACACACGTTCAACACGAATGCTACCAAAAATAATAGGCAATTGTTTTAGCACTAACTTGTCTAAAACAAGTGTGTATTATTTTTGGTAGCATTCGCGTTTAACGTGTGTCTGTCTTTTTTGTGGTAAGGCCGTATATGTCTAATGTATGGTTATAAAAAAAATCATCAAAATCAAAATCGGTCCTGCCGTTTAAGTGTTTAGTGACATACCTACACGTACAGAATCCTACTAATATTATAAACGTGAAAGTTTTGAGGATGTAAAGATGTATGAATGTATGAATGTTTGTTACTCTTTCACGCTAAAACTACTGAACGGATTTTGATGAAACTTTACAATCATATAGGTTATACATCAGAATAACACATAGGCTACTTTTTATGAAAACGCGGGTGAAGCCGCGGGCGGAAGCTAGTAATTATATAAATATGTACCTACTCGTAGATAAAGATTTCTTTTTATTCTGTGGCGACATTTGACGAATCTACCTAGATGATCTCATAACCCCCTACCAATCAACGCCTAAACTGCAGCCTAATTGTGTAACACAATTTCTTTCGCCATGGCTTTTATTTTGACAGTTCAACAACATCCATTGCGGCGGGCGTTGAGCTAGTTATCAGGCGACTAAGAAACATACGGCGTAATGAATGTCAAAATCAATGCCATGGTGATCGCAATTGAGTTACGCAATTAGGGTGCTGATGGACTATTTAAAATTGTATGACATTTGATGACGTTAACCCCACACCACCACCACCAGCCTATTCTATACCGATACGCCGAGTGATATCACCGCGTTAACTGCCAATTCGTTTGCGAACGTTCGAGGGAGAATGTCACGGTGAGATACTCGAACATTCGCAAACAAATTGGCAGTTCTCCCGGTGATATCACACGGCGCTTCGGTACCTACAGGATAGACAGCCTGGTATTGCTTATTATTCTCCCGCCATAACCCCCCTCCCCCATTACGAACCATCATAAGATCCAACCTCAGATCATAGAAACAAGGAGATATGCCATCATAGCAAATTAGTACGGGAACAACTGTCGCCACTTTTAGTCTCCCACGCATTAAACATTGCACACACCCTCAATCTAACACTGTTAATCGTCACTCAACACGAGCACTAAACTTAAACACTGTATTTATATCATCGATCGTGTTCGGTTCGTCGCCAGCGTGTACATTTTATATACAGTCAATGTGACCGTATCAAAGCGTCAATTTTAGTAGCGCCTTGGCACATCTCCCTTGTTTCTATGATCTGAGGATCCAACCATACCGATTAAAAGCTTAATCAGTAGCACTTAGGGTAAGTCCGGGGGAGTTGGCCGTAAGGGAGAGATGGCCAACGGAAAAAAAACATACGCTAACTAGATGAGGCTACATACAAGCTAGTTGGCTTCGTGCAGTGCATATGCATTTCACTCGAAGTTTGCCAAAAAAAGGGAAAATCTATGTAAAAACCACCTATTTTGTTTTGACCATAGCTAAAAGTTTTCAAAGGATTTATGTTACATAGTGTACTGATGAAATATTATGAAAAATAAAGCGTTCCTCATAGTTAATTGTGTAGTTCACAAATCAAGGTTCATTATAACCTTAAAATTGCGAGTGGTTTGTTTATATATTTTTTTACTTATGATGCCTTCTCTCCCGGAAGATTAGGACAGATGGCCGCATTCGATTAGTATGAAAAATATGTAGCAAAATATTAAACAAGAAGAAAAAACTAAAATTGAGACAAAATCAGTCAGAAAACGAACTCCAAGAAAGAGGAACCAACAAGATTTTTTTTAAAGCAGTAATGATGAAGATAATATGTGATGTGGCTGATGATGGAGGTGGAAACTGAGAAGAAGATAACCTGTGTCGGCTTTGGAGAAAGCTATAACGAAACACATTTCATCGAAGACCAGTGTATCGAATGTCAATTGTGGGTGTATAAAAAACAGTGGCCAATTAGGGCTAAATGTAGTTTAAAAAACTGTCCGTCTCACCCTTGCTACTATGGCCAACTCTCCCGGGTACTTCGGGAGAGATTTTAAATGTTATAATTTTACCACTAATTGTATTAAAACTCATATTTTTTTGTAATATTCCTAAAGTTAAATGTTCAAACTTTAATAAAATGTTGATTTTTGTAATTAGATCTAAATAGTTTTTATTTTACCGGGTTTTGAAAAAACTATTGCCAACTACCTCGGACTTACCCTAATGGATACGTGCCCATAATAGTGGCACTATGGTCCAAATACGAATATAGTTAGTCGGTCAACTCGCGCGCATCGCGGGTTCAACGCCCGGCGCATGCATTGAGTTGGTTATGCGAAGATGAGACAGTGGCGCATGCGCAGCTCGCGCATTCGTCCTTTTAACGAACCTTGGCCTAGTATTAGTTTTTATGACTGTTGAGTAAATGTACGTGATTGCGCATAATTTTTAGTTCGTCAAAACTGTTGTTTTAAGTTTTTAACTTGAGTTTAATTGCCTCTTTTTATGTTCTATGTATACTAATAATTACTTGCTAAAAATATTCTGTTTCAAGGCCAGAGCTCCTAAGGATGCGCTGTGTTGACGGCGCGAATCCTCATTTTCAAGGGTCGACAACGCGCATGTGATACTCGGTGTTGCAAACGTTCCATACACTACAGTAACCTCTTAACAATTCTATCTCTATTCTACAAAAGAATAGACAAAGTGCTTTCTATCCAAATCGTTATCTCTTCTGTCCGAGCCCGCGGCGACCCGTGCTTGGCTTATTAGAATTTTGTCTACTGAAGAATAGAAGCATTTATTTTCTTCTTTGTATGCATAAATCGGTAGAAATCTCTCTACAATCTGTAACTTTGTCTATTCTTCTGTAGACAAAACCCGTTTCTTTCGTGGTCATTATTTGGGAAAAACTAACAATTGGACAATATGATGCTCCAAGTCACTCCGTCAGAGTTTCCTAGCCGTGCCTCTATGACGACTGCTATAATTATAAAACATAATTAAAAATAATTAATCATATATTCTTTGACACTAATGCATAAACCGGTCTCGGTGACTAATCTATAGTTTGCGATCAAGATATAATGGTACGTTGCGAACATTACGATTATAAAGCAAATGCATTAAATTACTATAATTTCAAAACGACTACATGCTGTATATCTAACATCCTATTGTTATACAGCCTGTATTAACGTAGGATATTATACAGGTTGTAGTTTGTACAACGTTAAATTACTGAAAGCAGAATCTATTAGATAAAAATAATGTTAAAAAGGGAGAGTGCGAATTTTGTGAGCTTGTTTATGTGGGTGGTAATCTCCGGAAATACTGATCCGACTCTGAAAATTCTTTCACTAACAGAAAGCTACATTATTCCTGAGTGATATACCTATGCTATTTTTATCCCGAAAAAATGCACAGTTCCTGTGGATCACGCAGACGAAGTCATGGGCAAAATGCTTGTATAGGACACAGGGTGCATTAAAAAAGTCTTCATGAATGTTAATGTAACAATGTCCCAGGCCACCTTGAAAAGTCAGTCAGTCTCACTTCTAACCCTGCTGACTGGCAATCTTTTTGATACAAGAAAAAAAGAAGAAACTCAAGAAATTCAATTACAAGGCTTCTGAAAATTTCACATTGGAAAAGCTCAATAAGACTTTTATTTTAAGAATGAAACCTCGGACTCAAGTCCAAAATAGTCGCGCTAATAGATTTATTGAGCGGCGACACTACAATACTAATAAAGTAATAAAAAAAATAATAGCCTTTTGTCTCGCCACTATTTAGGTATTAAAACTTTATAAATTATAATTCACTTTAAGTTACCCGCCATCTTTAATATTCAAAACACGCCTAACAAACCCATCTTATCCCATAATAAACCCATGACAGTATTATTAGCCGAATGTTTGACTAGTCTATAATAACGGCCACTTGGATTACGAGTTTCAATACAATTCGTCATGCTGTATGATAGCCGTTACTCATTCGTATTAACTCGACTAAAATTAGAGTTTGAACGAGGCATAGAAGAGATAGGATACTTGTTTGATGAACTGTAATAATTTTAATAAAAAGTGTAAATAAAAATAGTTCTTTGTTTCCGAATGTTGTAGAAGAATGGTGGTACTTCTGAAGGACTAAAGTAGGTATAGGGTAGGTGCGTCGGTTTCCCGTCCAGCGTCTATAGGCGGACATTTCGAGGATGTGCTGCACAAATATCAAGAAAATAAGAGTTCTATCCTTCAGTTCCACTTGAAATACGGCTCTAGGAAGAAAAGGATAGCTGTTCCATTCTAACCTAGTAAAATTAGTTACGTAGTATTACCCAAATATGCACAAATCCTCGTTCAATTCACCGTTAGCACCGCCGGTGCACATGCGTTGGTAAAACTAGCGAAAAAATAGTGAGCACGTATTGCTTGCAAGGTAAGTATTTCTGGTTTTATTTATCTGTGACATGTTTTTTTTGTTTTAATTGCTAGTAATGTATTATTACAATGCATTTTGATAAGTCTTTTTCAATCATATTCAAAAACTTGTTAGATGTTTAGTGTCCGCGAACTAGAATCGTAATTCTTTAAAAATGTTAGTTTACGGCCTGGTGGACGCAAATAGACATAAAAAATAATAACATCTTTAATTTTTTTTAGTATCTTATTAATATGGGTAAGGATCGAAATTCTTTTAAATATATTTCTTTTATATGCTGTTACATCGCTGGTAGTTTACGTCCGCCTAAATATAAATAAATCGTGTTTTTTCCGGCCATACAAAATGTATGGGAATTCAATGGCCGCCAATAGAATATGGCACTATGATGTCTCAGTTTTCGACCACTGAAGTTGATAAATATTATATTTTTAATGTTTCTTTTATAGATGTCCTCCAAAGTTCCTAATTAACATACCTAAAGGTGAAAAACATTACCCTCCTTTTGGGCTTCACCGCAGTCGGGTAAAAATAACAAAATTGATAATTATTCACAAGCATATTTTTATTTATTAATATAATATCTTTCAGTTGGCGTTTAAAGGATTAGAGTAGGAGGATACTAGACAACAAGGGAAACATAGAAAATATGGCATTATTGGCATTCCGAGAACAACAATCCAGTGCAACAACACCGAGAACAACAAATTAATGTGCAGTCATCCATGGTTAAAGCGAGCGGAGATGGAATCCCTGGGATCCCAACTCATGGATTCCATATACCTTAGATCTCTCTCCGCAACTGAAACCTAGAAATACTTGGGTACCGTATGTCGGAAGCGTTGAGAATTAATGAGGCTGACTTTGACTTTTGACTTTGAGGGGTTTCGTTCACCGTATTAACAGTCTTTTGTCAGGTGGCAACAAGGTATGTGCCGACATTGGTTGGGTCTTGATGTTTTCTTTCGGCATATACTTAAAGATGGATTCAGCCAGAATTAGACGACCTGAATTGGAAGGTTCGTTTATTTCCGATTGCATATTGGATGAATCCAGCACCACTTAAGTGTGTCGAGAACGAAGACCACGAAGTGTCGAGGTCGAGGCTTTTTAAATACCAAAACTCTTCACAAACCGTGAGGTGTGCGATCTTAGGGAATATTTCCTCAAAGCCGAAGTAGGGATGCACCAAGATGTAGTTGCAGTGAACAAAGTGACAAATGGACTCACGCCACTCCCATTAGGTAAAGAGAACTAGCGCAAGCCTATAGTGCTCAAAACCAATCTCATGGAGCTACATGGACACTTTTATTGGGCCCTTTATAGGTCTGATGCAGACTTCTTGGCGTCCATATTCTGGCTGCGTTTCGGCGAACTCTTTGGAGAAACCGATGGTTTTTTTTAAAGCAATTAATAGACGAAGTTATGATGACGAGCAACTACCGAAAATACATATCTGTCGGGCTGTCGGGCATGCCACTGTCCCGCTGAATCGATCCGAATATAATTTCTGGTTGTTTTCGTCTTGCTAACGTTGAGTACTTGGCATAGACAAAACTTGGTGGCCAGGATTATCTACCAGCAACTTGCTCTGAAATACAAGTATGTGCCCGACCCAGTCATCGAAAATGGTCATATCACATTGTACTGGGATCGCTGTATCATCAATTCATCACTGATCGGACTATTATTGCTAATTTTGATAGAATAATAGATAAAAATTTAAATTGCAGTCCCGCATGATGGACATCTCGTAAAGGCCGAAAAAGATAAATAAATCGGGGATCTTGGTTCTGGCACACTAGGTTCTCCGCACGTGGAAAGTGCACTCAGCAATAATTGTGCCTATAGTCGTTTCGGCCAATGATCTAATAGCCAAGAGACTCGACCAACACCTGAGAAGGCTCTCGGATCAAGGTCTTTATCCAGAAAGCTTTCCTAAACACGGCTTACATTGTTAGGAGAATCCTCTCTCTAGATCCCTGACCACTGGTAGCTTGGACCCTGTTCCCTATGCCAATGGAGTACCTACCTACTATTTTTAGGGTTTTGTACCCAAAGGGTAAAAACGGAACTCTATTAGGTACTAAAACTCCGCTGTCCGTCTGTCTGTCACCATGAGCTGTATCTCATGAACCGTGATAGCTAGACAGTTGAAATTTTTACAGATGATGTATTTCTGTTGCCGCTATGACAACAAATACTAAAAACAGAATAAATAAAAATATCTAAGGGTGGTGTCTAATGTTGTATAGATAATGGTACGGAACACTCCGTGCGCAAATCCGACTCGCACTTGACCGTTTTTTGATTTTTTTAAAGTCTTTTTTTCTGTGATTAAGAAATGTACAAAAATATAAAATAAGTTGATAAAATTGTATATAATATAGATATAATAAAATAGATAGGATAAAAATGTAGATGTGATTAAAAACGAAAGACTGACTTAGATTTTGTTTTTATATTAAAAAGCAACGTAATTTACAGTGCTATGTTATTTTATTATCTTTTTAAAGGTAATTTACCATAATAAACCATGTGGACGTAAACTAGATACAATGTGGCCGTAAACCAAAAAAATGACCGTAAACCAGCATTTCACCATGTTTTGCGATTAAACACCTCTAAAATTAATTTACAGCTATGTATGTCATTTTTTTACTTCTTAATTCAATCTTCATAATATCTGGTATCCATACAAATACGTTCAATAAATTTTCTATGAATATTTCATACTAATATATTAACGTAAAGTTGGACACTCCGCTAATCGGCCGCTATCCAGCGCAATGACCCTACTCAGAGATCGAAAGACGTATTGAGCTATAAGAAATCCGTTTATTGCAATTTGAAATAATTTAAAAACAATTTTTCATATCAAAACTCATCCTAAAAAATATTTAAGGAAGTGATTCCACCCGTTAAACCCGTTAAAAAAAAACCGGCCAAGTGCGAGTTGTACTCGCGCACCGAGGGTTCCGTATCATTTTTGGACGTACAAAGCGAAAAATTCCGGACCGCATAACTAAGTTTGTTTGTGAGGGAATTTTGATGATTTTGAAGAAACTGTACTAGTTAGGAACATCGTTTTATTTTTGGTTCCATATTTGGATCAATTCCTATCAACTCTTAATTATTTCAGATTTTTCGCCCCGCAAACTTCGGAGATAAGGGGGGGGGAATGGTATTTTTTCGGACATTTTTCATCATATATGTCAAAAACTGTGAGACATAAAATAAAATAAAAATATATTTTGAAATGTGCAGATCAAGCCCTTTCATATTATGATATGTCACTTGACCTAGTAACCCGACTTTAAAATTTTGGACCCCCACTCCGGCCCCTTTTGCAATGAAAATAAAAATATTTTTGTTTTTTTTTCATTTGCAATAAAGTTGAACAAGCATTCTTTATAACTGTTCCAAATTTCAATCGATAGCATGAGTAGTTGCTGAAATAAGCAGATGTGACAGACAGACAGACAGACGAAGTCGCACCATAAGGGTTCCTTTTTTACCATTTTGGTACGGAACCCTAAAAACAAATATTCTAAATCAATATTCGGCAAAATAATATAAAAGTAGCCATAATGAAGTTTTATTTTTATTTTTTTCACGAATTAAATAGGTCTCCTATGGAAAGTTCAAATAATCTATTTTTTTTAAATTATATCTAATAATAATAATAATATAAGTATCCTATTAATCCTACTATCCTACTAATATTATAAAATGCGAAAGTTTGTGAGGATGTATGGATGGATGTATGTATACAGTATGGATGGATGTTTGTTACTCTTTCACACAAAAACTACTGAACGGATTTCGATGAAACTTTACAGTAATATAGCTTAGACATCAGAATAACACATAGGCTACTTTCTATCCCAAAAACGCGGGCGGAGCCGCGGGTGGAAGCTAGTGTTTAATAATGTTAAGTTGCTGAGCAGACAGATTATCTTATTTACAAAAGCAAAAACATTTCCTTCCGCGTTATTGTGAGTAAGAGTAGGTGTATAAATTATCACTATTAATACAATGATACCTACATTACGATAGGTAATAATATTGCATCATGAACTATTTCAGACAAAACAACAGTTACAAAAAACAAACATGACACATCAAATTCAACGCTAATCACGATTGCTCACAATTGACACATTTCCGACACACTTGACATGGACTGCGTATTTTTGACACATTTTTATGTAATCAGATGCGACTGGATATCAAAATTTTCACCAAGTGACCGTATGACTTGGAATCCATTTACCTGTCTTTGATTTTGAGACTGAGGCCATCAAAATCAGTTCAGTAGTTTGGTTTATAAATCGAAATAACTGAATAAATAAAATATAAATATGTCATCCGAAATTGCGACACGAAATTGCAAATTTTTCACAGCAAAAAGTGGTATGAGTGTTGCATAAGCATAAGCATAATCGGCCTATAATGTTCCCACTGCTGGGACACAGGCCTCCTCTGTGAGAGGGAGTGGGCCGTAGTCCACCACGCGGGCCCAGTGCGGGTTGGTGGACGTCACATGTCTTCGAAATTTTGGTTCTAGGACATGCCGGTTTCCTCACGATGTTTTCCTTCACCGTTAAAGCAAGTGATAATTAATTTCTAATACGCACATGACTTCGAAAAGTCAGCGGTGCGTGCCTCGGGATCGAACTCGAACCATTCGCCATGCCAGGCTATCACTGCACTATATTAGTTATGAGTGTTGGGTTAGTGGCAATGTATTCACGGTATTGCAGCAATCGGGTGTTTATGTCACTTACAATAGAAAAAAAAAAAAAAAAACACCTTCAAAAAAATCAAAATGTTGTTTGAAACCGTTTCAGAAGTCGGTGCCGAATCAAACATGAAGCAAAAATCAAGGAAACAGTTTCATACGATATCTTTTTGAAGGTTTTAACTTATTTTTAAGTTTTTTTGGATTAACGATAATAATTATGCAGTCAACTATTTAGAGTCTTACCTAGAATTAACCTTTTTGTAGACAGTACGCTTAAATAAGCTCAGCTTAGCTTCAAAGATCGATCTTTCCTTTTGATAAAGTTAGTACTTTTATCGACGACTCCTTGGAGCGATGTCTCATCTGCAAGCTGATCTATACAACAATAGATGTTTAACTGCAAGCCAGTGCAACACGGTACGGAGTGAGTGGAATGCATGAGTCAAATTGATTAAGCATGCGTTCAAAGTGGCCTTAATTTTGAAACGGGCAGTTTTGCGACATTTTGTTTTTTTGTGAATTTATGTAAATTAATTGCCCTTTTAAAGAATTAGCATTATAGTCCGACCCAGTCCGACCGCTGAAAGAATGCGTTCATTGGACAGTTCGTAATTATACGGGTGACGAAACTTTGGAGTGGAAAATATTTTATGATTAAAAATATTTTCATGGTTTATACGCACTATTGATACTAATTTAACTTAAATTCTTAATAAAACATCAACGTACAATAAACTAATGGTTTAGTGCTGAATTAATCAAGTGTCAGGAACGCATTCTCTCAGCGACCGGACTGTATATAGTCGGCTATGTTGCTGATCAAGATTATAATCATGATCAAGATTAAATAAAGATTGTAATAAATATAATCATGATTACAATGCGAGAAGATTTGATGATGATGATAGTTGAAGAAGATTTGAGTGTTGTTTTAAAAGTAAGCAACAATACAGTAATTTTGGACAAAACTGGGGGTAATCTCTTTAAATAATGAATCAACCTTGCAATCGCTGATAATGATATGCAAGGTATGTGGTATGTACCTACCTCGTAGACAGCTTACCAATCACATAGGCTTTCTAATAGAAGTAAAAATAAAGGTAAAAACATAAAAGAAAGTTTCACATACATGGCTCGTAATGTCTAATTAGAACATGTTTTTGAAACTTATATTTGGCAGTAAGAGTCCATTGAAGTTTGTGGGTGGCGCCTTATTGAGTATGTTGTACCTACGAGTATTTGCTGTTTTACTTCATTATGCCAATTTTGACTAACTGTCTTTTATGTAAATAGTGTAGGCACGCCTTTTATAGCGTACAAAAATGTAATGACGGTTAATACCTATGTCAGGGAAAAAAGGTATTAAAAATCATGGATTTTATTTCAACTAGCTGTGCCTCGGAATGCGTATCAATGCCCGGTTTTTTAGGGTTCCGTACCTCAAAAGGAAAAACGGAACCCTTATAAGATCACTTTGTTATCCGTCTGTGATGACCATGAGCCATCTGCTCATAGATAGCGCCACTAGAACTATGCAATAGCGCCATTAACTTAGAGTTTATGTTATTAAAATTAATATGATTTTGTAGTTCGCTATCAGATTACATTTTTCAAAATGCATCTTTTCATTATTTTAACATTCTTAAAAAATATGATGCGAGCGAGAGAGGTGCCAAATGCGAGAGCCCTCTTATGAACCTAGAGTCATGTCCACCCCAAATATAAAATCAAGGTTGAATTCTACCACAAAATGTATCAAAAATAGTTTTAAAAATTCACTGGATTGAACCGGCGATCCATCCTAGTTACAACACCTATATATTTTATATTTTTCAGCCACAGGATGTGGATACTTGATACAAATAGCATACAGTGACCCCGGGCCGAATGTCATTCAACTTGTACTAACATCTGGGTCAGTTTTCGCGAGCGGCGCTAAGGTTGATCTCACAGTGGGGTTTTGAGAATAAATCGAAATGTTTACGGAATTACGAGATTTTTTTTCTAAAAATTGTTTTTTTTTTTTGTTTTTTTCTTTTAAATTATAGGCAAGATATTAGTGGTTTTGTATTCTAAAAATAAAAAAGTGGAAATAATAGAATGAATTGCAGTTAAATAACAAAGATGTCGATTGTCGAAAAAGTTAATCTGTGAAACAAACACTTTTATTATATATTATGTGCTATAAATAACCGGTAATTAGAATAGTTAGAATAAAAAAGAAAAGTGTAGGTATATTCTAAAAATTACGAGTTTATCAGTCAGTTGAAATGAAAAATAATCATGTGTCTAATTTTTTAAGTTTTTTTTTAATCAATATAGGATTTGTGAAAAGGACTGCATCGGCCAACAGCTTTAATATTAATTATATCAAAATATCACTGAACTTTTCAATGAAATAAAATTATTTTGATTTTTTAAGAAGTCACGAAAATCCTGTAAAAGGTAATAAGGACAATATTACAAAAAAAACCCTTACCTTTACCTTTCTCCTGAACAAAACACTTGAGCAACAAAAAAAAATAACATTTCAAAAAATCCTTCAGCAGACAGTCCAAAAAATATTGCAAATCTCAATATCACTGCACAATGCACATCTTCACACGTCAACTTAATAAAACCGACTGCCAAGAATTAGGTTATGTTAGTTTTAGACACATTACGACATGTTTACTTGTCTCGCAAGCGGAGAAAGAGTAATAAATGCCAATGTCAAATAAATAAGCACTAAGTCTTAACTAAGTTACGTTAAGTAGCGAGTATGTGTGATAATGGACAAGGTCGCACAAGACTGAAGAAATTGGCAGATATTATTATGTTTTTTTAATTAGGAACGTTAATTGTTTGAGACTTCATGCCTTTGACACCATTTCCTTTTTGCCGTAGATGTTTTAACCTTTTGACCGCCGATGATAGTAGCGTCATATAACTCGATTTTAATAACTGAGCTGTCACTTTTTTTAGACTTTTTTATTTCTCTCTTTTTAGACATTATCCTTAGAATATGATTAGGTAATTGTGCTTCCTAATGTAGAATCTGATTGCTATTTAGAGCATTATAGCCTAAAAAAAATACTGTAACATAAGCTAGAAAATGCTTGATGACATGATGCATGATTTCGATTTTTCTATTTGTGCATCTGCACAGTTAGAAAAATCGAAAAATATTTATGAGATTTAATAACGATAATATAAGCTGAACATGGCTTTGATAATTATGTTTAAAATTCCTAGGTAGGTACTAATCACTATTATCCAGTAATTATTTGAATTCTAAAAATCGTCCCCGTCTTACTTAAATTTCTAAAAATTAAGACTTGGGAATGACAACCAGCTTCATATTGCGTAAAATAAAAAAAATATTATTATCGACTGATCAAGCTATTAGTGCAGGTGCAGTCTTTAAAAAATTGAGTCAAGAACAGGAATTTAACTACAATACATTTTCTATATCATTAAGAGATTTATTTGTAGATTAATTTAGATAATAGACCGTAAATCAAACAATATTAGAACAATAATTAGATTGATGCAGGCCTCTCGTGACCAACCTTCAACAGGTATTTTATTACAAAGATAGATTGAGCTACTACATGATGGATTGAGATTGAACAATTGATAATGGTCACTTGGAATTACATCAATAGGTACACTGTGTGGTATTTAATCATTCTAGACAGAATTAATCATAGAACAATTTTGAAAACATGTTTTTTATTTTTATTTTTAATAACTAAGTACTTATTTTAATAGCCAGTCAGCATCTAGTCTTGAGAAATCAGAGGAATTATGTCATTTTTATTTATGGCAAAAAAAAACAATCATGATTTTATTATTTATTGCACTCTTTGATTTTAAGTAGGTAACGAAAGATACGCCCTATAGACATAAAAACAACAACAACAAAAAAGAATAAAGCAAATAAATTGTAATAAAAAAAATGACAAGTCGCTGCACTATTTTCCCATTGTGTGTCAATCCTTATTAACATTAATCCCAATCCCATACATGGTCACTGTACCTAGCTTGTCTCTTGGCCATATAACATGTTCCACAGGCCATATTAACATGTTTCGACTGATCTTATCATCTAATTCGTGATCTTAGTGTATGTTTTCACCAAAACCAGCACTTAATAAAACCGTTGTTTTTGTGTCAAAGTATATGGCCCAGATTTCATGGGCGAAACTAGTGTCGTGAAACTATAGCTCAACAACTATAGTCCTGGCCCTTATATGATCATAATTACGGTACCTAAATCTATATAGGTACCTAATCTATCCCACTATTATTATAAAGCTGAAGAATTTGTTTGTTTGTTTGAACGCGCTAATCTCTGAAAGTACCAGTCGGATTTGAAAAAATATTTTTGTTTATGATAGCTAGATTCATGAGGAATAGTAAAAGCTATTTAAAATCACGATACAACCCTTAGGAGTCAACGGCAACGGGGGTGAAACCGCGGGGAACAGCTAGCGTATTATATTGGTTAATCTACAAACTGAACAAACTGTTAACTGTTTACACAATTTTTCTTAATTTAGCCCTTCACTATTTTTACCCAACTGCGCCAGAAGGAGGGTTATTAACCGACTTCAAAAAGGAGGTTCTGTGTTCGTCCCGTATGTATGTATGTATGTGCGCGATTTTCTCAAATACTACTGATTCGATTTGGATGGGGTTTTCACTAACGTAATCTACATACTTTCAGGAAGGTTTTAGTATATAATACATTATGTAATCATTCCTATGTACAAAGTTATATGCATAAATGTACACACTCCGTAGAAGATTTACTGTTGGACGAATTCGTGAAAGTAATCTAACACGGGATAAAGAACTAAAAAGGGAAAAATAAAAAACTTTTTTAACAAAAAATAACTGACTTCAAAAATCCACTACAAAGAAAATAATAATTTTGGTTTCGGAAGTCGGTGGCAAAAAAAATCAAACAATTACCAAAGCCACAGACTTCCGAAACCAAAATTATAATTTTCTTTGTAGTGGATTTTTGAAGTCGGTTATTTTTTGTTAAAAAAGTTTTTTTTTATAATATTATTAAGCTTGCGTTTGACCGCCATCTCGTGATGATGCGGTCTACGATGGTGATAACGCGACTTCAAGATTGTAACTATCGGGGAACACCCACTCCGGCATCGCATTCCACTGTTTGGCGGTTCTCACAATGAAAGCGGAATAAAAGCGCTTCGTTCGGGTTTTTGGTAGGTATATCAACCATGAAAATTGAAAACCACTAAAGTCATTATCATTGGTTGACCATGTTTCAAGCTGTTATTAGTTATTAGCCTATATTTTTTCGACACTGGTTTAGTAATGTTATTCCCGCTTTAGCGCAATAGGATGTTAACTACTTTTTTTTTATTGTGAATCTGTAAACTATTTGAAAAAAGACAATTAACACCAAAAAAACCGATGAAACATCTACATAATTGGCAAAGTTATAAGCGTTTTAAAATGATTTGCTAGACACGGACGGCACTAAATACTAGTGACGTAACACCACCTACGTCCGCTTCGCGCGACAGAGACGGAGCGATACTCCCTCCAAAAACTTTAAAAGCGTCTATGTTTTCCATTTTGTGATAAATTATTATTTTTGCTTTTACTTTTTTGTTGTGCCTATTCCTTCTTTGAAATATAATAATTTATTAGTACTTTTTTTTAATAGTGGGACACTACCGTATTGTACTACCTATAGGCCAAATTTATACAGATTATTTACACAATAACATTTATGGGATTCTGTAATTTTCAGAAACCAAATTTTCAAATTTTGTGTGGACTAATTACCTACGAATCATTTTGTTAAAAAAATCTTGGTTCTTACAAAAAAAAAAACACTCTTCCTGACTTAGGAATCGAAGTAGGTAAAATATTTATTTACCCAAGCATTGAAAAAATATTATATTATTTGTTTATCGTAATTTATTGAAGATAAAGGTAAAAACTTGGTACTTATTTTTTTTTGCCAAAGATAGAACTTTAAGATCAAGCACAAAACAGTCTAGATACCTATATTCCTTTTAATAATGTACATACGTAGGTATATTTCTCATGATCAGTGTGAAGCATACTTCCAAACTTCAATTTACGAAACAGTAAAAAAAATACAAAAAATTGCAATATCGTATCCTAACTAATTGGTCGATAGCTACCATGTCCGCTGTTTAAAGTATTATCCAATTGAACAGTACTAAATGTCACATAAATCTCAATGACGCTGATGGGCAATGGCGGGCCCTTTCTCATGGGCCCGTTACCATGGGAACCGGCCAAATAGGATAAATACCCATCAAAATGTTTGGGCCACTTGCTATGGGTCTAAAAATAACTTGATTTTTTGAGGTAATCTTAAAGTGAAAAGCTTTTCAATGTTACTTTCCATTCGTCTATTGTTTTGTAAGCTAATTATGTGCATAAAATTATGGATTTCTTAATAGTATTTTGTAATAGGTATTCAATACAAAAAATGTAAGCATTAAAGTGTTCAAAAAAATATCTATTCGATAATACAACTTGTCTAAAAACATCGCCACTTATATCAATTACGTTTATACTTCCAACAATGTAAACAAAATTCAAAAAAAACAAAAAACTTCCGAATGCCGCGCACGCGACAGGTGCGCGAGACCGCCCGAAAGCTCCCGACCACCGCCGAAGGTGCACGAAAGTGGCCGAACGCGTTTGTTTTTATTTTTTTACCTTCCCGATATAACGCGCGCCGCTCATTCAGGGATCGTGACACTTGCACTCACGCGCATTTTTTGTATTTTTTCGGATGTTTGGTTCCGCTAATACGCTTGTTGGCAAATAGGCGGGGAATTTATGAGTGAATGTAGTCTTGTTGCTAAAATAATTTTGAAATACTTAGGCTTTTGGGTTACTTAGTTTTTAAGATAATTGTTACTAACTATCTATGGGCTTGACCTGAAATAAATGTTTATTTATTTATTTTATTTATTATTTATTATTAGGGAAGTATAGGACACAGTTTTGCGGTAAAGTCTATTAGAAGGCACAATTTTCAACAATAAATGACAAGCTAAATTGATATTGGTGTAAAGTAAGAAATTAGCTTAGAGCTTGTTAAATAATTCTGCCCCGGTATTCACAACGCTTCGATTTGATTCCGATTCGACAAGTCGTACGTCTATCTTGTTTTGGCATTACGAAAGCGAGCGAGATAGACATACGACTTTCCGAATCGGAATCGACTCGAAGCGTTGTGAATACGGGAGCAGGTCATATTGTTCCATCCTATATCTAGAATTCAATTTAAATCACTCAAAACTCGATCATAGTAGGTATGCTGTTGCTGTTGCATACCTACTATGATCGAGTTTTGAGTGATTTTGAGTTGTTTGAGAGAGCCTAATACTAAAACACAAACATGATTTTTTCAGGAGCTGACTAATTAAATTCCTTGATTGAATCATCTGCAATATATTTGTTTCTAAATAAAGATTGTTTAAAAACTTTAGCAGAACAGGAAATTCCAGTGACGCTACAAAGTCTTTATTATTACAGACGTCTATTTAATTTTATAAATATTATAGAACAGCTGTACAAACATTTGCAAAACGTCAATTTGGAGAAACACCCATTTTGAATCGTTGAAATTAGGTCATTTATTTAAAAACGTGAAATGCACCGTCTGGTTCTGAGAATTGTTTGGTCTAATAACCCATTCTGTGATTTTAAAACCAGTGGAAAGTAGTGATCAGTATTATAGAGTACCTAGCTGTTGCCCGCGACTTTGTCCGCGAGAAAATCGATAAAAAGTAGCTTAAGTGCTTCTTCAGCACCCTAATTGTGTAACTCAGTTGCTATCACCATAGCATTGATTTTGACAACGATTACGCCGTATGTTTCTTAGTCCGTGGTCTCGATAACTAGGTATCTCAACGCCGTAATGGATGTTGTTGACCTGTCAAAATGAAAGCCATGGTGATAAAAATTGAGTTACGCAATCAGGGTACAGGTCCCAAGCTACCTCTTTGACAAACATTCAAATCCTTCCAGCTGTTTCAGCGTGAAGGAGTAATAAAAACTTTTTTAACAAAAAATAACCGACTTCAAAAAGCCACTACAAAGAAAATAATAATTTTGGTTTCGGAAGTCTGTGGCTTTGGTTTTCGTTTGCTTTTTTTGCCAACGACTTCCGAAACCAAAATTATTATGTTCTTTGTAGTGGCTTTTTGAAGTCGGTTATTTTTTGTTAAAAAAGTTTTTAATTTTCCCTTTTTAGTTCTTTATCTCGCGTTAGATTACTTTGACGACTTCGTTCAACAGTAAATCTTCTACGTAGTGTGTACATTTATGCATATAACTTTGTACATAGGAATGATTACCTAATGTATTATATACTAAAACCTTCCTCAAAGTATGTAGATTACGTTAGTGAAACCCCATCCAAATCGAATCAGTAGTTTTAGAGAAAATCGAGCACATACAAACATACATACATACATACACACATACATACGGGACGAATACAGAACCTCCTTTTTTGAAGTCGGTTAAAAAGGCACAGTAACACAAACTATCGCATATACATATATAATATTAACACCATATGTATAATATTAACACTCACACACGGTGGAAGTTCAAGCTACCATACCTATTGTTGCTGCTAAACTCAGCTGTATTCCAGTTTGGTATTCCAGCCTGTAATTAGGCCCGGACTCCACCAAAGCGAAGATATACGGAGATGTCCAAAGAGGAGACGAGAAGAGATGTTTTTCAGCTAGGGTGTATCCATCGAATTATTGAGGCTGGTTTAAAAAGTATCCAACCGAAGTAAAAAATAATATGTGACCACCGTCCGAGCTTTTTCTGCCAATAAAAAAAAACCGGCCAAGTGCGAGTTGTACTCGCCCACCGAGGGTCCCGTACCATCCTTGGATGTCTAAAAGTTAAGAAAACCGGACCGCATAACTAAGTTTGTTTTTGAAGGAAATTTGATTATTTTAAAAAAACTGTGACAGTTAGGAACATCGTTACATTTTTTGTGCAATATATAGGTAAATTCCTATCAAGTGTAATTATTTCTGATTTTTCGCTCCTCAAACTTCGGAGATAAGGGAATAAGGGAGAAAGGGGAATGGTATTTTTTCAGACATTTTTCATCATATGTCGAAAACTGTGAAACATAAAATAAAATGAAAATATATTTTGAAATGTGCAGATCAATCCCTTTCATATGATATGCAACTTGACCTAATAACCTCACTTTAAAATTTTGGACCCCCACTACGGCCCCTTTTGCAATGAAAATAAAAATATTTATTGACTTTTTTCATTTGCAATAAAGTTGGGCAAGCATTCTTTATAACTGTTTCAAATTTCAAGTCGATAGCATTAGTAGTTGCTGAAATAAGCAGGTGTGACAGACAGACAGACGAAGTCGCACCATAAGGGTTCCTTTTTTACCATTTTGGTACGGAACCCTAAAAACAATAATTAAAATTGATTCTTAATTAGCGAAGAATCGCGTTATAAACACAAAGAAAAATACGGTGAAATTGAGGACCTACTCCTTGTTAAAGTCGTTTAAAAATCAAAATTATTATGATGCTAGTTTGCAGTTTTACCTGTGATTTAGACTGTTGGGGAAAACCACCCTCAGTTAGACTAACAACTCACAGAATACCTGGTACAGGCAGACACTGGGTTCGTGCAAGCCATCGACCACTGTAGGGTGCAATTTATGTTACTACTACTAGATATAAGTAGAAAGTCGGAATAAATAAATAGTAGCAAGGGGAGTTCATTTTTTATGAGACAGTAAATTGTAATACAGTACTACAGCTTTGCAGGTGCGTTTTCCGACCTAGAGACAAAATTGAATGTGCCTGTAATCGGGTCATTCAGGCGTCCTATTATTTGGTTGATTTCAGTGGCACATTTTATTAAAATTTAACTAATACATTTAAAGTAAATATCTGGGTACCGATCATGAGTTTTTTTGACGTATAGTTTCGTTAACGTAAGCATATTTTGAATTTAAAATACAGCAGTCCTGGAACTTTTTGATAAAATTTTATACAATTTGCACATTTTAAAAAATACAGAGAAATTTATTAAGTATTTAATTTATATAAATATTGTGTAACAAACGTGTATTTTCAATTCAAAATATGCTTACGTTAACGATACTACACGTCAAAAAAACTCATGATAGGGGTACTGTACCCTCTTCTACGAATATTCTCTAAATTAAATCTACATTTGATATTTCCCGTTAAAATGTCCAAATTAAACAAAAATATGTGCCACCGAAATCAACCAAATAATGAGAGTTTCACCGGCACACATACCCTTTAAATCGGAACACAGTAGGTATGGGTGATACCTACATCCCCAGTAGAGCTCTATCAAGTAGAGCTCTATCAAATAGAGCTCTACCTTTACTAAATGTGTGGTCATATAGAACTATGAAAGAGCAGCCAAGTTGGTTCGCGAGATAAGCGGAATTGGCTTCGCCAATCCTACCTACTAATATTTATACCTAAACGCGAAAGTTTGTGAGGATGTTAACGCAAAAACTACTGAACGGATTTTGATGAAACTTACTTACTAATATAAAGCTTATACATCAGAATAACACATAGGCTGCTTTTTATTCCAAAAACTCGGGCGAAGCCGCGGGCGGAATCTAGTAAAAAAAAAAAATATTGAGGTCTAAACGGATGCCAAGTCCCATAGAAGTTCAAATCATAGTCATTGGAATTCCAAGCTATAAAAAACAGGATTAAATTCTTTCGGTTCTACATGCACTTCGTCGTCATACTAAAATAAACTTTAATTGCCATCGTCGGCGCCGGCGCAACGATTATTATGTCAATATACATATAACCAACTCACTGATGACAGTCAATCTTTTAAATTACACTTAATAATGTAATATTCAATAACAATTTACTCCACATTGAGAAATATGTGATTTAGATTAAAAATTATAGTTATTTACAATTATTATGTGATACTATGACGGAAACTAGAGGAAAACAAAGCAATATATTTGTTAAGTTAATTATTTTTTATTGCAAAAAAACTGAATAGTCCTTGTAGACGATTAACAGATGCAGTTTGTTCTGTAATGTTATTGACTGTGTCATTATGATGTGATGATTTGGTAGACCAAGGAAATGATGCATGGATGGATTCAAGTATGAAAGACTTGCTTTCCGCCCCCGCGGTTTCGCTCACGTAGAGTAGGTATAAGATTTGTGCAGATCAACCTCTCTTATTTCACGATATCATCTGATTATCACGGTAATCTATTTACCATTGCCATATAGATTTTAACATAAAAATGCAGTCATTTCAAAAATATAACACCATAACTATCGTTATTTCTTCGCCGTAATTTTTCTGTAACGTAATTGTTATTAACGTAAGCATAGGTAAAGTTATATAAGGTCCTACCTTTTTTTTTTTTTTGAGGATGGGAAATCATCAAATGTCCCCTCCCGCTCTGGGCGGAGCGGAGTGTCAGACTCTTACTGACTAAAACCCACTCGTGTTCCTTCCTTTGCCCTTTATGTTCCGGGTCAGCGGTATCCCTTTCGAACAATCCCGCTTTCCCGGCAGAAGGTCCTACCCTTCATACTCGAAATATTTTAAGTGGTATATCTATCTGTAGGTGGTAAAGATGCCATACAAAGGAAAAAATAATAATCGGAGTAAATTTTTTTTAAATAAATTAATTTAAAATTATGTGTTTGAAACACATAAAAAATATTATTTTCAACATCCATTACGCTAGTTGTTACGGACCTTACTATTAATATTAGAAACAAGCGTAATGGATGTCGTAAATAGTATTTTTAAGTGTCAAATAATTTGTTTAAAATAATTTTATTTATTTATAAAAAAAATACTCAGATAATTTTTTTTTTCGTTTGTATGGCATCTTTACCACCTATAGATAAATGTGCCTCTTAAAATATTTCGAGTATGAAGGGTAGGACCCTATATATATAATAATAATACGTCAGAATACATAATTAACACCACACCTATAATTAAAACATCCAACGTGACGCACCCTACACAATAGCTAAAGATCGCAGTAATTAATGAGCGGCGTACATCAACACGTCGCGCCGCCGCGGTGGGCGTCCTTGGTTCGATTCCCGGTACGTTAATAATAGGCTGTCGACGTCGCGGTTAGGTATTTATTAATCACCATTATTCACCATGTTCGATATTACCCTTAAAAGGTATAGACTTGACGAGATTGAAGATCGGTTTAGTTGTAATAAAAAAAACATGTTTTGCTGACGTGTTGTGTGGAAAACGGACAAAATATTGAATTGGCAACTATTTTGTGTTCTGTAAAAATAAACATCATTCTCTATCCATGGTAATCGTAAAAAACAAGTGATACATGATCGAATCGGACTCTGACAGTTACTGGTCCGATGTGATTATCAATACATAACTATAAACTATGGATTTCTGACAGACAAGGCTGATAATTATCAAGTGCTAGGTCGGATAAGTGAAGAAAAGAAAAAGAACGGAAAACTCACCGTCGATGAATACAAGAGAAATGTAAAAAATAATTTTAAAATGTTTTTTTATTATTTTTTAATTATCAGTGACAAACACACGATTACAAGAGTAGGGTGAATTAATTATTACCACTAACCAAAGCTCTATTCTACCACAGTTCTTTCTATCCAACTCGTTACCGTTTCTGCCCGAGCACGCGGTGACGCGTGTTTGTTGTACCCTCAGATCATAGAAACAAGGAGATATGCCATCATAGCAAATTAGTACGGGAACAACTGATGCCACTTTTAGTACATTTTTCGACACAATTACGCGCATAATTAAGCGCTCCTTGTGAATAAAAAGATCTCCCACGCATTGAACATTCCGCACACCCTCAATCTAACACTGTTAATCGTCACTCAACACTAGCACTAAACTAAAACACTGTATTTATACCATCGATCGTGTTCGGTTCGTCGCTAGCGCGTACGTTTTTAATATGAGCAATTTGCTCAAGATCAGGCATCAAGCTCGATAGCGCCTTGGCACATCTCCTTGTTTCTATGATCTGAGGTTGTACCAGACTTTTGTCTACTGAAGAATAGAAATATTTCTTCTCTCCATTGTATGCATAAAACGGTAGAAATCGTTAGAATCAGAATCAGAATCAGAATCAGAATTTTATTCGCTCTTAATGTAGGTAGGTACAGAATTAGATAATAAACATAAATAAATGAGATCAGTTACATTTTACCTTCTGGCATGTAAATTGACATTATTCACACAAATGATAATTGAAATAAAACTAAAAATGTCAAAAATACAAGTAAATCTTTCTACCAACTGTCTTTTGTCATTTCTTCTGTTGACAAAACCCGTTTATATCGTGGTCATGCTAGGCGTGCAGGGCAATAGCCATAAGGTTATTGTTGCTTCAATGTATTACTAGTAAGGTACCAAGACTTTGTGGTAAGAGACTCATGATTCTATATCCAGCCCCATGCTCCTAAATACCAGGATATTACTCAACGCGGCAACTCCCCGTGATTTAGGTCCACAATATTGTATGCAGTGACAAAGTTAGCAGACTTCTCGCTGACCTATTTAATTCAGTTCAATCCTATTAGACTTCAGTTAGTTTATGCAAGTAAAATATGTAGGTAATACTAGTACTTGCTACTTACGTATGTTATTTTTATGTACTCGTAATGACTATTTATTTTGCAAACATATTGGTACATTATCAAGCTGACTAAATATCTACTTATTTTCTGATAATCCATGATTTCGTTGCTGACCAGGTAATGGCGGTGTTTATTTATGGCCGACAAAAACAATATTAGGTATATGCTGTCAAAATAACTTTTCAGCAATATTATCTTGCTGACCGAATATTAAAAAAAAATACCATAATAATTAGTACCCATTTAAAATTATGAACGCTAACCTTAAAAGAGGTAGGGCACAGCTGGATACATTACTCAAATCTGTAGCAGCTCTACTAGGGAAGTATCTCCACCATAAATAATACCACAGCCAAATAAAGCTACTCTTTGGCAGTGTTGTATTCCTGTTCTGAGTAAGATCGCCAGAGCTACTGCACGCTTAGTTGACCAATTCTATCTCTATTCTACCAAAGAATAGACAAAGTTCTTTCTATCCAAATCGTTACCTCTTTGGCCCGAGCCCGCGGCGACCCGTGCTTGGTTTATCAGAATTTCGTCTACTAAAGAATAGAAACATTTCTTCTCGTCACTGTATGCGTAACGGTAGAAATGTTTCTACAATCTGTCACTTTGTCTATTCTTCTGTAGACAAAACCCGTTTCTATCGGGGTCATGCTAGGCCGGGAGGATGCGCTGTGTCGACAGCGGGGAACCTGCTTGCAGCGGTCCCCGAACTAATTTGCTATGATAATTTCTAGGATCTAGGGCCCACCCTTTTCTGTTATGCAGTACCATCATTGTTTACTAGATACCAGTAGCAGGGCCAGTAGCCCAACATAGTATATGACAAAACCGGCATACCTCTCGGCTCGCGGTCACTCGACACGTCTCGTTCTAAGAAGCGCCCGCGCATTTAGATCGCGCACTCCCGCCACTGTCACCGCATTCAACACTCATTGATTTATTACTTGTTGCGTTAATTGAGAAGTGCATTCCTTGGAATTTTATGCACTTATTAGCAGTCATGTTTCATTGAAATATTGCTTTGGTCATGCAAATCCCTACTAATAATTTTACCTATAATTTTTGACAATCACAATTGCTTTAGGACGCTAGATGGCGCTACGTGTATGTCACGCAGAGGAAGTCACGGGCAAAGTGCTAGTAGAAGTATATTAAGGCTCGTATTACAGAACGATACTCGAGCACAGATCTCTGCTTGAGCATAGATATCAACCAATCAAATGGCTCAAATGTATGCTCAAGCAGAGATCTGTGCTCGAGCGTCATTCTGTAATACGGTGTAACAGAGCCATATATGAGTCATGATCTTTTGATTTCGACCCATAATAACAATTCCAAAGCTATCATTTCTTAGTATTTGTGATACAGATGTAAACAGCGACGAAGCGTGACTAATTTGTTATGATTACACTTTGATTATAATGGAGCCAAGATATACACAAATTCAGAATTTGATTATGTATGTAAGTATTGAAATTGTGCGTACATCAAGCTATACCTACTAATATTATAAAGCTTGTTTATTTGTTTGAACGCGCTAATCTCTGGAACTACCAGTCGCGATTCGAAAAACTCTTTTTGTATATGATAGTCAGACTCATGAGGAATAGTATAGATAGGTTATCTAACATCATGCTACGACCCTTAGGAGCCGAGCAAGAGGGGTAAAACCGCGGGGAACGCTAGTATTTGAATAAAAGCTTTACAATAATGATTGAATAGACGTTGTCTGCTTTAATTATTATTTAAACATCAGTTATAATTATGCAGACGTCAACAACAAAACATAAATTAAAAAAAAAAACTGAATGCATAATACCTTCCTTTTTTTGAAGTCAGTAAAAAAAAATCTGCTCAGCTTGGATTAAATTCGTCAACGTTAACGCGAATATATCGAAATAAAACATTCTAAAAGTGTTTTTAATAAGTCACATTGTTCTTAGAATATTAAGTGTGGAATTTCAGAACTAGGAATAATTAGGTAGGTATGTTTTATATGCTTGATCCTAGATTAAATTTATTAGGTAGGTATACTAACTAGTTATATTTATATATTAGCATAAAGGTGACTAAACTCAGTTGACCGCAACAGGAAATAATATTTTACGAAGTATTTTTTGAGTAACTATTATATTTTTTAGGGTTCCGTACTTAAAAAGAAAAAAAAGAACTCATTAGATGATTAGAGCATCATTTCATTGTCCGATTGTCTGTCTGCCTGTCTGTCTGTCTATAGAGAGCCTTTTTCTCAGGAACGCGTGGAGGTATTAAGTTGAAATTAATATCAAATACCACCTAATTAGGTCTACAGCCACTTGGAACTGTAAAAAAATGAAGCTCCTAAGTGAATGTAATAAAAAAATACAGACATTTAATGCCGCATATTTTGACACCCGCAAAATATATCAAAACATAAAGGGTACTTTCCGTTCACCTAGAATCATTAAAGGCAAGAAGTAAAGTCTTACAGCACAAGTAAGGAAAAGATCTGAAAATCGTTCATTTGTAGTTATATCACATAAATAAATATTTTTTGCGATTATAAACTTACATTTGGAACCCTCAGGGCGAGGTCCTACTCACACTTGTCCGGTTTTTTAGGGTTCCGTACCAAAATGGTAAAAAAGGAACCCTTATGGTGCGACTTCGTCTGTCTGTCTGTCTGTCTGTCACACCTGCTTATTTCAGCAACTCCTAATGCTATCGACTTGAAATTTGGAACAGTTATAAAGAATGCTTGCCCAACTTTATTGCAAATTAAAAAAGTCCAAAAATATTTTTATTTTCATTGCAAAGGGGGCCGGAGTGGGGGTCCAAAATTTTAAAGTGGGGTTACTAGGTCAAGTGCCATATCATATGAAAGGACTTGATCTGCACATTTCAAAATATATTTTTATTTTATTTTATGTCTCACAGTTTTCGACATATGATGAAAAATGTCCAAAAAAATTCCATTCCCCCCCCCTTATCTCCGAAGTTTGCGCGGCAAAAATCTGAAATAATTAGAGTTGATAAGAATTAACCCAAATATGGCACCAAAAATAAAACGATGTTCCTAACTAGTACAGTTTTTTCAAAATCATCAAAATTCCTTCACAAACAAAATTAGTTATGCGGCCCGGATTTTTTCACTTTATACGTCCAAAAATGATACGGAACCCTCGGTGCGCGAGTACGACTCACACTTGTTCGGTTTTTTAAATTGAGAAAACTGAAATGTGATCTTACCAATAAAATAAATCGTAAAAAGTATTACATTACATAAGAAAATAAACGGAGGAGTATTATGTAAATTCATAACCAGTTTCTTTAATTAAGATCCGTAATTAAAACGTGTGGATTTACGCAAATTGATTGCGCCTAGCGATTTAAACGATGTTTATTATTTCGTCTGTTAAATCACTTTCGTGGCAAATACTCAATTAACTAGAAGCCATGAGAATTCTTCCAACTAATCATAAAAACCTTAGTTTGCTGGTAATTATTTTTTCGTGTTATTTCGCCAATACGAATATTAGAAAATGATGGAACGAGTTTAATTTGCGCAGAAATCTTGTACTTAAATCGTCATTAAACACGTTTCTTAATCTTATATTTAACATAAATTATCAATTTGATAACTATCATTAAAATAATATTATGGAATACCAAATTGGTCGTAAAAGGTACCTTTCCCAGTAAATGTAACGGATTGAAAATATCCTATACTATGTTGTAAAGATTCTATCGATGATTCCGACTTAGCTGTATTAATTGGCTCAGTCGCAAAATGCCTACTTCACAAAATGTCTATAGGCACGGGGTCTCATCAGGAACAAAGGAACATTTGTTGGAATAACTCATAATACATGGCGTTATATGTATCGATTTGTTATTGAAGTTTGTGTGAAATTGAGAACATGAAAAAATACATCATGAAAAATATTTGTTCAAATTTTGAAAAATCCTTTAAGCACGGAAAAATGTATAGCCCGAAGATAGCCCGCGCTAAATCAGTCACATTTCTTTGTATGAGATGAGGCATCTGTACGTATAGTATTATATTATCTGTGCTATAGGTCACAAAATGTCCTTTCTCCCTTTGTCCCTTTCGCAAAATGCTCCTTTTGCATGTCACTTTTGCAGAATATCTCTTTCGCGAAATGTCCCTTCTTTCCAATTCTTCGGTATGGACATTTTGGACATGGACATTTTGTCCATACCGAATGTTAGTGTGTGTCAGTTTATTATCAGATACTGTCTTGTTGCTCTAATAGTCACAAACGCAACTCGGACCGAACCTAGAACCCTACCCTCGTAGAAGGCAACGTACACTCGACGTCATTGACGGTCGACCACTTTTCGACCCTTATGTTCTTAGTAATAAGGGTGAAAAGTGGTCGACCGTCAATGACGTCGAGTGTACCTATTACGGTGTAACTCAAATGAAAAAAATATCAAATCAAACGAGGCAACGTTCTTAAAATATTTTATACCCCATATAATACGACTTAAGTCAACGTCTCTAAACTTCAAAACACGATAAACCCGTGACTTCTCACGATAATACCGCTAACAATAGACAACAATTATTTATCATCACCATGAATTCAATCTTTTCTTTATATCCATGGTAAAAATATCTCTAAATCCCTTCTTAATCCTCTAAAAAGGATGCAGACGTTGTTTGGGTAGGTCAGGATTAAAAACAATTTGTTTTTGAAGTATCAAAATTGATGGTCGCATCTTTAGTTGAAGTATTAATTTTTTTTATCAACTAATATGCTTGCGTTTGACTACCATCCGATAATGCGGTCCACGATGGAGCACGCTTGCCTAGAAGAAACCGATTCACTCACGACTTGGAGCTCACCCAGATTGTATATCGGGGAAACCCACTCCGGTAGCGCATTCCACTGTTTAAAATATTTTAATAATTTAAATTATTGTCAATGTCTACTACTACTAAGTTACTGTCTACTTTTATTTTAGAAAAAGAATTAGGGTTCCGCGCAAAAATAATAATGAAAGTCAATATTTGTACAGGTAACTTATTGACTAAACTTAACCTTGCGAAGACGGGGTGGGTCAGTTAGTAATTTATAATAAAATATCTATATGTCATTAGTCATTACTTGACATGGCTCCAATATGTGAACGCTAGGCGGCGCTACTGTTGTGCACATAGCGAATAGGGTCTAAAAATACCCACAAACTGACACACGTCGGAACCTCTGGTGATAAATCATTGCCAATGTGGTCATGACCAGTTTCTCTGCAGGTTATAGAAAATGTATGCCCAAATACGATGCGTATTTAAACATTATTAGGTTTTATACCTGTTTAGTGATGATGAGAAAAAAATCAGGTACGAGTATCTTGTAATTTATTTTTAAAAGTTGATGATTGTTTTTTAGGGTTCCGTACCTCGAAAGGATCCTTCTTTGTCTTTCTGTATGTCTGTCTGTCTGTCGAGAACCTTTTTCTCAGGAATGTGTGGAGGTATCAAGTTAAAATTAATATCTAATACAGTAATACTTAAGTTTCCGGTCCCTTGGAGCTGTAAAAAATCAAGCTTTTAAGTCAACGCAATAAAAAAATAATAACCTATAGGACACTTCCCGTTGGCCGCTAGAATTATGAAATTTGGCAATTTGGTTCCTTTTTCCTTTTGAGATACGGAACCCTAAAAATCTTAATACCTACTATTATTACGAGTACTCATGTAGGCACTGATACTCTTACCTACAGATGGTCAATGAACAAGTCACTGAGTCAGTAGTCAGTAACGACGGTCGTCCCACACAACTTGACGTATCAAGTTATTGTTTCCAAGAAGCTAAGTTAGTGAGCGATGGCAAATGTTTATTTATAACTTAGACGTGACTTAGTGCTTATGGTGGAGTCTGAATATAGATCGCAGTGTGTACTTGCGGGAATTGTGATGGCCTGGATGTCAAGTATAATGATATCATAGGTATTCTTGCAAATAAATAGATGTACTTACATTTATATTGAAGTAACTACTCTAAATTTAAAAAAAAACTTTCATTTGTACACATATAAACCTAAACAAATAAAAAAAAAAGGCAACGTCAAAATTTATTATCCAAAAAGATTGAACAAAGAAAATATTTTTCCGCACAGTTAAAAAATAGTTATTTGTTATACAAGATTGCAAAGTTGTTTTTTGACCGCGTGCTCAATTTTGATGACCGAGTAAGCGAAGGATTCAAAAATTAGAATCCTGAGCGTTAGCGAGGAAATCAAAAGAGCATGCGGTGAAAATTCTTTGCACTCGAGTGCAACACGTAACTTTTCATCCCACCTCAGCGAGGAAAAAAAGGTTGTATAGTAAATTCGGCACCATGGAGGTAGAAGTAAACAGGTTTAATGATGTTTTGAATTTCTTAGTACACACGATGTTGTAAATTCAATTTACTTTATCCCCTAGAGAATAAAAACGGCTTTTGCACTCAGATATCGAAAAACATTATTACTTTAACCTCTAGCGGATTAAAACGGCTTCCGAGATGGTGGGATGAAAAAAAAAATAGAAAAATAAAGACAGAATAGGTACAAGCTGGCGGCACGATTGCCGCAGTGGCTGTGCAATTGGCGGCTGCGCGACGTGTCGCGGGTTCGATTCCCATACGGAGCAAATATTTGTTGCGGGTCTGGCTGTTTGTGTATGTGAAATTAGTGTTTGTAAACGCACTCATTATACAGTAGACAATCCTAGTGTGAGGGAGCTACATTAAAAAAAAAATCTTTGACACATCGGTGACAAAACGTCACTAGCTAACGAAGCTAGCCGATTACTACTACGATACTAATATTACAAATGCGAAAGTTTGGATGGATGGATGGATGGATGGTTGGATGGATGGATGGATGGATGTTTGTTACTTACTCAATCACGCCAGAACGACTGAATGAATCTAGATGAAATTTGGCACAGAGATAGATTAATTATTATGGAATAGCACATAGGCTACTTTTTATCCCGAAAAACGCGGGCGAAGCTGCGGGCGGAAACTAGTCTCTTTATAAAGCTCGATGTGTAATTATTGCCGAGTACTGCAAGTCATCTATTCCTACCAAAATAAATTTATATATTTATAAATTACCACAGCTTTACAACTTCCACAAGTTATCGACCCAAATTACTCGTCCTACACCGCAAACAGCATGATAATAATAATATTATGAGTACGTCACCAGCTAGGCGCCAGTTATACGTAAAAATATTAATGTAGTAGGTATTCATAAATACACCTTTTATGGTTTTCCTTAGTAACAATAATAACTACCCGCGATTGGTTCACGGCACTATTATTATTATTACTCATTTTTGTTCAAGGTCACCAGTACTTAAGGTTGAAGGTCTAAAAGGTCACAAGTTTTGTACCCTATCTACTACTGTTGTCCACGACTTCGTCTAAGTAAAAGTGGATGAAAAGAAGCCTAAGTGTTTTTCCAGGTCTTAAGCTACCTCCTTGTCAAATTTCATCAAAATCCGTCTATTCGTTTCAGCGTGAAGGAAGAACAAACACACACACAAACTTTCGCATTTATTTATAATATTAGTGAGATAGTTTTTTAATCTCAGGTCACGTTACAATTACTAACCTAAATACAAAAAAAAACTAAAACTTCTAGCAAAATTTTCGACTTTACTAAGAATCTTGCCTTCGCCAAACACTTTTACCATACAAATAAATTAGGCGCCATATGACGTAACTTCCGTTATATTCATTATTAACCCTATCATCTACATACACACTCCTGCGAGGTGTTCGCATCAATTATTATTACTCATTCACTCATTTTAGGTCAAGGTCACATATGCATATTACATAAGTTCTACAATACAATAACCTCATTTATTTATTTTTTTAGGAACCTCTTTGTTCAATTTTATTTATCTTGCCTGCTTTGTACAAGTCTTCGCAAAAAGTGACGTACCAAAGTTGCTGTTGCTGTACTGCAAGATCCAAATTTGGTTTGGATCTTGCAGTACAGCTTTATTTACGAACATTTTAGTCCTGCAACTATGCCTAATTCTTTTAGGTACACCATCAAAATAATACGTCATCAGCTAGGCGCCATATATGACGTAGCATCCGATAAATTCGCCATAACACACGATTTTCCTCAACTGACGCCCGCGTAGTGTTCACATCAATTATTATTACTCATTTTATTATTATACTCATTTCAGGTCATTATTATTACCATTTCGGGTCAAGGTCATCAGTGTAAGTAAAGCCTACGAGTTGTTTTTGTGGACGCCGTGTAAAATATAGTTGTATTTTTAGGGTTCCGTACCAAAATGGTAAAAAAGGAACCCTTATGGTGCGACTTCGTCTGTCTGTCTGTCTGTCTGTCACACCTGTTTATTTCAGCAACTACTAATGCTATCGACTTGAAATTTGGAACAGTTATAAAAAATGCTTGTCCAACTATATTGCTAATGAAAAAAGTCAAAAAATATTTTTATTGTCATTGCAAAAGGGGCCGGAGTGGGGGTCCAAAATTTCAAAGTGAGGTTACTAGGTCAAGTGACATATCATATAAAAGGGCTTGATCTGCACATTTCAAAATATATTTTTATTTTATTTTATGTCTCAGAGTTTTTGACATATGATGAAAAATGTCCAAAAAAATACCATTCCCCCCCCCTTATCTCCGAAGTTTGCGGGGCGAAAAATCTGAAATAATTAGAGTTGATAGGAATTGACCCAAATATGGCACCAAAAATACAACGATGTTCCTAACTAGTACAGTTTTATTAAAATCATCAAAATTCCGTCACAAACAAACTTAGTTATGCGGTCCGGTTTTTTTCACTTTATACGTCCAAAAATGATACGGAACCCTCGGTGCGCGAGTACGACTCGCACTTGGCCGGTTTTTTTTAGTTCCGTATTTATTTATTGTGTAGAATTTTTGAGTGAAAATTGATAACATTTTGTCGATTTTGGTGAAGATCGGTGAAAAAGGTCGCAATTTCAGGATTTATATCTGAATACAGGTAACAAAACTAAAAAAGTTAAGTTATTGGTTTTAGATAATTAAGATGAGGACATGTTAACAGAAGCAGGTGCTTTCAAGCAGCTTGAATTACCTCTAAAATCTTTTGTGCCTCGCTTTTTTCATTTTTATTGCTTTGAAAAATACAGTTTGCTTGAATTTTATACTCTTTGTATGCCACCTAGTTTGGATAAAAATTTTTGTAACACTGTAATTTTACCGTATTCACAAAATAAATAAATTGAACTTAGTTTTTTTTCTGTTTATCTTAAACAGCTGGTAATTTAAACTGAAAGAAATTCAAAAGAAAATGTCACACCTGTCATAAATAGACAACAGTTATTATTAACTATTTGTGCCCCGCGGTTTCACCCGTCGTCGTTTAATTTAAAAGAGATCACATTATTTGCCCGTCCGCGCTATTACTTCGTTCCCGTTTAGCGTTTTTTCTGAGTTTTTTTGTTTTCGCTTGGCCCCTAACCTAAGGGTTGTAGCGTAATATTAAATAGCCTAGGCTATTTCGCATCGGGCCTGCGGGCGGTGAGTAATGGGTAGCTCACCGTCCGATCAGGACCAGGCCCGTGCCGAACGGCGCGTACGTGTTCCACGCGCGCCTCAAAGAGATGTCAGCATCAGAGAGGGGGCCCATTAGGGCCCAAGCCTGCCGGGAAAGCGGGATTGTCCGGAAGGGATACCGCTGACCCGGACAAAAGGGCTAAGGAAGGAACATGGGTGGGTTTTAGTCAGTAAGAGTCTGACACTCCCTTCCGCTCCGCCCAGAGCGGGAGGGGTCATTTGATGATTTCCCATCCTCAAAAAAAGAAAAAAAAAAAAAGGCTATTTCGCATAAATCTGGCGATCATATATTATCTATCAGTGGCGTGCCTAGAGGGCAAATCCGACGCATTTTTGTCGTTTTAGAGAGTACCTATCTATTCTTAAATGTGAATTTTTCATGAATGTAAAGCCAATTAGTGTCCACCCTCTAAAACTAATGGGTCTAAAACCAAACCAGTAGTGTGCCTTCTAGGCACACCACTGTTATTTTTTTTTTTTTTATCCGACTGGTATTCCAGAGATTAGCGCGTTTAAACAAACAAACTAAACCATTCAGCTTTATTATATTATTATTAGTATTGATATCAAATCAAAGTAAAATAAACACGAGTGTACAGCATGCGCTTAAGGTCGAGTTCCAATAGCAATGACCCGTTTCTCCTTATAAAGGAGCGGTTGCGAAACAACACCTTAACATTCCCGTCAACAGATGTTCAGTGGTGAAGGTTGCTACCTACTGGCTAGCTTCATGCCTTGTTATTTTGAAGGTAGGCAGTATAAAGGAAGTAAGAGAATCGGAAATGTGGTTTTGCGAAGACAAGTTTTGGTTATGCCAGAACATTCTTTCTTGGCTCTTTCTTTGGTCCATACGAGTCATATTTGATAGTTTGTAACTTAACTTTTCCGTATTAATCCGTTACAATCAAGCCGTGGTCGAATGCCACCGTATTACTGACTCCAACAGGGCGTCATGCGACCACGGCTATACCCTGGATATTAAAACGTTGATTTATAAAGTTTTTCACAACACTGAATTCCTGAAGTAGGTATAAGAGAAGAATTTCAAGCTGTCAGACAAGAATTTTGTTTCATACTTTTCAGTGCGAATTATTAATGAACCAAAGATTTATTATTCTCAAATTGGTATATTTTGCCAAATAGTTTGGTAACTACAATACAATCAGTTGTTCAATATAAGCACACCAAAGGAGGCTAATATTTAGAGAAATAATCCATCATACATTTTTTAATAAGAACAAAAGAGATGGCTTATTCTTTGGCAGGAAATAACTGTCAACTGCTAATGTCAGTAAAGGTCACTGAAACCTGTAATTTTAAAAAGAAAACAATAATATATTTGCCATATATTTTATTACTGATATTTACAAACTGCAATACGAATCGATCCGAAATTCCGAAACCGATCAAAAACGACGAATATTTTATAGCCCTGGGTTCCTAACCTGGGGTAAATTACCCCCTCGGGGGTGAAACAGCTATTCTGCGGGGGTAATAAGACTGGTAATAAATAATAAATTTTATAATCATTTTATCATCATTTTATAAACTAAACCTTACATTAAAAAATATGCGAATGTAAAACAATGCCGACCTTCACACTGGATATCATTAATTCATGAACTTTTTGTGCAATTTATTGTGATTAAAAAAGACTGTATTTTTATGTGATATCAGGGATTAAATGAGTTTCTCCATAAGCATAATGTTATAGACGCACCATGCAAAAAAATACATCTGCATAAAATTAAAAACTAATTACAGTATTTTTTACTGTTCTGTAATTTAAATATTCAGAATTTATTTATTAGGAAATGTTGTAACTATTTCCAAATAAAGTTTAATATGCGCCACTCAATCATGATAACTGGGGAGGCGCCAATGTCACTGTCTCTATATACAACCGGCACATGGTAAATAAACGCAGAAGATCAGCTATGGTAAGTCAACTATTCGCAAAGCAGATAATAGAATAGTTAATCGCCAAAGAAGCAATATATCGACGGTCCCTACGTACAATCCCCTAAGTGGTAGATACGTGATGTGTTTTTTGTTTTTGTGGCCTTCACCCTAAACTATCGTATACCTACTACCTAGTTTAATAAAAATAAGTAATTCAAAGGCCTTTTAATGTTCAATTGGCCAAGCCAATTGAACTGAGCGGCTCGTGGCTAAATGACGGCCGCGCTGGTCTATCGATCTGTGAGGTTAAGCTGCGCTTGCCGCGATCAGTCCTTGGATGGGTGACCGTTCTTTACACATCGAGACCCACCCGTGCCTCGGAGAGCACGTTAAGCAGTCGGTCCCGGTTGTCATAGGAATATCTTTGACAATCGTTACGGGTAGTCAGAAGCCCTAAAAGTCTGACAGCTGGTCTAACATTCGAATACCGGTATTACCCATTGATTGGGTTGTGGAGGTCAGATGGCAGTCGCTCCACGTAAAATATTGATATTCAGCCAAAAACTAGTTAGACTGGATGCCGACCCCAATATAATTTGGGAAAAGGCTAGGCAGATAATGATGGCCAAGCCAATTGAACATTAAAAGCACACACTAAATGTTTCTTGTAGAACATTATGTACACGCGTTTGAATTTTTGAAGCGCTCTCTTCGCATTTGTAGTTAGGGGATTGTGCTACGCAGGGACCGCGTCATCGCTATGTGATGAACGCAAAGAAAATAAAGTGGATATTCTGTATCATTCTACATGTGAAGCCAGCCAGAAAGCAATAAGTCAATTAGTTTAATACCGTGCGTTACTTCACTAGTTGCCAATTTGTTTAACACTAACTTGAGTTATATTTTGGTGCAAGGTTTAAGAGGAAGCGTATTTAGAGTTATAAAATATCATTACTAAACAACGAAGTTGTAAAAGAAATACGTTTTGAAGGCAAGAACAGCATTAGCGAGGAGAATTGTATTATCATTTTAGGTATTTTTAGGAATATATCACATTCCAAACATTACAGCCACACCTATCTTTTCAAAGTCAAAGTCAAAGCATTTAAATTAGACCACTTACAGGTAATTTTGAATGATCAAGGAGTTAGTTTAGTCAGCAAGATGAAGCAAGATGCCTTTATCCCTTTAGTGTATTTTCTCAAGCAAGAAACAAAGTCATAGAGCTAAAACCTGAAGGGATCCCGCCATAACTTATACCTACTTAACGAGCTATGAATTTACTACATTTTTACTATTATAAATGTGGAAGTTTGGATGGATGAATGTTATTTGCTACTCAATCACGTCAAAACGGCTGAACAGATCTGGATGAAATTTGGCACGGAGATAGATTATAGTCTGGAATAGCACACAGGCTCTTTTCATCCAGGAAAGATGTACGGTTCCTATGGGATAGATTTGGACACATACACGTCAAAATCAAGAAGTCGCAGGCAACAGCAAGTAACGAATAAGTGTTATTTCTGTAACTCCAGCATAATCGCGATTGAATGTATATTATACTTCTTTGCAATTTCAGCAGTTATCAAATTCTTGTCTTGCTCTAAACATCAGCAGTGCTTTCTAGAAAAAAATACATGTTAAACCCGCGAGTGCCCGCGATAAGCTCATGCTTTCTACCACGCGAATCGATCAGCGTGTTAACCGACTTCAATTGTGCAATGCCAATCAATCGGAGCGACGTGTAATTGAATGTGAAGAGACGACTGTCACTATTATATGCTGATATTATAATGTATGAATGCTTATGTTCGATAGTATGTTCATGTAGTTTTTGTGGTATGTAAATGGTTAATTTAATTGTACAATCAAATTGTTTTAAACCTAACAAAAATTATTCAGGCAGAAGAAGTAAGACTAAATTGCTCGATGGACAATTACAAAAGGTTAAAAGCGAGCAGGAATTACTAAGACATATCCGCAATGGATCTAGCAAAGATACCATGCGATACGAAACTTTTAAATGTATATTTTTGATAGATTTCATGTCACCAACGTTTATAAGAGGCGTAACAAAAGTGATTTTAAATTTCAACTGATACAGGCAGTTACATTAGCTCATTTGATAAGAGTGATGCCGAGATGTGGCATACGTCACGTGTTAAAACCCCACCTGTATCAGTTGTTTTTGTAAATCTCTTATACATATAGGTTCTTAAGTAGGTATTTAATAACACGAAACTTTTAGTCGAATAGAAATCAAAGCGTTGGTAATTTAGGAAGAAGATATTCAGACTAATCCTTTAATGGTTATTTTCTAATATCGATATTTACACTATTCTCAATCGCATCCATCAGATGACAGGCACCAAAATCATTTCCTATAGACGTTCTACTCTACGCTAATTTACTAAACTGTTCAGCCATTAATCACCATATTCATAATTTCAACGACAAAAAACCTACCACAAACTTTTCATCTTTATCGAGATTTCAGATAACATCCGACAAAATAACATAAATATAGTCAAACGAAAATAAGAATTAGAAACAAATCTTCAATTGAAATCGTCAATGGCTTCCATAAATATGGAATATGACACAAACCAATATCGCCCACGGTGGAGTCGTGGTTGTGTAGAAGCATTAGGATGACCTACATTGTGTCGTGTAGAAGCATTAGGACGACCTACATGTATGACAGTTTCTATTGACATACATACAGCCGCTCCGAAGGGCTAGCCAGATTGACGGGTCAAAGATTTTGAAGATATAACTTGGTATGGAATAGGCGTGGAATGTAAGTGCATCTTGCCTACATGTCTTAATTTCACACCCGAAACTGAACGTGTGAAATTGGTTTTAATCAATTTTCTAACTTTGAAATTAGTTATCCGAACTTATGTAGATACCTATTCTCTTTGCGTCGCAATAAAATGGTTACCTGCTGTTTGCCTTACAAGAAAGATTTTATGTTTTCAAACAAAAACCGGTTTCTAGTTCTTCATCTTTCCTATTAATTATAAAAACAAAATATGTATCGACTTAAAGTATTATTAAATAATGCCGACATAAATTATGATAATTAAGGTAGCTGAACAAAAATATGTTAGGTTAAGACATGGGCCTAAAATTGAACCCTGTGGCATACCTTATTTTACCGGAGACTTTGAAAGATTCATAGCATGTACAGCTTATTTATGCTATGTTACAAAAATACAGATTAACGTAGGTTCGAGACCTAATCCAGGAGCACCCAAACGGTAGTAACTTTCAAAATTATATTGTGATCCATGCAATACAAAGCCTTTGATAAAACAAAAAATGTAAAAATGTTAAACTTCCATAAATAAAAATCTAAATGTATATTGAAGTCGGCGGGGCCTCTTCTTCAGGTTTTTACCTCTCAGCCTTTGAACAGGAAGAATGTGCGCAGTGTGTGCAGCGAACGTGCAGCTTGCTTTGCGCCTCGACAAATTAAAATTTCCTTTCATTCCTATGTTTATGCTTAGGCCCCGCCGACTTCAATATACATTTAGATTTTTATTTATGGAAGTTTAACATTTTTATTTCATAGTTTTTAGTGTAGTTTTTGGTAGTCGGTTTTTTTTAAACCGGTTTTTATTTTTATCTTTTTAGTGTAGTGTAACCATTTTTGTTGTTGTTAATTTATTACAATAAAGTACCATAAAATCATGGACAGAGCGACTTTCATCATTTATGTACTTTTACCGAGATCGATTACTTCCACGAATTTAAATAGGTACTTATTATATTCATAGATGTTGGTGGATGAGAGCATTTCAGTAAACAAAAACCAGGCAAGAGCGTGTCGGACCACGCACAGTGTAGGGTTCCGTAGCAAGAAGTATTTCAGTGTTCCGACCGCAAATACAAGTTTGTATTTCATAATATTATTATAAAATATTATTATTTTTACGGTTGTTAAACTCAAATATTACAAAAATTTCTTGACGTATCTTGTTCAAACTAATTTCAATCGAAAGTATTTATTAAGTGCTATAAGCTTGATTTTTTTCAGATTTTTCGATAGCGCGGTTGGAAAATTACAGGGGGGGGACACATTGTTAACGACTTTGGGAGCTCCTAGTTCACTCAATATGCACTTAAATAAAAAAGGTATTTAGAAACCTTCATGTTATTTTCAATGACCTATCCAACGATACCCCACATGGTGGGGTGCGCGAAAATATTTTTTTTCATCCCTCAGTTTCATGTATGGGAGCCCCCCCTAATAATTTTATTTTTCGTAATTTCACTATAGGCCTTAATGGCGGCTTATAAAAGACATCTTCCTACGAAGTTTGATACAAATTGGTTATGAACTGTAGATTTGAAGAGGGTGTGACAGACGGACAGACAGACGGACAGACAGACGGACATGACGAAACTATAAGGGTTCCTAGTTTTACTACGGAACCCTAAAAACAGTGTTTTTTCAGTTTGTAATAGAAATAGGCTCGCTCCCTAGCCTTCTATCAAATGCGACTTAAGCATGAAAAAAATGTGTGTACTATACACCTCTGTCTAACCTTGCGGGAAATATCGGCGTGATGTTATGTATGCATAATATCGAGATCGATTGCGTTCAGGAATTCATGTACCTACACAATATCACTTTTTCATCATCGTCATGATATCATCGAGATACACCAAAAATACCGTTTATTACACCTGGTTAAAAATCTACTCAACCAAAGTTAATAAAATGTATATGGGACCACCGCGCGAGGTTTATCTACCATATGAAAAAAGAATCACGTAAATCGGCTCAGAAATCACGGAGTAATCGGTGTACATACATTAAAAAAAAAAAAAAAAAAAAAAAAAAAAAAAAAAAAAAAAAAAAACCAACCGAATGCAGAACCTCCTCCTTTTTGGAAGTCGGTTAAAAAAAAGCTGTACTCACCAATTCAGTAATATCCGATAAACATGGACACTTATCACGACACTGTCACTACCACTCACTTATTATTATTAATTAGTAATCAATTCGTTATAGTTTGTTAATAGTCACGGCATTTTCGCAACGGCGCCGTCGGTTCAACTGGAACACGTCACTGGGCATAAGTTTTTATAAACCTGAAACAAAAAGAAAATTCATGGTACAAGAAAGAAAGAAAAAATATTTATTGCATGCGACGACATGACAAATAAAACAATGAACATTAAAAAAAATAACTAAAAATACAAAAACAAAATAAGGAGAATTAAAATTAAATAACCCTCCTTCAGGCGCAGTCGGGTAATAAAAAACACTATAAATAAACAGAATTATAATTGTTTTTTTTTGTATTTTCTTTTTGTACCTTTATTACGAGTTTACGGGTGGCTTTTTTGTTAGTCAGATAGCTACCATTTTGTCACGCAAGTAACTTAAAATCAAGTTGAGCTTCTAATATTTAGCTTCACTAAAAGCTGACCACCCCAATCAAAAACAAAACTACTCAGTATTAGTGTTGCTGTAAATTCTGACACATAGTACTTGTGTTTTGTCATTGGTTTTGCCGCAAATCCCATTTCACCAATAGGTTTTTCATAAAGAAGCTTGCATCTTTCGCCAATAATCTCGAGCAACTACAAAACAATTGCTAGGTAACGCCGCAACACCGGTTGACCTCTTTTCAAGTACTCCGCTGACCTAGAGATTAGAGACTATTAGCGCTGTTTGAACTGCCTACTTAGACTTAAACCTAGGCCTGTCGCTTTACCGAGTAGCTGGCGCAGTTACTAAACAATGTTTGTTTTCATACATAGTTCGAGTAGAATATGGAATGTCGACGCACAAAATATCGATAAATGCTAAGACGATGCTACAAAATTGCGATGCACGTTACCGCGATAGATCTTCACTGCGATACTACTTGACTTCGATGCACATTACCGCGAAAGATTTTCACTGCGATACTACTTAACTTCGATGCACATTACCGCGAAAAACTACGGAGCGACTTGACTTCGATAATCTATATTGCGAAACATCGTTACCGAGAAACTATTACATAATTAATTAATATTAATATGTTTTGAATGGGCCTAAAAAATTATAAACCAAAACGTATAGTGATGTTAGTAAACTTTTTGTTATGTGCTTGTGAAATGACAGCATCGTATTGGTAAATTGGATATTTATGGGTTTTGGAAATAATAGAGCAATTGCTCCGCGTAAAATTAGCAACTGGACATACTTAGGCCATGTTGTTTCATCTTACAGTTACGTGTCTGTAACCGTCAAATATGGCGGCTTGTACGACAATTTCATACTGACTTAACGATTACGTACTGACTTACGAATACAGATGGTTTGAAGCAACCCGCCCTTAATCTTAAGGACTTCTTAAAGTCCACTAAAGCAGCGTCTTGTAGTAAAGTATTTAGTTTTCATTCTAAAGTTTCTTAAATTCTAGATTAGTATAATTTTGTTTTCAGTCATCCATTTATGACTATGTACTTGAGTTATCTTAACTTCTAAATTTTTAACGTTGGGATATATCTTCTTTCTGCCCTTTAATGTTTTAATTATAATCGATTTCTCTCTCAGTCTCTCTCTGCCATTTTAAACTTCAGGCAAAAAGTATTTGCACTTAAAAACTTAGCCAAAAACAATTCTTATACTGTCGTCGCTCGTCTTAAAAACAAAATACTCAGACAGAACTGTATACAAAGCTACAGATATAGAGAATCCTTTGTTCCATCGAACCCTCGACCCTTCCAGAGTCCATAAGGAATGACTAAGTCGATTCTTATCAAATCCCGGCTATTAATAGCTTCAGTTCTGAGAGCGGTCTCAACAAAGACTCCGCTAGTTAGTCCTTATATTTATTATCTGTGGTTAATGCATGCACAGATAACGTATGCTTCGTTAACATTATTTTGTAATCGTTTTGTATCTGTGGTTCGTTGGTTGAATACTAGTTTATATAATATTATTATTAAAATATAAAAGTCTTCTGTTGAGTTTTTAAATCACCGGGTTCGGCAAAAAGATTAGAAAATAAAAGTATAAACTTCAATAAATAATTATCGAAAGTTGATTAAAATCGATGGGGTTTTATCCGTATTTGGTAGAGGATTATATAATTTTGCAATAAATATAAATTATTAAAAATTATAACAACGACAACTTCATAATTTATAACATTGATTAAACAATTTATAATTCACGCCATTGTTTACGTAACCTGACAATTTACATAAATACAATCTATTTTATTTTATAAGAAAGTTTTATGACTTACTGATTGTTATTAGTTAAAATTAAAACTCTTCCTTGTATTATTTTCTAAATCGAAACGAGTATTTTTCGAGACGACACATAATTTTGCGATCAACCTGTCACCAATGTAAAACAATCGAATTTTTAAAATAGGAACCACGTAATAATAGTCAATTCAAGCTGGACCAATCGAACTAAACTAAATAAATGACGACTTGTACAGTATGCAGAAGTTGTTTAATAAAGGACTTATAAAATGACTTTTTACAATCGGCGACCTAACAACAATTTACTAAAGATCCAATCCATTCACACTACAAGGAACTCTACTTGTCTGTCTGTATGTTACGTTTTAACAATTACACGGATTTTGAAGAGGTCATAGGACACATATTTTATCCGGTTACCTAGTTAGTTCCCTTAGAAAGCTCATGAAACCTTTATTACTCGTATAACACCAAAAACATGAACATCAAACCCACTTGAAGTACTACTGACCCAAATCAAAGGTAGGCCAAGACCTCAGATCATACAAAAAAGGAGATATGCCATCACAGCAAATTAGTACGGGAACCACTGCCGCCACTTTTAGAACAGTTCGGCACAATTACAAGCGCTTCTTGTGAATAAAAAGATCTCCCACACATTAAAAATTCCGCACACCCTCAATCTAACACTGTTATTCGTCACTCGTCACTAGCACTAAACTAAAACAATGTATTTATATCATCGATCGCGTACGGTCCGTTGCCAGCGTGTACGTTTTAATTATGGTCTAAAGCGTCAAGCTCAGTAGCGCTTTGGCACAACTCCCTTGTTTCTATGATTTGAGGCCAAGACAAATCAATAAAAGAAACATTTCCATCAAATATAAGCCGTGAACCGGAAAGTATGTGGCTGTGATACGGAGGTACAGGTAGGAGGTGGTAGGTGCGGCTGCCCACGCCTCACCTTGGGCTGGCGAATGTCGCTATAGCAGCAGGTTTCTGAGATCGGCGCCGCGGATGGACAGACCTATTTGAAATTGAAATGTTTTATTTTGTGATAACTGTTAAGTGTTGATTAGGAGATAAGTGAGAATTGGGAAAAAATTGCCCAAGAGTGGGACAGTATAGGCCAACAAGAAGAAAGTATTGGGAAAATAATTAAGACGAAAGTAGAAGAGGAAAAATTTGAAATAATAGAAAATACACAAAAAATTAAAAGGGTTAGAGTTTATTCTTTGTCGAATATCAGGCACTTATCCACGGACTGACCGGCTCACGCGCAGCCTAACTGGACGAACGTTTTAGTCCCGAGGCAGAAAACGACACACCCGACAGCCTTACTAACGTAGAGTCGATGTCTGAGAGCAGTAATCTTATGTCCAAACCTCCTAGAACACTAGCTAGAGTATCAAATTCTAGTCAATACTAGATTAATCTTTGAGATCTACGTGGACGTGACCCTAAAAATACTTACACTATAGAGCGTTCACGTCAAAAGTCCCTTCGACGCTATGTTGACTCTCCTGAATGTCAATATGTTATAACGTTTTTAACGGTGTTGGAAGTTTTCTTTAAGTACCAATTCTCGTTCACCACTTTTTAGTGTCCTACGCATTACTTTAACACATAAATCTACAAAAAACATAAAACATTAGGACCTATATAATACAGGAGTGACAGACTAAGTGAAACGCTCTGGACCAGGGGGTCTACTCTGTAAGTCCGTCAACGAAGATACGGGCCCGTCCGAAAGCACAATAGACATAAGATTCTGTCAAAACAAGTGTCAAATTAAATTTTTCGGACGGATAAAAAATCACATCGGGAACAAAACACACAAACACCATCGAACAAACAACGCATCAACAACAATCATCTCTCAAACAACAACAACAACAATCTCAAACAACACATGAACAAACAACATCGGGAGTAGGGAAAACTGTCAAATCGTGCTATAATTCATTCATAGTTCGGGCCCCAGCTAATCTTAAGTCCATAGGTGATACGGAGTAAGAAACGCCCGTAACTAAGGCCGAAACTACGGATTTCGTGCTTAGAGAGTAGACCTCCAGATACTTTCCCAGGTAAATAGAAAAAAAACTCCCGCTGACAAGTCAAACAAGCCGGTATTTGGCGCCCTCCTTATAACAGAAACAGTCATGATAAACACGCCTAAATTCGTTAGCGTGACCTCTAGTTAACTAACACCATAAATATGCCGTGTTTACCATAAAAATTAACATATAAATGAACACTTTTCGAAAACAAATAAAATTGTGGAAAGTGTTGAGATTTTTTATTGTTGCCATATTTTATTTTGACGCCATTCGTTATGCGGCTTTGCTCATATTTGAAGTAATTAATGTGCTAACTTAATAAAAGAAAAAAAAAATGTTACAAGTACCAGCACCCGTATGAGCAATAAAGAAACGGGTTTTGTCGATGGAAGAATAGACAAAATGACAGATTGTAGAAAGTCTACTATGATAAGCACGCGGCGACCCGTGCTTATCATAGTAGACTTTTGTCGACTGAAGAATAGAAACATTCTTATCTTCATTTTTAACATCGCCATGCTCAAATCGGTAGATTTTTTTCTACAATCTGTCATTTTGTCTATTCTTCCATCGACAAAACCCGTTTAACGAGTTGGATAGAAAGATCTTTGTCTATTCTTGGTAGAATAGAGATGGAATTGGTCATGCTACGCGTGAAGGTGCATGTTGCTTGGTACGTGCTTGACTGGATGTAGCTGTGACACACAAGAGTAACTAACCCGAACTGGACTGCCTTGAAACTTGCTGTCAATAACATAATGGAAAATATTTCTGATGCAGATAATCTGTCAGGTTTGTTCAGGCGTACAACTGCTGATTTTGACAGCTCCGTTACGCAGAGGATCGTCTATCTATAACCAAAGTTACTGTAATATTTTAGATATTTTACTACCCAATGTTTCCTTGACTGTACGCAGGTGTGTTTAACGAATTTATTGTATTTGACAATTTAAGGCTTTTGACGAATAATGATTTAAGGAATCCCGAAAAATTAATAATTTATCTAATATAGAATTTGACCTATCAAGGATTTGACCAGCTCACTATTTTGATGCCTTAACCTTTGGGCCAAGGTTAAAATACCTACAATGCTTTTTAGATACGAATCTTTTTTCATTAATTCCCTTGCGTTTATGAAAATATCTAGAAGCTGCAAGTTTTATTATGTCAAAATAATTTTCATAGCACCATAGACAATATTTAATAAACGCATGCCATACGCCAATTACGTGGTAACGTATCAATCATAGCATCGATCATGGGGAATTATAGGTTTGTGATTCAAGGCCCCATGGTGTATGTAAGTATGTAGGTATTACTAGGAATTAAGTTATTATATTTATGGGTATGTAATTGATGGTGTAACTTATGTTTTAGTTATTTATGATTGGAGGGGGAAGTTACAGAGGTAGTTGATATCTTTAATGAATCAGATTTTATTATTGTCACTCTAATAGGTATGTAAGTAATATTTACATAAACAGATAAATAAAAAAATAATAAAACTGTAAAAAGCCGTGTCTTCACATTGAAGATATTCCAGAAAAATAACAGTCGGAATATGGTAGGCTAGGTACTGGGATGGCAAAATGCCGATTTTTTTATTTTTTTTTAAATTATTATCTGTTTGTGCTTGCATAACGCAAAAAGTACAAAACGGATTTTGAAGTTATTTTCAGTCTGATAGCTTGGGATCCAACCTAAAATCCAAGCCACATTTCATCTAATTCCGTTAGGATGAACAGTGGGTCCATCTTAAAATCTGAGTCATGTTTCATCTAATTCCGGTGGGATGAACCCTCAGATCATAGAAACAAGGAGATATGTCATCATAGCAAATTAGTACCGGAACAACTGATGCCACTTTTAGTACATTTTTCGACACAATTACGCGCATAAATAAGCGCTCCTTGTGAATAAAAAGATCTCCGACGCATTAAACATTCCGCACACCCTCAATCTAACACTGTTAATCGTCACTCAACACTAGCACTAAACTAAAACACTGTATTTATACCATCGATCGTGTTCGGTTCGTCGCCAGCGCGTACGTTTTTAATATGAGCAATTTGCTCAAAATCAGGCATCAAGCTCGATAGCGCCTTGGCACATCTCCCTTGTTTCTATGATCTGAAGATGAACCAGAGAACCTACAGCTTGATCTCTTCGTGGTGCTAGCCACCCTACACTAAGGAGGTCATTTAAAATGGTCCAAGCGGACGAAATCGCGGGCACAAGCTTGTATAAAATAAAACATAATGTATGATACAATACAATATTTCGATAATGTATTATTCAACACACGGCAGGTATTGTGGTACTTATACATCATGCTGACGAGCATGCGCCGTGACGTCACCATTGTTGTAAACTAGGACACCTTGGCAACAATGTACTGAAGGATCTTGAAGAATAGGACTGATAGCAGCTGTCATTGTCCTAACCTTCGCAGGTATACAGGCTGATCTACCCATCATTTATTATGTATTTATCACACCTCCGCCGCGAAAATCAGTTTCGCTTGTCGTGCAACGGACAGCCAGGCGGACTGTACTGTGGTTTCGCGGCGGAGGTGTGATAAAGGCGTTAAGCCTGTGATAAACACGAACATCGAACACGGAACATTTGGATCGTACGTGTGGACGTAAATTAGCAAAACGAACACGAACACTAACAAACAGTTCGACTTGTGTTCGAACTCAACCGCCCCGATCTCATTAGTAGCCATGGATTCGCCAAAGTGATCGACAGTAAATAAATAATAAATAAATAAAATTTATTTCAGACTTTGTCCATATTTGTTAGTAACAATGTTCTTAGCCTAATGTTAGTAAAAGTACAGAATATTTAGGCGCTTGCCCTTGCGTGTAGGCCTATCCAGTGTGCCATCAGTACCGAGTCCCATCGGCCGGCACACGTGGTCAGGATGGCGCTGGGGCCGCCGCGCACACAGTGAATTTCTCCGAACACCGAACAACGATATTGGATCGCCACAAACATTTTTGACGAACACAGCGTTCGTTCGTGACTTCGTGTTCACCATGTTCGAGTTCAATCGTGCGTACACGACTTTATGAAACACATAAAATCAACCAAATATTAGATAAAATAATACAAAAGTAGCCAGAATATACGATTTCTTTTTCGGCGGGCGGGGCACATTGCTCACAGAACAGATGGCCGATGGGGTCAAAAGGTTCTGGAGTGGCGACCGCGTACCGGAAGACAGCGTGGGTAGGCCTCCCACAAGGTGGCCCTATGACCTGGCCAACGTAGCGGGAATCCGGTGGATGCGAGAAGCATAAGAGCCGGTCAATGTGATGACGCTTGGGGAAGCTTATGTCCAGCAGTGGGACGTCTTTCAATTGAAATGATGAATAAAGAAGATGCAGGTAACAAAATCACCAGCCTGTATGTTGGCGTCGACTGATCAGTTACAGGTATAACACGGAACGATGGGCCTTACTATGAAGTGCTAAAGTCACTATCGATCCGATGCTTAAAGAGGATCGCGTTATTCGTAGTAGGACTCCATTATGGCCACTCGTGGATTTTAATGTGGATTTGTGGACTCTATATTTTGTATAATTTCACTTTTCTTTACCCTGACTTCTAAACTAGACGCAGAATGAGAGGTTAAGGGGTTAACGATTGGGAAAAAAATGACGCGTTCTTGAACACTGTTAACGAGTGGAACAACATTCCCAGTCGTTAATAGTGTTAACGATGGTATATTAAATGTTATTAATTCCACTGATTACCAATCAACATCATACCTTTTTCATACAATAAAAGGACTTGATGCATGAGTATCAAATCCTTTTGTACGAATGAAACAATAAAAACTCAACATTTACTTCTTATTGAGCACAAAATTATTTAATAGTTGTCCAGCTGAGCAAGTAAGGTCGGCTGCGAACCTCGGCCGATTAGTCACAGGCAGACTCATGGTCGAACTCCATATAGGTACAGAGACACTACACATGCGAATGTAGACCGTACTTCTGAAGCAACAGAGGTGGGTTTCGCCTGCAATGATGTAGAAGTTCCATGGAAGAATACGGTTTTATTAGTTGTAATATGTTTTAAAAGGGACGAATTGGTAGAGAATATTGTACTCGGGGTTACGTTCTAGGTTTCTTGATGAATATTGAGGATAACTGGTTTTCTTAGATATTGAACTAAGTAAAGTTTTACAGAATATAAATATAGACCAACAACAATGAATGGTCTGAAACAGGGTAACCCAACCTGGAAACCGCGGCCACCCAGGGGTTTGCACAACCTCGCGGCCCCGCCCCGGTTAGAAAACGGGACTATCCCAGGGATCCGTGGACAAAATAAAAGTTATGTAATGGCGTAAGTATTGCAAATAAAAATATCAATGGTGTTACGGGTTCGGGGATTATGGCAAGGTGGCGCTACGGGACCGAAAAACCCTGGTCTAGAAGGTACTTTAGTTATAGAACCATCATAATCAGACAGTCAGGCCTCAGGCATCATAATTTGGGTGACTGCACTACTAGGCTTTTGGTGGAAATTACAGTTTCTCTGCGGGGAAACTGGCCAAAAGGCGTGATACTAGTGGGGGTGACTGAAGACCCTCCTTACAGAGTTAGGACGGCTATCGTGTGGTTTTAGACGTTAAGTCCTACGTACAGTTCTGATTTTTCTAGACGGAGATGATTCAGAGATGAGGTAACTTTTTTACCCTCACGACAATCTCTTCATTCAAATAATCAGAAAATCAAGATGTTATCAGGTACCTTTGTATAAAAATCTCATGATAATGAATACCAGCAGTGTTTAATTAGCAACTATAAAATCGCCACGGATGTCACAGTATACGGAAATGGTCATTAAAGTGCTAATAAGTACATGACTAGATTGATTAATTAATCAATGCGGACACTAGAAGTAAATACCCAGGTCAAAATGGGTCTACCGAGGAATGTGGCTGTTCCCCGATAGTTACAAATTTAGATGTCTTCAAGTCGCGAATGAATCGGCTTCTTTTAGGCGGGCGTGCTCCATCGTAGACCGCATCATCACTTAAGGTCAGGCGAGATGGCGGTCAAACGTAAGCCTATTATTACACTGTCCTCACATACCTATTAGGGCATAAATGTTATCACAGAAATTGTATAATTGAATTTGTTGAAAAAGAGTAACCATTGAGTTTCTTGTCCGTTCTTCTCCATAGGAATCTACATTTTGGAACGGGCAACTAGCTTCAACTAATGGACAAACTGACTGACAATTACTTATATCTTGACAATTCAAAAGTGCCTGTAAATGTTCTAAATGAAATAAATGTTTTGACTTTGAAAATAAAAAAAATGAGTTCGTTTCGCAAATGCTATGGAAGGCAACTGATGTAACTGCCAGGAAGATAGGAAGTAGGATCCAGATATCCCACTGCGATAGACAATCAATCCATCTTCTACGAGTAATCTATACTAAGTAATATTATAAATGCGAAAGTTTGGATAGTTAATATTGAATGAATCTGCTATTAGCTGTTAAGATGATGATTGATGATGTTAATTCAAAATCTACGTCAAAACAGCAGATTCAAAACTTAATTTTTACCCGCATACGGCGAAGTCAATATGAAGGGATATGTTATGATTTTAGCAGTCTTTGTTTATATTGTATAATTTACGTACCTATGTTCCACCGTAGCGCCTAAACTACTCATCCGATTTTGATGAATGAGGTGTCAATCCATTCGTTATTCGATTTATTTAAATAAATGATGGCATTGGCGGTTTGCCCATCTGATGTTAAAGGTTAACCTTTGCCTATTACTAGTACAATACCTTGTAAGTCACAGGTACATGCAGAACGTGCCCTACGTTTCAATTAATTCCACGCATCATGACAAAGATCAAAATTCTGATTGTAATTTCACTAGAATCCCTTAAACCAGAACACAGCAATGTTGCCTGGTGGGAGAATTCTTCTACAGCTAACTCTTTGACGTTGGATTGTGCTACAGTCAGCACCCAATTGGGTTACCTCAATAATACAATTCTGTTAGTATTGTTGGTCTAGTGGTTGCAACCGTGACTGCTGGCCGTCGAGTCCTGGCTTAGGTCTCCGGCTTGGGCAGTGTTACTAGGTTTTAACATGAGAATTCTGGGTTTTCAGTCAACGGCAATTTTCTCGTCCACTATTACACGGGACTTACCTACAGCTACCCAAATGTCTCTGCCTACCCCTTCCGGAATTGCAGAAGTGTTATTATGTTTATACTGAGTGAAAGTGACTAGCTTATCAAGAAAATTGTCACCGTAAAAAAAATGTGTCGGACTTTTAAAAGAATATATGACTATTATTATATTATGGACAAAAAATCTCCAAACAATGTAGTATATTTTTTTTTAAACCGATGCAAAATTTTAACGCTGAGGAGTTCAGAATACTGAACCCATGGTTTCAGTTTTGTTACGCTGTCACATACACCCCTTTTAATTAAAATTCTTCTTCAATAAATTAACATCTATTTCCGAAGCCTTAAGCACTGACTTGGCTTCAAAGACAACTCATTAAGTATTTAATTTGGAATCTATTGTGGTGTTAAAGAAAGTGATTCATTTGAAGTAGCGTCAGTAACTCACGGTTCACTTTCACTGGTTTGTGATAATGTTTCTGGAAATTGTGTGGCGGATGTTGACACTAAAGTAGTGGCCACACTAGATGAGAAGGTGCTAGGTAGTTTAGGGGCATTGTTACTGGTGAAGATGTATCACTTGATTCAGAAGTGACTGTTGAATTTACTCTATTTAGAATAGATCTAAATCTGGCATTGAGATATAACAGAGGAGACCCAAACGTCATGTTCCAAATGCCGTGTGACTCATGAAAAAAAACAATAGAATAGATGCGACTTGATCGCGCTTGATTGGAACAGCACCGTCTAATACGGCGTCTTGTCTAGTGTATACCTCAATGGAATCTAGAAGCTAACTCAAGCATTACTTAAAACTAGTTTCAACCAATCAAATTGCTTTAAATCTACGCTCAAGGCGAAATATGTGCTTCAGTATTGTTCTGTTATACTAACGCTAGAATACCAACATTTTAAAGTAGAATTGGGATCATTGCTGCTGATATTTTTCTATAATCTTTAAGGTGTTTTACGCATGGAGGAAAATGAGGTTGCCTTTAATGCGTTTTCTATGTTAAAAACCACAGCCCTACTATAGTCTAGTGTATATTTGTCCTAAGGTTGCCGAATGTCGGTGTTTGATATTATTTGATATGTTTATCATTAGCCCATCAATCATAAAGTTTATCACCGATTTCTAACGGTGATTAAAGAAGTCAAGGATGGCGTGGAGAACAAGTTAATTATAAAATTGAATTATTGTAACATTATGATTATGTTTGATGTCTCTATTAAGCCGCTCAACCGGATGAGTGGTTTGTGCATTTGTAATTTATTAGGTCTTATGTCATAAACGTTCTCGCTACTAGCCTTCAGTGGCGAAGGGTCCCTACAATACGACTCCTTTTTTAAAAATAGCACAGGCAGTATTGCCTACTTTTATTAATTAGCTTTTCGTGGCCAGGTAAGCATTTGTAGCTCCGGCTTACCTCGTACAAAGACTGACCCTTTGCCACTGCTAGCCTTATATCAGTAGGGATTGCAATCCAGCAAAGCGGGATCCCGCAATCCAGCGGGATCCCGCGCATTTCAGGCCCTGCGGGATCCCGCAATAGCTTGCGGATCCGCATGCGGATCCCGCAAGTATGAGAATTACACTAAACAGACAGAAACTAGACAAGAGAAATACTTCCCTTACTTACTTACATTTGAAAGTGATGGAGTTAGTTATTTGACTTTGTTGCACGACTATTTAGTAAGATCTAACCATCAAGTGTGGAGGCGAAAGAACCTTTTCGGCCGCTGGCTACACTATGCAGTTCCATAAGAAATAGGTTGAGTTGGGAGATTGATGGGTTTTTATGATCATATTTTCAAGAAGAGAAGTGATTTTTTATTTTATATTTCTGAATTTGTTACATTACCTACCTACTTCATTGATTAATTAGTAAGGAAAATTAAAAGACTATTAGTAAACTTATCTTCACATTTCTTTGTGAATAAAGAAGACTGATCTAATTATAACTGCCATAAATAAAGATGAGAACTAATATTTTTAGATAACTAGATTTCAAAAACTACAACAAAGTACTACCAAGTATTAAACAATTATGATTTTTTTTTTATTAATAAATAAGTAGATGAGTAGCCGAACTGTAAAATAATTAGTCCATTAAGTAAAGTGTTGGTGGGTCTCGCAATTTTTTAAGTTTGATTATTATCATAGAAAACATTTTTTTTTTAATTCAATAAAAAAAACTAACCTATGCGGGATCCCGGTGGATTGAAGTCAATCCCGCAAAAATCCCGCGGGATTGAAAACAGTGCGGGATTGCAATCCCTACTTATATAAGGTGCTATAAAAATATCTGCCTGCCATGGCTTTAATGGAAGGTAGTATTGTGTTTATAGATTACAATAGTGAAGAACTTTCGTACCCCGGAACAGTTAATTCTCAGTTAAGTCTCCCATTGCAGCCGTGGCAGATATTTTTATAGCACCTTATATGGATGGCCAAAGGGGAAGTTGTCATTATCGCTACTTTTGGTAGCTTATGGCATGCCGAAAGCCGCTGCTACCCAATCACTTGCTTGAACACTTTGTGGAAGCTCATGAGTGGAAAGTTTTCTTTTATGCGACAATGGTGACAAACAGGCCTAAGAAACGCTAGCAACACCGAGTATCACATGCTTGTTACCGACCCTTTTAAATGAGGATTTGCTGTCCCGACAGCTTGGGAAACAAGCAGGTCCCCCGCTGTCAACACAGCGCATCCTCAGGAGCTCTGGCGACCTTACTCACCACAAAAACACAACACTAGCAAAGAGTAGCGTTAATTAGCTGTGGTGTTCTGTAAGGTGGAGGTACTTCCGCAGTAATAGCATAGTCAGTCTATTATGTTCCCACTGCTGGGACACAGGCCTCCTCTGTGAGAGGGAGTGGGCCGTAGTCCGCCACGCGGGCCCAGTGCGGGTTGGTGGACGTCACATGTCTTCGAATTTTTGGTTCTAGGACATGCCGGTTTCCTCACGATGTTTTCCTTCACCGTTAAAGCAAGTGATAATTAATTAATAATACGCACATGACTTCGAAAAGTCAGCGGTGCGTGCCTCGGGATCGAACTCGAACCATTCGCCGTGGGAGGCACATGGTTGAACCACTAGGCTATCACTAATCCCCAGTAATCCGAATATTAAAGCTGTGGATGAACTGCTAGTCTTTATACATATAATGCTAATCTAGTCCCAAAAGAATTTAATTTCAAATCAGTTCATCAGGAAAGACCAAAATATAACAAAAACCTGTTCGTCTGTCGGTGCCATATCAACCAAAGACTTTGACGTCTGACAACGTATTGTTACCTCCACTAGTCCGGGAGACCGCGACCTTAACATTTGTTTTGCAAAATGTTAAAATATTGCCTAATTTCATAATAATTATTATGTTACCGGAAATCATTGGATGAATTATTGCCAATAATTCATATTATTTAGTGTAGTCTTAATAACGTTTTTATAATTAACTCTCTCATCCGTAACTTAACTAGTGTAGAGTGGTGATTAAAACTGAAACAGAAACTCGATTGAGTAAAAATATAATAAAAACTTGCATTCTCTGAATTTTATAATTAAATGGTGCCTACTTAGATGAGTGTGTAAGTAACAATTACGAAATTATTGCTAACTTTAACATGAGTTTAATTTAATATTTGGCCAAGAACCTCGACCAACACCTAAGAAGTTAGTTGCATCAAAGGCGTGATACAAAAAGCGGTACTCGTAGAGCCGTATCATAGAACTTAACTCAAGACTCAAGCATTACATAAGTTTAATTTCAACCAATCATATGGCTTGAAACTAATCAACTAATGTAAGTAATGCATGAGTCTTGAATTAGATTCTGTAATACGACCCTTAGAGACGGTCGTTAGGAGATTCCTCTCGTTGCATGCACCAATGTTCCCGATACCAGTGTGCTACTATTTTTTAAATCTTACATGTATCTTTTTTTAATATACCAATATAGTGGGCCCTTAAAACACAAGACTGGTGCCCTGAAACAGCGAGACGGGGCCGCGGTAGACCACGAAGGAGATGGACGACCTGGATGTCTTCCTTGAGAATTGGCAGGAAGTAGCGCAGAACCGAGACCGATGGAAGGAATGGGGGGAGGCCTTTGCCCAGCAGTGGGACAGTACAGGCTAACTATAAAATAATAAAAATACCAATACATATAAAAAGTATTTAAAAATATCTTTAATTTATGAAGGAAGACAGTTGTTTTTAAATCTCTTATTTATTTAATAACACCATGGAAAAAAACGTAGGTAGTCTTTCCTGAGTTTTGATTTACAGTGAGCTAATATTAACACAGCTGGTCTCCTGGCCTACACAGAACAATGCCTCTGTTTTATTACATCAATACGTCGAACCATCATTCAAAAACAACATTATTTATTCACATCAGGTGTCAACCGCTGCCGTCCATGCTAATGACAAGCTAAAACCATTGGAAATTCAACCATTTTACAAAGATATAGAGTTTAAAAAGTAAATGAGCGATTCAACTGTAACTTTCAGAGGTTTTCACTGAAAACATTAGTGTTTTGTCTCGAACCAAAGTACGGTTTGAATCAGCTGTTTATGTAGACGACGTATCTACTGCAATGGTAATAAGCAAGCTATCCATCAAAATAGCAACTAAAGGCAGCTTTGTTTATTAGCAATAAATTTTGTCACCAGTGGCAATATCGACAACTATGGATAGAACTGTCAACTACTGTGTAAAACTTAATTACTTTGGAAACTTATGAAAAGCAATTTGTAAGTACCTACATACTTTAGTATTCATAATTGTTTAAAAATAAGTAGGTAAGTACCTATACGTAATTTCTCAAAAACCACAGCTTGTGTAAAACATTAATTCTAAAAGGAGACATAAGTTATTGAACAATACAATCATCAAAACGTGTACCTATGCTTCTGAATTTAAAACACTTGATTAAAAAGCCCAAACTGCAAATGCAATATGCATTCCGTCATACCACTTCCAAACGACTCCACGATTCCTTCATAATTTATTTTTAACTCATCCAGACAGTTAAATTATACTAAATTTTTTATTTCTACAACATTTTTATTCGAACAGCGTCCTACGATAACGGACTAGAGATTAAAATCGGTTGTTAATTGTGTGTGACAGTTGAATCGACGCCATTTTGGATCCAGGAAGCGTGTGTCACGCCGCCATGTCAAAATAGAAACAGTTATGCCGCGAAATTGGGTGAACCCGTGACGGGGACAGAATTAGGGGGATTAATTAATCCCTACACCGTTAAACTGTTATATTTTTTATTAAATTAAAATTCCAATCCGGTATTATTAAAGTTTTTTTTAAGAAATGCTGATGTTAACTTTTTTCTCCGTTTTGTTCTGCACAAATTAAACACAACACTTTTTTAGATGCCACATTGTTCGATCTAAATACAAAAAAAAACTTGGATGACTAGCAGATGTAACCAAACAAAACCTTTTTTTGCATAACCATGTTAAACAATATTAATCAATCCGTTCTAGAATTTAGACATGTCATATTCGCAGAAGTGGCGCTATAAATCATATCAGCTTATTTTATACTACTTGACAGTTGACACAGTGTAGAGAAATAACTACTAAACCATACCAAAAGGAATGCTACCGAAACCCATAAAAAATCTAACGAACATCAAAGGCACTAAAACGTAACAACACGCCATAAAGTACCATAAGATGGCGCCACAGTGTTACGAAACGGAACGTAAATAGGTGCAGTTATTACGAAGTTATTAAGCATAATTATGGTGAAAATTAATCTCTTGGTGAATACGTTATCTTTGATCTATTTCCTGACGAGGAAGCGGCCGAGACTTCGCGACCGAAATGTCTTCACTTTTTTTTTTGTTTGACCACCTTCCGCGCATTTTCCGGCTTTCCATGTATTCTAAATTTGTTTGGAATTTTAACTAGGCGTACGTTGGAAACAACAATCTGTTTGTTGCTTTGAATATTCCAGCTAAAATGCAGTTTTAGAATGTTGACGGTTCACACACTTCATTAAATATTCGATTTATATTCTGCGTAGTATATTTGTCATTATTAATTTAAATTATACAAAGGTAAATGTTTCAGTCTGAGCTTACCTACTCTTCAATCAAAAAGAAGATGATAGCGAACTAAGTTTGGATCAAACGAAAATGGGAGGTACAATTGCAATCCTCCTTCGAAATAACATAAAATTCCATCTGATATTAAGACTCAACAGAGGTCGTGAATGAGGTAAAATTAAAGGAATTCAAAATAAAATCTTTAAAACCCAACGCAATGTAACAAACTGGGCCGGTCCAGTACACATATCAGATAATAAGTAAATAATGGATTATTAAGATGTAGAAAACTAGATATAACGCAAGATACGTGGCGTAATATTAACATTCTAAGATAAAACATTATCATGTAGGCGTAATTATGTAATTGTCACAATCTCATGTTGTGTTTACTGGTGCACTCTGTATAAACTACATTTTTATTCATGAATGCAATGTATATCATATTCATGACAAGGAAACTGGCGGTGTTATGAATGAAGAAACCTGTTGTGCATTTGCTAATGAGTTATATAGAAGGTTTATTGATAAAGGCGGTTATGTATTAAAAGTTAACAATAATACTGACAATCATTAAGATAGTATAAAGAGTAAAGGGTAATAAACCTGGAAAGTTAAGCACAAAAACAAATGCTACAATTAATATAATCACATTTTTACAATTTTTAATTACATTTCAAAGTTATAGATAGCAACATTGTAATAAGTAACCAATGGATATTGTCATCTTCCTATACCATGATTCATGGGCGCCTTTTATTAAAAATCGCTTCAAATTAAATTCAGTCTGGGAACTAATATTCATTAATTCATTTTTCGTGTAGATAGTAGATAAGGTGTAGGAAGTCGTTGGGTTAAACCAAAGATATTGGTGTCTGGAAGTTTGGTCAGTACAGAAATAACTCGAATTTAAATAATTTGCAATACTGCAGAAATTAGTATCAGACTGGCTTATCCGCTACCCACTGAACTACGAGTAAGTTACCCGTCTTACTGAATCGAGTCTAAGAGCTCGTTCAGATCTAGCGTTTTACGAGCGAATTAATATTGCAAGCTCTTCAAATATTCTACAATCAACGCGCTAATTATTATTTTCTCGTCTCGCGTTAATTTCATAACAACCTTAAGGCTAGAGTATTCTTTTGACAAGCGTATAAATCGCTAAAGATATAAACAGTCGTTTTCTTGCGTCTAATTCTTGCGAATCTTAACCTTGAAGGCAAATTCATGTTGAATACTAATACTTATCACATCCTAAATTCTTGGAAGACTTGTCCCAGTTTGGCCCCCACTTATGTTTCTGTCCGCGCGATATACTTCCCGTGAAACCGTTTCATCTGGACTAGGTCTAACTTGTGTTATAATAATATGATAAACATCATTTAAATTATTTCGTGCCAGACCAGTTTGGGAATTCGCAATGACGTTTATGATTGTATTATCTTGATTATCATATTTTATCACGAATATTGAACACCCACACTTATTATTGTAATAGGTAGAGCGTTGATCTATAGAATAATCATTATTTTAATATGATCCTGCCGATACGGCCAGTCGCGATTTATTGTTTCTTAGAAAAAATAGCAGCTTTTGATAATACGAAATCAAATCGATTTCATCATCATCAATTTGATATGAATATTATTATGCATGATTTGGATAAATTAGACTATGTCGGCGAGAAAATGAAACTCGAGAACTTTTTGAAGTGTTACATTTTTTAGACATGATCGTATGCCAACAATTTCCAAACAATAGTACCAAAAATTGGAGCTGATATTCGAATGGGACAATTAACCAAGATAAGGTAGGGTGAGTAGGTGAGTAAATAATGTTGTTTTCTTAATACTATTGAAGTTGAATTCTGCCTTTCTTATTTGGTACAACCTAGAGTCCCACAGATTCGAAAAGGGAAAAGAGCTAGTCGATAAATAAATACAATCAACCAAAATCAAACACGAACAGTACGTCGACTAGGTGACCCTAAGATGTGACATCTCGGAACACGGTTACAAAACTTGTTCATAACCCAACCACTTTAAAATGTCAATAGAACGCTCATACCAGACTTGAGAAAAAGTAATTTCAATTTAGTCGAGTTCTGATCTAACCGTCGGATGCTCCCGATACTTCGAAGGGCCTATGAATAATTCATTAACAGTTTGTTTTTTACACAAATCGGATATAGTTTTAGGGTTAACAGGTCTCTAAATGTGTTATCAGATATATTATTGTTATGTAAAAGAAAGTTGACATCTTTAATTTTTACTTTCTCACTTGTTGTTATAAATCTATTACTGGTATTTAGAGAGTGGTCATTGCTAGTATATTCATGGTTTTTGTGACAAAATAATCCCGGTATTATTGACTAAGAGTACGTGTCAAGGTAGATAAAACTGTTGTCTGTATTATTTAGTATTGATTTGGAACCGCAAAGTATCTTTATCGTCTTTATCGAAAAAATAATAAGTAAGAATTTCATGATTTACTATATCTAATTATATTAAAACAGTTCACCTATTAACAGATTGGGTCACGAAAACCAAAGAACCTAATATAACACTTAGAGGAACACCTTTTCGAGTAACACGTAATTTTAATAATATTATGTAGGTACTATGAGTAATGTAGTATCGAATTTTATACTTGAATACTGCGAATGATTTAAAGAACGAGCCTTGAAAATTTATAATCGTGATTCAGGACGCTTACATCTGTTAGTAATTAATATAATGCAGTTGACAATTGCAAGATTTAAAAAAAGACATCCCAAGACTTAAGACTTATGAATTTAAATAACAAAAAAACATCCTGACTCTGGTAATTAGACCAAAATCAAAGGGCACTGAGCTTCACTTATCATCAACCTTTAATTTACTTAAAATACCTGACGAAGATATTAACAACAAGTTGGCAAAACACGCTATAATAAGCGAACCTGTTATGGAAACAAAAAAGGGCTGCAGGAATGAAGTATAATTCGATGAAAAAGGGAGCCTGGGAGGTCTGATAAAGAAATTGCAAATTATAAATAATGTGGTAGAGATGTGGTAGAGATAAGTTTAGATATGGTATTATGATATGATCTACATCTTTTTGCAATAGGTAGTCTACGTTAAGCAAAATACAATGATTTATTTTTGGATGGGGCGGAGGAATCTACTAGCTTTAAAGATAACTCTTCCGCTGTTCTAAAATCACATACGATGCATGGCGATTGTTTTTGTGTCTGCTTCACGGATATATTAGAAGATGTTGTTGAATAAATCAAAATTAATCCTTAGCATCCTACATACAACCTTCATTTACATAAAAGATCGTTACTTTTAATTTGATTAAAAGAACTAATCATCGGAATAAATTAAAACGGAGCTTTAAAACATTAGCACATCCAGTTTCACCATAATCCTTAATTTATTGTAAATTAAAAAATTGTTTTCCTTACTCCACAAACCTGTCCTTTGACAAAGGTCAAATTTCTGGTAGGTACTTCTGTTCGAGAATTTATAATTTAATACAATTAAGTGTTTAACATTATTATCAGCTTACCAATGTAATAAATTAGCGCCCTTGACTTTAGGTACTGGTAGTGAGCATTAAGTTCCAATGTCTTTAGAGACAAAAATAAAATAAAATTACAGGTAGAGTTTGTTTTCAGTGTCACTTGTAATTTGTCGCTTATCTTGACGACTTAATTTATATTTAACACTGCCTGTCTTAACTTTATTAGTCAGATTTTCTGGTACTTATAGATCGTTCAAAATGTGTTCTTTGCCCTTATTATACCCATTGGCCTCAATGGCTGCCCTTGACCAAAATCCCACGTCTTTTTGATCTCTTGTTTGCAGAATGTTGCATAGACAATGTAGGCTCTAGTTATAGAGTAGGGTCTTTGATGTGTAATGGCAGTAATTGCAGCTCAATTTAGTTGAGTACCATTGAAAATGGTAGAGTTGTTACTGAGAATGAATTTCTTATTGAAGTTAAATCTTAGATACATTTTTTTTTAATATTGTGAACCGGGAATCATTGTTTTACGTTTTTCCATAATGACTTTCCTACTAGCAATCTACTTGGTTTTAATTATGGCATCCAACAGTGAGTACCTAGCCTTGTTATAATTATTGGACTGGACTTTAAAAGAGACCTTGACCTTTGAGTTTGTTTCGGTGTTTCTTCTCAAAGGTAGTCAGATAGGAAACACCGACCTCATCTAGTTTTAAAAGAAAAACTCATTTGACTTGTAAAAGTGTTATTAGTAACCTATTTGCAGAATAAATGATTTCAATTTCAATTTCAATTTCAATTTCAATTTCAATTTCAATTTATTATGTATCAACTGAGAAGTTATCTAGTTATCTATATATCTGTCTAGACCTATTTAGTAAATGGCAAAGGTTTTTTTCTATACTTAGCCATAAATGTGTATTTTATAAGTTCCTTAATCCAAGACAAATAGTAATTAATATTTAATAGTCATGTCGAACAAAAACCAAGAAAGGGTTTTATGATTTTTGTGTTATTCATGTTTAAAAACAAAATAATTATTGTGTAAATGAAAAAGCAATGAAGTCTGCAGTAAGTAAACAAAAAATCTTAGATATTGGTCTTTTGGGGAGTCAGTGATCGCACAATCATCAAAATCAATCATAGAAAGATTTAATAAGGAAATAATTGTTATCGGTTGATAACCAAAACTATGATCATAATTTAAAGTTTGAATCAAATAGTTAAGGATCTTGCGATAGCGAACGAAACTCCTCGCGATTCACGCACTTTTGGAGTTATTGTAAATTGCGTAGCCTGAGAAAATTCAAATTTTGACAATGGACATATTTGATTTTAGTTCCTTAAATTAAGCCAAAAGTAGGCTGTCAAGGTAAACATTAACTTGCCGAAAGCCTAATGTATGCACGCCTTGAAGCCGTATCAACGACAACAGATTCGCGACGGTAACCGTTAAATTCAAAACACAACACACGAAAATAAGTTCCGGAACAACAATTACATAATAATGACAACAAAATAAAACTGACATACTTAAATCAGTTGACTTTTGTCGTATTCCATTCAATATCGTAAATCGTAGCACAACACACGCGTGAAGAGTTCGTTTGTGGACGTGACGCGTGCTCACGGCTCGAGCGTCGGCAACGCACTGGATGGCGTCGCCTCCCGCGTCCTTCGACCGTCGACTTTCACTGCAAATGATAATACCATAACACTACCGATTTTAATTGTCTCTAATTGTTTGTTGTCTGTTCTCGTGCCTAGTATATTTAAAATGGTCGGTTATTCCATGGCGCTGGTCCTTTTGTCGAGGGTGCGGTGCTTGCATAATGTGAAGTTTGTTTGCAGTTGTTTTGTTTAGAATTTTCCTTGGGCGAGGAAGATTTTATCTGAAATTTATGGCCGCCTTGGGCTAATTGTTTATTTACTTTGGATGTGTTAATCTAACGCCTTCAAGGCTTTAGTGTAAGACGAGAAAATTGTGTACGTACTACCGGAAAATTGACACATAGTTACTTTTTCAGTTAAGCTTTAAAAAAATATTTGAATAAGTCAATATAATTTCGCGACCTTAAAGTATGCGGGAGATTTGTATTTTTTGAGCTTAATTTGTGAACTTTATTAAAATTACAGTTTTTCCTGGATGTATCAAATATCACGCATCTCTACACCGAAAATACACTTGCGCGAAACATACTCGCGCGAAAGACGCTTAGGTACGCGAAAAAAAAGGATTAAATTGAGTGAGTGATCGTTTCAGGCACTTCCAGCCACTGCCTTGGCACCGCTCGCTTTGCTCGCTCGGCTTGTGCGTTGTATGGTCGCCGTTCTAACGTAACCTAAGCCGTCCTGCAACTAAGTAATTAGTATTTTGTTTTCTTTTTGTTTTCCCAACCCCTTTAATGGGGTCGTATTTTCTGCCTGTGACTGTACGGAATTTCATTTCGCGCATGTGTCTTTTCGCGCAAGTGTCTTACGCGCAAATGTCCTGCTACACTCTACACCCAGTTCAACAAATTTTTGATAAAAAATACCTATTGCATGACTAGCGGTAGATATGATTTATTATAGCCCTCAAAGGACCTATTTAAAAACGCTACAAATTCTATCAATAATGAATGCATCACGAATTGTAATCGTAGTGTACCTAACCGCAATATATACTTATTTATTTTATAGTACAACCTGTACAACCTTGTATTTCGCATTGCACAGAATTTACTTAAGAGTACATAGCGGATTATTGTAGGAAACTTCCGTAATACCACAGATAATATAATACTATAAGTACAGATTAGGGTATGAATATCGGAATCTCGGAATCTCGAAATATCGGAATCTCGGATAGATTTTTCCGTTTTTTCAATTCCGATATTGAGCAGGCCAATATCGGAATCTCGGAATTAGAAAAAAATAGCTAAATAACGTCGTGTCTTGCTCAGCACTCACTTGTGCACGCATTCTATTACCTACAAACAGTCAGTAATGAATAATTTCTTAATTAGTCACCCGATATGGCCGGCCCATCGCCACTTCAGCTTGCTTATTCTGTAGGCTATGAACTACTTTTCAATCCATCGGGTTTGTCGCTGGCGAAAAGGTCCGCGGACAAATCTGCGTGTGAATGATCAGGTTCGCGGTTCAGCATGCGGCTGTGTGGTTGATGATGGTTTTGTCCACCGATTTGTACAGCGCAGTGTGCGGCGCGAAGCTCGTGTAGTGAATGGCTTAAGCGCATATTTTCGCCAGCAGGTTACTTTACTTGTGTTGTAAAATTCTTTGTGCTCTTTCAGACAGATTGATAGATGCATTATCATTTTTACGCATTCACTACATACCAGCCGGCCTAGCATGACCACGATAGAAACGGGTTTTGTCTACATAGAAATAGACAAAGTGACAGATTTCATTCATAAAACGTAGAAATGTTTCTACAATCTGTCACTTTGTCTATTTCTATGTAGACAAAACCCGTTTCTATTGTGGTCATGCTAGGCCGGCAGGAGAAGTGTTCTCTTGCTAAGACATATTTTTTTTTAGATTATGTGTTGTTTGCTCGTTCATTGACATCATCAGTCTACAGTAATCCACTGCTGGACATAGGCCACTCGAATTGCATGCCATTTAACTCGATCCTCGCCTACTCTCATCTAGCTGCCACTAGCCACCCTGCGATGATCGTCGCTTCAACTAGCCTGAAGGCGTCCTACCCTACGTTTGCCGATTCGCGGTCTCCACTCAAGAACACGTCTACTCCAATGGTCGGTTCGTTCGGTCTACCGATATGGCCGGCCCATTGCTACTTCAGCTTGCTTATTCTGTAGGCTATGAACTACTTTGGTTTTCTGTCGGATCACCTCATTTCGAATTCGATCCCTCAGAGAAACTCAAAGCATAGGCCTTTCTATAGCTCGCTGAGCGACTTTCTTGGCTCCGTAAATCATGATAGGTATGACGCAATGACTGGCGCATGAAGACTTAAGTTGAATAAGCAATGAGAAGACCCGACGTAGTTTCCCAAATGCAGCCCTGCCTAGCTGTATTCTTTTGTTAGCCTCTTTCTTGAAGTTGTTTTTACCGAACTGCAAAGTTTCACCCAACGTATTCTGGAACAACTTCGAGAGCATTGCCACAATCGGTTCTGGAGTGACGTGTTCGTTGAACACGATCTTGGTCTTGTCCAAATTCATCCGGAGCCCGAAGCGCACAGAAGAATCAGCCAGGCCGTCCAGCATTTCTTGCAGGTCTTGCAACGATTCAGCCATTATAACAATGTCGTCTGCAAATCTTAAATGTGAGATGTACTCGCCGTTTAGCGCTGGTAAGCACCTACGGCCTTAAGTGATTTGGGCGGTGTAGCTTAAGTGTTTTTGTTTTGTCAATACCTTTATTTTTATTCTGTTATTCAAGGACTTATTACAAAAATATAGATTTATACAATTGTAGCGAGCTTTATTTGTTCTAATTATTTTTTAAATAATGAAAGAGTTTATTTTAAATGCCTTTTCTCTATGAAATTAAATTTTGCATTAAAATTTCCCAATTCCGATACTAATATCGGAATTCCGATATTGGGACCTAATATCGAAAATCAATTCCGATATTGAAAATCCTCCGATATTACATACCCTAGTACAGATGCCTCATCTCATACAAAGAAATGTGACCGATTTAGCGCGGGCTATCTTCGGGCTATACATTTTTCCTTGCTTAAAGTATTTTTCAAAATTTGAACAAATATTTTGCATGATGTATTTTTTCGTGTTCTTAATTTTCCACAAACTTGAATAACAAATCGATACATATAACGCCATCTATTATGAGTTATTTCAACAAATGTTACTTTGTTCCTGATGAGACCCCGTGGTAATACTATTGGAAGAACCACATCTGTAATTTATTTTGGATCTTTGTAAATAGGAATGCATTCTATACTAACATAATAAAGCTGAAGAGTTTGTTTGGTCGGATTCGAAAACCTATTTTTGTATATGGTAGCCAGATTCATAAGAAATAGTTAAGGCTATTTAACATCACACTACGATCCTTAGAAGCTGAGCAACGGAGCTGAAAAGGTGGGGCACAGCTAGTAGGTGAATAAATATCTAATGTTAATCTAAACTCTAACTTTACAACAAAATCTTCAAGTAGGTACTTACAAAGATTTTACAATTTCCTATCGATCGCACCACACGATCGTCCAACACTCCAACATGACTCCAATCTGTCCCAACTCACTATCGATACAAAAAGACTCCAACACCGTCAGACATGCACGAACTATCTCTGCACACGTGGAAGGTTGGACGAACAGTTGAACTGTTGCACGATCGTGTGCAGCCGGCATTAGAAGTTCTATTGGAGAGGCCGGAAATGTGAATATCTAGAATAGAATTGGAGGCTGTAGGTATGTATAAGATACTATCAAACTGATCTTCTTCTCTTACTATACCGACTTACTATAATTTGTTGTTGTTAACAGAAAAGTTACACAATATTCGTTCCAAAAAACCAAGAATTAAAAGTGAACAAATTATGAAGTCGAATTATTACTTTCAAGTTTGAGTCATATCCAATAAATCATAGCATAATTTTATAAGACTAAGGCAAGGAGCCACTATAATTGCTTTGATATTTGACTTCTAAATGATGAACTCATCATCTGATTAGAAATTATTTTGACATTTATGTACTTAAGTTATACAACATAATGTAAAACAGCTCTCTTTGACAAATTGATTTTTTATGATGACTTCATTGATTATGTGAACAATGGTTATCAATTGGAAATTGATACACTGGATCCTGCTCACTAAAAATAACCAAATAGCTCGTAAATATTGTCAAAAGGACCAAATTAATATTCTTTTAAGAATAAATTTTACAGGTAAGTAGGTATAGGTATTTAAACCAGCAATGTGATTCACGACCACAGATAATATAATAATATACGTACAGATGCCTCATCTCATACAAAGAAATGTGACCGTTTTAGCGCGGGCTATCTTCGGGCTATACATTTTTCCGTGCTTAAAGCATTTTTCAAAATTTGAACAAATATTTTTCATGATGTATTTTTCATGTTCTCAATTTAACACAAACTTCAATAACAAATCGATACATATAACGTCATCTATTATGAGTTATTTTAACAAATGTTACTTTGTTCCTGATGAGACCCCGTGTCACGACTAAAAAAACCCCCATCACGTCTTCTACTAATGGTTTCAAGTAGTTTTAACGGATTTGTGGTCCATGAATCGCCCTTGATTTCAAGTAGGTACCTAGATGTTGTTGCACCTGTGAATGTACATTGCATGGGATATGTAACCGTTACACAACAATACCATCATACATATGAAAATCTCACAACTCGTCTAAACTTGCAGAAGCAACGAAATTTACGAGCGCCTAAATGCGCATCAATAGCAACCACATAAAGAAGAAGGAAGACAATTGAAGAGATGGTCAGACGATATAAAGATGGAGGTGCAGTATGGTCAAGGAGTAACAGGACAGAATAGGAACAGCTGGAAGATTTCCATGTGTATCACAGAACACGCTGATCACTAGAAGGGGAAATCTGATTTGTTTATTTATTTATGTACACACAAAACACATATAAAAGTATAAGAGTAAGACAGATAATTGAGCACAAAAGTAGTGATGTGTTACAGTTAAGTTATAAAATAACCTATTTTGATATTATCTTTAGTAGTAGTAGTAGTAGTATCGTAAAGGCTTTAATAATAATAATAAGTGCGCATCAGTCTTTTTTTGAGAAGAAATCTACAAATTCCGTCATACCAGAAAAAGACTTTGTTGTATGTCGGGCTTCTAGCGACTAAAGTTCCACGGTAGTTGTTTCACATAAGGATGGAAGCTTCTGGATGTCCTGAAGTTTAATAATCCTTGCGAGTAACAAAAGACCAAAGTAACACTAGGACAAAGAAGAATTATTCTTATTCTTCAAAATCTGAACACGGAAGATTATTAAAAAAATATCAGGCGTGGACAAAAAATATTAAGTTCAAGGCGTATATTTTGCCGGAGTCGAGAAAATTCTTGCTTTTCCCAAAAACGGTATAATGTCATGAACATAACAGGGACGGGGTTCTTTAAATTCTACGACGTTTTAAATGTCGTGTTCGAGTCGCGGACCACTCGTTAACGTTATTTTTTAAGTTAAAGAAAATAAGATAATTTGCTATTAACAACTTGTATCTACTGCTTAAATCTATAAATGAATTGTTTAATAATATTACATTTATTGGTATCTAAATCCTCTTCAGAAAATGGGTCGCCTTACCTATAGTGTTGTCCAAAATCGTTCTGGCATCAATTATTTTCGCAAGACCAAGTCCGCCTTATGGCAGCTAGACAGAGACTAAGACCAAGACTAAGTGTGCAATACCAATACCACATGTATTGTGTCGACGCGAGACCGAGACCAATGACTGGGTTAGACTCGTCTTGGTCTTTCATTTGGGTAACACTACTTACCTTAATCATTGCCTATATTACCTCCTAAAACTAAAGTACTTGCAGAGGCTTTGACATTTGCTCCACTAGGAAGATACTTTAAAAAAAACCGGACAAGTGCAAGTACCTACGACTCGCGCCCTAAGGGTTCCGAAATATGCAATAGTGCCATCTATGCCGCTATGACATCATAGTAGATAATATATCATCTTGATAACAGATGGTGCTGTTGCATACTTCTAGTGGCGCCATCTATGAGCAGATGGCTCCACTCATGGTCATGACAGACGGACAACAAAGTGATCCTATAAGGCTTCCGTTTTTCCTTTTGAGATACGGAACCCTAGAAACAGATTTTCAAAAACTAGATTCTAGAAGAAGACATGCCAATCAAGAATCTCTCACTCGTCTCGATAACAATAAGCTAATTAGCACTCCTAACGATACTAGTGCTGTGCTAGTGCTAGATCCATTCACAATACCTAGACTAGCACTCAGCAGGATTTGCATTGCACGTAATTAGTAATTCTTATATTGACAAGTTGTTTGTTTATTGCCTGCGACCCATTCATTCCACTTATTGGACTGATCAGTGGCACGGAACTGAATGTACGAGATGAACATACCTACATCGGCTACATCATCACCGCTTGAATTTAGATTTATTTCTTCTTAGAGTTTAGACTTATATGGCTTGAAAAACACCAGCTGCCTTATAGACTAGACTGTCTCTTTGATCTAGTAGTTGCAAGCGCGACTGCTGGATGCTGTGATCAAAGAAAATTATCTTTACTTTTAACACTTTCAGTTCCACTATCTAAGATAGCCTTATTGCTCCAAAAGATCTGAGTCTAAACACCGTAGTTACTTCATAAAACTTTTAAAATGTGCAATAAACAGCATGCATTCTAAACATATTTTCCCAGTTAAATAATAAATACCTACTTATAGTATGTAACATTACTTACACAAATACCTTACACAGCAATTAAGAATCCACTATCCGACCTAAATACGCAATAATATAGGCATTAGACTAGTTTAATCGCGCGACCTTGCCCGTATCCGCTAATTGCGCATTCATTAATGTCTTCCGCGTGCTGAACGGAGTTCTCTGGTTAATCGCATGCTGATGAGTCGGATAAAGTTCTGATCGTTTGTTGGTTAAGTTTACTATTAAGTGTTTTTACCTGTTTAACTGTTATTGCTTATTGCTAATTCAGAAAAGATTTACCCATCAATGCAGTAAAATAAGACATGATTAAAATTATATTGTTTGCGACCGCAGGAGGCCGTTTGTGCATCGCGAATGAATGTTTTTCTTCTCGTGGAATTATGTTTACAAATCTATCCAATTACAAATCCATCCCAGAAGCTTGTTTCGTATGTAAAGTTTACATACGAAACAAACTTCTGGGATGGATTTGCTTCCCGGTCTTGGTAGTTACTGTCAAAGTAATTTCTAAAAAGTTAAGGAAATAGGACAGTACCACTATCATGAGTTTTTTTGACGTGTAGTATCGTTAACGTAAGCATATTTTGAATTTAAAATACAGCAGTCCTGGAACATTTTGATAAAATTTTATACAATTTGCACATTTTAAAAAATACAAAGAAATTAATTAAGTGTATAATTAATATAATTATTGTGTAACAAACGCGTATTTTCAATTCAAAATATGCTTACGTTAACGATACTACACGTCAAAAAAACTCATGATCGGGGTACAGTTGGTTAGATAAGCGTAGTTATTCAATGTTTCGTTTAAAGAAGCATGGACCAGAATTTTGGCGGTTACTCTCATCGACTTATTAAAATGTTTTCAGACGATTGATTGTAGTGGTCAAATATTAGTATACCTATTATGGTAGGTCTACTTTCAAGACATGTTGATTCCTCGATTATGATTACCGGCTCTCCATCCCTAAAGTCTATCCAAGGAAAAAACATTAAATTAAACTGTTTGTTTGGCAGCAATTGGAGACACCTAATTGTTCAAACTCAATGGGCTGTAACATAGATCCAAAAATTATATACAACAATAGAAAAATAATTGTTATTTGTCACGCACCACCATTTAAGTAAAACAATTAAAATCACAAAATAATCGTATCGTCAAATATAAATGGGTGCGCGACATGCAATAAGGTGAACGATCTCACAGTGTAAAAATAAAGTTAAGGTCGACATTACATTAATTGCAGCGTATTCACTTTTATTGTTGCACTGTAATTGTTGCTCTGTGGAGGTCGGAAAGACTTTGTATTCCAGTTATGATAAAGATCCTTGTTTGAAAAGTTCAGGTTTTGTTGGTCAAGTCCATCATATTTGTAACAATCGCTTGTTGATTGACGCGAATTTAACTTTGATACTTTGGCTAAGTGAGGAATACTAAAAAGCTGGGAATGGTTATAGCAAGTCAAAAAATATGCTGAAATGGTTCAATAAATTACTATAATTAAATAACTTATTAAAGTAGGTTCGATACATTTGAAATTAATATACATGGTGATATTAATATAGCATTTACATTTGATAAATAAACTTAAGAATAGTTAACATTAACCTAACTGAAAATCCTTGTTATAATAGATTATACAAAGAAGAATCGATCGTACTATGCCAAATAATGAAACCAATAACAGCATTATTATTTAGAAATTATTATGATCAATTCTCTCATTTTAGAATTCACAAATTTACTCCTCAAGTAATTCTGTATCAATTTAGGCAGATCAATCACAAAATAGAAATGTAGTAGAAAATTAAATAATGCTAGAGCTAGCTAGAGCATCTATTTGTTATTGCAGGCACAAATTCGATGGCACTTTCTTTCATTAAATATGTTTTTAGTTAAATATCTATCTAAAATTGTAAATATTATACTTTTTAATTTTTCCCTGAATAAAAATATTAAAATTATGCAAGTTTTGTACTACTCGCTATCATTTTTGGTTTTCAAACTTTGTCCAGGTTTGACTTTAAAACAACTTCAGGGTGATTTGGGTCACCATTCCCTCTAACAACATACACTACATCATAATTTTTCACGGCTTTAGCTCTTTTAACATAGAAATTGTGTTTATGATCAAACACATACTCTGCAGGATTTACTGTAGGAGTTTGATAGGTAGAAATTATATTTTGAAAATGATTTTGTCCAGGAAAGAATATATGTTTTTCTTTCCTCGGATAATCTCTTGGTCTATAAGTTTGTCGCATACTGTCTGATCTGTCGTCAGGGAATTTTAAGGTTTTACTTCCTCTAGGTGGTCTTTCTGGTCGCTTTTTTGTTTTGAGTTTTTCTCGTTCACTGCCTTTATTACCTTCATCTGGAAAAGACCATTTAGAGCCTGTATCTTTATTAATGGTTGAAGCTGGCTCATTATCATCTTTTAAAGCATTTACTCCTGGTTTGTTTTGTATCCGTTCTTCGATTTCACTTTCAATATTTTCTGAGTTTCTATAACTACTCTGGCCATTGTAATAATTGTGTCCATAATTATAAGGATGGGCTGGATGCGATGGATAAGGGTGCTGGGCTTGTAAACCATATCCATGTGGACCTGGATATGCATAATTTTGTTGCGGTTGCTGTTGGAAACCATACTGCCCAGATAAATAATTATAAAATTGCTCTAAATTTTGTGGTTGCTGGGGTACTTGAGGTTGTCCGAAGAACCTGAAGAAGCCTCCGTTATGGTTGTTGAGGTAGTTGATAAGTTTTTCGGGGTCACTAGGGCACTGTGGGTAGGCACGGTTACACGCTGAAGGGTTCCCCTTGGCCGTCACACCCGTGACTGCGGCGTGACCAAATATGAAAAGAGGAGACGTGCTCATTCCGTTATATGCCTGGAGTAACCTGAAAATTATAAATTAAAGTGTTCATTGCTTGCACGGTTATTCGATTGGTTAGAGTAAAGAAATCAATAAACTATGTTTATATTTTTTTTACGAAAGCAAATACTTTCTATAAAAATAAAATATCATTTCGAATCGAATATTTATTATTTCTAAAACGCCTGATTTTAAAATCATAGCACAATCTCCCAAACGCTTACAAAATAACATTTTGCAAGGCGAACAATGTTTTCATATTTGCATCTTTGTACTAACAACCACAAATGTAAAAGGTTCCTATTTGTTTTCACTGATGAATTGTTTACCACAAACCTAAATTCTACAAGTGGAAATAGTAAAAGTTAACTACGTCAATAAATATAGGTGTTCAATAAACGTCAACCTTCTTCAGACAGAGGTTATATAAAAGGATTTCCAAACAAAAGGAATATCGCAGATTCTATTAATACTTACGATAATAAAGGCTGCAAACTAGCAGAAGCTTTCAGCAGCGTTGGCGATGATGCTGTACTGCCTCCTGCTACTTCACACAGTATCCTCGGCACGCACTGGTAATCATCATACAAGGCTATTGAAGTCAGAGCTTCGGCTACTGCTGATACAGCTCTCTGGGTTAACGACTTTGGCCGTCGAGAAGGTCCTGAAATGAATTGTCAAAGAAGTGAAACCTTAAATACGAAAAAATAAGAAAAGAGTCAAGCATTGCTCCATAAAACTTTACCAAATAAAATCAGAGATGTGCCTGAATTATGCAAACCTATTCCAATCTAAGAGCTAATATCTGATATAATTGTTGATGTAGGCGTAACCAAGCCTCAATATTTAATTAAAATCTGGTTACCCATTGGACCTCTTACAAAATAAAACTGCGTATAAGATCATTGACCTTGAACTCCTCCTTTACGATAATCTTTAATTAACGATAGTACAATTCAACCAATGATCACGTTCCATTAACACGTTCGCTTTTATCAAGCCGCGACATCTGTGCTCTAAACTCGCTGTGTTTCTTAGTCACTAGTTGACCGCTAGTACCTCTCACCTATGTATTGTTTTAGGTTGCCCGTTGACCGCGACCCCGCTAGCGTGAGCAAATGGATGCATTGTTATTGTGCGAAAGGTTTAGTCCGATTCTATCGGTATACATAAAACTAGATTAGTCTGTTTAAGTCCAAGTGCAACTTATATCGCACGATAAATAATTATTATGAAATAGCCTTTTAATCCTACTATAAGCCTAATAGAATTGCTCGTTGCGTGTGATGATGTAAAACCATATTGGAGTATCCCAGGCGCCATTTTACATTTTGATTTGCAAGAGAAAATTGTGTACCCAAATTATGAAGAATATTAGCCCAAACTGACATTTGGGCCTTAAAATATCTTCGTTTGTAAGAAATTAAAATAAATATTAACACTATTAATAGTATATTTTTTACATACTGCTATTTCCACTTTGATATCCTTGCTGATGAGCCCATGGATGTCCTGGAGGTATGTACTGCGCCGGATTTTGAACCGGATATTGTGAATTCGGATCGCCTGGAAAAGCTTGAGGATACCCAGGTACTGGATAGCCCTGATGATATGGATATTCTGGCCCTGGGTAAGATCCTGGCTGGCCATTTTGTGTGACTGGAGATTGGGACCCAGCGTAATTATGGTTAGGATACCTTGTATCAGTATGCTCACTTGGGTTACCCTGTCCAGGACTGGGATTTGCCAGAGGTCGCTGAACCCCTGGAACCTGATAACCTGGAGGTTGGTATACACCGTATCCTTGACTCATTGGTGGGTATGGTGTAGGGTAGGGTGAATAGCCCGAATAGCTTGGAGTTGGATGTGTCATACCTGGATATGGGCCGGAGTAACCAGGATAAGGATAGGTGGAGGTTGGGTAGATCGGCATTGGGTAGCCAGGATACCCTGTATTCGGGTCCCCTGGACCTGGATAGCTGGGACCTGGATAGCCTACTCCTGGATATCCAGGGTAACCGAAACTAGGATAAGGTGAGTTTAGAGCCATTGGTGCTGTATTTGCTTGTTTTGCTTGGAAGCGAGGCTTTCTTCTTGGTTTTCTTTTGTTTTTCTGGTTCGGTTCTTGATTTTCATTATTATTATCTTTAAAAACTACTCTTTCAGTTACAATATCCCTATCAGCATCTACATTTTGAGTATTAGCGTTTGACTCATCTTGATTTTCGAATTTTATCGGTTTGTCAGTAGTGTCTTTATCGGTTTTGAACTCATCGGAATACTCAATATCATAATCTTCAGGCTTACCATCGTCATCAAATACTACTTGGCTTGTACCTCTTTGAGGATTATCAACTTCTTCGCCAATGTCTTGATCATTAGAGTTTTCTGGCTCATCATTGCTACCCTCGAATTTTATCTTATTTTCTGAATTGTCACTATTTGGTTCACCTTCGAAGTTTCCGGTATTGGAAATACGATCATTTTGATCAGAGCTTCCTTCATTATCGAGCGACACGTCTGGAAGAACAGAACCTGCGTCTGCTTTATCAACGTCTTCTTTATTGTCATCTTCGAATTTGATAGGTCGTTCAGAAGATTGATCTTCAAACCTGATATGACCATGGTTTTCAGGGTGATGGTCAGGATGGTCGTCTGCTGTGATCTGCCCATAGATCGGCAGACGGGGACCAATTGGGACATCCCTGAAAATAGTTGGAAAATAATATTAAAGTTAACATTATGACATTTTATGATTTTTGTGTCGTTTGTGACAAAATATTAAAAGGAAGTATTGATTTCACATATCTACACAAACACTCAGACCTGGAACAATATTTGTTCCGCGCGGGAATCGAACCCGCGACACGCCGCGCAGCAGCCAATCGCTCAGCCACTATGACAACCGTGACGTTTAGTCTATGGGCCATTTTCACCAAACTCTGTTGCTAAATGCCCAGTTCAGCATTTCAACGTACAATATCTCACTATGTTAAACAGATACACTAAAGCTTTAAATGGTCAATTAATGATTAGTCTAATAAGTCTAAAATCTAATTTGAACTACCCACTATTAACACTCCGTTAGTCACGCGTTCTACAATTGTAGAACACATATGCATTTCATGGAATTTAAACGTCAATTGTGGGTAGCTAACGCACAAACTCATAGTATTCCTCTATAACTAAATATTGATCACTATTATTGTCCTTGCGGCAATCTGCGCGACTAAACGTGTTAGAAATTTGGCACCAAAACTCAAATTCTACAATAGTAGAGCGCGCGAGCACTCGCGTGACATTTTTGTCCAGAACATTTTGTTAGGAGTATCCCCCTAAAAAAATGTCACACATGTAAAAAATGGATTTATCAATAAATTCAGGTTCTTCAATGTCCTGACTATTGTAAAAAATAAAAAAAACGGGTGGAAGATATAAATGAGTAAAGAAACGCAGACTTAGAAGGTTACATACTAAAAATAATAGATTTTTCTGAAATTTCTCAAGAAGTCTGATAATAAGTTCCTGATAAATATTAACAGTTATGTTTTGTTTATTTTAGTTTCTTATTAAAGTTTATTTTAATATGATTTAGGAGTATTTTGCATTGTTTCTATTTTCCTTGTAAAATCTTCAGTCAAAATAGTTCTACATAGGTAGAGCGCGCGAGCAACGGCGTCCCAAATAGGGGCGCGTGTAATGGAGTGTTAAAATGATCTCCTCTCTTTATTCGGACTTAATATAATATGTAAATTATTTATAAATACATAATAAAAAGCACAAAATGTATACTTACGCCGTTGTTTCCCCGGGGTCATAAGTCGTAATCAAGTTGCTTTGAATAGTCTGCTCGTCTGCGCATGAGTGGTTTGTCAGTAAAACCACAACGATTGCACTCAGTATACATATTTTCATGTTTCCTTATCTGAAAATTTAGTTTTTTTCTGACGTTATTAACAAGGAAGTACTTAATATAGGGTACCGATGACGTTATCGCATTAAATAGTACAGCAGCTAGTACATCCTAACTTTCCTACTAATATGTATTATAAATGCGAATGTTTGTGAGGATGTATGGATGTTCCCTCAGATCATAGAAACAAGGAGATTATAGCAAATTAGTACCGGAACAACTGATGCCACTTTTAGTACATTTTTCGACACAATTACGCGCATAATTAAGCGCTCCTTGTGAATAAAAAGATCTCCCACGCATTAAACATTCCGCACACCCTCAATCTAACACTGTTAATCGTCACTCAACACTAGCACTAAACTAAAACACTGTATTTATACCATCGATCGTGTTCGGTTCGTCGCCAGCGCGTACGTTTTTAATATGAGCAATTTGCTCAAAATCAGGCATCAAGCGCGATAGCGCCTTGGCACATCTCCCTTGTTTCTATGATCTGAGGATGTTCCTTACTCTTTCACGCAAAAACTACTGAACGGATTTTGATGAAACTTTACAGTAGTAGCTTATACATCAGAATAAAACACAGATTACTTTTTATCCCAAAAACGCGGGCGAAGATGCGGGCCGAAGCTAGTTATGAATGCGAAACTAAGTTTGTTTGTTACCTTTTCATGCCTAAACCACTGAACTGATCATTATTAAATTTGTTGTCAGGGGTACAGAAGAGAACATAGGGTACCTTTCATCCAGAAAGAAAGTACTGTTCCCGAGGGAAAGAACAATAACTTTCGACGGTCACAATTGCTTTAGGACGCTAGATGGCGCTACGTGTATGTCACGCGGACGAAGTCGCGGGCAAAGTGCTAGTAATATTATAATATTATGACATACATACATAATTTATTATAGTTATACAGCGTGATCAAATTACAAAAATTCATGTCCTACATGAATATAAATTGACAAGTTATACCATTCACTTCTTAAAGAATGCCGGAAAAATCACTATGGTAATTAGCACAACGAAGACAATTTGCTATAGAATAACGGTCAGGCGTCCATTTGGCAAGGATTAAAACAAAAACTTGTTTAAAAACCTGTTTAAAAATGTTACGTCGTATGTTTAATTAGCTGAATTTGAATTAAAATTACTTTCGCTGATTAGATTTACAAGTTCTGATAGGAAATACCAGTGGCGAAGGCTCCATACCGATCCATATCGATTCCTGCCGGCTTTTCATTGAAAAATGGCAATTATTATTAATATAGTTAACGTAGTCTAAAGAGAGCTTGACCTTTGATCAAACATATTTTTGCCCCTAACCGAAACTACACACATACCACTTTTTGCTGTAAATATGAATAAATCGTCAAGTGAACTAAATACCGTTTGTGGAAGCTGGCTAAAAAACTATTCAGCCAAAGTTAATACAATTTAAATAGGACCACTGTGAAAACTTTCTCTACCAAATGAAAAAGGAATAATTAAAATCGGTTCATAATTGGCTAATATATCGCGGGATAAACATACAATGAGAAACACATGAATTATATACATTCTCCATATGAAGTCGGTTATGCGTACCTACGTCACATGTATTCTATTTGCTTTTACAAGAATTTTACAACAACAACAACAAAATGGCTGAGTCTTAGAAAAAATATTTTATCTTCACACTGAATCTCATACACTCATACAAAAAGTTTTAAACGCCAAAAACGTCATTCCCTCACCTGAATTTAATATTTTTCAGAAAGGACATTGACAGTTTTGGGCTTGATATGGTAGGTACAGTAATAAAAGCTTAACTAAAAATAACAATATATTTTAATTGTTCTTTGCCTAATTTATCTTAGAGATTAAGAATTGAAATCAAAAATCGAAATAAATAAGAAATAAAATGATTATGCCGTTGAAATTTTGAAAAAAACAATAAAACAAAAACGGGTGCATGCTGGCTGGCGCGTGCCTCCACAGAATATCATGTCGGCAGCAACTAAAACCTTTGAATTGAGAACTCATTAGTCGCGCTGTACTTCATTGGATCATTCACACCATACTTAACCTCACTGTCACAAATACGATAATTTCTGTTTAATCCAATTACGTACAAAAACAAATAAAAAATGAATATAAATACTCTTGAAATACTCGATCACACCAAACTTTTCATATCTGTACCTACCGACATACACAATCTGAAGCCCAGCGTTCTATGGGCGTCCGCCGTGTCCTTTGCAGAATTGGGTTTGACGCATACTTTATAGGTATTTAGCATTAAGTTAATTATGTTTTTGCTACGCCAAGACCTCGAGATGTAATACAATAATACAATACTTAGGATACCTACCTAAGTTATTGTTACTAAACACAGAACCACAAAGTAATCACTTTAATTCCACTACCGTCTTTTAACTCCTAAGACTGTCACAGTCAAAAAATCATTAACCACATCAAATACCTACTTAATACATAATATAAAATCCTAAATTATAATTTTTAGGAGGTTTTTCTCTATAGGAGTCCTGATAGGCCGGAAATATTTCAAAATTAAAATCATGTATGAGTATATTTAAACACGACCAAATTTTAATTACATAATTACCAGAAAATAAGGGCTAATACATAACCAACTTCCATAATATATTAAATTAAAAAAATATATATAAATTTCACGGAGTTATTCGCTGATATTAGGTACCTATATTTGGAAAATACGACTAAAGTGGACACTGTACTAGATTGTCCCTGTAATAGAGTACTACAATCACTCTACGCACTATCAATGAATTTCACCCGCCCCCGCGTGCATTCATTCAATATCAATTTTGAAATAAAAAAAATATTATTTTGGAATACTTAAGTTAAACATTTTTTTCGATAGAAAAGTTTTAATAAAGTTTCTGTTTTTTTTCTCTAATCATTACAAAATAAATAAACTAAAAAAGCATACTAAATAATAAAACAAATAATAAACTTACTTTCTAAAATCCTTGCAACACTCACAAACTGTGCAACTGGCTAAAGCTTCTAAGATCAAATGCGAGCAAAAATGATAAATTTCACTTTGTCGGGCATCCAACGAAAGTTGCCCACTATGCATTGCTAATAAGGGTGCATGACGCGACCAACTAATATGGTGTATCCTTGTCCAAAATGACCATAGTAGTTAAATAATACGTTACGATATCTTACGGTGTGTAAAAAGGAAAGTGAAGTTTTTTTTTTGTAAACGTGTGTGTTTTTGTAATGGAGCTAAGTGTACCTACCTACTTATTATTAAATTATTTTATTTACCTACCTATTATAATGTCGCATTTAGGTATACTGATTGAAATTGTATGTAAATTATGTATAATTATGACTAGTCTAACCTCAGATCATAGAAACAAGGGAGATGTGCCAAGGCGCTATCGAGCTTGATGCCCGAACTTGAGCAAATTGCTCATATTATAAACGTACGCACTGGCGACGAACCGAACACGATCGATGGTATAAATACAGTGTTTTAGTTTAGTGCTAGTGTTGAGTGACGATTAACAGTGTTAGATTGCGGGTGTGCGGAATGTTTAATGCGTGGGAGATCTTTTTATTCACAAGGAGCGCTTAATTATGCGCGTAATTGTGTCGGAAAATGTACTAAAAGTGGCATCAGTTGTTTCCGTACTAATTTGCTATGATGGCATATCTCCTTGTTTCTATGATCTAAGGTCTTACTTTAATAATAGCAAATATTTTAGGAGGTTAATCTTTAGGTTACAAATATGCTTTTTAGCAAAAAAAAAAAAAAAAATATCAACTTTTTTATACATTTTCAATACTTATACAAAAATATTTTTTCGAATCCGACCCTAGTTCCAGAGATCCAGAGAGAGAACGCTGAAAACCAGCGCTGTGGCTCTGCTCCATGCACGAGTCACAGCATCACGCTGAGCGATGGCAGTTTTGCGCGGAAGTGACGCATATTTTCCCTAGCAGTTTGTTTTTCTTTATTTTGTCTTTTTTTTCTACGTTACTTATGTGCGTCATATCGACGTAAATAAACGCATTTTTTTTTCTTCTTTATTTCTAGATTAGCGCGTTACAAGAAACAAACTCATCAGTTTCATCAACTTTTGATTATTTAAGTATTTATTAGTAAACGTGACTCAGTTGTCATAATATCATCTTAATATTTACTGAAATAAGGTGTGATCGCCCACGATTTTTCACAGAAAAGAAATGGTTCGAAGAAATGAGCTGAATTACACTTTATCGCGTTGTGGCAAGAGTCGCTATTATTTAACTGTCTTTGCGAACTTGTCTTTCTGTAGTATTTTGTAGTATGTACCTATAACATAACTATAGCGACTATAATAAGGATATACTAAACACCTCTGCCTACCCTTTTTAGGGAATACAAACGTGATATTACGTAAGTTTGTTATGTGAAAACCCTACACAAAGTTATGAGGACATGCCTTTAAGGCGACGGTAAATGGTAACGGCCGTAAATCTCAAGTTTTAAATCTCTTATTTCGCCGTCAAATAATGCAGGTTAGTTGTGCAATTTTTTTATGTTAAACTAGAACATATATACATCAATCGTACCTGTGAATATTTAACTATTGTTGTAAAATACTTAATGAAATAAATTCATGAATTACTGTCTACCCAAAACATAAAAACGTAATTACTTTCAAATCGCTTAAGATTAAGTTACTACCTATAATATTGCCTGTTACTTTCTTTTTATTTTATATTTTAGATACTAAAAAGTAATAATACGTCTAATTCGGCACAGCGCGCTCCTTGATAGGCGAGTCGTATTGCTCGCTGAACGTATGTCGCGTTGCTTGAGCTCAGCGCAGAACACTCAAGCTATACCACCCAAATCACTCAAGGCCGTTGGCAGTTATCAGCGCCTTAATAAAATCGAAATGAAAGTGATGTTACGACCAACGGACATAATATTATTATGTAAATCATAATAATTAGCTATGTAATATGTAGATTGCCTAATGAAATAGGACTAACTAATGATTCAGGAGTAGGTAATTAATAATAATTAATAAATATGTGCGATATACAACATTTTACTCAAAGAATGTATCTTTCATTTTATTAATTAAATAGCAAAAAATATATTAAATAAGTATGTACCTACTTATTATCCTTTTATTTAGAGTGTTTATTACTTTGAATATACATAAAGAACTTTTTGTGATTTCTCCAGTTTTTAGGGTTCCGTACCAAAATGGTAAAAAAGGAACCCTAAAAACTGGAGAAATCACAAAAAGTTCTTTATGTATGTCTGTCTGTCACACCTGCTTATTTCAGCAACTATGTCGAAAACCGTGAGAAATAAAATAAAATAAAAATATATTTTGAAATGTGCAAATCAAGCCCTTTCATATGATATGTCACTTGACCTAGTAACCCCACTTTAAAATTTCGGACCCCCACTCCGGCCCCTTTTGCAATGAAAATAAAAATATTTTTGAACATTTTTCATTTGCAATAAAGTTGAACAAGCATTTTTTATAACTGTTCCAAATTTCAAGTCGATAGCATAAGTAGTTGCTGAAATAAGCAGGTGTGACAGACAGACAGACAAACAGACAGACAGACAGACGAAGTCGCACCATAAGGGTTCCTTTTTTACCATTTTGGTACGGAACCCTAAAAAGTCCAAAAAAATACCATTCCCCCCCCCCCTTATCTCCGAAGTTTGCGGGGCGAAAAATCTGAAATAATTAGAGTTGATAGGAATTGACCCAAATATGGCACCAAAAATAAAACGATGTTCCTAACTAGTGCAGTTTTTTCAAAATCATCAAAATTCCTTCACAAACAAACTTAGTTATGCGGTCCGGTTTTTTTCACTTTATACGTCCAAATATGATACGGAACCCTCGGTGCGCGAGCACGACTCGCACTTGTCCGTTTTTTTTTACAAGCTTTTATTTAACTTCTCCTGTGTGTATGTCCGACCAAGAAAAAAACTCTGGATTGGAACTCGCAAGGCAAGAGGAAACGTGGCCGCCCTAGGAACTCCTCAACGTCGACAACATAACTCCGTCGTGTTTGGGCTCGTTTGATTTGTCTTGGCTATAGACCTAAGGACCTAGGGAAGTGGTCATAAAAGCTTGCTTTGAAAAATGTTTTTCAACATAAAACTGATTAATATTTTACTTACCACACAACTAAACCAGGATCTACCCACCCAAAGGTATTTCACAATCTAAACACGACTTCAGAAATTGGAACAAAGCTTCACATTGACCTTGAGTATCGATACTCGACAGTTTCATCACAAACTTGCTGGGCCGGTATCGATAATAATCGGCCAACGAGAATCGTTGGGCAACTCTATTGACGGGTTGACAGGCGCGTGGACGCACCACTCTAGTGACAGACTAGAGTGACAGGCAAGTATGTTTGGACTTTGGACTGGACTTGGTGTTAAAGAGAGCTTTTCACATATATGAAGTCCCATTGACCACAGATAATATAATACTTTATATTATACATACATACTATTGTTGGTGATAGTTGGTAGTTAGTAGTTGATTGGTGATAGCAGTGATAGCCTAGTGGTTTAACCATGTGCCTCCCACGGCGAATGGCGAACTATTCGCCATAGGCTATCACTGTTAAATCGAACTCGAAAGTTCGATTCCGAGGCACGCACCGCTGACTTTTCGAAGTCATGTGCGTATTAGAAATTAATTATCACTTGCTTTAACGGTGAAGGAAAACATCGTGAGGAAACCGACATGTCCTAGAACCAAAAATTCGAAGACATGTGACGTCCACCAATCCGCACTGGGCCCGCGTGGTGGACTACGGCCCACTCCCTCTCACAGAGGAGGCCTGTGTCCCAGCAGTGGGAACATTATAGGCCGATTATGCTATTGTTGGTATACTATATAATACAGATATCTACACTGCCTACCCCTTCGAGCCTTGTTTACTCAGAGATGCAGATTCGATTCCCTGAAAAAGTATGCATCATCTACGAATGATGTCTGGAAGTAATTTGTTGATGTTAACGAGTATGATGAGTGCATTTTTGTAAACAAATCTGAACGGACTTCATGGATTCGATGAGTATTTATTTACTAAACATTGCGAATTCTGGTGGAATTCCTGAAGATAATTCAATAAGGGGATTTCGGGAATAGGTATACCATGACACCATGTAGGCGTGTAACAAAAAATAATTGTTGTCGGGTTTTACAGATACATGCCGACGACGTGTGGCTCCAGATTGTCGTGTGTCTAAGAGATTGCCTCTAATGTTGCCAGACGTTCCGTATTTCCCGGGACGTCTCATATTTTAGGCATAGTTTAGTGTCCGGCGGGACTGACTGTCCCGTAAATCGATCGATCTACGGTCGACAAGTAGGTACCTAATGGAAGTAAACTATTTATCCCTTAATAAATATCTCACTGTCTTTCCGTTTGTCTTTCTTGTTGTATTTTTTGTAATAAAAAAAATCACTAAATAAGTATTTTTTGGCCCATTTAAGCATTTGTCCCCTATAGGGTGAAAAAGAAATACAGGATGTCAACCACATTTTTCTTTCCGACACCTACTGTCTGAAGTAATATCTTAGAGAACACTTCCGGGTCAAAAGCTGACTAATAAATCCATACTTGGCCCTTGACCATACTTGAAGTTATACAAAACAAATGACGTAAAGTGACTGTCATAAACTTCATAAGCATAAAGTCGGTAGTCCACCGCCCACCAATACTAAACGACACACTTTCCTTCGTCAAAATACACGAAAAGGCCATGGACCCTATAAAACTATGGATAGATGATTATAAAACGTATTTAAATGAATATAAAGTATAATTTCACTAGTTCTAGTTATTTAGGGCCAGAGCAACAGCGCTGGAGTATTCTCCTTTAAGCACCTGTTTTTGAGGCACCAATGCATTGATGAGTCCAAAATTAAATGGTAAGTAATCAATATCTTTATAATTATCATATAATAATATTTTATAATCTTTATCAATATTATATGTATAAAATAATTTAATAAGTAATTTATAATATCTATATACTTCTATACTAATCTATACTTCTATACTAATATTATAAAGAGGAAAGTACTTTTAGTTTGTACCAAATAGGCTCCGAAACTGCTGAACGATTTTAAAAATTCTTTCACCAGTAGGAAGCTACATTATCACTGGGTGACATAAGCTAGGTACTTTTTATCTCGAAAAATTTACAGTTCCTGTGGGCCACGCGGACGAAGTCGCGGGCGAAGTGCTAGTATTATATAAAAATAAAAGTCTTAACTGACTCACTGACTGACTCATCAGTTCCCTTTATCTTTATGATGTAGATCCTACTATACTACCCAATCCTACTATTATAAATGCGAAAGTTTGTGAAGATGGATGGATGTATGGATGGATGCATGTACCTATGGATGTTTGTTACCCTTTCACGCAAAAACTACTGAACAGATTTTGATGAAACTTTACAGGAATATAGCTTAAACATCAGAATAACATATAGGCTACCTTTTATCCCGGAAAACGCGGGCGAAGCCGCGGGCGGAAGCTACTAAGAAATAAGGCCAGAAAAGTCCTAATTTTTCGAAATTCCTATGAGATAGGGAAATCCACGCGGACGGAGTCACGGGCAAGAGCTGGTAAAAATATAAAATCAAAGGATTTCGAAATAATAACAATAAAAAAAATACCAAGCTGATATTTTGACTCTTAAACTATACTGACCCATAATCGTATTTAAGTGTTTTATTTCAATCGGATCTACTAATCGTGACCTGCGCAGACGTCGAATGCAGTTGCGACAAAAACATGCTATCTATGATAACTAGATTTTGAACTTGGTTTTACTATCATTCATTATCATCAGTCACCTAAAATAAAGATACATTACTACATCACCGCTCTCTTGACGAAGTTCTTCAGTTGCCTTTTCAGCAACCACTCCGAATAAAGGCCTCATAAGCCGAGCAGTGCCGTAACTAGGGCGGTGCCAGCGGTGCCCAGGCACAGGGCGCAGACCCTAGAGGGGTGCAGAAATAACCACACCAGAACCAAGTTTCAGATTAGAGCACTATTCAGAAACGCATCAGTTATAGGAGCTCGCACCGGGCGCGCCAAAGGCTAGCTGCTGCTCATAAGGCCTCTCTTCGTGGTTAAACGTTTAATGATACCTGGCCCGACATCTGGTGGTAAGTAGCTGAACTACATAAGTTTTAAGTTAGTACAATATGGTATAGATGGCGCTAGCAGATTCGTTGTATTTTGTTTTATCGAAAGTCTAAAGGCGGATACAGACATTGCGAAGCAGCGCCGTGCACGGCGCTCAGTGTCAGATGGCGATCGCTCGCTACATCTATACAAAAAACCGGCCAAGTGCGAGTCGTACTCGCGCACCGAGGGTTCCGTATCAGTTTTGGACGTATAAAGTGAAAAAACCGGACCGCATAACTAAGTTTGTTTGTGAAGGAATTTTGATGATTTTGTAAAAACTGCACTAGTTAGGAACATCGTTATACATATTTTTGGTGCAATATTTGGGTCAATTCCTATCAGCTCTAATTATTTCAGATTTTTCGCACCGCAAACTTCGGAGATAAGGGGGGGGGGGTGGTATTTTTTTTTGACTGTGACACATAAAATTAAAACCCCACTCCGGCCCCTTTTGCAATGAAAATAAAAATACTTTTTGACGTTTTTCATTTGCAATAAAGTTGGACAAGCATTCTTTATAACTGTTCCAAATTTCAAGTCGATAGCATTAGTAAATAGTTGCTGAAATAACCAGGTGTGAAAGACAGACAGACAGACGAAGTCGCACCATAAGGGTTCCTTTTTACCATTTTGGTACGGAACCCTAAAAATAAAATTAAAGTGTCTATTTGTAAAAATAACATCTTGTTAATAAATGCATAATATTATGATCTGTCTGCTGGCTGTTTGTTTCGGCTGATCTCTGAAACGGCCGGACCGATTTTAACGAAACTTTCACTAGCAGATAGCTGATGTTATATGATGTAAGTGAAGAGGAGAAAAATAATGAGGGTTCTGCGCAAAAAGATAAAACCCATGTTTTCCACGTGGACGAAGTCGCGGGTAACATTTAGTGTAAAATATTCAACCGCCTCAACACTGGGGAAGCCCACTTCAATCAAGTTGGAAAAAAAAGCTTGTCAGATGATGACTGGGTACCTACCTACCTACTGATCACCTCAGATACTTAATAATAATGAACCCGTATTCTAGAACGTGAAACTCAATTTAAAACTGGATTGGTGTCAAGTCTGTCTAGCATATGAACTAAAATACGGGTCTTTCAATGTAGCCGCTTTGAGGATGAGAATAATGAATACCTACTCTGCCTTTGAATTCAATTATTTTATTTGTTATCCTTTTCATTCTCTTGATAATGGAAAAATGGAATAGAATACCTAGGGGTAGTCTTATTAAGGCACAGCAGGATAATTATATCGCTCAAATCCGGAGTAACCCGACTAGGGAAGCTCTTCCAACTTACAGAATACCACAGCCAAATAACGCTACTGTTCAGTAGTGTTGTGTTCATGTGGTGAGTAAGGTCGCCAGAGCTCCTGAGGATGCGCAGTGTTGACAGCAAGGGACCTGCTTGTCCCCTAAGTTGTCGCTACAGCGAATCCTCATTTTAAGGCGCAAATATACGACTTTTAAAGATTTTAAACTAAAGATCACGTCTAAATGAGTAGTGTCACGGGGTCTCATCAGGAACAAAGTAACATTTGTTGAAATAACTCATAATAGATGGCGTTATATGTATCAATTTGTTATTGAAGTTTGTGTAAAATTGAGAACATGAGAAAATACATCATGAAAAATATTTGTTCAAATTTTGAAAAATGCTTTAAGCACGGAAAAATGTATAGCCCGAAAATAGTCCGCGCTAAATCGGTCACATTTCTTTGTATGAGATGAGGCATCTGTACGTATAGTATTATATTATCTGTGGTAGTGTTAATAATTTGAAAAAAATATACGCTAAACTAAAGCATTTATTTGATTAGAGTATATTTTAGATTACCTACGTTTATCTATGTTGTGTAATTAATTTGTAAAGTTAGGTCTAACGCGTTCAAAAAAGTGAAGATCGCGCGAAAACTATTGAGCGTATTTTTACGAAACGTTCACCATTTTAAAGATAATTTAACTATATAACTTTTAATTACTAGAGTGTTTTTTTTTTAAATCAAATATTCGTTACTAAAAAGTAATTATACAGGATGGCAGGTTAAACAGTGGAAATATTTTAAGGGGTCATTGTACTCATCATTATGAACAACTTTTTCTAAGGGACAAACCCGGAAATCGCGAAAAAAAAATCAGCTGTTCCATACATTTTGTTGAGTTATGTGAACATAAATGTATGGAACAGCTGATTTTTTTTTCGCGATTTCAGCCTTGGTCCCATAGTAAAAGTTGTTCATAATGATGAATACAATGACCCCTTAAAATATTTCCACTGTCTTACCTGCCACCCTGTATATACGTCTAATTCTGCAGAACGCGCTCCTTGATACGCGAGTCGTATTGCTCGGTGGACGTATGTCGCGTTGCTTGAGCTCAGCGCAGAACACTCAAGCTATACCGCCCAAATCACTCAAGGCCGTTGGCAGTTATCAGCGCCTTAAAGGGTCGCCGCGGTAACGTCCATGTGATACTCTGTATTGCCAGGGTTTATAGATTACGGTAACCGGTTACCATCAGGTTTAAAATCACCCCTAAAGTTTAACCCTAATAAATCAACTTGTTAATCAAATGTACCTATCCATATTTACATAGTGTGACAGACAATATAATAATTTATTATTTTTTAACGAGTTTCACGTGTGAATTGTGACACGGTCACGCACGACGGTGATCGTAAAAAATATTTAGATATGTCGCAGTCATAATAGCAATATTGGGAATTGAGATAAATGACTGAAGTTAGTATAATAATAAAAAAAACATTAAAAAATTACATGGTAAAAGGGCAATTTCGTGACCTATGTTTTAAAGATCGACAAGAGCAAATTGAACATTTTTTTTTTATGTTAAAGGTCAAGTTATGACTCCTCAGAACTTGTTTATGATGCCAATCTACATAATTAATAATTACAACGTTGTAAAGTTTTTGTTATTTTTACAAATCCGTATCAATATTACCAAAACCATTTAGTATTATACAACAAATATATTGTATACCTACCTACATAAAACAATAATGCAAAACGTACCATTATTTGAATTAAAAAATATATTATACTTACTTTAAAAATATTATTTTTTAATTGTATTAAAGTTCAATAAAATTGTATTTTTTATAAAATTCTTACAGCACACGCTTTCGCAGTAGGTATGTCTTTCGCCACAGATATTATAATACTAACGTACTTTCGCATATGCATTTTAGTTGCAGAAATGTGTCAGTGTTAGATAGAAGTTATCTAACACTGACACATTTCTGCAACTAAAAAGAAATGAGCATACAAAAGTGACTGTCAAAAAATTAAACAAATACGCATTCATGCTACAGATTCATGTACAGAACCCTTCAACTTGAGTTGAAATGGCATATCAAAAAAGGCGATCATTTGATTCATCTTTTGTAATATTTTTTTCGCATTATTCTTGCAAAAAAACAAACGATTTACGTTTTTCTTAGAATATGCATCATCATGTTATAACCGCCGCGCCGTAACGATTAGCTATATTATTCCACATATACCTATTATAATGATCGGTTTTGGTAATAATTCAATGATTATAATACCAGACAAACTGCTAATCGCAAAACCTCGTTATCGCAACCACATATTTCCTGCTCATCGGACGATCAAACTTCGAACTTCAAAAGTGAAGGTTTTCATTTTAGATTTAAATGATGATATTTTTTAAGGATATAATAATATCAATACTTTGACGTTACGTGAGAGATGTGTCCTATATTATTATCACGCCCAAATAAAGTATACCATACTTAATTAATAATATGGGTACCTACTATTAGTAATGCCTCCATTAAAATTTAATATTCTTTCTGCAACCGACCGTAAGTGCAATAGCAAAATAATAATAAATACAATTTAATAGAATATAATAAATGTGTGCAATAATTATCAACGATCTCAAATTAATATACTTAAATTAGCTTAATAATAACAAATAAAACTTAATAGAATAAAATAAATGTGTGCAATAATTGATCTCAAATTAATATACTTACTTAAATTAATTAAATACATAATTAATTGCATTTTTAAAATAAAGCGAAAGCCTCTCTGCTACTTAACTTTGCTGTGCCCGACAGGATCCATAATTCGATCTAGTCTTAAGCCTACCACCTACTGTACATTATGGAATGCAATAAAGAATTGAATTGAATTGAATAGGTACATAAAACTGAACTCAAAAAGAAAAAAAGTTATAGGTAAAATGTGATGTGAATGACAGCAGTATAGCCTAAACTACGAATAATTGACATCAAACAACATTTTAGATTTTGCTTATCTCTAGTTTTTATTCACAAGGAACACAGCCCTACACAGAAACAAGTTTACTATTCCAAAGATCGTCATTAATTACTAGATCTACGTTATTGCGTATTTACATACGTCGTTAAGATACATAAACGCGAGCAATACCGGTATAGGAAAACCCATTCACAACACGTATTGTATAGGAAGATACATCACAATACGCGCCACGCGGCCTTACTCGCGGACTCGCGAAGCATATTCAATGTTACGATATGTCACAGATCAAGTGGAGAATCGCATGCTTTTAAATATGGCATATTATAACCTGGCACATTATTTATGTCACTTATGGTTTTTTAATCAACGGCACAAGTATGAAACTATAGTGAATTTTAAAGGTAATATTAAAGAAATTTTCCGTTTTATTACACACATTTTTATTAAACCCATAGAATTATGATTATGTACCTATACCCCATTTATTTTTACACAAACTGTTCCCCGCAGTTTCACCACCATTGCTCGGTTCCTTCCTCACGAATCTGGCTATTAGGTATATACAAAAATATTTTTTCGAATCCAACTGGTAGTTTTAGAGATTAGCAGGTTTTAATTAATAAAAGATTATTCAAAAGTTCCAATAAATTTTACATACTTTACATAATCATCGACATTTAACGCAACTTCAGTTGACAAAGAACTTGAAACTTATAATAATTATACATCATGTCGTAATTATTGGCTAATGGTTTGTCGGACCAGTTAATTAAGTCACTTTTCTAATCAATGTCAATAGCTAACATTCAAAAAATGTACCGGTTTTAACAGTAGGCAATGTTAATTACGAGAAATTCCAAAAAATACCTTACCGAATTTAAAAGATTTCTTAAAAACAAATAAGACTAGGCAAAATATATTTACATCACTGGTGCTATAAAAACACAATACACGTGCTATTATAAAAATGAGATCCCCGCCTATTTTGCATACAGACTAATTTCGTACTTGCGCTGCCGCAATCATTCATTTTCCTCTCAGTATTTGTGTGGCTGTCATTTTGACAAGTGGTCGTGCAAAGTCTATACTTACTAAAAAAAACCTTTTTATTTTTATTGTGAAAAATGCAGTCGCAAAAATAAGGTAAGTACGTGTTATTTAAACATGCGCTGTGTATTTTTTTAAAATTGTGATTTTGTTAAGCGTGTGTGTGATAAAAACATGTAGCACAGTATAAATAGGTACGGTAATGTAGGTACGGTACAAAATCTTGAGAAAATAATTACCTATTATTTTTAATGACTTACTTACCTAATGCAGCTGGCTAAATGCAAGAATGACCCATTTACAAATCTGATTTATTGAATTAGAAACGGAATCATAGGTAATTTCACTTAATTTAAATAAATATTAATTGTTAGATAAAAAAATAGCATCATTATTTTAAAATGTAGAATGTTTTATATATTTTTAATATTCGTGACACACTGGTGCTTATTCTGTTGAACATCGCACTAAACAAATTTTAATCACACTATATCTCTTTCTTACAAATATCATTGAAAAAGGACAGAAAATATTTAGAACTGTCAAATTAGTCTACGCCCTTGTCATTTACGGGAAAAGTCATGACCTTTTGCTTTTACGACTAAAATGACAATAAAACTATTCAAGTGGACTAATTTGACAGGATTAAATATCTGCTATCTCTTATGTTTTTTTATTAGAAAGAGACTTAATAAGACTAAATTAGTTTAGTTCGTAAACAACAGAATCGGCACCATTATCTAATTGCATTCAACCAGCGATGAACCGTATTCTTTTCCATAATTTTGTTAATTATACCTACTATACTAAATTGATATGGTAATTATTGAGCATTTTTTTTTATACTTATCAGAATGTAAATACGAACAGGCTTACCGCCTGCCTGATGGTAAAATTGGTAAACGTTTGCAACACCACAATCCAAATAATTTAAAAATTTCAAATCACTTTCATACTATTTCAACATGATAAACTAATATCCCACGATGCATTCGTCATATTCATCAACATAGGTAAGCTCGATGGTAAGCGCAGTTCGTCAATTTTTCTAAATACAATATCAAAACGCGAATTAAGACTAGAGGATCACTGACCTGAAGACGAAACCTGTTTCGTTAACGAATTCGGGACCTCAATCTCTGAAATACCACATAACAGTAGGTAGATATCTTATAAGAAAAACTTGTTTAAGTAAATTAAATCAGGTTAGCGCAGTCCACGATAGGATATCAGGAGGAACTGTGGCCGTAGGGTGACCCTCCTGCCGCAGAGGATGTTACAGTAGTGTTACAGTCTCAGATCATAGAAACAAGGAGATATGCCATCATAGCAAATTAGTACGGGAACAACTGATGCCACTTTTAGTAAATTTTTCGACACAATTACGCCCATAATTAAGCGCTCCTTGTGAATAAAAAAAAACTCCGACGCATTGAACATTCCGCACACCCTCAATCTAACACTGTTAATCGTCACTCAACTAGTGTTGAGTGACGATTAACAGTGTTAGATTGAGGGTGTGCGGTTTATTCACAAGGAGTAGTGCTAGTGCACTACACTAAAACACTGTATTTATACCATCAATCGTGTTCGATTCGTCGCCAGCGCGTACGTTTTTAATATTAGCAATTTGCTCAAGATCAGGCATCAAGCTCGATAGCGCCTTGGCACATCTCCTTGTTTCTATGATCTGAGGTTACAGTAGTGTTACAGTATGGCACTCGAATCGTGGAAAGTTCATGATACAATGAGACTGTTAATATATTTGCCATACGGTGTAGTGCAAAAGTGTTTCTATTCGAACATTTTCAAGATACAACTGTACATGCCCCGACACCGACGTTTATTTTTATTCATAGGGGTATATTATGTAATTTGACCCCTGTCCGCTTGCCTTACTGTAACACATTACCTACTTCTAATTGTCTGTCACTATCTTCCCGTCTAATAAAACACCCATCGCTCATCGCCGATGATTTGAACCGTCCTTGACATTGCGACTCCACAGAATATCAAATTTATTCGTGTCGAGTTTTTACTCTGCGGGTTTTTGTGGTAATTTCGGCGCCCAGCGATTAAGAAGATTGACTGTTTAGATTGCATTTCAATATGTAGGTTTCGCTATAGGTACATCATAGAATATAGTAGATATCCTTATAGACCTACCGTCTGTCACTGTCTAAGTCCTAAATGTTCTATATTTTTTTAGCTTTAAGTGTTAAAGTAACTAAAAAGTGGTGAAAGAAAATTGGTGCTGAAAGAAAACTTCCAACACCGTTAACATTTTTATCGGTGTTGGGAGTTTTCTTTCAGCACCAATTCTCGTTCACCACTTTTTAGTGTCCTAGGCATTACTTTAACACTTAAATCTACAAAAAACATAAAACGTTAAGACCTAAACAGGAGTCACAATTACTGATTCTGTTGAACATCGCACTAATTTTAATCACACTATATATCTTTCTTACAAATATCATTGAAAAAGGACAGAACATATTTAGAACTGTCAAATTAGTCTACGCCCTTGTCATTTACGGGAAAATAGTCATGACCTTTTGGATTTCGACTAAATTGACATTAATACTTTTCAAGTGGAATAATTTGACACGATTAAATATCTGCCATCCCTCTCTCATGTTTTTTATTAGAAAGAGACATAACAAGACTAAACTAGTTTAGTTCGTAAACAACAGAATCGGCACCACAGGCCAACATAGCGTCGGAGGGACTTCTTGCGTGAAACGCTCTATAGCCAAGTTCTCGAGACAACCTTTCATCATTGAAGTAATCATGTCTATTGATACAATTGTGACGGAGTCATCCTTCTTTCATCATTTAGTGCTGGCAATCTTCCATTGCTGGCCACTTCATTCATCCCATTCTTCTAAATTCGGTTTAGATTTTAACTTTAAATTTCAAAATTAGAACATCTCATATTTTTATGCATTTATTTCGTCATTCTTGGTCTGGTCTCCAACGACATCACTTGTGACCGCTGAACCGCTGTACTGTTATTATTTATTACCTACTACCTATTTATCAAGTGTGCAAAGCTATAAGCAAATAGTCTCTTTTTGTAACAGTTATTTTTATACCTCTGTGTAATGTTATAAAGTGCAAAAATACAACCTACGTCTCGCAATATACCTCTCCAACCATCCTGCAGTGTTTTATTTAAATATCAAGATTTGTGTCTGTGGAGGCTCCCTCTCATAGCTAGCCGAGGCTGAGAGGTCAGAGGAGGGAGGCACTCTGCGACACAATAAGCACCTAACTAATCCTGCCTTATATAAAATTTATGATATTATAATCGATTAGAGGCACGCAATCATCGATATCTCGATGATAAGAAACACATATAGATCACCTTGACTTGACATACGTTTTCGACACATCGGCCGTGGACTCAGCGGTAATTATCAATAAGGCATTTTGCTTTTGACTAACTAATGCTAAATGACATCCGCGCTGCCTGTTAGACAAGTTGCTTTTCTGTTAGCGTTCACGCCAAACGATAAGCACAAAAAGTATGGCAATGACATTACCTGCGGAAAAGTCACGTGACTCACAAATGTCACTTCCATACATTTTATCTGTAGCGTTTGTCGTTAAGACGTATGGTACCCTCAAAAAGATAAATTCCGTCGCCGTTGTGGTCCTACTACTCTTAAACTAACTAACATAAAAATCTAGAAAAAATATATAATAAACATTGATATGTTACCTTTATTTCGAACTAATAAAAATATTGTAGCTTAAAAATTACTGTATGAAAATAATTATTGAAATGTGGTCGTTTTTAGAACTAAATTCGCTACTGCTCCTAAACTAAAGGTGATAATTTTTCGGTTTTTGCTGGAGAATATAGGCCATCCATTTATCTTGAATCGGAAGTTGTCTCATTTAAAAATACGTTTTGTAGTATAAGCAGGAAATAATTTTGCTAATTTTCGCGTGCGTCTTTGCGTCTCCGCGCAGAGGCCCTAGACAAGTTGCTTTTCTGTTAGCGTTCACGCCAAACGCTACGGACAAAATGTATGGAATTGACATTTGTGAGTCACGTGACTTTTCCGCAGGTAATGTCATTGCCATACATTTTGTCAGTAGCGTTTGGCGTGAACGCTAACAGAAAAGCAACTTGTCTAGGGCCTCAGATCAGCCACTATAGAAAAGGCCTTTAGCGTTACCACGCGCCTTAACGCTAACAGAAAAGTAACTTGTCTATAGATAGGGCCCTCCTCTGTACCAACACGCCGCATGATATAACCGCGATTGTTTGCGAATGTTCGAATGTCACGGTGAGATTCTCCTTATTCATATTCATATCATTTATTTGCATTCCACAATGTTTATATGGTCTTAGGATAACGGCTTAGAGCTAGGCACAATCATGGACCCTGTAGGGCACAGCAAAATGTAATAAAATATAACAAAACATTAACAATAAAATTAGAAATAATTAACAATTTAAACAAGAGTCTATTAATATGAAATAATAAGAATAGGTATTACATATTAATCGTTATTAAATAGGTAATTATATTAAAACGCTTATTAATAATTGAGATCATTACTATTGTGATATATTATTATTATTGTGATATAAGGTACATAAACAACTAATTCTGTATAATGTCTGTTTGTGTTATTGGAATTGTTTTGTCATTTATGTATTCATTAATTGTGTAGTATGCTTTTTTAATTAATATTTGCTTGAGTTTGTTTATAAAGACTGTTTCGCTAGTTGAATCTGGTAATTTGTTATATATTTTGTTATGTTTTTTTTTTTTATTTCTCTCCTTCGAACGGTCGCAAACAAATTACCAGTTCTTGTGATGACATCACGCGCGTGTCGGTATAAAGAAGTCAGCGAATATTATAGGAACTATAATAAGTTTGCAAGAAATTACAAGAAGATGCCATTCAAAATATACTTCAAACTAAAGTAACACAAAAAGTATGGGAGCGCAATTTGTAGTTAAATAAGATAACTGATACAAAAGACGTACCTAATTTCGGTCGATAAACATGAACAATAGGCTATGTATGATTTGTTTACTGATTTATGCCAATATGCCCAATATGCAATGCAATATGCCCATGTAATTTACTAGTTCTTCCCCGCGGTTTCACTCCCGTTACTCGGCTCCTAAGTCCGCGGAATTTGAATCATCGAAACACTATGGTCAAGGACCTAACGACATAACATTGAAAAAACGTCAAAATCAAATGAAAATCAGGTTTTTTGCTTTATTGACAGATTCGAATTTAAATTTCGAATTTGAATCGTGTAAGTACGCTTGTACAAAGTTACTGCGGGATGACAAATGTGAAACGTCAAACGGTACTTTTTAGAATTTGTTCACTGTAGATTAGCTGTGCCCTACCATTTTGTAGGTACTTCCCTCTGTAATACCTCTGTGGTACTTCCGTTCTGCCGCTATTTGTTGAGACAATTCGGAACTAGCTGTATTTGACTGTAGATTGAAATGTTATTTATCACTTATCACCCAACTCACCTTGGGACTCTAAGATAAGGAAACAGCGAAAAAATTACATTTGGTGACTACGAGGTTAACAACGCTTGTAAACAGTTAGTGAATATATTTTGTAGTTCGCTATCATTACATTTTTAAAAGTGCATATTTTCATTTAACATTCTTAAAAAAATGGTTGTATGCGGCGAGAAGGTGACAAGAGCCCTCTTATGAACTTGTGAACTAGCAATTATTTAAAAAAAAACCAAACATTTATTTAAAGAATTCAGGTAAAAATCAGCACATTGGTTACTTAAATAAGACAAGTAAGGAAAAATACACGGTAGTTCACTAAACATAATTATCGCCATTTTTTAATTATTGACATTATGCCAAAGTCAATACTCAAGGTGTGAAGATTCTAACCTCAACGGCCCATCAAGGTCACAGGCCTATGACCTTTCACCTTTTTTCAGTTCATCAATGGGTGAAGGACAGTACCTATTTTGTTTTTAGGGTGCCGTACCGAAATGGTAAAAAACCGGCCAAGTGCGAGTCGTACTCGCGCACTGAGGGTTCCGTACCAGTTTTGGACGTATAAAGTGAAAAAAACCGGACCGCATAACAAAGGTTGTTTATGAATTTTGATGATTTTGAAAAAAACTACTCACTAGATCTCGTTCAAACCAATATACATTTTTTTTAGTTTTATCATTCTCTTATTTTAGAAGTTTCAGGGGGGGGGGGGACACACATTTTACCACTTTGGAAGTGTCTCTCGCGCAAACTATTCAGTTTAGAAAAAAACGATATTAGAAACCTCAATATCACTTTTAAAGACCTATCCATAGATACCCCACACGGATGGGTTTGATGAAAAAAAAATCTTGAGTTTCAGTTGTAAGTATGGGGAACCCCAAAAATTTATTGCTTTTTCCTATTTTTGTGTGAAAATCTTGATGCGGTTCATAGAATACATCTCCTTACCAAGTTTCAACAGTATAGGTCTTATAATTTCGGAAAAAAATGCCTGTGACATACGGACGGACAGACAGACAGACATGACGAATCTATAAGGGTTCGTAGTTTTACTACGGAACCCTAAAAAAGAACACTTATGGTGCGACTTCGTCTGTCTATCTGTCTATTACAGCTGCTTATTTTAGCAAACACAAATGCTAATTAATATTAACTTTAAATTTAGAACAGTATAGTTTTCGATATACGACGAAAAATGTCTAAAAAATACTATTCCCACCCTCTGAAGTTTGTAAAGCGAACAGTTTGAAATAACTATAGTTGATAGAAGTTGACTTAAAAATTAAACCAAAAATAAAACGATGCACATTTTTTTAGAAATTATCAAAATTATTTCACAAATAAACGTATCTAATATGCGGACAGATTTTTTTAAGTAGACAGCACCTACGGAACTCTCTGTGCGCGAGAACGACTCGTGCTTGGCCGTATTTTTCGTTATTGTTAAGTTAGTGCACTCAAGTGAGGTTATGTAAGTTAAATGCCATTACATGATGGTGTGAGTGGTTGTGAACCTTGCAAAGGGATTGGGCTGTCAGTTTAGCCATTGATGTAATAAAATGATTATTGTACGTTAAAGGTCTTTTTAAAGAGGTCGAGCATTATAAAATTGAGCGGTTGTCTTTGGCCTACAGATCATAGAAAGGAGATAGGTACGATAAACCGCCAAACAGTGGACTGCGCTGCCCGAGTGGGTGTTCCCCGACAGTTACAATCTGGGTGTCTTCAAGTCGCGAGTGAATCGGTTTCTTCTAGGCAAGTGTGCTCCATCGTAGACCGCATCATCGCTTAACATCAGGCGAGATGGCGGTCAAACGCAAACCTATTTACAAATACCACCATACAAAGCCAATAATAATATAATAATATAGTATAGTGTGAACACGTTGTCCATAACAATGTATGGTGCGCGATATTGTTGTGCTATGAGCTATATGCTATAATGTTATATAGTATAGCGTAGTCTGAAAGCAGCTTAAAAATGCCGCACACCCTCAGTCAACATAGCGGCGAAGGAATAACTCTTATGTGAAATGCTCTGTAGGTGGGTCATTCTCCGGTGTCCCATTGTTTGGTTGATTTCGGTGGCACAATTTTCTCTGATTAACTAAGACATTTTAAAGGAAATATCTGTACCCTCTGCTACCAATACTCTCTAAGTTAAATCTAGATTCGATATTTCCTGTTAAAATGTCCTAATTAACAGAAAAAAATGTGCCACCGAAATCAACCAAACAATGGGACACCGGAGAATGACCGAGGTACCCTAAGGCCTACAGACTAAGGGCGAGGGGGAGTGGGAGGCAGTCGCCTCCTTCTGCGAAGCAGTCATGCTAGCGAAGGAGGTGGCGGGACGGGAGAGGGAGAGAGTCTCCCGTCCAAGCTGCCGCGGTAGACGCTCCGGGCGTCGGGAGCCGCGTGACGACTCCCGGCCACCGTAGGCGCGGGCCTGCGGGCGGTGAGTAATGGGTAGCTCACCGTCCGATCAGGACCAGGCCCGTGCCGAACGGCGCGTACGTGTTCCACGCGCGCCTCAAAGAGATGTCAGCATCGAAGAGGGGGCCCACTAGGGCCCCAGCCTGCCGGGAAAGCGGGATTGTCTGAAAGGGATACCGCTGACCCGGAACATAAAGGGCAAAGGAAGGAACACGGGTGGGTTTTAGTCAGTAAGAGTCTGACACTCCCTTCCGCTCCACCCTAGAGCGGGAGGGGGTCATTTGATGATTTCCCATCCACAAAAAAAAAAAAAAAAGCCTACAGACTGTTGTCCCTAAAGTTCTAACTTTGGAGTTATTGCTTAATAAAAAAGACTGGTCTAAGAGTCTGTCTTTATATGTAATTGGATAGGCAATTAGGCACCATCCATAACTCGATAAATTCGAAATTTGTCATTGGCCAGTTATTTAACCGAAAGTTACCGGAGGTGGTGAAACATGCCATTTGTTTATAGCCATAATCACATTTATAAATATAGGAGTTAGCTATAATAGTAGATATACTGACTAAGTATGCAATAAATTCGCACAATCTTTCCAAATAAGAAAACACCATTCGACTCACTAGGTTACCTACAACCACATAATTTGATTAATTTTGACCTCAATGACATCCTCAGAATAAAGAAATAAGGGAGATGTGCCAAGGCCAAGACGCTATTGATCACATGATCAATGTGATCATGTTGCCGACGGACCGAACGCTATCGATGATTTACATACAGTGTTTTAGTTTAGTGTGAGTGACAAGTGGCGAATAACTGTGTTCGATTGAGGGTGTGCGGTATTTTTAATGTATGGGAGCTTTCTATATTCACAAAGGAGCGTTTGTAATTGTGACGCACACTGCTTTAAAAGTGGCGACAGCGGTTGCCGTACCAATTTGCTATGATAACATAATATCTCCTTTTTTCTGTGATCTGATGACATCATAATATTCTCCATAAGGTATGCTTTCGTAATTTCGTAATGTTCCATACATTTTAGCATTGACCCTCCCACGCTCGGCCATCAATGGTCCTGTACATCATCGATTCGATTTTAAGGCTTTAAAATTGCACAATAAGTGCATCTTAAAAGGTCCTAGGTGCCAAACCAGCTGTACCTTATTTATTATCCACCTGTATACAAATATTATGAAGCTGAAGAGTTTGTTTGTTTGAACGCGCTAATCTCTGGAACTACCAGTCGGATTTGAAAAATTATTTTTGTATATGGTAGCCAGATTTATGAGAAATAGTATAAGCTATTTAACGTCACACTACGACCCTTAGGAGCCGAGCAAAGGGGATGAAACCGCGGGAAACAGCTAGTTTATAATAAAATAAACAAAAATGTGAGGTAGATTCAATGAGGCAATTCGATTCTAACATCGTAAGATAAATTGTACGTGTAATCTTTTAGTCGAACGATCGATCGAAGATCGCAACAGATAGCAGCTCTACACTGAAAAATCGTTCGATCGCATCACATCCTACGCAAACACATGATGTAATCAAACGATAAGATACTAGATACCTAGATATTAGATTCGATCTGTCTGTCTATTTTGTACCGACACGGTTAAACCCTCTGAAACATTAGTTTCAGAAACATCTACATAATGTATCTGAAATTGTTGTATACCAGTATCTGAAACATTGAATAAGTTGGCTTTAACGTTACCCTGGCCTGAAATAATTAAAAAAGTAAACACTCAATTTATTTATTTTTTACTAATGTGGTAGGTAGGTACCTACATAAGTAGTCCACAATAAACGTCGCAATTTTTTAACAAACTAGACTTATTTGAATACATATGCGCAAGAGTTTAGATAAGACCAGTTTTATGCAAGTCAAGGACATAGGACAACGCTAAATCGTATGTTAAGTCTATGTTTTGTAACAAATAAAATAACATTCATAATTATCATTTATGTCTGTTTCATTTAAATTCACACACATTTTAGGCAGGCATTGATGAATAAATGAATTGAGATGTTTGTAAAGATGTTGCAAAGTTATCACTTGTAGCCAGGGTTACCAGATGACAGGAATTTTCCTGACATTTCTGGAATTTTAGCCCACTGTCAGGAAAACAGGGAAAAACTGTAATTTTCAGAATATTTTTAAATTGAAAGAGGAAAATGTAAGTAGGTAATAAAAAAATATTTGACAATAATTCTGCCATTCTGGTTACAAAAAATAAAATAATCACACCTTATCTTAATAAATAATTCACTAGTATTGTTACCAGTGAATTATTTATTAAGTAATTATATTCATTAATTTATTAAATCAATCAGTTTCGTATTTGATAACAATGGAGGCAGGGAGCATGCGTGACGCGCGACATTTTACAATTAAGCGCAGGGCGCATGTTTTGAAAACCGTTCACATCTCAGATAAAATGTCAGTAAAACTGAAAAGTCAGGGATACTTTCAGGAAATTCGCTTCTAAACTAAACTCGTTTCAAAGTTGTTGGCAACTAACAAAACCATTTTATTCTTCTACCCGCACTGGAATAATGTTATTTTCTACTGATTTTATTTATTGTTCTCATGTAAGTGACAATATTGTCTTAATGAGAAATAAAGTTCTTTAAACCGAAATTCCATTTTTGATCTGGTAGCCCTGTAGCCCTACTTGTGGCTGAGATGATAATCGGTGAGGAAATGGCATTGATATTAACGTAGACTTTAATTCATTTTAATTTAAATAAAAAAAAAAAAAATCAAAATTTAATTAAAATACAGTACCCGGCAATTAATATTACACATAGATCTTTAGAGATAATCGGCTAGCCTCGGTCTCGAAGCGCTCGATATGCGAAGCCCTCACTACGAGGTATTCCATGAAGCACACCCAAACGAAGCACACCATACTTTAGGTGTGCTTCGTCTAGGTGTGCTTCATGGAATACCTGCAACTGAATACAACCTAAGTTGATTTCAAGTCTCCCCCTAAATCATATAGCTGAAAGATAATAACTATAATACTTAGGTACACCTTGACATAAATAATTGCTAGTTTTACAGTTATCTATTTGGCTGAATAATGGACTTATTAGTCACATTTAAGTGGGCATTTGGCCTACATTTATAAACTCGGCGTTTATGATGATAGCTGTACTCGCGTCCACCATCGTCGACACACCTTACGTTTGGTTGGATAGGGGAGATATAGGTAAACCAATATCTCATGGCATAAAAAATTAAATTATAATAATTATAATAATAATAAAACGGATTAAATTGCGTATATATTACAGGTTTTAACAGATTTTTCCTGACGTTTCGAACACTTTGCAGCGTTCGTGGTCGCAGGACGATTGAGCTGAGGCTCTAGACAAGTTGTTTTTCTGTTAGCGTTCACGCCAAACGATAAGCACAAAATGTATGGCAATGACATTACCTGCGGAAAAGTCACGTGACTCACAAATGTCATTTCCATACATTTTATCCGTAGCGTTTGACGCTAACGCTAACAGAAAAGTAACTTGTCTAGGGCCTCTGGTAGGCATCATGACAGCTAATTTATAGAAAAAATTTTGTGCGGGTAGATTGAAAATATTTTTTCTATAAATTAGCTGTCATGAAGCCTACCAGCTCAGTCGTCCTGCGACCACGAACGCTGCAGTGTTCGAAGCGTCAGGAAAAATCCGTAAAAATCTGTAATATACCTACGCTATTTAATCCGTTTAAACTTGTTTTAATAAATTAATATTTTGGCACGGCAATACGTACAAGTCACTTTTCAAATGAAGTACGAGTTGTGTAAAATTCTGAAAATTGCTGGTGCAAGCTAATACTTTTTCATGCATTCACCGTGCCGGTAGCAACAAATTCGTAGTAGGTACCTACTTATACATCCACGGAAATATAAATAAAAGTCAATAGCAATTATTTATTGCGGGGTATTGTACTACGCTGTTATATTTATATAAATTGGTAAAGTATGTATGTAGGATATTTGTTAATCGATTTTATACTATACCGACTATTTGCGCATACTCTAAGAAAGCCGTCTACTGTCTAGTAACTTATCAGTTAATCGCTCCAGTAGAACAATGAACGATACTATTATACGATTATCATGTTAATTATCTCACATGCGCCTAATTACTTAATATGTACTGTTCTACTAACATGTAAGTGTTTAGAATTGAGCTATTTACGCCTCGGAATAACCCTCGGTACCAGTAGCTGTACCTCGCACTTTCACCCATGTTGCTCGGCTCCTAAGGGTCGTAGCGTGATGTTAAATAGCTTATACATCTGATGAATCTGGCTATCATGTAGAAAAAGAATTTTTAGAATCTGACTGGTACTTCCAGAGATCAGCGCGTTCAAACAAACAAACTCTTCAGCTTTATAATAATAACTAGCACTTCGCCCGCGACTTCGTCCGCGTATCCCACAGGAACTGTGCATTTTTCCGAGATAAAAAGTAGCCTATGTTACTCAGTGCTAATGTAGCTTTCTATTAGTGAAAGAATTTTTTAAATCGGTCCAGTAGTTTCGGAGCCTATTAGGTACAAACAAACAAACAAAAAAATCTTTCTTCTTTATAATATTAGTATAGATATTATGTAGTAAGTATAGATAGTATGTACCTATAAATAAGAAAATACATTCGACAAGTAAAAGAGTTACATAACTAACACACAAAAAAAAACATAATTTATCATCCAATCTGTTCGCCAAACTAATTAAGGTAATAATTAGAAATCTGTAAACAGTATTGTATGTGACACCGATCTTTGAAAGGAGTGATCGATGACATAATATCGGCACATAAATATCCTATGCCGAACATGGGTATCACGGTCTCAAAGATAGAAATTAAATATTATGTATTCTGTGTGTATTTATATCGAAAGTGATAGGCGAATAGATCAGTCTTGTTCAATTTTATCTAGATGGTAAAAGCCATATGGATTTTACAAACATTCAAAATATTTTGAAATGTTCATGAGGTGAAGCAACTTAAAAGTAATTGTTGTTATAAAGAAATAAAATAATAATCTAACCTTAATACATTTTCCTATCTAAACTTATACTAATTTAATAAAGCTGAAAAGTTTTTGCGCTAATCTCTGGAACTACCAGTCAGATTATAAAAAATCTTTTTGCATTTGATAGCCCAATTCTCGAAGAATATTATAGGGTATCTAACATCACGCTATGACCCTTAGGAGCCGAGCAACGGCGGAACAAACCGCGGGGCTCAGCTAGTAAATTATAAATTTACAATATAATCTTTACACCCCTAATAAATTGCATCGTCAACATCATCAAACCATAAAACAACTAATCCCTGATCGACAGTTCTAACGATAACCTTTAAACATATCAATGTCCTTGTGTAAATCTAAAAGACTGCTTACTACCGACAGATAGTACGGGCGAGCGGAGCGGATCACACGTCTTAAAAAATTCGAGGAGAAAAATCGTGCAAATGAAAAATAAATATTAATTCTCCAAAATGGTGATTAAACTCGGGAAACAAGTGACACACAGTGCGCAAAAAGAGGATAGTTTTGCGAAGCTCCTCGGGGACTTCGGAAAATGGCAGTTCCTAGTTTTCGGGACAGTGTCTTTAGTGAAATTAAGCTCCGGATGGGTGCAGATGGCAATCTTATTCTTGACACCGAACTTGATATTTCGTTGTGTGGACTTTGGTAATTCTACTGAGGACATTGTGGTAGAAAATTCTACGTGTTATAAGGGTTGTCTGAAGTATGAGTATGATACGAGTCCGTTTGAGAACACGATAGTTTCGGAGTGGGATCTCATTTGTGACCGACAGTGGCTTACGAGCTTGAACCAGATGATGCTGCAAGTCGGCATCCTGATTGGTAGCACGATATTTGGATTTCTTTCTGACAGGTGAGTTATTCAATAATTATTAATTTATCGCGAAGGCCGAAACTAGCAAGAGTCGATGTGATTTTTTTAGCATTTTCTATACTACATTTATTTTAAGACAAATAACGGCGAAATAAAGATAGTTATTGTGTTATAGGTATTGTTAAAATTACTGTGTTTTTCAGTGGCGTGAAATATGTTTATGGAGCCATCACTTATACAGGGTGTTAAGGGAAGTATTGAAGGAATATTCAGTAGGTATTCGACACCTACTAGTTCGATTGACTACGAGACCAACCTAGATATCACGAAAATAAAATCAGCTGTTCCATATAATATTTTATCGAGTGATATGAATTATGAATATATTTGTTTTTTCGTTATTTTAAGTCGTTGCCGCAGTTAATCGAACTAATATCGATTACGTTATTAAATATTAATATCGATTACTGAATACCTTCCTTCATACGTCCCTCGTTTAACCTTAAACTCTATGATATAAAAAGTAAAACTAAAAAGTCGACAGCAAAAAAGTAAGTAGTTAGGTAATTAAAATAATCAAAAAACCCGACTGCATAAAAAACGAACTAAAAAGATGGAAACAAGAACAAAAATGCGATTTTGGTCATTCGGTTTGCGAGTTACCTACATCCTACTTCCTACAAATAATATAAATACGAAAGTTTGTAAGAATGGATGTATGTATCGATGGATGGATGTTTGTTACTCTTTCATGCAAAAACTACTGTCCGGATTTTGATGAATTTTTTTTTGGAATGTCTTATTATTTAATAACATTTGATGAAACTTTTAATACTTATAGCTTAAACATCAGATTAACACATAGTCTATCTTATAGCCAAAACGCGGGTGAAGCCGGGGGCGGAAGCTCGTAATAATTCTTAGTAGCCTCCGATATAGCTTCTTGGTTTTTAAGATATAGTAATGTAATGTAATAGTAAGTAATAGTAAGGTAATGGTGCCGATTCTGTTGTTTACAAACTAAACTAATTTAGTCTCATTATATCTTTTTCTAACGAAAAACATAAGAAAGGGATAGGAAATATTTAATCCTGTCAAATTAGTCCACTTGCTTCATTTCAATGTGAATTTAGTTGGTTTCGCAAAAGGTCACGACTATTTTCCCGTAAATGATAAGGGCGTAGACTAATTTGACAGCTCTTAATAATTTAATATTTTCTGTCCTTTTTCAATAATAATTGTAAGAAAGAGATATGGTGTGATTAAAATTAGTTTAGTGCAATGTTCAACAGAATCAGCACCAATAGCTACAATTTCACAAATGACTTTGAGGTGAAGTTTTCACTATCTGAGGCCATAACGAAACGATCTAGATTGCGATCTGTTAAACGCACGGCCCTTAAACTGATAAGTTAATACATTATTACGAGACTGACAAGGCCCAATTTTATCGATTCACGCTATTCCAGACCGTCTAATATTCCGGAAACTTAAAACCAATTTTATTATTTTAATCAATTTTGAAAATGTGTCAAATAAGTCGATATTAATAATTTTATTTTTGACTAAAAAACATATTTTTAACCTATAGATTTACCTTCTAAAATATTTGCCATTATTAAAGACCTTATATAGGTACGGTACATAATTATCTAGAATCTAGATTAAATTATCACACGCTAACGATAGGTTTATTATTAATTATTTATTTGCTCGATTCTTGATAGAGCTACTTACTACACACAACATGTTAGTTTTAATAATAACGAGGTTCTTCTACCACATGAAAAAATAATCAAGTAAATCGGCTCAGAGATCACGGAGTAATCGGTGTATATACATGAAAAAAAAAAAAAAAAAAAGAAAAACCAACCGAATGCAGAACCTCCTCCTTTTTGGAAGTCGGTTAAAAAGAAAGCTTCACATGCAGACAGTGTTGTGATAAAAATATATTGGACTTGTCTGTTTTTTGTGTATTCTAAAAATAAAGTTGAGTATAAAATTATGCTTTGATTAATTTTTGCTGTTATTTTTGATGTAGGTAAGACACGCGTGTTTAAATACATGAATATTAATTAGATGGATAACGATAAGACATTTTTTTTGTTAAATAAATATATTGTGTTTATTTTTGCAAACGCGTTTTGGAGAATAAATCATTTTCCCAACAAGTTTTGACTAAAAAGGCAAAAGTATAAAATGATGAATGAAAAGTACCTACAGATTAATATCAGACAAGAGTTAAAATGAACTTAAATGTGGACATAATAAGAATGCAATCGTTGACCTATTTTCAGCGTTTAAGTGTATATCAAATAAAACATAAAAGTAATCAGAATAACTCGGTACGTCTTATCTTTTTATTAGCACGCGTACTGTATGAGATGTCTATGATAATAAATATAATAATAACACAGGCTTTTTTCCTAAAAAAAATCTTAAAAAACAAGTAAAAGCCGCCTTCAAAAAGATTACAATAATGTTGTGTGAGACAGTTTCGGAAGTCAGTGCCGAATCTAATTCAAATTCGAATAAAATCCAATTCAAAAAACTGTTTTAAAAACTTTATTGTGATCTTTTTGAAGGCGGCTTTAACTTTTTTTTAAAGTTGTTTTTTTTAATAAAAAGTTGACATTTGTTTCGATATTTTCATCAGAAAGAAACTCAAATAAAAATACCAACTTTACTAATAATGTGCCTTTTTTCCAACACTTTCAGATACGGCCGCAAGCACACATTTCTTGTCGCCATATTGACTCTTATAATCTTCGGGCTGGGTGTTCCCTTCTCTCCCAACTACCTGGTCTTCACGATTCTTCGGTTCCTGGTCGGCATGGCGACTTCGGGGACCATGGTGGTGTCGTTCGTCATAGTCATGGAGTCCGTGGGTCCTCGGTATCGAGAGGTCACTGGCTGCTTGTTCCAGATACCTTTTATTATTGGTGAGTTAGGTACCTTACCTAATATTGTAAGTACTAACTCGAAAAGCTGTTTATTTAAGTTAATGTTAATTATGAAGGTTAATGTTAATGATAAAGGGAATTATGACTATTTTGTGAAAACATAAGGATTTCCCTTAAATTTAATTTCGAGAGCTATTTATAGGTATTGCTATTTATACCTATTGATGATTCTAATGTTAATTATTTAGTAAATATATTATATATCTGTCGCGAATTAAATTTTGATCAACATACCTATCTACTACGTAAAATGGCGCTGCAATTCGCAAAAAAAACATAATAAAACGCGAGCTACCGATATTTAGATAAAACAAGTCTAATAGGTTCTTGGCATTATTAATTCGGTACCTACCCTACCTAATTTACATATAGTAGATTCTTTTAATATTACGTACTACACATACTAATGTGGAAAAAAACACGGCGTTTTTGCTACACGACAACACAGGTGCTCTGCCGATGATGTCTCTTATTTGTCTTTTTGGGAATCTATACTAATATTATAAAGCTGAAGAGTTTGTTTGAACGCGCTAATCTCTGGAACTACCAGTCGGATTCGAAAAAATATTTTTGTACATGATAGCCATAATCATGAGGAATAGTATTAGCCTATCTAACATCACGCTAGGGCGCTTAGGAGCCGAGCAACGGGGGTAAAACCGGGGGGAACAGCTAGTGTATCCATATAACGTCGGAATTTTCTATCTAACCACCGACGAGAACCTATCTTCTCGTCGGTGGTTATACCAAAATAGGGCTATCCACGTCCCCTTTAAACCTTTTAATCTCTTCTTCCAGGTCACATGACAGTTCCCCTCTTCGCGTACTACTTTAGGAGCTGGAACACGTACCTGCTAGCCCTGGGTATCCCGCCGCTCATCTACTTGGGCTACTTCTTCGTGCTGACCGAGTCGCCCAGGTGGCTGGTCAGCGTCGGCAGGGTGAAGGAAGCCACGAAGATCGTGACCAGAGCTGCTTTGTTGTGAGTAAGAGCCATATCTCATTAGGATGCCGTGGCAGCGACGCCAGCAGCGCTTCCGTGGCTACCCTGGACGCCAAAGCGGATGCCAGACGAAATTAGTATCGCTTGTTCACGTAAACAAAATGAACGTCAAAGAAATGTGTGCGTGTCGGTCGAGCGAGTGAGCGCGGCGTCCGAGCTGGCGGCGACGCCAAGCCGTTGCCAAGTGAGGTAGGGTTAGGTATACGTTGTAATACCTACAATTTGACATGTTTTAATTGGCGGCGCTGCCATGGTATCCTTATGACATAATTATTATGGGCCTAAACGTTATGCTGAATAGTTGCACCATCAATAACAATGCCTAGTAACGCCACTCTTCGGTAGTGTTGTGTTCCTGTGGAGAGTTAAGTCGCCAGAGCTCCTGAGGATGCGCTGTGTCCCAACAGTAGAAACATTAAAGGCCTTACCACAAAAAAGATAAACATCTGTTAAACACGAATGCTACCAAAAATAATACACACTTGTTTTAGGCAAGTTAGTGCTAAAACAATTGCCTATTATTTTTGGTAGCATTCGTGTTGAACGTGTGTTGAACAGATGTTTATTTTTTTGTGGTACGGCCGTAAGTGTGTACCTATGTAAGAATATACCTACTGCTCAAGTAATGAAAATAAAAAACCGGCCAAGTGCGAGTCGGACTCGCGCACGAAGGGTTCCGTACCATTATCTATAAAAACGGCAAAAAAATCATGTCTGTTATATGGGAGCCCCCCTTAAATATTTATTTTATTCTGTTTTTAGTATTTGTTGTTATAACGGCAACAGAAATACATAGGTAATCTGTAAAATTTCAACTGTCTAGCTATCACACACAGACAGACACACAGACAAACAGACAGACGGACTGCGAAGTCTCAGTAATAGGGTGCCGTATTTACCCTTTGGGAACGAAACCTTAAAAAAAAAACCGGTCAAGTGCGAGTCGTACTCGCGCACCGAGGCTTCCGTATCATTTTTGGACGTATAAAGTGAAATCCGGACCGCATAACTAAGTTTGTTTGTCAAGGAATTTTAATGATTTTGAAAAAACTGTACTAGTTAAGAACATCGTTTTATTTTTGGTGCCATATTTGGGTCAATTCCTATCAACTCTAATTATTTCAGATTTTTCGCCCTGCAAACTTCGGAGATAGGGGAGGGGGAATGGTATTTTTTTGGTCATTTTTCATCATATGTCGAAAACTGTGAGACATAAAATAAAATAAAAATATATTTTGAAATGTGGAGATCAAGCCCTTTCATAATGATATATCACTTGACCTAGTAACCCCATTTTGAAATTTCGGACCCCCACTCCGGCCCCTTTTGCAATGAAAATAAAAATATTTTTGGACTTTTTTCATTTGCAATAAAGTTGAACAAGCATTCTTTATATCTGTTCCAAATTTCAAGTCGATAGCATAAGTAGTTGCTGAAATAAGCAGGTGTGACAGACAGACGGACAGACAGACGAAGTCGCACCATAAGGGTTCCTCTTTTACCATTTTGGTACGGAACCCTAACTAGACCTTTCCGTCTCAGTATGTGTTGAAAGTTTGAAACGTTGCAGCGTTGTGCAAATAATTACCTACCATAAAATAAGTAATCTTTATATTCCACTCCTCGTGTCTGCGAAATAAAGATGCTACTTACATGGATTCCGGCAAATATTTTAAGTGTTTTAGTAGTGCTGTTAGTAGGACATCTTGATAAAGACACAGTGACAGATATGCCAGTAAATTAAGCTTTACTGTTATTTGTATTTATCTTCATTTTTATGGTTCCGTACCTCAATAGAAAAAATGGAACCCTTATGATCACTTCGTCGTCCGTCTGTTATAACCTCAGATCATAGAAACAAGGAGATATGCCATCATAGCAAATTAGTACGGGAACAACTGATGCCACTTTTAGTACATTTTTCGACAGAATTACGTGTATAATTAAGCGCTCCTTGTGAATAAAAAGATCTCCCACGCATTGAACATTCCGCACACCCACAATCACACAATCGTCACTCAACACTAGCACTAAACTAAAACACTGTATTTATACCATCGACCGTGTTCGGTTCGTCGCCAGCGCGTACGTTTTTAATATGAGCAATTTGCTCAAGATCAGGCATCAAGCTCGATAGCGCCTTGGCACATCTCCTTGTTTCTATGATCTGAGGTTATAACCATGAGCAGAGCCATCTGCTCATATATGGCGCCACTAAACGTATGCAATAGCGCTAACTATGACCAAAATTTGATATAATCTACTATGATGTAATAGCGGCATAGATGGCGCTATAGCATAATTCTGAACCCTCAGGGCGCGAGTCGTACTCGCACTTGTCAGGGCGCGAGTCGTACTCGCACTTGTCAGGGCGCGAGTCGTACTCGCACTTGTCAGGGCGCGAGTCGTACTCGCACTTGTCCGGTTTTAATATTTTTGGATTAAAAAATGTCCACTAGTCCGTACATTGTATTATGTAGCTCTCTACAACAGTGCTGTCGTCTGCATTCCCAAAGGTTTCGGGCTTTAGCAGACTGTTTGCCTCTCGCCTAGCCAGTTTGCAAGATTTGTGCTTATAAAAACAAGAAATTACGTTAATAAATAGGTGTAAGATAGGGAAAGATGACTGACTTTACTGCGCAAGATGGATAGCAGTCTGATTGCCACATACTTATCGATAACATGCGCTCGTTATGCAAAAACTAGTGTTCTTAGTCTTACCGTAATATCGAATATCAGTCTGATGTTTCCCGATACACACATTTTTGTAGCATATTGCATACCGTTGGAAAGAGGATAAACTAGAGAACTTTTTGGTAAACTTCGAAGATCACGATCGCTATTCGATTTTTTTTTTAATGTAAAGTTGTCTATGTTTATGTATATCTTGAACACTGTTTTAAACTTTCACGGTTATTAACTACACTTAAAAATTCACTTACGGGATAACTTCCGTGATTATTGTTTGATTTGAGTTCCCGATATTTCGACGCTGTTGCAAGCGCCATGATCGCGGGTAAACTGGAGAATGCAGGTGGATGAACACATTAAATAAAATACTTATTAAGAGCAGACAAATCTGTTTAAAAAAAGAGGGTAGACAGATTTGTCTGCTCTCAATAAGTAAGTATGTACAACACAGTGATCCTATAAGGCTTGAAACTGCGTTAAGCGGACGTCCGCGACGGGCACCCGTCGCGTGTCTACGCGCGTGGACACGCGGATGGGCTCCGTGGGATTGCGACGGTCTCCATCGCGGTTATCAGTCGCGGAGACCGAATTATTTTATTTACGCAGTGTCGCTAGTTCAACACATACCTATATCCTGAACAAGCCCGTGCCCCGTGCGGCGTGCATGCATCGCTGGCGGGCCCCGCGACGGGCGCCCGCGCCGGTCCCCGCGACGGAGCACTTTTGTATGGGACCGCGCCCGCGCCCGCTTAACGCAGTTTCAAGCCTTAGGGGTTCCGTTTTTCCTTTTGAGGTGCGGAACCTTAAACGCAAACTCACCATCATTTCTCTAATTCTAGAAACAACCTACCAACTGCAAAAATCGAGGAGACGTTAACGCAGTTATCGCAAGATATCTGCGCCAAAGCCGACGAGCCCAAGCTGAACTACTCCACCCTGTTCCAGCGGTCCTTGCTACTGAAGACTGGCTGCTGCTGCGTCATGTGGCTGATCACGGGGGTCACCTACTTCGGGTTCAACCAGTACATCAGTCAGACCAGCCCTGACCCCTTCATCAGTGTGGCTTTGGCTGGAGTTATACAGGTAAATTCGAAAAATTCTATTTTATCTTCATGTTAATTCCAACTAATATTTAGAGGTAAAATTCGTAAGTTTGTATGTAAGGGGTAATCTCTGGAACTAAGACTGATCAGATTTTGAAAATTCTTTCACTAATAGAAAGCTATACATTATCCTTGAGTGCTATAAGATACTTTTTATCCCGAAAAAATGCACGGTTCCTGTGGGTCACGCGGACGAAGCTGCGGGCCAAGTGCTAGTCCTTCATATCGTCACAATTACCACTATCGGCAGACTGATTAATTACCACTAGCATATTGTTCTTATCAAAAAGAAAAATTCAAAATAAGCAACTGTCGATCCATTGAGATCATAAAGAACCCAAAAGTTTATGAGGAAGTCTTTTGGTTTCTTTTTATGATATCCATGGATGGACAGTGACACTTCTAAATTCTGTCCATCAGTAATACTGAGACTAACAAGTTCTCTATCTAATTCCAGATACCATCGAACCTCGTCTCCATCTGGCTCATCAAGAAGCTGGGCCGGAGACTCACCACCACCACTTTCTTCATCCTCGGAGGAGTCTTCGTGATCATCCTCTACTTTGTTCCCAAAATCTTTGCCGTGACCCTCACTCTTGGTACTCTAGGAGTGAGCTGCGCTGCCATCGTCGCTTCCACCATCTACATTTACACCTCAGAGTTATATCCTACTGTGATCAGGAATATGGGCATGGGAGCCTGTTCAACAGCCATGAGGATAGGCTCGATGGCCGCTCCGTTTATTTCTAACACTTCGGCAACGATTCCATGGTTACCCACGTTGGTGTTTGGGTTAGCTCCCATAGCAGCTGGGTTGGTGTGCCTGTTACTGCCTGAAACGAAAGGCAGGAATTTGCCTGATAGTATCGAAGATATTAGAACTGCTGAGTGATTTTGTAGGCTTAAGTTTTTTGTAAATACCTATATTGTAAGCTACTTGTTAAGTTGAGGAATGATGTGATAAGACAATGTTGCGATTTAAAATTGGATGTAGTGACAAAAATAAAAATAACCATCGTCTTTAAGTAAGGGTGCAGATGTACGAACGTGGACAAAAAAAGGAGTATGTAGGAATCGTAGTATGTGACATTCTGTAGTTTCTGCCTACCCATATGGGGAAAAAGGCGTGAGTATGTAGGTATGTTGTATGACTGTTGACGCGATTGAAGAAATCGATATCGCATCTGTTATTGATATTAAAGTTATGGATACTACAATTTGTGATACAGTAATAAATGTGATATTTATATTTAGCCTTTCCTAATTGAATAAATACCGTTTTATACAGGTGTACTCGAACCTAGCTGATTGTGAAGTTAGAACAAATGAAGAAGTTTAAGAAATTATGCCGATTCTGTTTTGCACCAACTAAACTTTATTAGGCTATTGCTATATTTTTCTCTCTCATAAATATAACAAGAAAGAGACGGAAATAAATAAGAATTGTCCTTAGTTGGACTAAAATTTTCAAACAATTTTAGACAAAGCACGCTAAAGTTATATAATTATACAAATCATGACGTAATTTAGTTTGACAGCACTAGTACCACTTTCTCCTGGTCCTTTTCTCGTGCTACTTATCTGTTAGAAAAAGATAGCAATTCTGTAATATTAGTTTAGTTGGTGCTTAATCGGCGATACTGTGAAATTAAAATTAGTAAAACGTATTTATAAAAAAAAATGTAAAAAACAAAATGTTATGTTGTGCTTATGAATAATGTTATTTCAAGATTGATCGTTTGACATCGAGAGAGAGCCTATTGGTAAAATGCTCAGATCATAGAAACAAGGAGATTATAGCAAATTAGTACGGGAACAACTGATGCCACTTTTAGTACATTTTTCGACACAATTACGCGCATAATTAAGCGCTCCTTGTGAATAAAAAGATCTCCCACGCATTGAACTTTCCGCACACCCTCAATCTAACACTGTTAATGGTCACTCAACACTAGCACTAAACTAAAACACTGTATTTATACCATCGATCGTGTTCGGTTCGTCGCCAGTGCGTACGTTTATAATAATAAGCAATTTGCTCAAGATCAGGCATCAAGCTCGATAGCGCCTTGGCACATCTCGTTGTTTCTATGATCTGAGGTAAAATGTGTTGTAAAATTAGATTTTAAGATAATTATGGAAATAATTAAGAGATAAAATTATAATTTATACGTGATAGTAGATGCATTTTTATTTTTATTAACATAAGTAGATGTTTTGAATTGACAATGCTGATAATAATATTTTCTTGTGATATATTTTGTTTTATTGTACTTTCATTCTTATAACTAATCTACAATCAAATGTTACAATCAATTGTGATGACGAATAAAAAATAATTTAATTAAAACCACTTTTTTTTTTTTAACGTTGCCCCACACTAGGGATTTCTCCTATGTCGTGGGTGCTTTTACAAACACAAATTTCACATACACAAACAACCAGACCTAAGTGCAATGCGGGAATCGAACCCGCGACACGTCCCGCAGCAGCCAATCTCTCAGCCACTGCGACAACCGTGCGGTCATTTTTCAATTTATTTATTTACTATTTATTGATATGACACCATATTACAAAATACTATCTAATTCTAAGTGCTAATAATAAAAATAATGCTAGTTTTTTGATTCCAAGAATGAATATTTACAGTAATTTACAGTTTTACCAATGATGGTTAGTACATAAATGTTCGTTTATGAGCTGCGGAAACGAATATTTTGCGAGTTCCATCAATTTTATCGGTATAAATACCGGCATGAATCATGAGCACAGATCGCCCATGTACACTTTCGGCCCAATAAACAGTTGACACACAATACAGAATAGTCAATAGACGACGAGCATCGATTGACGAATCGGTGAAGCGTCGGAGCCCCCCGCCTTCTTCATTCCGTCAAAGAAACCGAAAAATTAATTATTGTGCCGGTGAAGTTTGTGCTCAAGCCTCAAGCTTCATGCCATCTATACCCACTTGCAATTTTTCGGTAGGTATTGTTGGTACTTGTACATAACACGTCCACTGATGCTGACGGACATAGGCCTCCGCCAAAGAACGCCACAACGACCGGTCTAGCGCTGATCTTTGTGATTACTACGCTTGGTAGACGAATACATTACTCAGTGTATTCGTCAACAAAGCTTGAATTTGCTGCCCTCTGAGATTGCCGCCCGGGGCACAGGCCCCGGCTAGCCCCCCCCTAGATCCGGGCCTGCACGTCTCCGACGCTGCGGGAAATGCAGTCCCTCCGCCCTTGCGTAACAAATCGCAGGCACAAGCAGCAGGTTAGACAAGACTACGTGAAGTTTGAGTTGACCAATTCGGTTCTGTCACAACTTATTCACTATTTTCAACACTCACCGTGTCTCTGAGGTAAATCATCATCATCCGCCTAGCCTTTTTCCAAACATGATTGGGGTCGGCTTCCAGTCTAACTGGTTGTGGCTGAATATCAATATTTTACATGGAGCGACTGTCATCCGACCTCCACAACCCAATTATTGGGGAATACCGGTATTCGAATGTTAGACCAGTTGTCAGATTTTGGGCTCCTGACTACCCGTAACGACTGTCAAAGATATTCCTATGACAACCGGGACCGACTGCTTAACATGCTCTCCGAGGCACGGAGGGGTCTCGATGTGTAAAGAACGGTCACCCATCCAAGGACTGACCGAGGCAAGCGCAGCTTAACCTCGCAGATCGATCGATTAGCGCGGCTGTCATTTAGCCACGAGCCCCTCTCACGTGTGTCTGAGGTAAAAAAAATACATATATTGTCTATTTCCTGTATCGTTTAAAACACTTCATTCAAAAACACACATCCGAACCAATCTGTAGACAGAAATATTTGTTCGGTTCGGGAATCGAACTGACTACACTGCGCCCACCGTACCGTTGTGACGGAGTCATCCTTCATCCATCATTTAGTGCTGGCAATCTTCCATTACTGGCCACTTCATCCACTCCATTCTTCCAGATTTGAACTTCAAATTTCAAAATTAGAACATCTCATATTTTTATGCATTTATTTCATTATTTCGTCATTCTTTGTCTGGTCTCCAACGACATCACTTGTGACCGCTGAACCGCTGTACTGTTATATTTTATACCTACTACCTATTTATCAAGTGTGCAAAGCTATAAGCAAATAGTCTCTTTTTGTAACAGTTATTTTTATACCTCTGTGTAACGTTATAAAGTGCAAATATACAACCTACGTCTCGCAATATACCTCTTCAACCATCCTGCAGTGTTTTATTCAATATCAAGATTTGTGTCTGTGGAGGCTCCCTCTCTTAGCTAGCCGAGGCTTGAGAGGATAGAGGGAGGGAGGCACTCCGCGACGGGAGGGAGGCACTCCGCGACACCGTCATGTATGATTTGCAGTAGCAACTTGCACCCATCTGTACCTACACGCGTAGCATGACCAATTCCATCTCTATTCTACCAAGAATAGACAAAGTTCTCTCTATCCAACTCGTTATCTCTTCTGTCCGAGCACGCGGCGACCCGTGCTTGGCGTACCAGACTTTTGTCGACTGAAGAATAGAAACATTTCTTATCCTCATTAGGGTTCCGTACCAAAATGGTAAAAATTGAACCCTTATGGTGCGACTTCGTCTGTCTGCCTGTCTGTCTGTCACAGCTGCTTATTTCAGCAACTACTAATGCTATGGACTTAAAATTTGGAACAGTTATAAAGAACGCTTATCCAATTTATTGCAAATGAAAAAAGTCAAAAAATATTTTTATTTTTATTGGAAAAGGAGCCGGAGTGGTGGTCCGAAATTTTAAAGTGGGGTTACTAGGTCAAGTGACATAATTATCATAATATTATGAAAGGGCTTGATCTGCACTTTTCAAAATACCTAGGTATATTTTTATTTTATTTTATGTCTCACAGTTTTTGATATATCATGAAAAATTTTCGAAAAAATACCATTGCCTCCCCCTTTTTCCGAAGTTTGCAGAGCGAAAAATCTGAAATAATTAGAGTTGATAGGAATTGACCCAAATATTGCACCAAAAATATTTTCAAAATCATCAGAATTCCTTCACAAACAAACTTAGTTATGCGGTCCGGTTTTTTTTTCACTTAATACGTCCAAATGATACGGAACCCTCGGTGCGCGAGTACGACTCGCACTTGGCCGGTTTTTTTTAACATCGCCATGCTTAAATTGGTAGAAATCTTTCTACAATCTCATTTTGTCTATTCTTCCATCGACAGAACTAGTTTCTCTAGTGGTCATGCTACACGTGCAGTTAAAGCGTCCTCCTCATTTAGTAAACTAGGAGTGGTGAGTGCTCTGCGCACGCGCCGATGTTTTGATCAGTCATCAGGTAGCTCCTCTCAAGCTGAGCCCGTACGGCGACTTCGCCCCAGTCCTCAAGTAGTAGTTACCACGTAAACTGGAAATATAACAGAGACTTTATAAATTAAGATTGCATAACTACAAAAAAAATAATCGTCGTAATTAGAAACATAGTAAGGTCCCCAGTCAGGGCTCCTGAGGGTGCGTTGTGTTCACAGCGGGGGACCTGCTTAGGGGTTACCTAAGCTTTCGGTACAGCATATCCTCATCCTCATTTTAAAGGGGTCTATGTTAACCACTTATCATCAGGCAGGACGTACCTACGCCTGTTTGAGGCCTTAAATATCCTTTACGGTCCATTAGGGTACATATTGGTATCGATAAATTCTTATCCACAGAATCAGGATGTCTTGAGAAGTCAAAAAAGCGAATCTTGGAATTAAGTACCGCCTGATTAAAATTACATAGCAACACATATCAGACTCACTCAAGCGTAGCCCTAATGCCCATGAACACGACAGGCTCCTCCATGCACTGTCCTCGGAGGAAAGCGTCGTAGTCCTCACACTTCCGTGCCAGGAATGAGTCCTCCGTCAGCGACTCCGCCCAAAACGCCCAGGAGCGCCAGTGGCTGCAGAAGTCTGGAGAAGAACAGGAAAATATGTAGGTTAGTATTTACATTGCCATGACTGGACAAAAACCTAGGACTTAAGCGACTTCTGAGGACTTCCACAGTTGTACCGAAGTTTCCGAAGTTTATAGAAGTCACGATGATTTCTTGTCAGAAATGGTTACTCTAAGCTCAGTTGATCCGTTATAATTTTAGATCCTTAAAAGAAACAGGATCGATTGGCATAAAAAAAAGATTGTGAAAATTGCCCATTTCTTGCTGACTGTACATTTTTTCAAAACTGTGAATGCAAATCAAAATGGCTGAAAAAGTTAACGACAGTCACTTAAGAACATTTTCCTGCAGCTACAACGGCTAAGCGGTTAAGGTACCTGCGCCTATTGCCCCATCCAAAAAAATCACTTTGTATAGCGGGCTTTATTCTTAATGTCCCTGCTAAGATCTTACCTTCAATAGTAAGAGGTATGGTAGCCGACAAACAGCCCGGCTGCTTGGCTTGCCCCCCATTGGGCCAGAAGTCAGCGTGTGCCGTCGCCTCAGGCGCGCCAAACCCCCCACCGTCCGTGTGGATAGCGTCCACGAAGGTCGCATCTGTTGCAGCCATAGGGGGTACTGCTAGAGGCGGGTAGAAGCCAGGATATGCTGGATCTAGCCCGGTCAGTCTGTGAAGTAAGACAAATAAACACTCCACGTATGTGAATTTTGGGTGTCCATAAACACCCAAAATTTGGGTGTTTATCCTATACCAAAAACACCCGGTTGATTGCCCATCTATAGCTACACTAGCCAGCAACATTGCGCCGATGCTCAAGATTTGGGAGCTTGGTCTGAACAAGGGAGTAATTGCTGATGAGCTTCTTGGTACGCTTCTCAATTGATCCTTCAAGGCATACTTATGCCTCTTCACATTTAGAAAAGCACCGAGAATTGACCATCGCTCCTAACCTTCCGTCGATGTATTAACGACTTAAGCCGCGGGTGGAAGCTAGTGTTATTCCTATGAACTTGATTGCCATGCCGTGATTGCGTGCGACACCCGTCTTAAATCATTATCCGATGCATCGCTGATATTACGCTCGATATCCTCGCTAGTGCAGCATGAATGTAATTAATTAGTCTAATGAGTTAACAAAGGTTTCCTATAATGCGTTGTTGTAAGTTTATTTATAACTGGTAATCACGGAAGTTTTCAGATGATATTGCGACACAATAATGGGTTAACTTGCCATCATTCATTAGCTTCTAACATCATCAGTTCATCACACATCAAAAAACGGAGCCAGAATATTACTTGCGACTATAGGTGGTACCTACCTACTAACTTAGGGTCTTGCAAATCCCATGGATTGCTTGCGTCTGATCGCCGGTCACATTTCTTTGTATGAGATGAGGCATCTGTACGTATAGTATTATATTATCTGTGGCCATACTGATATTGTTTACAATGTTCACAATTTCAATTGACATGGAGTCATGGACCCTACGATGGAGCACGCTTGCCTAGAAGAAACCGATTCACTCGCGACTTGCGTACGCGCTCATTTGCCCGCCGACACTAACTGATTTCGTGTCACCGACAAAGTTTTACTAGGTACTTGAACGAGATGTGAATTCGCCGACTAACCCGCCGACAAAAAATTTGACTACTCATGTCGGCGGGTCGGCGACTTCGGTGTGTAGACTGCTTTAAGCTTACCTGGGCACTGTAAATCCCCTGGACGTGAGGTACCTGGCTGCATACGCCACAAGATGGCTGCCCATGGAGTGCCCCACCAGGTGAAGACCCTTGACCGGTAGACCTCGCTTCACCAGCTTCAGGAGCGCTCTGCCGACGTGCTCCCCAGCCTGGAAGATGCAGCATCACACATCCGATTATTTTATTATCTGCCTACCAACTAGGTTAGGATCGGTCTAACTAGATGCGGCTGAATACCAGTATTTTACATGGAGCGACTGCCATCTGATCTCCTTGTGGCTTTCAGCAAGTAACACGACCATATTTTGCAAGAACTTTCTTTAGCACTTTAGAAATAATAAGGATCAGCTTACACCAGGCAAGGTCTTGGCGATGATGACGTAGTTCCCGAAGGCGAGGTTGGACCAGTCCAGCAGCAGCACGTTGTGGTCCCCTCGCTGCAGGTACGCGGACACCACGGTCGATATGCTCAGGTCCGTCGACAGTTCCACGTAGCTGGAAGACAATCATGACTGAATGGTTGAATGGAATGGAATGTATGGATCATACAGGCGCGGTCGCAGTTAAAGACTTTGGGAGGGGTCATACCGATTAGTGCTAACATGCTATAGGTACCGCGAACAACCGTGATTTGCACATTTTTCAAAATGTTTTTTTGGTTTTAGTCAGTCAAAGGGGTGACCCCTTTGACTGACTCTGATACATGAGACTCAGATAAATGAGAGCACGAAGATGAGTAAAATTTATATCTCTTCTCTGGTCATGAAGTTCTCCCAGCATTTCGATTTATCTGAAACTAAGACGCTGGTACCAATCCCAGAATTTATAGAAACCGGATATCCGAAAAATTGCTTTCAGTTCAAAGTCCTTCAGTATATGGTGTCAATTTCATCCCATATGCAGATCGCCCAACTAAGGAAAAAATCAATATGTTTTATTACTTACCCATGGGCGTACAAGACTGTTGGTCTTTTGACGTCAAAGTCAGGGTCAGTCAGCAAATACTTGGCGCTACCGATGCGGAAAGACGTGGGTGACGTGATATTTGTACTGAAAACAAAATAATGAGTGCACAACGGTACCTAACATAGCTTTATACATAGAAAAGTGTGTGATCGGCAAACAACTTGAACATTGACCTTGACGGCGCAATAGTCGATTTTGTGCATTTTGACCCTTTAGCATAAAAGTGTATCTATATACGTGCGTAGTAGACCCAACAATGCTGCAGATGTCCAAATTGTTTGCCAGGTAGGTACTACACATATTCGTATAAACGTTTCCTTTTAATAGTACCCGTAAATTGACGCTATTATTTTCCAATCTGGCGACGCGATCTCCCGCTCTGACGTCTCGATGAGTAGGTACTAGTCGGAGACCTGCGAGTTTTAGATTTATGCAAGAGGCTTTCATGTTTTTGTAGGTACCTCAACAGCAGCACTTCTCTAGTCTGCTATGAACTGCGATCTCGCGAGCGTGTAGAAATTTTAAAGAGTTCATATTCAGCTTAGACGTTCTGTGCTAATAAAATGAGGTTACATTATTTGCTCATTGCATAAAACTAAACAAGGAAGCAACGAATTAGGCCCGCTTGCAACTGAGATTTGCCAAATTACGTAGTTACATTATTACTCGGCAGTTGAAACCGTTTGACCCAAGACAATGAAACGGCGATGTATTATAGTCATCAAAAGCTACTTTGGCGCAATTGTCCTACCTGTAATGTCGGATGATTATGTCGGAGACAACCGGGGACCTACCGGGGGCCACTGAAAAATATAATGGTGAGTTAGGGATGAGATATATAGCACCTCCGGTGCAACAACGTCACAAATAGCCAAAACTGCAAAATCGTGTCCAAACCATGTGTATATTAGGGGCAAGACAAACATTTGATTTTGCAGTTTTGGCTATTTGTGACGTTGTTGCACCGGAGGTGCGATATGATCTAAAAATTAATTCGTCCGCCTAGCCTTTTCCCAAACTAGATTGGGGTCGGCTTCCAGTCTAACTAGTTGCGGCTGAATAACAATATTTTACGTGGAGCGACGGCCATCTGACCACAACCCAATTATTGGGTAATGCCGGTATTCGAATGTTAGACCAGTTGTCAGACTTTCGGGCTCCTGACTACCCGTAACGACTGTCAAAAGTATTCCTATGACAACCGGGACCGACTGTTTAAAGGATCGTACATAGCTGACGAATGCGCCACGAATGGGCCTGTTTGCAAAAGGGTCGCGACTCGCGAGCACCACGCGTGGATTACACACTGCGATCCTCAATGGAGTATTGGTTAGAGAGGCGCACCAAACTGATTAGGTGTTTAATTTATGGTACCTAGGTACTATACATAATGGTATTTAATTTATGGTACCTAGGTACTATACTTAATGGTATTTAATTTATGGTACCTATTATACTTACTGCTAAATCCTCGCGCTATCTGCTGGAAACTGGTCGGAGACAGGGGCAGGGAAGGGGGTCTCTGACCCTCACACGACAGGGCCACTAGAAAATGTTATTGATAATGGTTATACTTGTAAGCTATGAAGATGTTCCTTCTTTGGAGTAGCCTGTTGTGGAAAAAGCCAGGAGCTTTAAGTTACTTTTTTAAGGTTCCGTACCAAAATGGTAAAAAAGGAACCCTTATTAACCCTTAAAAAATACCATTCCCCCCCTTTATCTCCGAAGTTTGCGGGGCGAAAAATCTGAAATAATTAGAGTTGATAGGAATTGACCCAAATATGGCACCAAAAATAAAACGATGTTCCTAACTAGTACAGTTTTTTCAAAATCATCAAAATTCCTTCGCAAACAAACTTAGTTATGCGGTCCGGATTTTTCACTTTATACGTCCAAAAATGATACGGAGCCCTCGGTGCGCGAGTACGACTCGCACTTGGCCGGTTTTTCTTAATTCTAAATGAATTATATCGAAGTAAAATCTTATTTCAACTAGCAATAGTTAAATGTACCAGTTTCTCAATTTTAATTAAGATGATGTAGGTACCACAATACACAACCAAAATATCAACTTTAAATTATTTCATCATAATTATAGTAAATTACCTACTCCAATTCAATTTTTCTTGGAAATTCCCATAGCACCATATTGTAAAATTACACAATTTATGTACCTACAGAATATAATTAGGTAGGTACGGTATGGGAATACTGAGCCATGGTCAACTGCCCTGCTACATTATAAATGATGCATAGTATTTACAAAACAAGACATTTACCTCAGTCCTAAAACCGACCAGTTTACTCAATTACAAAGATATTAAAAAGGATGATGTGTTTTACGTGTGCTAAATAAAGTTAACTTTTTATTCCTCATGTTTCGTTTATCCGGTCTACGTGTCTAATAGGTATGACTAAATAGCGTTTATATTACAATAAAATTGTTATCTATCATCTTTTAAACTGAGGTTTTAGGTTTAAATGAAGAGACTTCCGTTAACCTTCCGTTAATGCTTAGCGGAATGATTATAAATTGTTTCACATCCTCAAGTAGGTAGGTACCTACCTAAAAGATGTGGATTAGACTAGTTCCTATAACTGACTTAATGTTTTTGGTTGTTTTTACGATGTGTAATATTATAAAGTACTAGACTTTTGCCCGCGACTCCGTCCGCGTCGACTTCAATGAACTGACCAGTTTAAATGACCTCCGTAGTGTAAGGTGGCTAGTACTACCAAGAGGTCAAGCTGTATCTCTGGTTTTTTTCACCGGAATCAGATGAAACGTGGCTTAGATATTAAGTTAGACCCTAAGTAAGCTATTGAACTGTGAAAACCACATCAAAATCCGTTCAGTACTTTTTGCGTGATGCGCGCACAAACAGACAAACAAACAAAAATTCTAAAAAAAATATTTTTGGGTATGGTTACGTCCCAGTACCCTATCCCGACTGTTTTTTCTGGAATATCTTCTATGTACAGACACGGCTTTTTTAGAAGTAGGTAGGTACCTAGTTACTAATTGATGATTAAAATAATCTTAGTTATAGCGCCATGATCTCAGATCATAGAAACAAGGAGATGTGCCAAGGCGCTATCTAGCTTGATGCCTGATCTTGAGCAAATTGCTCATATTAAAAACGTACGCGCTGGCGACGAACCGAACACGATCGATGGTATAAATACAGTGTTTTAGTTTAGTGCTAGCGTTGAGTGACGATTAACAGTGTTAGATTGAGGGTGTGTGGAATGTTCAATGCGTGGGAGATCTTTTTATTCACAAAGAGCGCCTAATTATGCACGTAATTGTGTCGAAAAATGTACTAAAAGTGGCATCAGTTGTTCCCGTACTAATTTGCTATATGGCATATGTCCTTGTTTCTATGATCTGAGGCCGTGATTATGACCGTACCTACAAAATTAAGAATTTCGATGTACCTATTCGAAACGAATTTATGTAAAAACAGAAATTAGGGTCATTATCTTTGATTGGGCTCTGGCCTGGCTAACAAGGAAAATATCGGTAATTTTATGATTGTATTTCGTCGTAGCCATAAGCCATAAACACCATTATTGGCAGGTAAATGTTGAAAGAAATTAACATCGTGGGAAATGAGTCAGCAGTCACAAAAGTCGTTAAAGGGTAGTAGGCTCAGATCATAGTTCTATGATCTGAGGTTGTTACGGAGAGCCTCCCTCCTCTGACCTCTCAAGCCTCGGCTAGCTATGAGAGGGAGCCTCCACAGACACAAATCTTGGTGGAATAAAACACTGCAGGATTGGGAGAGTTGGAATTGAGACGTAGGTTGTATATTTGCACTTTATAACGTTACACAGAGGTATAAAAAAACTGTTACAAAAAGAGACTATTTGCTTATAGCTTTGCACACTTGATAAATAGGTAGTAGGTATAAAAATAATAGGTCTTTACCTATGAAATTGCCGTTTTGTATGAAAAAATTTAAACTAATTTTTTTCATGTATTTTTTATTTGTATTAATCGAAGTAATCACCCACGCAATCAATGCATCTTTGCCAATGCAGTGGCAGTTTATTGATGCCCTTCTTAAGGAAATCAGCTGGACGGGAGGCATCAAAAGCTTCAAAGGCATTTTGTACTGCCTCTCGGGTATTGAATTTTTTTCCCGCCAAGAAGTTATCCAAATTCTGGAAACAGTAGTAGTCTGTAGGCGCAAGGTCTGGTGAGTAGGGCGGATGACGGAGAGCTTCCAACCCCAGTTCTTGCAACTTGGAGACTGTCTGCTGTGCAGTATCAGGTCGCGCGTTGTCGTGCAGGAGCAGTGGAGACGAGCGATTGACCAATGCTGGTTGGAGATGTGCCAGCTTCTTCATCATTGTGTTCAGTTCTTCACAGTACACATCTGCAGTAATGCTCACCCCGTTTGGTAAGAAGCTGTGATGAATCACACCGGCGCTAGACCACCAAACAGTGACCATCACTTTTCTAGGGGTAAGTTTTCGTTTAGGGCATTGTTTAGGTGCTGAAGCAGGATCCAACCAACTTGCTGAGCGCTTGCGGTTATCAAACAGAATCCATTTCTCTTCGCAGGTAACAATGTGGTTCAAAATTCCTTCATTTGTGTGTCTGTTGAGCAGTGCAAGGCACGTCTCGACGCGTACTTCGCGCTGGCGATCATTGAGTTCGTGGGGCACCCATTTGTCAAGCTTTTTTACCTTGCCAATTTGACGCAAATGGACCAATATTGTTTTGACGCTAACGTCGAAAGCTGCTGCTAATTCAGCCGTAGATTGTGTATCATCAGCTTCCACAATCACCTTTAATTCGTCATTGTCAACCAAAGTCTTCGGACGACCGCGAGGTTCATTTTTCAGGTCGAAATTTCCAGAACGGAAGCGAGCAAACCAATAACAGGTGGTGCGTTGGTTTGTAGTGTTAGCTCCGTAAACGTCGTTGATGTTGCGTGCCGCTTGTGCGCGTTGCTGCCACGACGGTACTCGTATTCCATAATTACTCGAATTTTTAACGTATCCATGATGACGAAAAAGATTGAAATGCGATGAAAATGTAACACTAATCAATAAACAAATGACTACTTTTGGAAAAAAAAAACATGTTTTTAAAATAAAATTAATTTGAAATTAGAATTCTTAGCCAAACAAAAATTATTTTGATTTGAAATGGCCAGTACTGCAGAACGGCAATTTCATAGGTAAAGACCTAATATAACAGTACAGCGGTTCAGCGGTCCTCAAGTGATGTCGTTGGAGACCAGACAAAGAATGACGAAACAATGATATAAATGCATAAAAATATGAGATGTTCTAATTTTGAAATTTAAAGTTAAAATCTGAAAGAATGGGGTGGATGAAGTGGCCAGTAATGGAAGATTGCCAGCACTAAATGATGAATGAAGGATGACTCCGTCACAAGGTAGTAGGTAAAGGTATGCAGGTATCCTTTCATATCAAGTCTTATGCAAATTGGACAATAAACTTGGCCGTTTATGGGGCCCACATGGCAAGGATCCCATAGCACTGAGCTAATAAGCTATTTTTTTTATTTAAAAAAAGAATACACGGGTGGGATTTGAACCCGCGACCTCTGCCGCACCGTGGCGTCGCTCTGACCACTGAGCTACCGCGTCCCAACCGAATCAATTTAAATTTTACATCTTTGAATTCTCTTGAATCTCTTGTGTCTAGTTAGTAGGTACGTATACACGCGATTTCAGAGTTGGCCCCATAGTAAAAGTTGTTCATAATGATGAGTACAATTGGCCCCTTAAAATATTTCCACTGTCTAACCTGCCACCCTGTATAATCTTTTGTATGTGTGTAATGTTATGTACGAGTATGTTAAGCTTATCTTCGTATCATAATAATAAGATAAGCATATAACATGGGTTGAGATACCTATTTAAAATTCACTATAATGTACTTTTATATCAATAATAACTAATAACAGACTAAGTACTTATAAAACAAAAACTATAGGAACATACCAACAAAAATAATCACCAACCACTTCATTTCAAACACGCACTACCTACATCACATTAAATTATAACAAAAAGAAACTTTTACACATTACTTAATAGTAATACTTTTTTTTTTTCAATCTTCACGCTCGCTGCCATAGGCGGGTGTAGGGCGACGACTAAGGTCTCGGCCAAGAGGCGCAACTTGCAATGTAGTTACAAGTAGGTATTTACATAATCCTTGATATTTACTTCTTATGGTGGATACAAACATTGCGGGGCATGCGCCGAGCACGCCTCGCAATGCACGCTTCGATATACAGGGTGACAGGTTAGACAATGAAAATATTTAAAGGGGTCATTGTACTCATCATTATGAACAACATTTACTATTGGACCAACCATTAAATTGCGAAAAAAAAATATAGGTACATAAGTATAACTCAACAAAATGTATGGAACAACAGATTATTTTTTGCAGTTTCAGGGTTGGTCCCATAGTAAAAGTTGTTCATAATGATGAGTACAATGACCCCTTTAAATATTTCCACTGTCTAACCTGCCACCTTGTATACATTAGCACATGCCTCACCACGAATATGAACGTCCACACATTGCGAAGCATGTGATGAGCGCCGTGCGCCGCGCATGACTCGCACCGTCTGTAGTACCCGCCTTTACAGTGATTTTTGATTTTTTTACTTGTTTTCTATCTGAACTCGGTTGGATGAGCTTCAGAGTTAAATAGATACATTTTCAAATAGCTTGTATAGCAGGGCTTCTTAAAGTGGGGTCCACGGACCCCCTGGGGGTCCGTGACGTGAGTGCCAGGGGTCCGCAGCCACTCAGTTCAGTCACATTTATTTATTAGGAAAATAATGCAGTAGGGTCCATTTCAATTGAATTTGTTAACTTTGTAAACAATTTTAGTATGGCCAACTGTCAAAATTTGGTGAATTTCTATAGAAAGTTTGTTTACATAGTTTACAAGTTCTATTGAAATGGACCATAATTCATTCATTGGTTTGGTTAGCTAACCAATAAATGTGATTTTTTTTTTTTCCAAAAATTTTCTTCGACAGTGGTCCGTGGAATTTTTAAAATTCTAAAAGTGGTCCGTGGCTACTCAAAGTTTAAGAACCACTGTTGTATAGCTTGTATAGGTAAAGTCATGGTAAAGTAGTCCTCTAAAGAACGAGAAGAGATATCTAATTCATTAGGTAGGTATAATAGCGCGTGCAAGTTCAGTAAAATCCACAGATTTCCAGTAGGTATACCTAGGTACATATTAATTTTCCGTAACCCAATCGACCAACATCCTGTTTATTCTATACCAAGTATACCGACACGCCGCGTGATATATAATTTGTTTGCGAACGTCGAGGGAGAATGTCACGGTGAGATTCCCCTCGAACGTTCGCAAATGATCACTTACATAAGTAGTTATCCCTGAGTGCTACAGGCTACTTTTTGTCCAAAAAACTGCATTTCCTGGGTCAGTGCTAGTCAATACTAAGAAAGCTGAAGAGTTTGTCGTGCTAATCTCTGAAACCAGTCAGATTCGAACAAATATTTTTTGTAATATACCTAATGATAGCCAGATTCATGACGCTATTTAACATCATGCTACGATCCTTAGGAGCTGAGCAGAGGGGGTGCAACCAGCGCACAGATATAACTAATAAAACCATTTTTTTCCATTATTTACCAAACTTCACGTCAAACTAGGTCAAATCTGTTGATATTTGACGAGCTATGTATGATATTATGCCAACTAAATATTGAATCGCTTTGTGTAGACACCTATTTACCTGAGGTACACAAGCGTGTGAATTTATGAAGAGATGACAATAATTATCAATAACCTTGGTATCTTTAATTACATGAAGCACAGATAATAATATAATACTATACGTACAGATGCCTCATCGCATACAAAGAAATGTGGCCGATTTAGCGCGGGCTATAAATTTTTCTGTGCTTAAAGGATCATGATGTATTTTTTCATGTTCTCAATTTTACACAAACTTCAATAGCAAATCGATACATATAACGCCATCTATTAAGAGTGATTTCAACAAATGTTCCTTTGTTCCTGATGAGACCCCATACATGAAGCAAACTTAATCGGTCATATGTAATGCGAGTAGGTTTATGCAAGCTTTTATTAATTGATCATGAACTTAGATAACGTTGGTTATTAACTATATCTCTCTTCAAAGATTTTTAAAATCCTACAAAATATTTGATAAAAGATTTACTAGGACTCCTATTTGGGTAATAGGTACATATTATCATATACCTAGTATATTTGATGGTGTAAAATCTCCTTTAACTACTAGCTAATAACTTTTTCTAGATGTAGGTAAGGGGATCCCCTGGCAGAGACAGTCTACTGTCTCTGCCAGGAGTGCCAGCCCTTACCTACATTACGTATGCACGCGTTCAAATATCAACTTAGGATAGGACGTTCAGAAATTAACTTATGATGTGTTTAAAAACCAATAGGGATGTTGAATATAATTTTTTTATTGTGAATCTGTAAACTATTTGAAAAAAGATAATTAACACCAAAAAAACCGATGAAACATCTACAAAATTGGCAAAGTTATAAGCGTTTTAAAATGATTTGCTAGACACGGACGGCATGCATATTATGTGACGTAACAACACCTATGTCCGCTTCGCGCGACAAAGACGGTGCGATACTCCCTCCAAAAACTTTAAAAGCGTCTATGTTTTCCATTTTGTGATAAATTATTATTATTTTTTTTACTTTTTTGTTATTCCTATTCCTTCTTTGGAATAAAATAATTTATTTGTACTTTTTTAATAGTAGTCTACTACCGTATTTAACTGGAATGCGTCAAATTAAATGAATAAAGTAATTGACACTTAAATCGATAGAATAACGTGCGCTGGATGCTAGGCGCTTTGTGAACAAGTTTGTTTTTCTTCAAACGTATCAATTTAGCGCCCCCTGAAATTGCCGCCCGGGGGGCAGATGCCCCGGTTTGGCCCCCCTTGGATCCAGGGCTGTAGGTACCTATGTACCAGTCAGCTTTAAATAGAAATGCCAAAAAAAACATTCACTTAACCTGGTGCCACTCATAAATCACTATCACTACATATAAAACAAAGTCGCTCGCTGTCTGTCTGTCCCTATGTATGCTTAGATCTTTAAAACTACGCAACGGATTTTGATGTGGTTTTTTTTAATAAATAGATAGAGTAATTCAAGAGAAAGCTTTATAGCATCCGTGCGAAGCCGTGGCGTGCCTACAGGGCAAGCCCAAGGGTACTTCGCGTAATTTTTCATGATTGAAAGTGTTATTTATTGTACGCTACTCACTTACATTCATGAAAAATTTAGAGATATACCTACCCTCGGGCTTGCCCTGTAGGCACGCCACTGCCGAAGCCGGGGCGGGTCGCTAGTAACTGGTAAAAATAAAACAGCAAAATGGAGATGAACACTCATTTATTTTCAATTAAATAGGAATGTTTACAATATAAAGAACACGTACTCTATATCTACATACGACCTAGCTACCCTCCCACGGTAGATACAGAAACCTGCATTAATTGCTTACCCCGTTTATATTTGTAGGCGTGAGGGGTACGCAATGACGGCAGGCTTTCTGCACCCAGACGTCCCTACTTTGGTACCAAGCCAACGTAAATCATTTGAGTGTCAATTTTCTCATATTTGGGCAATAATGTGACAAGACAAAGGTTACAAGTTTTGTAGACAGACAAGAGACAACACAATCCGTTACATTATGTCATGGCCGAAACACACCAAATACAAGAGCACTTCACGTCAGTCCGTGTCATTTGACATAGAGCAGGGTTTCTCAACCTGGGGTCCGCGGGCTCTCCCAAGGAGTCCGTGGACAAAATTAAAACTGTGACAGACAGACAGACAGACGATGTCGCACCATAAGGGTTCCTTTTTTACCATTTTGGTACGGAACCCTAATTATAAAGTATAGATAATGGCGCGACCGAGCGTTTAATGGGAACGTGCAATTAAAAGTTTTTTTTGTTTGATTTTTAGGGGTCCGCGGATCATGGTATTAAGGTGACGCTTAAGGTTCCCCTAGAAAAAGGTTGGTCAACAAATCCTTCTGCTCTGCGCACGCGCTGCTCACGGACCGGATTAGGTGAGCCTAGGCCTTAACTCTGTAAAAAAGTAGCAAAGGAGTACCTAGTTTTAACTTTGACAGATGAGCACTTTTATTTAATTACAAAACCTAGATTGTTTATGAATATATTAAAATTATAATTGAACTAATAGATAAACGATAAGCTGTCGCGATAGAATTACAAATGTTTTATATTTAACTGTTGAACTTATACCTATCGCGTTCGTTGAAACCTCAGATCATAGAAACAAGGAGATATCTATGCCATCATAGCAAATTAGTACGGGAACAACTGTCGCCACTTTTAGTACATTTTTCAACACAATTACAAGCGCCCCTCGTGAATATAAAGATCTTTCACACATTAAAAATTCCGCACACCCTCAATCTAATACTGTTAATCGTCACTCAACACTAGCACTAATCTAAAACACTGTATTTATATCATCGATCGTGTTTGGTTCGTCGCCAGCGTGTACTTTTGTACTACGACCAATGTGGGCAAATTAAAGCATCAAGCTCAATAGCGCCTTGGCACATCTCCCTTGTTTCTATGATCTGAGGTTGAAACAATGTGCGGTGTGTATGTATAGTTGGATAAGTTACTGTGTGCGTTTGGACTGCGTGTGGGCGAATTTCCAAAATTTTATTTTATTTTTCTTGCTTTATTTTATCTACAGCTGCTAATGTGCCCATAAATATATTAAAAGAGCATGATTTTTTTGTACACAATTAAAATCAGTATTTGGTATTGCCAGTATAACTTTAGTTTCACTTGCAAGTGTAACTGACAACACTGCTGAATTATTTTAATAATAGTGATTATTCGAGATAATCGTGCTTCCAGAAAATTACTTATATTTTTTTTCGTAATGATACGCACATCATTCGAAACAAAAATGTCGATCACCTTGCATAAACAAGTAACCATTAAATCACTTAATTATATTTACAAGGTGATCGATCTTTTTTTTTTTTTAGTTGATGTTGTGTCAGTGAATTGTCGATAAAACATTTGCAACATGCGTTATTTGTTATTGTTGTTATTTTTTTTGTAAAGTGCGAAAGAGTGGAATACCTTCCAGTTTGTATTTTTTAAAGGTATGTATTTAATGTAGTATAATAAACAACGAATTGCATACAAAAATAATAAAATGAGGCAGTATTATTATGTATTAAATAATTTTATTTGTTATTTATTCAAATAAATTACTTTATATTGAACATGAATATTAAAATACGTTCAAAAGATACCTACTTCCTCACATTTTCAACAAAATTATTGTTTATAATATTTACATAATAATACCTACAGTAACTTAAAATGTTTACATTGAAAAGAAACGGAATAAAAAAAAAAGCGGCAATAACCGAACAGATGAGGTCAGTCAGACTGAGGATCGGAAGGTCGTGACTTTGAATGCCATCCATTACACTATTGACGTGAAGCCGCGTGAACAGAAATAGGTACATACAAAATAAGTAAAAAACATAAAGTTAATCAATCATTATCTTGTAAGATAAATACATGAGAACTTGTATGTATGGGCATAGCCATGGACATTAAATTGGAAGTTTGTTCACTCTTGAATCTTTGACACATAATAATGAAGATGTTTTTGAACCTCGACACACTTTTTCGACAACCACTTAAAATTGTTCAAAACTTTTATTTAATATTTATGAAACCAACCAATAGGATAGCTTCATTTTCGTCTTCATAGATGAAAATAAAGCTATCCTATTGGTTGGTTCGCGGTGAAAGCCACCAATAGGATCGTCGATCGCAAATTCCTCGGTGTAAAGGCAAAGTAATCTTGAGCTCTTGAAATTAAGTCACAGCTATGCCCAAAATAACAATTAATCTATAACTCTATACAATATTTACAAAAACTAAACATACTTCACTAGAATTATTAATAAAATGTAAGAAGAATTTTAAAAGACATTGACAAGCGGCAGTTTTGTATTTTAGATTTAAGACTTCTCCTATTTTGGGTAAAATGCAACAAGCACAAACCCAGATATAAAACAGAAAAATCGAGAAATCAGACCTAAAGTCACTTTACACTCATTTTTCATTTCTATTCATTTTTAAATGTTTCACCAAAACACAAAACATTTAAAAATGTAAAAAAACGCGGCTTGTACCTATAGTTGACTGGTATAAATCGTCACGTAATGAAACAGCGTTATGCTCCTTTTATGCGACTTTCTCTCTATTTCTTTCTGCATATACGAGGCGTAAGGAACTTTGTTCCTGACGGGGATCCCCCGACCGCGCACGTTATTTTTAATTCATCTGGTAGATAATTTCATACAAACATTTCGGTTTTATTGTTTTATTTATCTGGTAGAAAGAGGCAATCTAACAATTCATGGAGCCATGCACTTTATGTTTTATTAATTTATCATAAAACTATTTGATAGAATCTAGTAAGACAAACAAAAAGTTGACAGAATTAGCATTTATTATTATTGGAATATAGCTAAAATACCTCTTACACGATATACTAATCGTTTATTTAGTTATAAGCTTTAGGCCTACTCTGTACTAAATGGGTCACTCTACTATCATTTATCTTCCTCTGTCACCATCTAATCTATAGTTATTCTAATGTTGTGAAAAAGGAAGTTATTTACCATGTTATGCAATTAAGATGTTTCCCAAAATATCATAAATAGCCGACAGAAGTTTAGCTGATTCAGCAATTTTTTTCTAGTTCCACAAAATACAAAGGTAGCGTAACTTTATTTTTCCCTTTCTTCACTGAATAGCCTTGCTCTGCATTGAGACACGATTCTGAATCAATACGCACGTCTGCATCAACGCAATCTCGCGTTGCAAATGCGACAAACGGCCAACAGTAGCGATGTAGACGCGCGTTAACGAAACGCGCTACTGTATCGTGCAAACAGTCACCGTAGGCAATTCCTTTAGGGCCGTAAAGCTCATTTCAGACTACGCTATACTATAATATATAGCATTATAGCATATAGCTCATAGCACGACAATATCGCACACCATACATTGTTATGGACACGTTCACACTGTGCTATACTATATAGTATAGCGTAGTCTGAAGACAGCTTAAATCAATTCCAACTCCCGCCTTCGATTGTTTCTTAGTGTTTTTGTATTAGACAACAATCGAAGACTGGAGATTAAACTCTCTCCGTGGTTTAAGCTACGATTGATCTTACAGGCAAATCTATTATATCATTCACTACAATCCCTACGTATCAATCCAATCTAATCGGCCTATCCTATGATGGATAGTTCTATCTAAACTCCGCTTATCGACTCATCACCTACGAAATGCCTACCGCCACCATGGCCCATCGTGTACAAGAGTGAAATCACAAGCATTTACATAAACGCTGCGTTGTAAGGGCAATGCACACTTACTTTACGTCATCATAAGAATTTAATTGAGCTCCGTGTGCCAACTTTAAATTGGGACCGGCCCCTTATTAAATATATCATTTACCTTTAAATATTTTTATATACTTAGACAATATAAGATACGGTATCTATATTTTCTATTTTTTATAACAAGCCTAAAACAAAAATTAACATAATAATATCCATTTCATAAAACTCTGTAATTGAAATTATGACTAATTAAATTCCAAAATGAAAACACAAGCTTATATTTCGAAAATAATATCAAATAAAAATCTTATCTTATAGAGGCCGGTCTATACCAGTAGCGCAGCTTCATAAGTCCTTGGTCTACTCGGTCTACTCCGGTCTTCTGGCAGTAGACGGTGGTCTACTTGAGGTCCATGTCGTCCCCCAGAAGGTCCTCGCACTCCTTCTCCCATTGTTTGTCATCACCAGCCTTATCCGCTACTACTTCGTATTCATTGAGTTCAGCTTCTAATTCTTTCTCCCATTGCTCTAAAAGGTCAATTTTGAGTATTAGTATAGAATTAGGAAGTTATTAATATTTATTCAATTTAGTTAAACTGATTAAGTGAAATATCTTTGATATTTTATCCCAAACTCTAGTTGGAATTATGTAGGTAAGTAATGAATACTTCACAATGCAATCTAAATCCGACACGAAATCGAGTTTTAACCGCTTTATATATTTTTTTTTACCGTAGGTATGCCTTAAAATGGCAAGATAAGAACTATAAGATATTTATCATGCGTCATCGAATTTATCGCTTACGTAGCAAATACATTTAAATGATTAGATACGTAGGTAGTAGATAGTAGGTAGTAGTAGATACGTAGGTATGGGTACTTGAGATATTACGCTATGTTTACGTAATAACAGCACGTGCCAAGATAAACTTGCTCAGTTTTTATACAACGCCACCTGCCCACAAGTGCTTACACATAAACTTAGCCCTTATCACAGTTTACTTACTACTGACGTACAGAAGGGAACTCCGCAAACACAAATAACTAGCGACTCTTGCTGCGATGCAATAAAGTGCAATTCAGCTTGCACAGACTTGCGTGCCTAAAATTACATTAACCTACAAGGCGCCTCTCTTTCTATGGCGTAACTCTATCTCTTCTGCTCTCACTAAATTGCTCTGTCGCTGATGTACTTGTAGCTTCTTGTGCTAATACCTATACTTACTTATACTGAAAATCATCATTTCTTCAAAAGTGTTTTTTCGCAGCTTCAAAGAATACCTAGCGTTGATAGTAAAATACCAATTCTTTCCTAATTGTTTTCAAATACAATACCAATCGCCTTTTGTTAAATTAAAGCGGTATAAATTTTGGCATATTCTCAATATTACTATATCAAAATTAGTAGGCACTATCTACAGTTACAACGTAAAATAACAACACCAATATTATTTTAGAATAATATAATTATTTCAATTCATAATAACTAACTATAAATGCCAATTTATCATTTTTAACTATACGTCGTAATTTCACTAAACAATGTTTGAGTGTTGAAGAGTATATACTGTCGCTAGAAGGAACATGAGGACATGTTCAGGGACCCTACTGGATAAAGCAGACCGCACCAAGACAGGGCTGGCGAGGATAATTCGACAAAAACAATTTTGGAGGAAAGTCGCGAAGACACACAGATAGCCAAATTATTTAGTATTATATCGGGACTATGATTAAATGGACACCGATTAACGATTATAATCACGACTAATTTATTGCTTAACAGTTGTGGTTTGCGAGAGGCTTGACGTTGAACTAAACAGGTGGAATGTATGGAATCACACGCTCGATGCTTCTTGAGGAATCTTTTAAATGCATGGTGTATGTACTTATGTTGTTATTATTTTTAATAAATGCATCAATAGACAAGATATGACTCTCATTGGTTATTAAATAGATACTGATACAAGTGTCACCATTGCTACACAGTTAAGTATTTCTGAAGAAGACACAGACGTCAGCACAGATGGAAATGCAAATACTCTTGTCCAACATCAAGCCTCTGCCAATAAATCAAGTACTAACAAGACTCGGTAACAAAGAAACCCGGGCGACAGCATACTAGGCCTGTAGTCAATCGATTCAACCTTCAAACTCTATCATAAATGAGTCCACCTAGTTCTACACAACTTTAATAACATTGGATTATTCTCCTGATTAATATAGACCTAACGCTAATTGTAAATAATTACAAAACAAACGGGGAAGATATTGTGTTGTCAGTAAATGTTCCAAATAGGTATATTTATGAAGACGGCAGTTAGTATGGATTTATAATTGACTGTCACCCATAAGTGATATGTCGCGGCTGTGAAGGCATACTGTTGTCGTGCAAACAACCATTTCAACTTTACTGTTGATCAATCTTTGATAATTCTATGAATTCCTTCTCTGTGAGACCTTTGTATATTTATATATTTAGGTCTGAATCTTTTACTTTTACGCTCTTTGTCATTTGCACGTCTTATTGTTTTTAAAACCATTATAATACGATGAAAGATTTCAGATAGGCTGACAACACAAGTTTATGTACAAAAAGATTTAAAGTTTCAACATTGCTACGGTGAAATAGATCAAAGGCAGTGAGAAACAAACGCCAAGAAGTATCGACCAACTTTGAGAAATATGTAAGCGGATAGATAAATAAAAACACAAGACAACAAGCAATAATAGACATAAAGCTCAAGGAATAGGGTTGATATACAAGTAGCAATGTCAAAACCTGAACAATATATACTTACATTTAACGCTACTGAGCCGAATTTTAATGAACTGTATGATATTATCAGCTATATAACCTTAATTGATACTTAGACATATATAACATTTAGTAGACATTAAAATAGGTTCCATTGAGAAAATTTTATTTGATTTTTATTCTTTTATAGATAAGTATACAATTCAACCATAGTGGTCTTTATGTCAATAGCAAAATCATAAACAGGAGTTCGTTCCAATCTGTTGAGATGCTGCTAGCTATTGAAATACAGACCAGTGTGCTACCAGTGACATACAACAGATTATAAATAAATACATGGTTATATATACAGTTATTATAGTCCTTAATTCAAGGACAGAAAAGCTATATTGTCATATAACATTCACTTTGTATATATATACGACACACGAGATAACAACAAGGATGAAGATATGACACAGTGATATATCTTTAAAAGTTCAAATAAAAATGCAAACAGCGATAAATTCTATATAAGTAATAACTCTTCAAATTATATTTATGTGTGAGAGGAATAACAGTGATGTGGGCTTGACACAATAATGCCATGACTTTAATGTCAAGCTTACAGCATCAGAGCAAAAATAATAACATCATCGAGGTAAACCAAAACCTATCACAAAATAAATATTTAAAGGTAGAGTAGATAAGTTTAGGTAATACATACATTATACACTTTGCAACCCATTTTAAATATCTCACAGCGAAATAAAAGCTAAGTGTATAATTTTAACAGTTAAACCGATGACTAGATTTCTATCCTTACATGTGCGTACCCGCTAGCTAGATCGTGATGGCATTATTTTATCAAGATTGAAACAATTCTCATGAAGATAATAGCATAGTACATTCTTTGATGCAAGCATCGTATCGACTAGATATTTACTGTTCTATACATTACCCACCCCCTAGTACGTAAGGGGGTATCTCAAACGGTCTACGGCTGCTAGAATCTTCAGAAACCTATTACCAATATCGTGATTTTTCATTCTTACTTACGTGTTCAGAGGCAACATGAGTGATGGGTAAAATGCAATTTAAGATTAAACTTCAATTATAGTAACAAGAATCACGAAAAATACATTAGATTCCTTAGTAAATATCTAGCTAGACCATATAATTAGAGAATAATATATAGAACAGTGGTGTTATAATATTGTGTGCTGTGGATGTTAAGACGTCCTTTAAGCTGCATTCCAGGGAGAAAGAAAAGTTGAGCGTTTAGCAACAATAATTATATCCATTTAGTAAATATTAGAGAGGAATGATATTTTGATGGTACTACTGAATAAAATTTTGATTGACTGACTCATTTCTGACAATTTATAATGGTTGTGGAAACCATAATTTAATAAAAGAACATACTTTCACTAATGACATTAATATATTACTCAAATTGTTGTAAACAGGCAGTATGTTTTAGTTCAGTAAGGATAGTGGAGGATTTCTCACAAGTGGTTTTAAAAAGTGGGTAGTTATAAAGTGGGTTGTTATAAGTGTAACCAGATAAATATTTACATATACAGAAAGCATGCAATGCAATATATTCCTCAAAGTTGGTTCTGTTTAATAATATGGATGATTTCGCGATGACACGTCTGTAAAAGTCAGTTCCAATGAAAAAACTTTCAAGAAAATAATATAAATAATAACTATATAATATGGCCATGTGTGTGAAAACATAAATTAAATAAAAATTAGAGAAGTAATTCTATACTTTTCCGGAACTATAACTTAAAAAAAATATGAAACAAGGAAGGACCAGAAAAATCATGAAGATTTTAACTTCCTTGTTTAGCCTTAAAAAACTTTTATTAACTTATAACAATACTTGTTAGAAATAATAATAAATTAGCGAAAATAAATAAGGCTTGTTAAGTCTAAAAAAATCATGTCTTACCATCTTCGTTTTCTCTATCGACTTTCAAAGACTTTATTCGTTTCTTGGCGTCATCAATCGACTCTTGCGATGATTTCTCATTGGCTATCAGATTGTCGCTTGCCGATTTATCATCGTCTGATTCGGGAAGAAAATAAAAAGAAACAAATAATAAAAAAACAAAATGGTGAAGGAAATGAAGAAAGTAAACTGAATGATGAACTTAATGTATACGTAATGTATAAAATGTCTCTAGACATTTCTTTTAATTATATCAGACTGTAAAAGCCTTGGGCTTGTATGTGATCTCATCTCGATGTCTCATAATAATCTTAACAAAGTTACAATATTTTTATAAAAAAAAAATATCTTCTAAAAAAACTATATCCCAAGTCAAAAATGGTTGTCAAATCTTTGATACCCTTGAGGGCATGATTAATTTCAGTCTGTGCTTATGTTTCCTTAGAAACTCTGTTGATATCATGCGTATGAGTGAACGGATGGTAATTGGTATAGTTCGTGGGCTATTGGCCGCGCTGAAGTTAGTCACGTGAATTTAAATAGCTGATTATCATTACTACATAAATCAAGGAATTACTGAAAAAGTAATTATGTCTTAGGTTTTCGCGATCACTACAAATGATTACAAAGCAAGTTTAAACGGATTAAGTCGCGTATCTATACGAAGTGTAAGTAACACTGTAACAAAAAATGAAACCATGGGTTCAGTACTTATTCTGAACCCCTCAGAGTAAAAATTTTGCAAGGTCTTTACAAAAAAATTACCACTTCGTCAACAGAAAGATCACAAGAAAATTATGACATTGTAAACAAAATCGTATTTTTTAAAATCCGACGCAAAATTTTAACTCTGAGGGATTTAGAATAAGGTACTGAAGCCATGGTTTCTGTTTTTGTTAGGGGCGACGCAGACGACAGACTTTTTCGTTGCCCCTTAGGGTTACTTTCACTTACACCCACCATATATTACTTTTTTTTTCCTGACGTTTCGAACACTTTGCTCGTCGAGTCGTCTTACGACCACGAACGCTGCAAAGTGTTCGAAACATCACGAAAAAAAAAAACAGTAATATACGCGATTTAATCCGTTTAAACTTGTTTTGTTATACTTAAATGAAAAAGTATATTATATCCCCCTTTTAACCGTTTTCTTATCTCGTATACGCGCCAACTTCAGGCCGGTCAAGTCAGACGGCGTGTACTACAAGGCATACCCTGCGAGTCGTCGGCGCTGCTCTGGCGGCCGGCGGCGGCGTCCGCCTCGTTGGCCTGGCAGATGAGCGACAGGCGGTAAAAGTAGTTCCGCCAGAAGTTCTCCTCCGTGATGCTGCAAATATGAAATGAGCCTTTACAATAACAAAGGTAGGTGTCACTGAGGTAGATGTAACATTAGATGCTATGCTCGTGTCTCGACGTGACTCTGTCAGTTTGCCCTCCGTTGAGTCGTTCTAAGGCCGGTTTTAGGGCTCGACCGACCGTCGGTGCGTAGGTACGTCGATTATGCGTATCGTAAGGAATTATGGTACTCACCGACGGTCGGTCGAGCACTGTCACGACTTGTGAATTTTCATACAAATGACAAGCGCGACCGACGTACTCACCGACGGTCGGTCGAGCACTAGCATAAGCATAGCATAATCGGCCTATAATGTTCCCACTGCTGGGACACAGGCCTCCTCTGTGAGAGGGAGCGGGCCGTAGTCCACCACGCGGGCCCAGTGCGGGTTGGTGGACATCACATGTCTTCGAATTTTTGGTTCTAGGACATGCCGGTTTCCTCATGATGTTTTCCTTCACCGTTAAAGCAAGTGATAATTAATTTCTAATACGCACATGATATCGAAAAGTCAGCGGTGCGTGCCTCGGGATCGAACTTGAACCATTCGCCGTGGGAGGCACATGGTTAAACCTAATAGGCCTAATAGTCGTTCGTTTTTGACATAATTATGGCGCTATTGCAACTATTCGCAGCTTAAGGATACCCCAAACTTTACTGAAGCCGAATTTTTAATTTTACTTAGGCCGAAAATATGCCGTCATGGGGGGTATACAAACACTTGAACACAAAGCTCATATAATCCGATGATCTTCGTATTATTGCACGGTATCTTATCACCGCATCGGTAATGAATGAACGAACAAGGAGTGGTAACTGTATGTCCGATAACTCACGATAAGTCATTCACAAACGTGTTTATTATTGCACTTCTTAGGCCGCGGCCACATCGGTAAGGCGATTGATTTGCTTTTACGAAATCGCCGTCGCGCCGCGATCGCTTTACCGGTGCGGCCGCGGCCTTAGGGTCAAGTGACATTTTATATAGAAAAAGTTATCTTCTCGGTGAACTTGGCCCTTATATATGTTCAATAATTTAATTTTAAATAGATTTTGACATGACATGAAAAAATTACATACCTACATATTCTCTAAAATGAAAAAAATGCGTCGGGCTTGCTCTCTAGACCAGTGTTCCGCAAAGCGTGTGCCGCGGCACACTGGTGTGCCGTGGTCATAAGTTGGTATGCCTCGGAAAAATAAGATTATCTCTTAAAGTTAAATTGATTACGCGCTTTTGTCACAGATTACTGAATAGTTACTACGTAACAGATACTTCACTCAGTAGAAAATTTCCAATACCTATTACGATAATTGCCTACTCCCTCGCGTCAACAACCACTGTATGCTAAAATGCGCCTAAATGCTCAAGCGTACAGCAGTGATTGCTTCGCACCGCGCGATTCCACAGTAATCGCAGGGCTGCCTCTTCGATAAAATTAAATTAACATAACTTTTTATCTATGTTATTGAGAACTGTGAATATGTTCTGACTTTTATGTGGCAGTTAAAAATTTTATCATTTATAAAATATTTAACCAACTTAAAAAAAAGGAGGTGATCAGACATACAGGCCAAACTGAGAAGTTTGACTTGTATGGTTTGTAGGTATGTATGTTTGTGCGCGATAATCTCGCGTTTGGCTAAACCGATATCGATGCGGTTTTCAGAAAAGGATTTGTTACATTTAGGAGAACGTTTTAAAATGTACGACCGCACCGTTTTAAAATGACCGCACGGTTGTCGCAGTAGCTGAGAGATTGGCTGCTGCGCAACGTGTCGCGGGTTCGATTCCCGCATTCCACATAGGTCTGGCTGTTTGTGTATGTGAAATTTGTGTTTGTAAACGCATCCACGTTACAGGAGAAATCCTAGTGTGGCGCAACGTTTTAAAAAAAAATAAAAAAATAAGTATAATACTTCTTAGTTTGATGATGATCTTCGGAGATGTTCACTAGAAATGAAAAAAAAAGCCTTAAAAAATCATATCGGCATCGTAATACGCGTACGAACGAACAGCACTATTAAAATTGAACGGCGTGCGCGCGCTTCGCTTGCGAAAACCGCACTGAATTTGATCCGCCGGCGGACCGAGACCGCTCGGCTGGGCGGTAGGCACTTATAGCGCGCAAGTACATGGAGTGACGGAGGCCTGCTTTTGTTTCGTCGCTTATCGTTATGTTGTATTATGTATGTAAAAACAGATTTTTCAATTAAGGTGTACCTCCAAAATTTTCCGATTTCCTAGGTGTGCCTTGAACACAAAAAGTTTGCGGAACACTGCTCTAGACACTGGTCAGTTTACTTTTATGAATGTATGTATGTACAATAACAATTTAATCTACCAATGTTTTTTACTAATTGTATAATGCCAAGGTAATAATAAGTGGTAACGTCAATCAAACCACTCAACGTAATACAGATGAAAGTAAGTCGACACTCGAGGAGATATCTTGTCAAATTCTTACCTAATCATATCATTTGTCAATGAAATGTGTCACAAAGCTACAATATTTATCGGTGTTAAGATAAGCGATTGTATAGAAGCCGTATGGAAGTGATCTGGGATCTTTCGTTAGTTTTGATAATACTGCTGAAGTGCCTTTACTGGATTGAACAGGTAAAGAAAAATTTGATTTTTAAATAAAGCGATTTTACCAATTCTATTTTTTGTCAGTATTTTTTTTATTTTTTTGTCAGTCTATTTTTACTAGCTTAACATAACATTTCAGAATCGGTCAATTAGTTTCCAAGATAACCCCTCACTTTATCTAAAAAACCAAATACATTACTATCATGATATGTGATATTACGTAAATATTGTATAATTCGTCATTTATGTATCAATAATAGACCGCCTTTATCTTTTCTCTTGATTTATGTTCGATAACGCTCGTGATTCAAGTAATATTTTTGGCCAAAATCGAGTTATGTAAATTTTCGCTTTTTTGGGACCATTATACAGGGTTATTAGAAAAACACTAACAACCTCTCAGGACTTACTAATATCATAAACAACAACTTTTGTTCTATGACTTTTAATATTTCATCTTTTATTTTCATACAAAATCAAAAATATTATCTAGCTTTTGCGTAGAATACGCGGAAACTCGTAGTGTAGGTACTGACTTCGAATTATTTTTATGAATAACAGCGCACGGGCGACTTAACGTAATTATTTAGTAAAAAATACAGATCTAAAACGTGTCCGAGGTTATTTTTGGTAAATGTATTATGTTTTGTAAAAACTTTTTTAACAAAAAATAACCGACTTCAAAAATCCACTACAAAGAAAATAATAATTTTGGTTTCGGAAGTCGGTGGCTTTGGTTTTTGTTTGCTTTTTTTTGCCACCGACTTCCGAAACCAAAATTATTATTTTCTTTGTAGTGGATTTTTGAAGTCGGTTATTTTTTGTTAAAAAAGTTTTTATTTTTCCCTTTTTAGTTCTTTATCCCGTGTTAGTTTAATTTCACGAATTCGTTCAACAGTAAATCTTCTACGGAGTGTGTACATTTACGCCTATAACTTTGTACATAGGAATGATTACATAATGTATTATATACTAAAACCTTCCTGAAAGTATGTAAATTACGTTAGTGAAAACCCCATCCAAATCGAATCAGTAGTTTTTGAGAAAAGAGCGCACATACAAACATACATACATACATACACACATACATACATACTTACTTACATACACACATACATACATACATACATACATACATACGGGACGAATACAGAACCTCCTTTTTTGAAGTCGGTTAAAAAGTCATACAACAAAAGTTGTTGGTTATGATGTTAGTAATACAGTGCGGCGAGGTTGTTAGTTTTACCAATAACCCTGCATAGATTTTTGAAGAACATTCCATCTTTCTAATTTGTCACGTTATTTGGTCAAGTTAAAAAAGTAAAGTTATAGTGCAACTTACACTTTGGGCACGAGATCGAAGCGCATCTTCTCGAGGTTAGGGTCCTCGCCCATGATGGCGACGGCCACCGGGTACATCTTGTCGTAGTCGAAGTCGAACTCCACGCCCGCGGGCGGCGCGCGCACGAAGTTCCGCCGGTCCTGCAAGTAAACGCAGCTATAATTAACATCTGTCTATACCTAAACAAATGTATTGAGGTATATTAATATTTCTTCATGGAACGAAGTTCTATAACGCGGCTTGCGGTAGGAGTTGACTGCGAGAATTCGTCACGTAATGACAAAAGCGTCACCCTCCCACACCCTCTCCATACATCGAAAAACTCGGCAATCGCGCTTGCGGTCTCCGACCAGTACCTGCCGAGACGTCAGTGCTCCTGGTCGTCGCCGGATTGGAAAATAATACGCGTAATTTTACCGTGTAAAAATATGTCCATTATTGGAACTTCGTTCCTGACAGAGGTCCCCCGACCACACACGATTTTGTGTGTTTCGTCTTGAATATATTCAACGCCTACGGAAAGCGGAGTGATCGCGGTCTTTTTCAGACTAAACTAGATATACAGTGGTGGTCTTCGGCACATGTTATGAAGGTGGACTCTAGACTCTCCAGTGGATCACCGGTGATGCACTTGTGGCTTGTGGCAGATCCTAGAGGAATCAAAGACCGAACAGATCCACGATGTACCCTAGCACATGACCACTACGTGCTTTCGCTTGTCAATGAAGATTACGGCAATCCAACGAAATAACCAATAACATTCTGCTCTATCTGGTGAACCATGGCAAAAACTAGAAAAACATATTTTGGGAATCAGTGCCTCATTTGAAATCTCTCATTCAAAAGGTCAGAAATAAAAAATAAATGCAAACCACGTTTCGTTGAACAATCAATAAAACAATTACAAAGGTAATCAATAAATTGGAACAACCAACATGTTTATAAAAAACCTTTATGTACACAATTTATTTTGTATTCAACACATAAGGTACAACGTAAATTCCAACTGTTAGGAACAAACAACATATCCACGTCAAAAGTTTTGATAAGGATAACCCAATATTTCTGACATAGGATCGTCTCCGGGGTACTGATGAAGGAGTAATTTGTTTCTCTGGGTTTATCTGCCCATTCACATATGAGGTCAGCTTTCTGTCTAGCTAGATAAACATTGGTTTGGACCATGGAGCGACGGCCATCAGATCTCCGTAACCCAATAACTGTGCAATGTCGATACTGTTGTACACCAACATAAATTTGTCTGTTGTATTTTTCTATCTGATAAAATAAGAAATATGCGTAAAATAAATAAGGGCTGTCTAATTTAGTTGCGAATAATCTTAGACGACATATCAGGACGTGAACTGACATTAAAAGCACGCCGAACTTCATTTAAATCAAGATGTAATTTAGTTTGACAGAACTTAAGCATCACTTGTCTTTTTCTCGTGCTATATGTTAGAAAAAGATAGCAATTCTGTAATATTAATTTAGTTGGTGCCATTGTCAGAATGTCAGGTTTTTGAAGATCTGATGCCTGTTACAACTCTTACACTGGGACTGATTCTTTGAACGGGTTTCCCGAAGCACACTGGGTTGGTGGTGACCAAAGATCTAAATAATAGTGAATAGAAATGTTGTCTACTATATTGTACTACCAGACGCTTATCGCCGGTTTGCAGTCAATGTCAGTGCATCCAATGCAAAAGAAATTAAACTTAATTTCATTCACGATGAACGTGACGTATTCACATTTTATACGCGCGCTCTCGATGTTGTGGTATCGTGTAACACATTCCGATGTATTTTTCCGCCACTACCACCGTCTTTTATCTATGGCTTGGTCAAAAGTTGTATTGAATCGTAAGAAGATGGTTCAAGTGATTACTCATAAGATTCAACTGATCAAGCGACTTAGAGTTTGTAATCTTCTCTGAGAACTTCCTTGAGACTGGGGATTGAAACTTTATTGACGAGGCTTTGCGAGGATTCCGATCGACTGTTTAACGAATTTCTGAGTAAATAAGGATAGTCATAATAATTCCCAACGCTCCATCAATCTATAGCAGTCCATTGCTGACATAGGACTCTTTAGGGCGTTTACTCAATCAAAATCGCTTTGGGATTGAGAATCAATATAATCTTGCTTGCCAATTCGGAACCTATTTAAATATTTTTCGAAAAGTACTTCTCAAACTGGGCTATGTGAATCTCTTTCTTGATTTTAATCCGTGAATTCGGCGGTTTTCACAATGAAAGTGGAACCAAAGCCCTTCGCATTTTTGGTATGTCAATCATGAAACGGTGGCACTTTTCATGCTTCTGGTCGCCGACACAAAAAAAATATGTAGTCTTACTTCCTCTCCTTATTGCTACTGTCGGTGGTCTCCTAATGACATGTTCAGAAGTAAATAATACTCACAGTGGAGAGGGAGAGGCACTCCTCCTTGAGGGCGGGCTCGTTGGGGGCCCCCACCCACGGGGGCACGGCGGCCGCGCTGCCACGACCCTCCTGACCCTTGATGAACGCGTCCTGCTCGCGGTTGAACTCGCCCAGGATGCTCTGCGGGACAAAAAGAATATCTCATGAGTATAAGTCAGCAAGGCGGGGCTGACTGATATGGTTGTGTTGGGCTTTCTTAAGTATCATCATTCGAAATACTCTTTTAACCCATAAAATCCGAGCTAATAAGACATAATAATTAATAAACAATGGTTCCTGACTAGTGGCGTTTCTTTGGTTTAGTGGTTATTTATGTTCATTTTTCATGAATTTAAGTGAGTTGATATCGTTATTAAAACAATACATACATTAAAAATCACTTACATTCATGAAAAATGAACATAAATACTCTCTAAAACGAAAAAAAAAGCGTCGGGCTTGCCCTCTAGGCACGCCACTGTTCCTGACTCACTGGTAGGTCGGACTTGACAGGTTTAATGCACCCCAAAATATTTCATAATAATGATAAGATAAAGCTTTATTTCTCGCCACTATACATATTAATTAACATGGTTTCTACATTCTAGGGTAATTTGGGATACAGAAAACATATTGTGGGAGACTGGTGCCTAAACTAGGCTTGGGGCCTATAACAGGACACCGGGGCCGCAATTCTGCAATTGCAACTGTGTAAGAATGGTATCATAATGACACCATAACGGTCAAAACCTAAGCAGTCATTGGCTTAGGGCTTAGAGTAAGACTATCTTTCGTCATTGGTCAAAACAATGTCATTGAGAGACCATTCTGACACGGTTATAACAATTGCATTAGCAGACTTGGGGCCATTGGGGCCCAGCAGCCTATTTACGTAACTCAATTTCTTTTACCATGGCTTTCATTTTGACAGTTCAACAACATCCATTGCGGCGTTGAGCTAGTTACGTCACGGGCGCAAACAATGCCATGGTGATAGCAATTGAATTACGCAATTAGGGTGCAGGTCTCCACCTTTAGGTTTAGTTAACATTCATAGTGCTCTAGTAAACAGTGGCCGGAAATCATTAAACAATTATTAAAGTTGTAATGAAAGTAACGTGTGGTGAGTTGGTGACTGTTATTAATGATAAATACGATAAAATTATTTTAGTGTAGGAGTGATTGATTAGGCAATAAAAACAAACTTATAAAGTGATTTTCAATGATGAGCGGTTGATTTGGGCAATAAAACAAACTTTTATAATTACTTGTAATCTTGTGCAATTACCCAATTGATATTTCGATAAAAAAGAAACGGTTTAAAAATAGTCAGAACTATCTCACGATTTCGCCGCGTCAAGGGGGGTTAAATAGTGCCGGAGGTCAGAATAGTGGGGTAACATCGATAAGAATATCACTCTTTAATTATCTTTCACTGAGGCTAAAGGTGCTCAAACACGAGGCGATTATCGTAGCGATCCTGATCGTATCGACGAACTATCTAGTCTCTTATCATTCGATCACATCGTTCGTGTGTGGCGGACGCGATGTGATCGATTTCTCAGTGTACCTAGCTGCTGCCTGTTGCAATCTTCGATCGATCATTCGACTAAAAGATTGGATACGATATTGCCATACACGTACAATCCGTCATTCGGTATTAAAAGCAAACGACGAACTGTTGCGATAATTGCTTTGTGTATGGTCACCTTTACGATATCATCTACACTACAGCTTGAAATTATCCCTACTCAAGTCTCTCCTTTTTAATCCCCGTCTTAGTTCTGAACTGGATTCACTGTTTTGTTTCACTGGTGATGCACCTCGTCAAAATTCCTTCTCCTTCAGTGGTTAGCTCACTGCAGAGCATAGTGACTCGTCGTGATGTGTCAGACTAAACTTTTTGACGATCGGGACTCCATTTTTGCTGACTTTTGAGCTGTTATAGTAATATAGAGATCTTCATGTCCAGATGTTGCTGCACTTGGTCTGACCATCGTATAGGGCTACGTCCCTTAGATCTCTTTCCTTATATTTTACCGGTAATCATAAGCCTTTCCAGGTTGTCGGATGGCTTTCGGGCGATATGCTCGAACTATTGCAGCACTGTCTGAAAGCTTGGTCTATTTGGAGTTATGCGCAACATACGTCTCCAGCACCGCATCCCAAACGCGTCGATAAGGCATCGTCATTGTCAATAAATATCAGTCCAAAAAAGAAATGCGTATGGATGTAAAAAATATCTGAAATAAATGAATAGACCACCCATCGCTATTGTCATTGACCTGAATTTCTTTAGACAATGACTGGGGTATCTTTTCACTAAATACTTAAATAACGTTACAACCGACAACTTTCATCATTAAAATAAAATAAACGCCACATTATTGTTGTTGTATGTTTTTAAGGTTCCGTAGACAAACTAGGATCGCCGTTTTTGTCTGTCTGTCGGCATGTCATAGCCATTTTACTCGTGACTGTCAGTCAGGCTGAAATTTAGCATGAAACTCATGTATTATATCAAAGTCTCAAATCTCTCTATCGCCCTAAGGTTTGCAGTAAGAAAACTCAATTTTGAGTTAAGCTCGCTTGCCTCGCTTTTGTATATAAAATATCTATAAAAATGGTGTAATTGTGTGTACCATAAGGAATATGAATGAATGAATGAACATTTATAGCGCAGACAATGATAAGCATGCTCTTAGCTGTAGGTACTACATTACTACTCCTCCTTACGGAACCCTACACTGTGCATTGTGAGGCATGGTACTTGGCCAATATTTTTCTATTATGACTAAGAACAACACTGCAGGCATTCAGTACATCATGAGCGTTGACGGAAGATACACATAACTGTGACAAGTTCAATATCTTTTGAACTGGGTGGATCCGCTTATCTGTAAGTCGATGACATTAACTATTTAATTAAGTTGGTGATATAAATTGTTATTTAATTAAGTAATTAAAAATTTCCGTTATACCCATATTTTTATCTAACGAATGTCAGTGTTAGGTAAATGGTATTTTCTTGCGTGGCTATTTTTTAAAAGGCGCAAAAATTTATTTCTAATGTTATTTTATAACTTTTCAGCATGTAAAAAATACTTATTTTGAGTTATTAAAATTATTAAAAAAAATCAGCTGTTCCATACATTTTGATGAGTCATGTGAACATAAATGTATCATGGAACACCTGATTTTTTTTTCGCGATTTCAGGTTTGGTCCCATAGTAAAAGTTGTTCATAATGATGAGTACAATGACCTGTTAAAATATTTCCACTGTCTAACCTGCCACCCTGTATACTAACAAAGTTGAAGAGATTTTTTGTTTATAAAAACGGATTAAATCGCGTATATTACAGATTTTTACAGAGTTTTCCTGACGTTTTGAACACTTTGCAGCTCAGTCGTCCTGCGACCACGAACGCTGCAAAGTGTTCGAAACGTCAGGAAAACTCTGTAAAAATCTGTAATATACGCGATTTAATCCGTTTAAACTTGTTTTATTATAAGATTTTTTGTTTGTTTGTTTAAACGCGCTAATCTCTAGAACTACCAGTCGGATTTTATTAATTCTTCTTGCATTTGATAGTCTAATTCTGGAGGAAGATTATAGGCTATTTAACATCACGCTACGACCCTTAGGAGCCGAGCAATGGCGGGTGAAACCGCAGGCACAGCTAGTATTTTGATATATCTAATATTCAAGTCAAGTTGATGTTATGAAGTGACCTCATACTAGAACTATTCCTTTACCTAAATCACATATAAATGGTATAAATGAGATGGTGAGATGCACTTCATTTATTTTTCGTGCCATGAGTGCAGTTATTTCTCCGTCAGGGGAAGATCGACCAAAACTATGGTGTTTTACTGTTCTTTTTTTATATTATAGGAGGCAAACGAGCAGACGGATCACATGATATACCTACATACTACCTACATAGTATGTTCTTAACGAACATTATTTTTTTGTTCGTAAGAATATAAATCAGAAGTAGTCCTGATTGCTTATGTAGGCCAATCTTTATTGATATGATTGTTTTTTCCAAGAACAAAGATGAATATTATATACCTACTCGTACGATTAACTGATAAATAACTCTAATTGAAGGTAATTTTTGCTGTTAGTCCTTTAATGCAACGAAAAGTAAACAAAACAAAAATATATTGATTTAGGAACAGCAAAGTTCTCCCGTTGATGAAGATAAGATAGTTACAAAAAAATATTGATTTGCAAATAGGTAATTAAGCAGATTCACGGCTTTCCGACTTCCTGCCACTTTTTAGGGTTCCGTACCTCAAAAGGAAAAACGGAACCCTTATAGGATCACTTTGTTGTCCGCCGTCAGTCACCGGACCATAAGTGGAGCCATCTGCTCATAGATGGCGCCATTGGAAGTATGCAGTAGCGACATCTATGATCATATGTTGGAACCCTTAGGGCGCGAGGCATACTCGCACTTGTCCGGTTTTTCAAAAACTGTCTGTCTAATAATAAACCTAACTTGAATTTTGCCATAGAGACTAAAACCACCATGGTTTATTGTAAGAACCCAACTAAAAATATTCTGCTCTTTCATAGAAGTATAAAGCGTAACATGTTTTTTTATCAACAACATAATCTTGTTACAGTTTGGTGCTGACAACTGTCTACGAATCTATAATCTAGCAACAAAGTTAATCTCAAGTGATAAAACTAAGACTAACATCACTACTATTACTATAAAAGCGTCAGAATACAAACAAATATTCCATACAAACTGCGACACTCAAGATAACAGTTAATACTGGTGTAACAACTATAACACTAGTGCACATAACTCATTAAGATAATGACTACTACAAGGTAGCAGAAAAAAAAGTGAAAGAAATAATATAAAACGAACATGGACAGAGAATCAAATATGGAGCTAGATACAAAGAACACAAACATGGAAAAAAAACCCGAAGAACCAGACAAAATGGTGAAGGCTATAGGAGCGTTTGGGAAATGGCAAGTTATGTTATGGCTCTTAATAGCATCACCAATAAAGATCTCAGCGGTATGGCAGCAACTAGGAATAGTGTTCATAGCACCACCCACGACATTTGTATGCACTGATACGAATATAACGCAGAACATAGAGCCGAACACGTGCTACAGTGATTGTGTCAGTTACGACTTCTACACAGACTTCGAGAACTCGATCATTTCGCAATGGGAGCTGATCTGCGACAAGGCCTGGCTGGCCAACTTGACGCAAACCTTGTGCATGTTTGGTGTACTGGTCGGCAGTATTGTCTTCGGATTCATAGCTGACAGGTATGCGTTTACACATTTTAAGAGCCATTTTCTTATAGCCTCAAAGACGAGCGTTAAATGAAAATGCCGGCGTTTACCTACACTTATACAATAGTGTGATAGTGATGAACATATATAATATAGAATGTAGTTAATTTCTCGTAGCACCAAGTATTTTTGCTCTTCAAAATTATAACAATTGAAACTAACGTTTTCGTTACTTATGTACCTACCTAATTATAACCATACAAACGATACCATAATTTACAGATATGGAAGGCGTCCAGCATTGCTGATATCTTGCATGCTCCAACTGATAACGACTCTTGTAGAGGCCTTCTGTCCGACCTACTGGCTGTTCGCTACGGTCCGGTTCTTCATAGGCATTTCTACCGCAGGAACTATGCTGTGCTCCTTCATCTTGATGATGGAAATCATCGGCCCTCTAAAGAGAGAGCTTATGAACTGTCTATGCGCCCTTCCAATGCCAGTTGGCCAGATGCTAATGCCACTCTTCTCTTATTACTTGAGAACTTGGGACAGATTCTGCTTAGGCGTTGGGATTCCGAATGTATTGTACCTGATATATTTCTTTATACTGCCCGAATCTCCAAAGTGGTTGATCTCCGTAGGGAGACTGGAGGAGGCAAGTAAGGTGATGACACAGGCAGCGAAATGGTGAGCATTGAGATAATGATTGTATTCAAATATTTAATAGTCATATCTTTATTCCATTCTTTCATCAAACGATTTATTTTAAAACTGCTGTATTGCATTTCAGGAACAATCTACCGTCCGACAATATGTTAGATGTGGCTAAAAGACTAGCCAATGAAAAGGTAAACTCAAATGAGCCCATTCACAAGGCCACCTACTTAGATTTGCTGAAGACACGGTTGCTCAGGATCAACATTATCGGCTCATGCGTCATCTGGTTCGTTCTTGGCATCAGTTTTTATGGGAGCAACCAGTACATCGGACAAACGAGTTCCAACGTCTTTGTTACCGTTGCGTTGGCTGGTGTTTTACAGGTAACAGAATTGTTATTATTTTATATTAAAGAATATCATTATCATCATAGTCATAGCAAAGGTCTCTCGCTCTAGTAATGAGACCTAATTAAAAGGTTACTTAACATCACATGTTACACTTGAAATATACGCAGACGTAGTATCCATGCCATCCATTGGCTAAAGAGTATACAAATATCAAAATATGTTAAAAAGCTACTTTTCGATACATTAATTTATTTTTATTGAAGTTTTTAGCAACATTACCATGTCACCATTCTTGTTTTCAAAGATTTTCTTTGGTCTGAACCTCTGAACACCCACTATTGATTCCAGTTTCCCGGTATCTTGCTGAGCGGGTTTATGTGCAAATACTTCGGGAGAAAGATAACCTTGATCAGCCTCTTCATCGTGTGTGGCGTGAGCAACGCGTTCCTGGTAGTGCCTGAAGACTGGTTTGCCGTAAGACTGACGATGGGAGCCATTGGCGTCGGATGTGCTAGTGGAGCGTTTGCTACCATGTGAGTACATTTGATGAATTTTATTTTTATTAAAGACTAACCCCATATGTCATTGAAGAATAATATAAGCTGTGATTTTATTGCAGTAGGAACTTCTTTATTCGACATGGTTTAAAGACTCGAAGGCTTTATTCAGAATAGAATATTCAAATCATTTCTAAAAACATATTTTTGGATTACAATCTTAGTTTCTTTTCAATCCAATACTTACTTATTCTGTATTTTGTTTTGTTTTTATATTTTAAGATGTTTAAATACAACCATTGCTTAATTTTCTTCTTCTGTAATTCCAGGTACATGTTCACTACAGAACTGTTCCCGACTGTGGCCCGTAACATGGCCATGGGAGCTTCTTCCACCGTCTCCAGAGTGGGCTCCATGTTGGCCCCATACGTTGCTGGCATGGCCATAATTGCTGCATGGCTTCCTCCGGTTGCCTTTGCTGTGATGCCTTTAATTGGAGCCTTCACCTGTTTCTTTTTGCCTGAGACTAGGGGAAAGACTTTATCGGATCATTTGTCTTAATCCATAGACAGATTTCTTTGTGCCTAAAGATTTTTTCTGACTTCAGCTATCACTATGAAGATTGATAAACGCAGATGCTTGTCTATATTGTTTATTTTTAAGTATTTATTTTTTGTTCGTTAGTGTTTCGCTAGGATATGGACTTGCAATTTTTTGGAACTGTATTACTTTATAGATAATAATTATCGTTAAGATCGAATAGGTGGCATTTATATAAAAAGTTTTTTTAGAATAAGGAATGTGAATTATCTCATTTATAACTAAATTATAATAGGTAACATGTGTAATTCAAGTTTTCAATTTGAATATCAATTTTATTAAAAGAACACAATTTATCGGTTCAACGAGCCAAAATAATCGATTTGTTTGCAGATTAACTCGAATGGTAAACATGTTAAATGTATCACGTCAAATAAAATTCGCGTTTCATTTGTAAACAGACGACAAAATTAATGACTTATTCATATTGACCGTGCACTTAAATATGACGGATATTAAATGTTGTATCGGAATTGGTATTTGTAATGTAAAGTACTACATAAATACAATGTTCAACAATCAACAGTAATTTTCGGGTGTAAAATTTAAACGCAATTTTGCAATAGAGTCTCGTCTATTTCCTGCAAGTGCGCATACCTACACAAATAAAAAAGATAAGTTGCAAAGACAAATAAAAAGATAAGTTACAATTTAAATACTGCGTCAAAAAAAACGTAACATTTTCCGTCAGGATCGCTTGATAACGACTTCAGTAGAAAGCAATTTAATAGAAGATGGGCTGTTTGGAATACGGAGACAAGACTTAGGCCACGTTTTGTCTCAAAGTCCTTCTCAAATCTAGAAATATCACAAGAGCGAAGCCCTTGGCAAAATCCAGTAGGTAATAAATAATACAGCACATAATATAGGGAAAATCGAAGTAAAACTTCAATGGAATCCTATTACAGGGAAAGCCAAACAACAAAAGCTGTAAAACAAATTAAATTCCACATTAGCACCTCGCAGGGGTGCAGGGGGTGTGATGGAAGGGGAGTGTTCGTTTGTGAGAGAACTGGGTCAACTTTGCAACACAATTTATTATTGTTACGGGAACGCTGAATAATTAAGTAATAAAAGAAATAAGTATGAGCGATACGATATTAAAATGTATATGATTACGGAAAACCTGAATAACAACATTAAAATTATAATAAAGCAAGATTTATTCATTATTGGGGCAAATAGAATGAGAGTTATTCAAGGAAGTATGAAATTAACAGCTATAAACAAATAACATCCGAGTTACCCATTAAATGTGCAAGCGGCAAAATAATCATAAAAAAAAGAAAATAATGATTAAGTGCCATGTAGATCATGACCACAAAACCAACAGCTTAAAACCTTCGTGGCCTTTGTGGCACATCCTTTCCTAATAATAAAATTATCTGTGTTAGTAGCGAAAACTCTGTTATGCAAAAGTTAAGTCGTGATACTATGAATTTAAAATGTCTAGTTAGAACACTTCATTTGATAAGCAGTACATTATAGAACCATACACAAGCACGACAGCGATAACTGGAATTATATTAAAATTGTACAGCAACTATGAAGAAACGAAAACAACTTTCCAGTACCTACCTAAGTGTTTTATCCATAGAATTAATAATTTTAAATTCAATAGAACATTCCATTTAACGGAACAGTGGGCCGATCACGAGTTATTTTGACGTAAAGTGAGTAAAGTGGCGACAGCGGTACCCGTACTAATTCGCCATGATAACATATCTCCTTGTTTCTATAATCTGAAGGTGTGTATTACGCGTTTAGACTGCTGGTCAGTCTTCAAAGAAATTCTAAGTGCTATTACAGCCTTTGAAGAACAAGATAATAAAAAGCTATGCAAAATTCATAAGACTTATAAAACGAAGTGCCCTCCAAAAACTTATTTGACAAATTATGTTGAGTGTCAAGACTGCCCAGTTCGTTTTGGGGACAGCCGTATTAAATTCGTTTGGGGTAGCTAAGGACCTGAATACATTTGCGTATTCTGTCACGGATCGTAAACGCCAGCCTTAATAAGAGATTAAAAAGTTTAATTCCGTTGCCATTCCGTAAAAACAAGGCTCTTTGGAAACAAACAGAAACTCATTAAAAATGCTCAATGTTTCGCGATGAAGAGCAAACGTGCTTAATTATTAATAATGGCAATTACTGTTGCAGTGAATTTCAATTTTGACGAAACACGATTACATATTAATGAAACGAGAGTTCAATTTTCGTTTTATTTGTTTATAAACTGACATTTACATGAAGATAATGATGAGGAACTGTAGGAGCTTGTGAGTGAATGTGTATCTAGCTGCCACCAAGTAGCATTGCTGTGTTTTGATTAAAAGGGTACCTATTGGTGCCGGTGTAATTACAGGCACATGAAACATTTCAACTTTGTCTCAAATTGGCAATTTCATGACAGAAAGCTGCAAGAATGACGCTAACCAATTTATAAATACTATTACTTTGAACTATCAACGAAAATGTTCACCTCTATTATACAGGGTGGCAGGTTAAAAAATCAGCTGTTCCATACATTTCTGTTCACTTAGCTCGACAAAATGTATGGAACAACTGATTTTTTTTCGCGATTTCAGGGTTGGTCCCATAGTAAAAGTTGTTCATAATGATGAGTACAATGACCCCTTAAAATATTTCCACTGTCTAACCTGCCACCCTGTATATTCCCGCTCTTCAAAGCGCAATGCATATGCATGAGCTATATGCAAATCCTAACAAGGAGTGAAATGCCTACAAAAGTAATATGGAAGAACTTATGCATACAAAATCCTCGTTACATGAACAATTTATATCATAATAACTTGTTGGAGCAAGATAAACCTAAACTGACCGAATGAATGTACGACTGAATACTGAAACCATTCACAGAATATCAATCCGAGTTGATTAATACCGGGTGAGGATGTAATCTCTATATCTGATGGCGGATCAATAGGACTGGTATTAATGGGTAGTCTTCCTCGTTACGAAACGTTATTTATATGAAAGAGAATATTTCTTTATGAAGGTGGTTAATAAGAATTATTCTAAAATTTCTAAAATTCAAAAGAAGAAGAAAATGAATTTATTTGCGTCGAAATGACGCACAAAAATAAAAAATAAAAAGATACGGAAATTGCAAGGAAAATATGCGTCACATCCGCTTAAAACGGCCTACGCTCAGCATAATGCTGTAACTCATGCACGGAGCAGAGCCACAACGCTGGTTTTCAGCACCAGCCAGGTTTTACGCGTATCCTAGTTGAATGTACCTACTGGGTTAAAAAATATTTTGTGTTAATCCAGGCCATGCACTATCTGTATGTCAAAATCCGTCCAAATGCCATGTTGCCGCGATCCAAACATCTTCATAAACTTTCACATTTATAATATTAGTGGGATACGAATATCCCTTGATGGTTTCTCCAATCATCTAAGGTACGTTTCCCTTATTTAATACGGTGGCATTACAAAATATGACTGATCTCTTTACTTTCAAAGCCCATTTTTTTCGAGAAAATCGCTTCAGGAAACTAATCTTCACAAAACCGAAGCCCAAAAGCTGTTATATCTAAAATCTCTGCCGAAAAGTTTAGACAGAACTGTAGACTAACAGCCGGCTTAGCATGGCCAATTCTATCTCTATTTTACCAAAGAATAGACATAGTTCTCTGTACCCAAATCGTTATCTCTTCTGCCCGAGCACGCGGCGACCCGTGCTTGGTTTATCAGAATTTTGTCTACTGAAGAATAGAAACATTTCTTCTCTTCATTGTATGCATAAAACGGTAGAAATGTTTCTACAATCTGTCACTTTGTCTATTCCTCTGTAGACAAAACCCGTTTCTATCTTGGTCATGCTAGGCCGGCAGAACGCTAAATAAAAATTCTGCATTCTAAATCAAATAGAAACAGTGAACAAATACAAATGCAACAGTCAGTAACACATGTAGCGAATGTTAGCCAAAAACCTTTTGCAGACTGAACAAACAACGCTGTTCACAGAATATAAATCTGTATTGATTAATACTCAGAAACAATGGAAAGGCTATGTCCACGTTGTGAGGAGAAAGCGTTTTGTGGCGCGGTTTGGGTATCGACCAAACGCGAGTTAAGCACAAAGGTCCTTTAGGACCTCGGTGACGTGATTAACGATTAACGCAGGTTGATGACGTCAAGCTCGTGAACTCTTTTGATTCTTTTGATACTATGTAGATTAGTCGAGAATAAGAAGCAAAAAATAAGCACTTTTATAAAGTGAGCAAATGCTTGATTGAACTCAGAAATGTATGTAATGTGTGTTAGAAAGAAAGAAAGGAAAATTAACTATCAGTCGGTTGCAGAAAAGGTCATTCAGTTTTAAAGGAGACATTAACCATACAATTTCTATGATTAAAGTCTCCTTTAAAACTTAATGACCTTTTCTGCAACTGACTGTATGTGTCACAGAGACACACGCACTTTAGTTAACAATTTAGGTATAAAAAACAAATATAAAGTCAACTGTGACACAAGATGACCACTCAGCATAATGCGGAGCTATGACGTAGCCCACAACACAGTGCTGATTTTCAGTAATCACACCGATCCTGACAGATGTTCGGCTTACTATGACCAAGCTCTCAGTTTGATTCCAACACGCACCTATGATACATTTGTTTCATACTTGGATCCACAGAACATAATTGATGAAGATAATGGGCACTAACAGCACAAAGAATCTTAATACAAGGATATATGAATGAGACGGTAATTAGATGATTCACAAAAATGCAGCGTGACAGGTCATACTTACAGTCTTGTTTTTCTGTTCCCGAGAATAGCATGTAAAAAGTGGAAAAATAACGTTTAATATGTGCATAACAGACATAGACACAGACGTAAGAAACAGGACACATATGGTGAAAATGGACACAAATATGGTGAATCATGAGAATTCAAGGCAAAATTTTTGCATGAACAGGCAGTTTTAAGCGATGTCGTAATCCTGAAATAAAAACCAACAGAATATAACTTTTCATATAAACATCAAGGGTTCTCGTTTGTTGCGACGACAAGAGCTATCGAATCGGGTCCGCTCAAACGTTCGTACTAGCAATTGGTGGCGAGATGCTCCCGAGTGACACTCGATGGGCAACGAGTGAGGCATCATTGTACAGTCAGCGACATAAATCAATAAATAACATCAGTCCAAAGTTTGAGAAACTTCTATGAATGATAACTTGCAAATTATAACTTGCTTGTAACAAATTATTTGAAGAGCAGGCAATACTTTGAAAACTAGTGGGTATTTACGATATTTTTAAAACAACAATTATGTTCTACGATATTGCATTATTAAAATTTCGAAACGAATTTCGTTGGATTTGTCTTGACACTTACTATAGTCCTAGATGATGTCCAGGGTCTCATGATGGAGCTGGCAAGTAGTCATTATAAATTCTTGTTTTGAAAAATGTTTTTCAACATAAAACTTATTACTGTTTCAGATTTTTATTAAATAAAACTCAGTCTTCCAAAATCTGGGTACGTATAAAACGCTTTGTTCATTCCAAGTGGGACAGCTTTCCGAATGAAAGCCTCCGAACGTTTCTCATATGAAATGTACTAAGTTTGCCTCATACAAAGCGTTCCAATGTGGGTCACGTGAAGGTGATATTTTCCGATTTTTCCCGACACTTTTATATCTGTGCACACTTTTGTTTCGTGATGTGATATTCAACAGACTTCGATCATGAGTTACCTTTTATGACAAGGGATTGTTTCGATAGATGGGAAGAAAGGTAGCTACGAATGTACCTATTATGTACAAAGCTGAGACTTCACTAAAGGCCAGAATGTAATGTCATAAAGTCAAAACGATATGGGGCCAGCTTGGCATTTATAAGACAACATGCAGTAAAACCAAACCATAAAAGATAACAAGTTTAAGAAATCCGACGAACAAAGTGCCAGACCATAAAGAATGTACCATAACAGTTATTAAGCTACTTCCCTAGAACATCCTCCTATCTCCCCAACATTTCAAGCAACCAATACCACAATTCTTTATGTACAACGTCATATGACGAAGCAGGAAGTGAATCCCGCAGCGTCCGCGACCGCACATACAAACCCCGAGCTACGTACAATTCGATTGATCCCGATTTTCGGCCCACCCCGGTTGGAAAGGGAAGTAATGAGGTTCCAATATAAATGTATGGTCCATTCATTAACTGAGAATTGGGTTGTTGTGAGAATTTATATGATAGGTGTAAGGTTCTTGGGGTTGGTGCTATACCTTTTTCTTCTACCCTGTCTATCAGTGGCCATACAAGCGTTTAATGACTTTGTTAGCCATTTAATATTTCACTCAGTACATTATATTGTTTACCCACATATGGGTGTGTGAAGTCAATTCTTAGAGGAATATAATTAACATAGAGGGAGTGTACTCATAATTATGTTAATCGTAGCCAAGGTCGGTTACCACTCGAACCTCGCTCTACATTCTCTCTCTATCTCTATGGGTAGAGCGTGGCTACGACTGATATAAAAACAAGAGGGGAAAATCAATAGAGCACTCTTTCTAACTCATAGGATGTTCCATAACAAAAAAGGCATAATATATTATATTGCAGTGTTTATCTTTTTACACTCCCTCTGTGTTAGTTATTCCTGCCGGCCTAGCATGACCACGATAGAAACGGGTTTTGTCTACATAGAAATAGACAAAGTGACAGATCTCATTCATAAAACGTAGAAATGTTTCTACAATCTGTCACTTTGTCTATTTCTATGTAGACAAAACCCGTTTCTATCGTGGTCATGCTAGGCCAACTGTAAGAGCCAAGTTCACCAACAAGATAAAGTCCGTTAAATTAAAAACGGCCGTTTAATGTGACTTTTCATGTATAAAAATTCATGTTAAACGGCCGTTTTCCATTTATCGGACTGTTATCTTGTCGGTGAACTTGGCTCTAAGGGTCAGTTTCAACCTTAACTTCGTAGCCTCTGTCTTGGGTTATTTCATTTTCTGGTCAACATTTACGAAAATTTTGAGAAATATGGACTCTGTTGAATCATACCATCACATCGTTTCGTGTGAAGTTTAACAAGGCTTAAAGTCTCACTGCCCTTTTAGCAAACTTTTTATCTGTCCGTTGAAACACCATTTATAACTGCTAAAAGCTTGAAAGCCTCCTGAAAGGCACTCTCTGTTTATAACTTTTACTGCCTCGGACGTCAAAATATATACCACTCCCGTGTGAATAGTATACCATCAAATAAAAGGGAATCATTTTAATGCCTTGTTCAGTATTTATAACTACCTAGTCAGTTGTATGACTGAGAATGAGCTTGGTAATCCTAAAAATAACTATTAAACTATTTACCTTAAAGATACTATCCAATAAATTGTAATATTTTGTTATATATTTGCTCTAGATTGAATAGTCTCAAAAACAACATCAGCCGGCCTAGCATGACCACGATAGAAACGGGTTTTGTCTACATAGAAATAGACAAAGTGACAGATTTCATTCATAAAACGTAGAAATGTTTCTACAATCTGTCACTTTGTCTATTTCTATGTAGACAAAACCCGTTTCTATCGTGGTCATGCTAGGCCGGCAGCATTAAATACTCTATTTATCTCAAAGATTTTGTAAAAGATGTATAATTTAAACGAATTATTTTACCTCCAGTAAACTGTCAGAGATCACTTAACAAATCTCTTCGACTGTACCTAAGTAACTTAGCCCGTAAACAGAAAACAGACTTTTCTACTTACCGACCCAAACAGGAGTATTTTTTTATTTGCACAAGACATTTATCAGACGGCATTAAAGCAATTGAATCAGCGGCATAATCCTCCCAACATAAATTAGCGAATATTTAATAAACGGAGGTCCCATTTCCATCACGTTTCGCAAATTGCCAAAAGTATTTAATTTAGGGGAAATGTCTGTAATGACATGGTGATGGTGACGTAGTTCCGCGCGTAATGAAAAATTACTTGACATATACAGGGGGAGTTTTTAAACAGGGATCATCACGGCAGCTATACCAGAGATAGAAAGATTTGATGTTAAAAAAAAGCGAGTTAATAAAAACGTGGTAAACAATTATAGAATTTTTGAAGCCAATAAAAATTGCATAGAATTTAAAATACCTAGGTAAATCAAGCTAACATATTTTATAAAATGTCCAAAAAAACTTCGAACAAAAACACATAGCAAAAACGGAACCTCCTATTTGTAACGGTCAAAAAGTTATATGAACACGTAGCTACAAATTGATGACAGCCAACAATTAATTCGTTTCTTGATAAACTCTAAATCAGGGTTGCTTAACCTGGGGTCCATGTCCATAGCTACCCTGCCTAACATCATTTAAATTAGAGTCCTACCTTATAAAAAAGTAATTTTAAATTCCCTTGTTTTCTATTCGAAAAGGGTCGGTAGATTTTTGAAAGTGATCCGCAACAACAATAACGTCATGAAACACTGCTCTAGATGGTTTCCCAACATCATATCTTCCAGTTGGCATCCACAGTGATCCCTGTTCAAAAACTCAGCCTGTAGATATGACTTCCGCGCTTAACGTTGAAAAGGGGAGCGGTGCTCGAGTAACAGGAACGAGTGTGTGGTTATAGGTATTGATCGAGCCACGTTTACGGTCTAGAATTCCAGCGTTTGTGGCGCCGGAGAGTCTGAATTGTTTAAAGAATTTATCTCATCGTTAAGTTGCTTTTCTGGCGTAATTCTACTTGTACGCGATACTGTAGCTGAAACTATCTCTCTCAGAGTTAGTTTTTATACAGTTAAAATAATGTTAATGGTACAAATTTCCGGTTTAGTCGGCTATATGATATAACCCTTTTATAGACATACTTATTTGCTTAATAAGTCTGCTTCACATAACAAAATAAACACTACTAAATACTTTCCCTGGTATGATCTTAAGGTGATAACTTTTAAGGCAAGTTTTAATGGTTAACCATTACCATAAAATTACTTAAGGAGCGTACGAACGACCAACTTGACGACCGATCTGCCTGTCTCTTCTGTACTCTTCTGTACGAGGACTGCCAATTTGTTTGCGAACGTACGAGGGAATGTCACGGTAAGGTTCTCCCTCGAACGTTCGCAAACAAATTGGCAGTCCTCGCGGTGACATCACGCGGCGTGTCGGTAAAGAATAGAGAAGCTGTAAACCCTATCCAGGCCAGTTTCGAAAGATTGGGACGTTACCATTAGTCCAATCCACCTATTCACGTGCTAATCCGTTGAGACTTCTCCGGCTCTACAGATAGGTCGTCAAATTGGGTCTTTCGTAGACACCTTTACTAAATCTTTTCCGCTTATGTAAGCAAAGGTAAGCCTTCCTTTACAAAAGAAGCCTTTTATGTACCCAATCAATAAATTCTAAGGGCGAAGAAGGGTCTTATAATGTTCCGCCTTTTTCTAGACCTTACATCTAAAAGCGAACTTTTGTGTAAATTTAATTAATGATCCAGGTTCAGTGCAAGTCGTTCATGAAGAATTAATGGAAATAGTACTGGGAAAAAAATTGGTCACGTAATCCAATTTGTTATATCATCATCTGCCTAGCCTTTTCCCAAATTATATTGGGGTCGGCATCCAGTCTAACTACACACATCAAAAGTGTCTAGGGATCAAGCATTTTTATGCGGATTTCTTGAGATTGAGATGTGGCTTTGTAATAAATTTATGATTTTATAAATTTATATGGATCCTTTTTGGTGCATTTCATAATTTGAATCAGGAACTCTCAATCAAATTCGAGTAAAAGATGAAAATAAGCTGTCAATATTTTCCCTATAAAAACATACAACGCATTGAAGACATTATTAGTGCTACTGTTTCCCTACTACTGATTAAAACCAACGTTATTATGGAGCGGCGACGTCATTTAAGCAGGGAAGAAATGCTCAGAGCCGTGGGAATGATAGAAGCTGGTTCCCGGCAACGTACTGTAGCTTTAGCTCTGAATACAAGTCAGAGTGTTATCAGTCGACTTTGGACACGTTACCGAAGCACTGGTACCGTGGCTGAGCGCCATGGAGGACGGTATCGCTGCACCACACGGAGACAAGACCGATACATTCAAATCTTAACTCGAAGAGCTCCAACAATAACCGCCATGATGTTAGCCGTGAGGCTTCATCACTCTTCAGGGAACTTAATTAGCGACCAAACAGTCAGAAACCGCTTGCATGAAGTGAACCTTCATTCCCGAAGACCGCTACGGGTACCACCTATAGCAATGCACAATCGTAGGATTCGATATCAATGGGCTCTTGAACACAGAAATTGGGCAGAAGAACAATGGCGTTTCGTGTGCTTTTCTGATGAGTCTCGTTTTGGTATGAGACCGGATACAAGACGTATACGACACTGGAGAACCCCTGGACGCCAACAGCGATTAAAATCCTGCCAGGAAGTCCATCCTTATAGTGGTGGAACCATCATGGTATGGGCGGGTATTTGGATCGGCGGAAGAACTGAGTTGATTTGGATCAGAGGCAACCTCAACGCTCAAATTTATGCTGAGACGATTGTATCAGACGTCATCGTTCCTCTACAAGTGCAAATCGGTCCCTTATTTTAGTTAATGCATGATAATGCACGACCGCACACCGCAAGAGTTGTAAGACAGACTCTCGCCGCAGCTAACATCAATGTCCTGCCCTGGCCTGCTCAGTCGCCAGACTTGAACCCGATTGAGCATGCATGGGATATGCTACAGAGAAGAGCTCTGCCGAATATGGAGGGTATCCAGTCGCAAGAAGACCTTTTTTTGTTGTTGCAACGAACATGGGCGGCCATTCCACAGCGTGATTTGGATGAACTCATTTTGAGTATGCCAAACCGATGTTCTTGTGTTGTTAGTGTTCGCGGTAGAAACACGGATTATTAATTGTTTAAGTTACCCAATAAAATTTTAAAGAAAACTGTTATTTCAGTCTTTTTTTCGAACTTTAATGTTAGTGGTTCAAATGTCAAAAATCCCTTTATTAGGAAAATGGCAAATTTCTTTATTAATGCAAAGGTGACTTGGTTTATCGTTACTGTGACAAACGAAAACACTTTATTTGATGAATCCTTAAAGAAAATTTTAATTAATATCAATCAGGAGAAAAGTTATTGCAAAAATTACTTACCACTATTACTTAGACCAACGAACAAGGCAATCGAGTTTGTTTATTATCTACTAACATTATTACATTCATACATACATATATTACAGCCAGGTGTGAGCACTCACTGATACAGTACGCCTTACGCTCTAAATAATATATCGTCAACCTTTTTACGATTCTAAAAAGTTATATTCACTTATTTATTTACTCTCTTAATTATCTCGTAATGAAGACTTGTGCTATTTGCAATGAGCTATTTAACGACGGGGTGCAATGTGGAAGCTGCAAGAAACTGCTGGACTTCTCTTGTGCGAGCATATCTGAAGCTGGTTGGAGGAAGTTGGGTGCTGACAGAAGAGCACAGTGGAAATGCCCTTCATGTAAATTGGCTTCACCGGCATTACTTTCCCCACAACCGCCAGCCTCTCTGGACACTATACTTAGTGAGATTCGTGAAATGAAGCACCAGTTGCTAAACTTACCAACTTTGCTCGATGACATACGATCAATCAAAGATGATTTGACTGAGCTTAAGAAAGGTTGCGATCTCTCTAATGATAGACTCGACGAATTTAGTACCAGACTGGTGGAGCTGGAAACAAAAACCTCCGAGTTCGAGAAGCTCCAAGATACAATCACCTCATTGCAGGCGTAGTTAGCTACGACAAAACATGAGCTTTCCTCGCAAGATCAGCGATCCCGGCTAAACAACGTGGAGATCAAGGGGGTCCCCCTAAAAAAGGATGAGAATTTATATTCAGTTGTTGACGCCATCAGCCGCAAAATTAACTACAGCTTTCCTAAGACCCAGATAAACTACATCTCAAGGGTGCCTATCCATAACTCGAAGGAGAAACTAGTCATAGTGAGCTTTCTTAATAGGTACATAAAGGAGGACTTTATTGCGGCTGCACGTGCTGATAAAGATCTATCCATCACTGATATAGGGTTCCAAGGAGCACCACAACGCGTCTATGTAAACGATCACCTAAGTGGGGATACCAAGCAACTCTTATCCAAGGCTAAAGCCACCGCGAAAGAGAAACGCTATGAATTTGTATGGGTGAAACATGGTAAAATTCATGTACGCAAAGATGTTACCAGCAAGACCTTCATAATAAGAAAAGAAATGGATTTAAACAAAATTGTGTAAAGTGCTTCTACAGGTTTTCTAATTATTTAATTTCTTATTTCTATAAATTAATATTTTGCTTAAGGAATGTAACATTTAGCATTCCACATTTCGTGGTAAATCTTTGTGAAAGGTTTCGCACCTCTGCACCGGTAATGAGTTCCTATTGTGTTCCTTATCGCGCTGTTTATCTTAAAGATCTAACACTTAATGACATATCTATCTCGCTCGCGCACCTGTGCGATATGTATAACTACTTGCTTGCTCGCACAGTTGTTTACAACATAACATCGGATGATTTATACATTCTCGCTTATTTAACTTATTTTTACCCACTTAATGAATACTTATTTCTCTTATGCCTAATTATTATTTATTTCGAAATGAACGGGTTAATGTTAACTTGTTTTATAGATGCATATGTAATTGTTGGATTTGTTCGCGATGGCTAATAATAGTGAACATTGTTTGACTGTCTTTTATCAAAACGTACGAGGACTGCGTACAAAAACAGATACATTTTATCGTCAGGTATCATTGAATTCTTACGATATAATTGTCTTAACGGAGACGTGGCTAATTGATGGTATGTTAAACTCAGAGTTGTTCGATGATCGATATATAGTGTGGCGCTGTGACCGGGATTATGCTATGACTGGACAATCGCGGGGTGGTGGTGTACTTATCGCGACGCGTAGGGAATTACCGGCTACTCCACAACCTCTCCTCCACTCCTCAGCGGAAGATCTCTGGCTAAACATACGTCTTAAAAAATCTAATTCACGCGAATTCGTGAACCTATATATTTGCGTTGTCTATCTGTGTAAACAAAACAAAGGTTATTCGTTTTCTTCACAACTTAATAACTTCCTTACTAAATTGAACCACACGGCCTTAAACAAAACTTACGATATGTTTTTAGTTCTAGGAGACTTTAACATGAGTGGAATCTCATGGGTTCCATCAAATAATATATCGTTCATCCCGGTGAACCCCGCCACTAATGATGAATGCTTGTTCGCGGACGAGTTATGCACGTTGGACTTTGGACAATACAACGGGGTGGTCAACAGGCATGGAAAAATGTTGGATTTAGTCCTCTCAAATAAATTAGTAAGTGTGAAAGAGTGTGTGGATCCACTAGTACCTATTGATCCCTATCACCCGGCGCTGTTAATTAACATTGACATCTTCGAAATACCTCCCCTTGATCACGCGCCGCGATTACGATATATCTTTAGCAAAGGCGATTTTCAGTCTATTAATAACGAGATTAGTGCCGTTAACTGGGAGCGCGAACTCTCATCTCGATCAATGGATGATTCCATTGAGTACTTTATGGAGACTATAAGAAAGATTCAAAATAAGTATATACCACAAAAGCTATTACGTAACAATACATACCCAATCTGGTACAGTACAGCTCTCGTGAGAACTATTAAAGAAAAATATAAATATCTAAAAAAGTTCAAAACTTACGGCAATAAATCAGATGAGTTAACCTTCAAACTATTGCGCGAAAGAGCTAAGACTATGGAAGCTTCATGTTACAAATGTTACCTCAATCTAACTGAAAAATCTATTAAAAACAATCCTAAACACTTTTGGACCTTTGTTAAAAATCGCTACAACTCAAATGCTATTCCCAGTACACTAAATTATGACAATGAACTACTGCTTACTGGGGATTCTATCTGTGAAGCATTTTCCTCTTATTTTTTGTCTACTTTTCTTAACTCCGCCACAGCTAATACTCTCAATCCAGCCTCTGTTTCCCCCTCTGGTACTTCTGCACCTCTATCTGACATCTGTCGCATTGAAGTTAAAATCAATGTCGTGAGCGATTTACTCCGCAATTTGGACCCATCTAAAGGTGCTGGCCCTGATAACATTTCATCTAAATTTCTTATTAAATGCGCACCTTCCATTGCTCTACCCATCTCAATTCTATTTTCCAAGTCTTTGTCTCTGGGTATCGTACCTAAACTCTGGAAGTCTGCGTTTATTACGCCAGTACAAAAGAAGGGGTCGAAAACCGAGATTACTAATTACAGACCCATATCAAAGCTGTGTATAATAGCTAAGGTATTTGAGAGGATTATTCACAACCAACTATATCCCGCCCTCGCTAACTCGTTCGGCTCATTCCAGCATGGTTTCTTGAAAGGACGGTCTACTACCTCAAACTTGATCCTATTTAACGATTTTATTACTAATTCTATGGATGATGGCAGGCAGGTCGATGTGGTTTATACCGATTATAGCAAGGCATTTGATCGAATTGACCATTACACCTTGATAAACAAGCTAAACGACATTGGTATACACGGGGATCTCTTGAGGTGGTTCTCCTCTTATATAGACAATAGGACACAAGCTATAGTACTTAATAACTACATGTCTAGTTGGGTTTCCGTGCCCAGCGGAGTACCTCAGGGCTCGTTACTTGGTCCTTTATTATTTGTAATCTATATAAACGACATCGACCAGTGCCTGCAATCATCCAAGCTATTATGCTTTGCAGATGACATGAAAATATATACCAGTATCTCATCACTAGAAGATGGGTTAGCACTTCAGGCTGACTTACATCGGCTTGAAGAGTACTGTCTGGCTAATAAACTTGATCTCAATCCCTCTAAGTGTTCAGTAATTACTTACACTAGGAAACGCGCAGCCCTAGCCACTACTTATACTTTAGCAGGCCAAACCTTACCGAGGTGTAATACTATTCGGGATTTGGGCGTCCACCAGGATTGCAAGTTAGTTTTTGACACACACATTGATGTCATTGTCAGAAAAGCCTCTAAATTACTTGGATTTATAATGCGTCTCTCTAAGTGCTTTACTGATGCAAAAACACTCAAAATCTTATATTGCACCTTCGTTAGAAGCCAGCTAGAGTATGCGTCTCAGATATGGAACCCACGGTATCATAAATATATTGACCGTATTGAAAACATACAAAAACGTTTCATAAAATACCTTTGCTTCCATCAAAAGATTCCTTATCATTCAATCGATTATCTCCGGCTTTGTAAAAAATACCATCTATTACCACTTGAAAATAGACGCGAGATTGCTGACTATCTATACCTACTGAAAGTCCTTAATAATGATATTGACAGCCCTGAGTTGTTGACGAAAATTAATTTTAATGTGCCTAGTAAGTCATTTCGATTTAATCTACCCATTCATATACCACATTCATCTTCAAATTATAGGCAGAATAGTTATATTGTGCGTGCGAGTAGAAATTTTAATAAAATATGTAAGCAGCATGATCTGGATCCGTTTACTATTAGTGTTACCTCAGCTAGAAGGTGCTTAAGCCTTAATTTCTTTAAAGCAGACTAAGTATAATGTAATTCTTTTTCTTTAATTCTTGTTGTTGCAAACCCTATAATATGGGGTTTGCAACAACAGGAATTGAAGAAGAAAAATACTAGGTATCTATATTATACATTATATTATAATGTATAATATAGATACCTAGTATAAGTAGCAAATTTGTAATCTGTAGCAGTGTGTAGGTACTTGTTTGCTCACATTCCAAACTCAAGTCAATATCTATACGCGAAGACTTGTCATTGGCTTTGTGTTGATATGCTGTTATTAACTCAGTTTTGTTGTAGCTGTAAGTCTTCCATGTTTTAAATAAATAAATAAATAAATAAATAAAAATATATGTTGATCCCTAGATACTTTTGATGTGTGTAGTTTTGGCTGAATATCAATATTTTACGTGGAGCGACTGCCATCTGACCTCCACAACCCAATTAATGGGTAATACCGGTATTCGAATGTTAGACCAGGCTGTCAGACTTTTAGGGCTTCTGACTACCCGTAACGATTGTCAAAGATATTCCTATGACAACCGGGACCGACTGCTTAACGTGCTCTCCGAGGCACGGAGGGGTCTCGATGTGTAAAGAACGGTCACCCATCCAAGGACTGACCGCGGCAAGCGCAGCTTAACCTCGCAGATCGATCGATCAGCGCGGCCGTCATTTAGCCACGAGCCCCTCTAACCCGTAATCCAATTTGTTATAAATTGAGTTAAAAGCGGACATATTATAAGGTAATGTTTTTTTTTCTTCTGAACTTTGACAGTAATTATATTGTCAATTAAATATTTGCCTAAAGCTACAGACGTCGTGATAATTACTAAGCCCTGTCTTGCCCATAAAGAAAAGAAAGGTTAAGAAAGAAATACTATACTCTTGCCCCAAATATCCACACCATCAAATTCCATTAGAACATTAGAACTTGTACTCCTATTAGGGTCAATGAGGTGCCTTATATCGTCATGGGCGAACTGCGACGATACGATAGAACAGCTTTGTCGAGCCCTTTGAGGATTAAAACATGTCGGCCATATAATATGGACGCAAATGGGGAAAGTCGTGTACCCATTATAATGCCCGGGACGTGTCCCGCGGACGGGTGAGGTCTAGTTTCCCGGGCATGGTGTATTCATAAAACGGCAATTATCCCTTTAAACAAATCCCCCATTTGAATAAAAGGAGGGAAAGGTTTTGTAAATATGATAATTTGAAAAAATTAAACAGATTTTAAACGGCATTCACAGCTTTTTGTATTTAGAATTGTCAGAAATATCCGCGTTATAAAATACTGTTGATGTCTACTCTAGTTTTGAGATAGTGGCCAATCGCAATATTGGCTACAAAATCACGTGTATTATAAGAGGTATAATGCCTTACAAGCACTTGATATACACTTTATCGTTGAAATGGCTTCTCAAACGCATTCAATTGGCTCTCAGTAGGTATAAGTAGCCCGGCTATAACTGGCAGTGACAGACGGAGGGCTACAGGAAACGAACTACTTAAGACTTAGACTTAAGGCATGTTCCACAGTATCCGTATAGGAACTATCCATCAGATAAATTCAAAATTGGAACAGAATTTGTATGAAATTATCCTGAATTTAAGCGAAGGTGGTGAAACAAGCAATTAAAGTTCTTTGATGATAGTTAGTGCCAAATAGCTATTAACCACACACAGTGGTAAATTGTGTCCAGTTAATAACAGTGTTTACACAGAATAACGGAATAATATAACCCAGTTTGGTTCGACCCCCGTTGACCTCATTTTACCGCGCTTCCGAAGCAGATATATTAAAAACTCACAAACACCTCCCTATTGTCATTCCGCCATTTAAATATTAAAACGCCAGGTACGACAAACATCGTGCAACGGCGCAACTATTCACATGCCATACAGTTACAAAGTGCTTTGTGTAGTCGACATTTTGTAGCCGTCTACCTTCAATGGACGTCACTCGCGCTATTTTTGTTCAACACTGTTATTTTTATATGAGTACATTAAAATGTCAGCCACTGACATTTTGCGATAGATTTTAAAAATTGAAAGGCAACTATTTTTAAAACAGATAATAATAGAGATAAAACACTATGCATAGTAGAGGAAATTGTGCATATGGATGGAACAAAAATGTAGCTTTTAATAGAGCCGGGCAAAAGAAGAAGATTCTTTCTTCTCTTTATGAGCGTTTGCTCTGCAAAAGGACACAGGCCGGTATAGAAGATACAATGGATGCTGAAGATACGGACTAACAAGGCTTATAAAGATGAGGAAACAAGACTGCAAAGACCAAAAGCATAAGAACCTAAGCTAAAGCTCTGATAATAGCAGCATTAGCAGCAATGGAAAGCCCAAAATACGACACCTTAGCTTTGAGATCAGCATCTAGTGCTATCGTCGAAGTAATTACTCGAAAAAATACGTTAGACGAGCAACCCACACAGGACTTTGAAATGAAATTGAATGTGAATATTAAAAAAACATAAGCTGCGGAAATGTGAATCGTAAATGTGACTTGTTGAATGTGTTATACAAGATGTAGATAAAGAATCCTGAATAATTGATACTTATCTAACCTAAAATAATGTCATCCGCTTAGCCTTTTCCCAAACATGATTGGGGTCGGCTTCCAGTCTAACTGGTTGCGGCTGAATATCGATATTTTACATGGAGCGACTGCCATCTGACCTCCACAACCCAATTATTGGGGAATACCGGTATTCGAATGTTAGACCAGTTGTCAGACTTTTGGGCTCCTGACTACCCGTAACGACTGTCAAAGATATTCCTATGACCACCGGGACCGACTGCTTAACGTGCTCTCCGAGGCACGGAGGGGTCTCGATGTATTAAGAACGGTCACCCATCCAAGGACTGACCGCGGCAAGCGCAGCTTAACCTCGCAGATCGATCGATCAGCGCGGCTATCATTTAGCCACGAGCCCCTCATAACCTAAAATAATGTGAAATAGAAAATGAAGGAAGTTGAGAGCTCTATATTTCAACTCGGCGGAACTGCGAATGTTATGCACATAAACAAGATATACAATACAATTTAATATTCTGCTATGAACATTTTATCTTCATGACGCCTCACTTTTACATTGTTAAAAAAGGGCTGTACACTGTACCTTCCTATACCCTTACTTTAATAAAGTTTGTTACCTTCTAACTTATCCATTTCAGCTTTCATCAATGTTCTCTTTACTTCAAGATTTTTAAAGATATAATACCTATTTCATTTGCAACTTTCTTTCTTTTTATTCTAGCTGTATTGGCTATCGGTATTGAGTAGTTAGTTTGGAGAGTTTATTTATTTCTGAAACATTATCGCAATCTGTTTTGGTACAGTGTCATAAAATCAAGCAGATTTAAGTGCCTCTCTTGTGAATATGATTCCTTAATCACTTTAGATAACTTGAGAAGACATAAAAAAAGTAGATAGTATAATCTAAGCGGTTGCGGAGATCAGATGACAGTCGCTCCACATAAAATACAGATATTGAACCATATCTCGTTATACTTGAAGCCGATCCCAACCTATCCTGCTACCAACTGGTAACAGGATAGGCGGATGATGATGATAACCTATGCAGACAACGACATACCAAAATCACTAAACACACCAGCAAATCCAATACCGTACCCCAAAAATCAATGCACTCAGCATTGAAAGCTTTGTTCATAGCGTACATTCTCTATACGTTACCATCAAAATTGACGTGCAGCGGTAAACCAACAACGGATTTGAATACACAAATACCACACAGAGTATATTTGATAACGTTTCCATTGACAAAGAGAATGTTCCATTACAAAATAAATAACGCACCGTCAAACCTATACTTATGTAGGCACTATGTACAGACCTATAATACTTTACATTTTTACAATTCTCGGTCCCATGTGCGGATATGACGACCGAGTCCCATTACCAGGCACAGCTGAAAGTCCCGGATTTACGGAGATTTAAAAAAAAAAGAGAATCCGGATAATATCTGTTTGGTCCAACATTTTCACCATCTGACTATACTCGTACAGTTCACAAAGATAACACTTTTGATAAACGTGAGAAGCACCTCAAGAAAAAGAAACATAATTATAAGATCGGGGGACCCCCGTCAGGAGCAAAGTTCCTTACGCCTCATTTGTTATAGAAAGATACAGAGAGAGAGAGAGAGAGAGAGAAATTCGCATGGAGAAGGCATAACGCTCTCTTAATAAGTTTTCCACATGTCTAATAAAGAACCACTTTTTATACACATATTTTTCTAGCAAATATTGCCCTTAGTAAATATTGTTGCTGACATACACCCCAGGCGTAGGGGATGTTAGATTAAGATGGCGCGTTCACATAATCATATCAGTTTCTTATTAACTTTCCGGCGAGAGCGAAGGGAGAAATTTCGAAGGTGATCATCTTTTGCGAATTGTTATTTAAATAAATCCAGAGGGTTTTAGTGATATAAGAACTTTGGCAAAACTTACATAAAAAAGTTTAGCTAAAAAAGGACTTACAGTACGTAGCAGTATTTACACATCCAGCTTTAGCAGTGGCGTGCAGTGCATATAGGCAAGTAGTCAGTGCCTACCTCATATGATTCAATAAAACTATTTTAACTGTTACTACATATATAAAATATATCAATCATGACTAATTATTGATATATAATTATGTATATTGATATAGTAATAGTTAAAATGGTTTTATTGAACCTTAAGAGGTAGTCACTGCCTACTTGCCTATATGCAATGCACGCGCCTGAGCTTTAGAAAGAGATATCGGCTAGCTTCGGCTTCATAGAGGGTCATCTCTATCGCACAAAGCATTAACAGTCCGGTATCTAATAAAAAAGTCAGCAACAAAACGTGGCATGAGTGCGCATACGACGCTCTACAAAGCCGAAGCTAGCCGATCATCTCTTTCTCAAACTCGATGTGTAATATTTAGAGTTCAATAAGTCCGTTATACATAGGATGTTTTTTATAAAAAAATAAAATCGCTACAACTAAAATATAAAACGGTAGCATCAGTGTCAGCATGGTGTGTCAGCATCTGTAGCGGAGTCTTTCACAGTGTTGCTATAAACTATTTTTCAATTACTTTATAACTTAGGTATACTCACGTAAACTGACATATTTAACACTCTACTGCTGCGTATTGTAATGAACGTACTGCAACGTCTGCAACACACACTGGTGGCTTGACTGGCATTAATCAAATTATACCGCAACCAAATAATCTGATTAAAGAGCTTGCAGCTACCATAAATTATTCATACGCCAAAACTAGCATTTTCCTTAATTGCATCTATTATACCGCGGTACCAAGTCCCATACCACCATGACTAGGATAACCTCGTTTCTAGGATATATTCGTGTAAATCCACCACGCTAATCCGATCTCGCTGGGCTGGAACCCGCGGAGATATTATTATTAAGATGAGCTTAATTAAGCTGGTATTTCATTTTGTGAAGCAAATTTTTCATTTCGAAATTACGGATCCGTCAAAATTTTTGGTGGAGCTAAAAGCATGTAAAGATATTCGGAAGAATGTAATTATATTTTATACTTCTCAATGGTCAAGAATATATTAGCTTATTTCTTTTTTTTTCTGGAGATATAAAAAGCACTTAAGTGATTTCTGTTTTACTTATTTACACAGCAACCTCTCAGCAACCTCAAAATACTTTTGCTGCGGAGTTTGTTGCGTCGTTTCTTCTTCGCAGCTAAAACACTAGGAAGCGGTGAAGGGCGGATGTTTTGGGGACTGTCTTATGTATGTTGACTTTGAATAAATGATTTTTGAATTTGAATTTTAGTAAAGTCTAAACATTGACGCAATTAATAAAATAATGTAAAATACGGCTATAAGAGAAAAAGAATCAAAAAACAAATGTAATTCACATCAATTTGCAATCTGTGCCTACAAATCCGGTTCATGGGTTATCATATTTTTAACGAGTCACCTAATGTACCGTAAATGTACCCAAACCGCTGAGCGTAAGTCGTGTAACTCTTCATGATCACCAAAACGCGGCACATAAATTGTGGATTCAGGACCAGCCAGCGGAAAACCAGTCAATTATCGTAAACATCGTTACCTGTTCTCTTCTTTATCCTACTAGGCTAAGATAACTTTATGTTCATATCTATACGTTTAGCAATTCCTATTGTAGTCGCAGAAGAGCACTCCAATTTCCCAGTTAAAGCGACTAGGTCAATTTAATTATTGCTATTGCAAATGGTCTTTCAGAAAACTATCTGCAATCTGCTTTATCCTGAACAGATGTGCGATTTATTGTCTGTCTGTCGCAATATTTTTTCAGAAATCAAAAACAAATCGATAACATTTCTATTACAAAACGAAAAACACATATTAAAAAGCCCAAGAGACATGTAGTGAAGAATAGTGTAGTAGAATGTGTAGATACATCGAGAAAAGTCTCATGGCCCATTACGAGGTATGAACGCGAGTGGAGGACAGCAGTCGTAAAACACGTCCAACGTAAGTAACGTTCCTAAGGGAGCCTCTTTAGGTAGCAAAGTGCACTATTGAGGGTAGTTCTGGTTTTTGATACGATTCGTTTTTGTACCTAACGGAAGGTAACGTGAAAACATCAGGCGAAATAGCGGTCAAACGCAAGACTATTTACAAAAAAAAAATAAGTGTTGCAAGTTGAGTCAGACCCAAAAAGCCGTGGCAGACCCTGACTAACATGGATGTTGGTTATCAAAAAAGACCTAACAAATGATAACCTGGACCCGACGACGAAACGACGACTCAGAAACGATGTCTCTGGAGAAGGACCACTAGGAGAGCCGACCCCAAATAGAAATGGGAAAAGGCCAGAAGAAGAAGAAGGAAGCGTTTGCGTTTTCGAATTAAAGTCAATTTTTTTCTTCATCAATTATCTTAAATTAAAAGATATAGCAAGAGATAGATCTCCCACAAAATTGGAAAAATGTCTTTCACTCTGACAGCCTGTAATCAAACAAACCATTTCAAAGCACAAGCATGGATGAAATGCCTTGAAAAGATTTACATAACGATTTGTTATTACATAAACAGTCTTATATTGTACATTTATAATCTGACTTTTCTCCATGGAGCCATAAAGATGACGGTAGGATCTTTTTAAGTATAGGTACGCCTGGAGGCAAAGAAAGAAATACCTAACACGTTTTTGTGCTCCGTTATCTTCAGATATATCGTCCGTTATATTTCTTCTCGCCAAACAAAGGTAATCATAATTTACCGACGAAACTACATGAGACAGCGTGGTTTCTGGCTAGAGCTTTTTCATGTAACATGAAACTGTTGATTATAGTAGTTTTGCTGGCTATGGACAACGTCTCACTCCAAAAATGAAAGTAAAGATGACATTATGAATATGACTAAAATAGAATTTCAAATGGAATCAAGAATCTAATATTGTGGACGTGAACAAATATACAAAAATAGTTTCAGAACTAACAAAGAGTTTACAACAAGACATACAGTCTGCATTTCATCGATTGAAACATCAGACAAATAAATTCTCCATCAAAACCTCAACTACCGTGTGTACATCCGCGTACTATCTCATATGTAACTTTTACAGCCAGCAACACAAGTGCTGTTAAGATAACACGCGTAGGTGAAGCCAAGCGTTGTTTAATGGCGGCATACAGTTTTATTGGCAGCCTCCTTTATCTGGTCGTTATGTGACCATTTTTATTGTTCTGCGTCAAGATCGTAAATGGACGACAATGGTCTTATTGATTTAATTGTGATAGATGTTTCAGTATTAATGGTGGAAGTATCTGTTTGATGGGGATTTAAGAATAGAATCTCAGATCTTCAGATATTATAGGTTTTGTAGCTGTTGGATAATTTCGTGTATCTGTTATATTTTGTACAGCTAAACTAATCCCTAAAAATCCAGTGCCAGTCAAGCGATGATGCGGTTTACGATGGAGCACGCTTGCCTAGAAGAAAACGATTCACTCGTGACTTGGAAGACACCCAGTTTTTGACTTTATTCATTACAAACAAAAGTACAAAAAAAATCTTTTCTCTTTATAATATTGTAGATTGTAGATGAAATTTCATTCGCATGTAACAAAAATACTTTTTCAGCGTCAACGTCTAAATTACCATAATACATGAATATGCTTACTTCGCATCACCTTGCTGTCACGACACATCAGAGTGTCGTGATGCGAAAACGTTTTTAAGTCGTCATGACGAGGGATCACTTATAATGGATGAAGCACTTGAGGCTAATATTAATATGAAGAAATTCATCCTATGGGGAAGGCGGTACGTGAATTAATCACATTAATTGTGATCCTGATAATGGAATAGTGAACGATAAACATAATTTATGAGGTAATTAAACTATAGGTACCATGGTTATAGCCCGGTGGTAAAAGGGCGAGTTTGGGCTTAAGGATGCGGTTTCAAAGTAAATTAATTTCTAAACCTGTTTCTAGAAGCCTATTCAATTTGATCTACTATCAAATCACATATCAACTATATGATTGGCTGTTATGGTGGTTACACAGCTAACATGAGATTTCACAGTAGAGTAGACTAATTGGAGACTTGATCAGGTTTATAGAAACTGAGGGTGAGCCTAACATTTTGCGCCACCCAGAAATTTCTAACACGCAAATAGCATTATCGAATACTCGTTCTTTTTAACCGACTTCAAAAAAGGAGGTTCTGTATTCGTCCCGTATGTATGTATGTATGTTTGTATGTGCGCGATTTTCTCAAAAACTACCGATTCGATTTGGATGGGGTTTTCACTAACGTAATCAACATACTTTGAGGAAGGTTTTAGTATATAATACATTAGGTAATCATTCCTATGTACAAAGTTATATGCATAAATGCACGGTACCTACTCACTACGTAGAAGATTTACTGTTGAACGAAGTCGTCAAAGTAATCTAACGCGAGATAAAGAACTAAAAAGGGAAAAATAAAAACTTTTTTAACAAAAAATAACCGACTTCAAAAAGCCACTACAAAGAAAATAATAATTTTGGTTTCGGAAGTCGGTGGCAAAAAAAGCAAACAAAAACCAAAGCCACCGACATCCGAAACCAAAATTATTATTTTCTTTGTAGTGGCTTTTTGAAGTCGGTTATTTTTTGTTAAAAAAGTTTTTTCTATATGAGAGGAAGTATTTGCTCTGCAGTAGGAAAACTATAGGTTTTATTATTATTAAACTATGTAAGGAACAAGATTCTAGTAATTAGGTGAAGCCTGTAGGCTACATAACATTTTAATGGGCTACAACTCTGGTCATGACGTAATTTAGGTTGTTACCGTTAAAGCCTGCCTTAGTTGTAAACAAGTAATGGCTTTACTCAAACTTCGAAAGCACCTTTGCCTGCACGCTCTCTAACTTCCTAACATTACCTACACCACACAACGGTAGATTTTTTCTACCATACAGTAACCAGGTATATCCGAATGACAAAACATCTAAATCGGCCTATCCCTATAAACAAGTACTCTATAATCCGTTAAGCTCTACATCTCCTGAAAGCACCACAAACCCATTGTTACTTCAGATACAGCAGTACACCCAAGGGGACGAAGAATCACGTCGTGTGACGTAAACAACATGAGCCGGCGTAAAAACCGAAGGGGAGTAATGAGTAGGCGAGTGTCGGGCCATGAATGCCTTGCATTAGACAAAAGTACGAGGAAGTACCATAAGCTACGTTTTCACTGTACTAGATTTCTAAATAAAATGAAAAAACATAAAACAAAATGTTTCAGATACCATGCCTGATATTGGTATTAGCAAGCCAGATGCATTATAGCGGTTCAAAATCTTAGCAAGAATATTAAAAAATATAAATAATAGTACAGCTAAAAAATATACGTTAGCGACATGCCAAAGGACATCGTTTCATAGTAAAAGGAAGCGACGACAGCTAATGAAGCGCCGAGTGGAGTCATGAATGGCCGGCACTCGCTGCAAATCATGAAATATGTACGTCGTAGATGAGATGCAAATTCAAATCTCAGGCTTTGCTGATTTATTAGATTCAGCAATAGTGAAATTCCTGATTTTACAAAGTTGATTGGAATTTCGTGTTGTTTATGTCAATGAAACTCATAATTTCTAGATGGCAGAACGTAAAATCATGTTTGACGATCCAAATAAAAGCAAAAAAACACATGACATGAAAATGTTCCCCCAAATTAAAAGTAGAAATTGCAGTCAAACCCAAACTGGCCTCACTTGTAGCAATATAAACCCGTACCTATGTATGTTTGATATGGGATGTACAGCAGGCGAGAAAGCGACGGGAGCTAATGAGTGAGCCGAGCGCCGTGATGAATGCCTGGCATTAGCAGCAAATGGGATGAAATACGTAAATACAGTGGAGGCTGTACACTGTAAATATTTAGAAGGCGAATCTGTTTAATTTCCGGCTTAAAGCTAAAATATTGTAGATCTATAATATTATAGCTTGGTGAACAAAGGAAATTCAAATAGTAATTTAAATTCTCAACATTTTGTTTATAATCCGATTCCCAATTCTTGAGGTGGGTGAGTGGGTGATGATGATGTTTATAAAATTTCACAAAATAATTTACATTTAGAAGCACCTTTTTACCGTCGCCACATTATTGACCTTTCTCTCATTAGTACTAAAGGAGCACAAGCTACGCTTGCTAATAAAGACTTGGCTTTGCACTAACGACGTGCTAGACCACTTTCCTTAATAGCTTAATACAACTTTACTGCCTCTTAATTCTATATTTCACTAGCAACTAGTGAATTACTACAATCATTGTGACTATAACTGCAAGCTCTTAATCCTAATCTCCTACAGACAATTTATTATATTCTATACCATCATCCAATCCATCTGTTTATACACCAGTAGCATCCTAAATTAATTTTGCAGCACTCATGCCACACGCTTCATAAATATCAATTATGAGGGTAGGTATGACAGCGATAGTGGTCAGAGTTAATGCAACATTTCAAATTTCCGCCACAGAAGCGTATTTCACATTTCACTAAAGCCAATGCAGAACACGCACGTAGATTATGTATGGACGTGCATTTAATCCTCTGTTGGCATTGCATAATGAACTTGATAAGGCTTCTACTGACATTGTTCAGCTATCCGAACGGATTCGATATTGATCCCTAGATGTCACGAGAATATGTAGCTTCTATTGATTCTGGATTATCTAGCTAATTTGAACTATTGTTCGATTAATACACCATTTAATGATACAACAAATATCTACTTCAAATGGCTTTATAATATTTGATAAAGCACAGTTTACGCATGAACACATCAAATTAACTAACTATTCGTTGGCGTCACAACCAACCACACATTGCAAAATCAATAAGCAACATTCCTGAAACATTCGAGAACTATTTGGGATTTCGCATGGCCCAAAACTTTTTTGCCAAACATTGCGTGACACAAAATATACGGTTGAATGGTGCTATTGGCGGATATGGCACACCCATCATGGGCAATAGTTCGAATATTTATGATCCAAAAGATGTATACATATAGCCTTCTTCTCGCGGGGATATCACCCTAAGTAAAGGAGGTACGCCACGCCAAAGTTTTATGGCAAGGGTTTCAGAATAATGAAAGGTTTTTTGGGTCAGCATGTGCTTCGTAGTAGTTTGAAGTGTACCTACTGACGAAAGAGTTGAGTGTTTACTGGTGGTGATGGTACTTGTAAGCTTTCAACATAAAATTTTAATTTTCTCCAAACCGCCTTTATGAAAGCCAAAGCAAAATACGAAAACAAAACCAGGTGGAGTTATTAAACTACATTTCTTTCATACCAAGTCGTTGTTTAAATGCAGGTTGTTTTGAAACCCCATTTTCCACTACTGCGAGAACTCTTGTAAACATAATAAACATTTCCATGTTACGTTCTAATAAAATCTTACATAAGTCATATTATCTTGACCTATTTCTCTCATTGTAAAGCATCACCAATTTAGCATTGTCGTCATCGTCAGTAATGCGACGAATAATTTAGCAGTTCTGCTTAACTGTGCGGAATGTTGCTATGTAGTGACAGTGCACGAGTATGACATAGCTACACAATGGTAGCTAATGAAGAGGAATATGACGTCACAGAACATTGCGTCGAGTATCCGAGCTAAGAACAAAATGGCGACACTGCTGGGAATATGTATGCGTCGTCGGTTTTATGGTGCCGTGTGAGGGACGACATAAAAGAAAGGGGTGAGTAATAGAACGCTTATGCGACTCACTTTTGTTACAAAATAACGCAGTGTTTTGATATACAACTAAGATACTTGTATACTGGCCAGTACAAAGTAGCAGATAAAAGCCAAAGGTAAGAAATCAGAAGAATTCTGTAAACAATAAATTGTAAAATGAATTATGTTTCTCTTAATATTCTTGTTCAATTGACCTGAATAAAGAAGACATTATTTAATTTTAACAAGACACGAATGAAATTTGAACTACCATAAATAAAGAATCAACAGTAGCACAAGAAAAAAATGCCATATTGCAAAAAGACGCGACGTCTTAGGCAAGAACTAATTAAAAATACAACCAAGTACACATTTCTAGACGAAATGAACGCCCACTCGCTCAACAGAGACTAATGGAATCAATTACTACAGGAAAAAAAATGTTGATACAATAAACGAAGAAATAGGAAAGAGTGTATGTAGTATATGCTCATATTGTTTGAGGTAAAAGAACCAAAAGTTGATTAACAATAATATGTTAAGTTCATTCTTAATACAATTTAGATTATAGTTTAGAATTATGGTCTATGTAATTACCTCATAGTAATTAACTCATTGGAATACCTAAGCAATTGCTGGTCAAGTTAATTACATCGTAAACCACTTGTTTTATAGGTAATATAAAAGGTATAAAATAAATCACAGCTAAATTGGAACTAATTAAACCTATCGTATATATATTCCGAACAAAGAAAAAGGTTTTCAGAGTTACTAGATTCTACTTCAATTTAAGGTTTCAAAGAAAGAAAAAAGAATTATTCAATAAAACATGCATACACGTAAATGGAACGCAAATAAATGATCATCAGAGAAGACTTCAAACTTAGATAACTAATAGCCACTAAGCTAGTTACAAACGCAACAACTTAGGTATTCAAAAATACCCACATGTAATAAAGCAGATAAACCGAACTCTAACAGAAACATTCTCAATTAAACTATATCTGAAACAGCAAAATAACTGCTTAAGCCATAACTATTCACAATTACCCAGCCCGAAGGCAGCAACACTATACAATTAAATTCTCAGAATGGATACGATAAATTCATAAGCTGCAAGCTATAAATTACAGAAGGAACTACCTTCGTTACTAGAAAATGATATAGCGAATACAAAGTGCTAACAAATTGGCCTAGATCCAAACTGTGAAGTGCTAGCACTGTTATGTAAGGAGAAACATGAGTATTGTCGTTAACATTGGGTAGGTATTGATCATGCTATCCCTCGTGTGTTTTCAAAGTACAACTTTGTAGTAATAATGGAATTGTTTCGAACTCCTGAACAATAGTTTTGTGGTAAAACCGATAAGCGCAAAAAGCTCGTCCGTTGTGAGGAAGTAACATCGGTGACCGTCTGACAACATGCATGATACTCCTATTTAATTAAATTTTCAGCTTGCAGACTAAATTAACATTCGTGCAGAATATTTGCATCAAAATATTTGTATTTAATTAAACCTGCAGCATACATTCAGACAGAACCACGAGAGGGTAATCTTACATAATATTGTTGGGTGTAACTTTGTAGCTCTTCGTGACCTTTCACTTCGGGTGACTTACTAAATATACAAAGTTAATACATTTCATGTTTATCTTTTATACCCAAATCAACAAGGAAAGCAATGTACAAACAAAACAATGTTATCGTTGCCAAAATTGAGCGAAAATTAAGGTCTAAACTTCAGAGAATGTGGCAAATAAAACATCGTGAAATATTTCTGTGAATGACACCAAGGGTGGGTTTATGGGAGATGAAATAATTATCATTTATAATAACTGCCGCTACAAGGGCCTAATAAAATGTTGAGGTTGCTTGGGTCACAGTGTCTGGTTTTACGACTCCTTAAGATTCCGCAAGTCGTAATTACGAGCCGTATTTTGGCTACTTAGATGTCGAGGACTGAATTCAAATGTAAGTGTTTGCTACTTTAATTTGTACTGATCGGTACCTACTGGTACTCACGACCATTGATAAACTCACGATTATTAGAAAAATTATAGCCGTAAACTTAACTGATAAAAAGTGAGCAACTTGATCAATTATATTAGCGAATGCATCACATTTCATTTTCAGAAAAATATGCAATCTTAATATATTTACATGACAATAAATCCTCCATACGTAGAAAACTTCACTTATCTTCTAAGAAAAATTGTGAGTCAACTGAGAAAAGCAGATTACGAAAGTATCTTATAGAATACCCCAGTAATCCGCTTTTCTCCGCTGACATTGACTTCGTTTCCTCATTTATATTATGTAGGTATATTTCAAGTAAACAAGTATACGGAGAAACTTTTACAAAAATAACTCCTTTTTAATATAATGTTAGTTCCCTATTTAGATTTATCACTTTATCAGTCATGAAAATTAATCGCACATATAATAATATCATCCAAGTATACAACAATCGAAATAAAGCTGATGATAACCCAGGCCATAATCCACTGAGAATTCCCAGCCTTTAGCTCAGAATCTAATTTAAAAATATCTACTGCGTTACGTAGTCCGCACCACCTCTACCTACCGGCTTATGGAAAGTTGCGAACTTAAAGCGGATTGGCTACTTCCCCCGGCGAGAAAATTTTAACGTAAATAAACTTTAATGTAACTAGATCGTACGCTACTTAGATACGGAACTACATTTTTGAATCGTTTTCGTTTTTCCTCTATTTTACATTATAAGATAGGAAAGGCGATAGAAGTGTTCAGAATGTTAACGAAGGACTGTAATTATCCACCACGATTTATTGTTGACTTATGTTATTTATGTGGTTCATTCAGACTTTTTTTACTACCTATGTGATTTAGCCAAATACTTGTATATCATTGGACCTGTATGGATAACAGTTATGCTTGATATGGTGAACTATTATCATAACTAATTTCAGGATTCTGATAGGTTAAAGATACCTCTTTTATTAGGATTTTTTTGTTAGAAATATGTTAATTTATCATAGGATTTCAATCAAGAACTATAATGAACGTCAAATCTAGTAGCCTAAAGCCGCCGTGTCATCCAAAGGCGCCACAAGACATAACTGCGTCGCACACAAAGCCTTAAATAACTGTTGCTGGCATAACTTCAACAGTACCAAATGTACCTAGTTACCTACCTATATACCGGCCTAACAAAGCTTTATAATTTCACAAGGTCGATAGAACAAACGTGGAAAGTTTCGCACACCGGGAAGCGACTAAATTGCATGCACGTCGACGAACGTGCGGTATAATGTACCTGCTGCGTTTAAATTTAATAAAGTTTCAGCGGGCCGGTACAGTTTCTAACTAGGATAGTGTAATGGCATGATGTTGTAGAGTGTTAGCATTTTAGTTAAAGCGCAGCCCGAGTAATTTTCATATAACTTTAAACTTATTTTTCACTTCGAAAAGTTGTTCAAACATTTTGTCTGGAATAAAATACAGCACTTTAATGCACTTTAGGTCACTAGCAAGAGCACTGTATCTTGCACTTTCAAAACCTCTTTTGCAGCGGAAGGTAGAAGTTTGCCAAAAAATATGTTACATACACTAAGTATAAAATCATCTAAGTAAACTCTATGAGTCAGCACAAAAACAAGACAATAAGATCCAGACTTGGTCGCAACTGCCAGCATTAGCTCAGTTGTTGAAATTGAAACATTAAGCTCCTGTAATGTGGAGGCGGCGCAGACGATAGCCATAACTTTAGCAACTCTTACGCAACTGATAGAAGCTGTAAGCAAGATCCAAGCGAACATGCTTAGAGATATTTCCTCTGCTCGGGATATAAATGTTATTAAACCGTTTGCCAACATTTTATGAAGCTATATTGTTTTGAATTATAAAGGATTTTAGAGAGAAATTCAGCATCATATTGTTATGCAAATATTTCGGATAACGTTCAGTAATTTTACGTTCTCGTCAACATTTCAATTAACATAATTAATCTGAGCAGGGGTTTTCATTACAAGAGTGCTTCAGTATTACTATTTACTCTAGTACCACCAGTGAGTACACTTCTCAGAGAAAGTAAATACCAGAGAAGATTAAACTACAGCAGCTTTAACGAAATAACTGCAATTATATTAAAAGTTATCTCGCACTAAAAGTGTGGAGTCTGTTCAGGCTGAAGCACAGCTCAGAACAAAGTACAAAACGACGGTACTAATACAAGAGACAAAGAGAACAGTAAACTACTTAGTGCTAAACTTTACTTTTTAATTACAACGCCGTTCAAATATACCCTTTGAAGTCTACAAATGATTGACTCCTAGTTAGCGTCCTACTTTAATTATACATATCCCAATTTCATCAACTGAGGCCTTAGAGACAAGTTGCTTTTCTGTTAGCGTTCACGCTAAACGATAAGAACAAAATGTATGGCAATGACATTACCTGCGGAAAAGTCACGTGACTCACAAATCTCACTTCCATACATTTTATCCGTAGCGTTTGACGTTAACGCTAACAGAAAAGTAACTTGTCTAGGGCCTCTGGTTACGTAAGCTGTTTATGAATTCGGATAGGGACCAATTCGTCCAGCAATATCTGGCTACATAGTTGTTTGCGGCGGTTTATTGTCTCGTGCCTTTATTGGTCTACAGTCTGCTTCCAGTGCGGCAAATTATCCCGACAGTTATTAATAACATCGGATGTATTTCATGGAGGTATAACAAAACATATTCTTGAAAAAGTTGTAAACGGAATCACGCATCATGGTCTGGTATAGATATTCTATCTCACGAAGGCGGCTTGGACTTTATTGTGTGTGTCTGGTGCACGTACGCATTGTTTCTATGTGTGCAAGCTCGTAAGCGCTCAGTATTGGTCGAGCCGCTTTTACGCACACAGAAATAATGTGCACGTGCATCTACAAAATCTACACACATAAGACCAATCCGCCTTGTGAGATAAAACATCTGTAATATTATAGAAACATCTTTCCGGTACTTAATTATATTTGCAGTATACTACGTTAGTTTCGTCTATAAAATGGGAATACATTTCGACTCGCTTTGCAGTGCAACTGTAAAACTTGATTCTTATCAGTAGCAATAAAGCCCATTTCAATTCCACTTAGGGCATCTAGCCAAACAACAATTCCCAACAAAACCAATACGAAACCAGCTTATCAATGCAGCTGAATCTATTTGACTATTCTTGTTTCTATTTTCTAACCCTCTTCATGCTGAGTTTTATAACTGTCAACTCTTCCCATTATTATATACTGGAAGCGAGTAAATATTTTTTATAGATACTTGCTCTAAAACTTTTATCAAAACAAACTTACAGCCCAGTTAAGCATAAAATACTTAGCAAAACATCGTCTAAGCATTTCTGATCTTCAAAACTGCCATCAGAGGCCTCGGCAAACAACACTTGAAACGTTTAGAGCACATCGTCACAGACAGCCGTAATTGCCTGCCGCCGTGTCAGGGTTGAGTACGTCTCTGAAGTACAGACTAAACTGCCTTTATGATATAAGAGCTTGAGGTACACCTACCGTGGTGTGAGATTACGTTGTGATGATGAAGAAATTGCAGAATGTTAACACTTACCTGAAACAAGTGAAAATCTTGGTTAAGACATTGACAAGTAAAAAGAAAAAGCTTACTAATATTATAAACGCAAAAGTTTGTGATGAAGTCTGGATGTTTGTTACTGTTTCACGCAAAAACTACTGAAGGGATTTTGAATTAACTTTATAATAATATAGTTACAGCTCATCAGAATAACACAGGCTATGAAAACCTTTACTAAATATTAAGAAGTTATGCGGGCAAAACCGCGGACGGAAGCTAATCCTTAAATAAATACAGAAAATTAAAGTGCTGACATAATGAATTATCACAAATAATGTAATAGTTCACTTCTGGATATACCGCTTCCCTATGAAAGAAACACTCAAGTTAAACCAATCGCTTTATAAAACATCCGACTCAAAGCAAAAAATCTTGGTAGAAATAACAAAGTATGAAAGAAATTATGAAGCATAACAATAAAGCAAATTAACTAACCGTGTCACGGCCTTGGAATATACTTGAAAGAAAGAAGTAATTCTCCCGCATTTCCATAAATAGAAGCGAATGTTACACAAGCAAATACGTTAAGTCAGGGTGATTATATTATACTGGTACAATAAAAAATAATAATCAATTTGAACTAAATGGGTCTCGCCTAGGGTCTACGTAAGAGATTTTTATGAGACACTAAACGTGCTTACGACTTAACTTATATAAATATTCATAGTCAAATTTTTCCGAGATACTAACCTTCAGTGAAAAATGGTAACGATATTATTAGAGCATTATGAGGAAATGTGTAATCATAATTACGTAAATGTTGAACTGATTGTAATAGAATTTGTATAAAGTGCAACTAATTTTGACACACCATTTTATAAATAACTTAAAGTACGGTAAATACATCGTACAAAACTCCAAAGCACATGACCATGGCCCAGATCTCAGAAACACACAAGTCCTATTTGAAACACAACGAAGAACAAAAAAAACACTAATGCAAATATCTGGTAAAGAAAATAGCATTAGGAAGTCCTAAATATCCATTCAGATCGACATCAGTACCTACCACCTACTAATAAAATAAATTCATATTCATATTCTTTAATGTACACACAAATATTAAATTACACAATTTTTTATGGATATTTTATGTAGGTATATAGGCGAGCTTAACTCAAAATTGAGATTTCTTACGGCAAACCTTACAGTGATAGAGAGACTTACGATCCGAGAATAGAGTTAAGAGAATAGAGATAATAAATCACAAGGTTAGGAAAAAATACAGGGTGGCAGGTTAGACAGTGGAAATATTTTAAGGGGTCATTTTACTCATCATTATGAACAACTTTTACTATGGGACCAACGCTGAAATCGAGAAAAAAAAATCAGCTGTTCCATACATTTTGTTGAGGTAAGTGAACATAAATGGAACAGCTGATTTTATTTTCGCGATTTCAGGGTTGGTCTCATAGTAAAAGTTGTTCATAATGATGAGTACAATGACCCCTTAAAATATTTCCACGGTTTAACCTGCCACCCTGTATAATGTACCGAAGAAGCTTAATCAGAAAATAACCCCAAACCACAAGTATCAACTGGGGCGCGGTTCAGACGTAGGCAGATCTAAATTCTGATTAAATGTAGGAGAAATCGGTTAAATTACTGTGGGACCGATATCTAAATTGTGTTGGGACCACGAGGTCTTAGCAAATGCGATCAATTCTGTATTGGCTTGACCTGTCAAAACCTCGACCAAGATGAACAACTGTGGAAATGTGATTTAGTAGTTGTTCAGTTTAAACTCTGGACGAAACAATCATATTTTTGTTACAGAAGTTACCGATTTTCGGAGTAGACTTTTATTATATTAGAGGCTTCAAATGATTTAATGCTTGTGGTGTACAAAAGAATGAAATTGGAAAAGATACGTCAAACATGATTCACTGCCGAAACGAATGCTTTTTTTTATTATAAAATATGTGACTGAACCTGGCCAGCAAGCCGTATCATTCGTCTGATATAACTTTTATAAATGACCAAATAAATCATAGTCAATTACGTCTTTTTTTTTTTCAAAATGTTAACGGTATAATGCAGGACACGGTGGCAGGACATTAATACCCTGTTATTCAGAGTGGAGGTCCATTCGTCATCAATCTTCATTACCCCGACGTTGATGGGAGCAAAAAATATACAAATGCCGTTTTTGTAGGCATGTAGGGGTAATTTTGAGTTAACAGTGATCCAGGTTTTATCAGCAGCTAGGTTGTTACCAGCTTTGTTCTTTGAAGCTTGATTCATCAATTCATTGCGCCAGCCATTTTTTTTATTTTATTTAGTGATAAGCTTGTTGTTTGACCGCCATCTCGCCTGACGTTAACCGATGATGCGGTCTACGATGAAGCACGCTTGCCTAGAAGAAACAGATTCACTCGTGACTTGAAGACACCCAGATTGTGACTGTCAGGAAACACCCACTCGGGCAGCGCCTTCCACTGTTTGGCGGTTTTCACAGTGAAAGTGGAATCAAAGCGCTTCGTTCTGGTTTTTGGTATATCAACCATGAACCGATGGCGCTTTGTTGTACTTCAATTTGCTTTTCAATTTGCATGTGAAAACACAAAGAATAGTATTAATTTACAATAACGCAATCAAAACATGCTTATATAAACGAACTTTCCCAGGATTACTTAAAGGTTATTAGACTTATAAGCTCCTTCCTTATACCTTGGCAATACTATTTCTGTCCTAGACAAGGACGAACTAATAAATCAAATAATCTAAATAAACAATACAGTGTCACAAGATTAAGCGATGCTGACTTAACAATCCCTAACAAAGACGATGAATCCAGAATTTATAAGCTCCTTCAAATATTCTATTATTCAAGATTTCTATCAGTTCTGAATCTTTACGAGAGGCGGACATTTGAATACTGCGGAGTTAAGCTCCTGGCCCGGCATGATCGCGCATTTTTCAAAGGGTAGCGTTTTGATAGAATATATTTCCCGTCATTCGGGATTCTGCTAAGATTTCCGTGACTATAGGCGTGTAATAGAGATTGATTTGTTTAACTTGTAGGTACAGTACGAGGCAGTAAATATTACACATCGAGCTTTAGAAAGAGATATCGGCTAGCTTCGGTTTTATAGCGTCATCGCTGTCGCACGATGCACTAACAGTCCGGTATAATTATGTATAATAAACAAGTCAGCGACAAAACGTCAAATAGGTATGAGTGACGGATACGACGCTCAACAAAGCCCAAGATAGCCGATTATCTCTTTAAGTTTGATGTGTAATATATACTGCCTCTCATTATAATCAATAGAATTATCGGGAATCAATATCCTTTAATTATATGTTTTAGGAACTTTGCGAAAATCTTTGATTGTAGCCAGATACAGATTATTATATCAACCCTCAATCTGATCACAGTCAATACGATCAATAGATAATGTTATAGGAAATCCGTTTCTTTCAATAACATCTTATTCTTTCTTCAAGTTGTGAAAAACAACCGTATCTTCCAATAAAACATATACGCTGAGATATAGGATTTGATTGTTTATGGAGAAAGCTTTGACATTCGATTTATTCTGGTTCTGTATATTACATATCCCTGTTGCCAGGAGGCGCCCTGTAGCGCTGGTTCCACGATTAGATTTAATAATTAATAGGTTAGGGTTGTGTTTCGTCGTAAATTGCACCTATCAGCGTAAATAAAGGATCATTCCACTTTTGTTCCCCATGAGCCTAATTCTGAACAAGTTCGGATTGATTTGCATGTATGTACCAATTTTGTTTGATAATGTTTTTAAGAACGCAAAATAAAAAAAAAATGTAAAGATGTTAAAATGCTAATTGAAGCTTTCAATAATCTCTGAAAGGTAGCATTGCCTGAAGTTGACGATAAACAATGAAGGACAAAAGTAACAACAATTTGTAATTTTAGCAAACAATTCTAAATATAAGTAATACAAAAGCTTGCCAAATCCCTTAATTTGAATCTTCCATTACAAAGTTGGTATCAGAAAATTCTCGTAACTAATTCTCTGAAGCTACAATGTAAACTGATCGTCGCCGGAAACGCAACTCCCTAAACTTGTGTCGGATGTATGGAGCAATGGCGCCGAGAGCCGGAGAACTATCAACACGCGAGAATAACCTCTACTAGCCTGAATATAGGTTAGATAATAGCGCGAAAGGGTGTTGTCAGTTAAGGCGGCGACTGCCTCGGTTACGTAACGCGTCTCGTATTGATCGCGCCCCCCACTCCGCGCACTCGCGCACACCGTCAGCCGACCAATCACCGCGCTCGGTTTAATTTTAATTTGATAGCCGTTCGGTGCGAGGCGGTCTCTGATTTGTCGGCTCGTTATGAGTCAAGACGATGCGCTAAAGGTATTTTTGACAACGCACGGGCTTTTTGTCTTTTGATACCGTACTCGAATTATTTGAGAGGGATGAAAATATTTTTCCTTGCCATGTTTTTACAGAATATGTAGTATGTGCTCCAGTATATTTGAAATAACATCTAGTTTTCTGGAAGTTGTACCCACATAAGTTGTTCTTGCGTATAAACGCGAGGGTTTCGTAATAGCGTATATTTATTCCACAAGAATCTCTGACATGACGTAGTACCTACTACGTGCTTGATTTAGAAAAACCTAAGTTTTACATTTCGTTACAACTACGTTAAATTTTTTCACGATTTTTTTAAGCTTAATGAAACATTGAATAAAAAATAAGCACCTACCTACACTTTCGCTTCAAAATTCATGTTATCCTGTGACAAACTTACTGATGTTTAAAAATTAAATGATTTACATCACGCCAATATTCCGAAAATGGGTAGACAGAGTCCCATATAATAGGGGGCGAGCCTATTGCTATAAATTGGAACCAAATCTGGACCCTGGGATCCTACTGAGAATTTCCTATTGATAAAACCCAAGACACGCTCTGCAATCTAGCAGCAATACACCAACAAGACAGACTCTACCTGTCTTGTTGGTTACGTTTCAAATAATTTTGTACCATTAGTTATAGGCAATTACGAGAAGTCGAATCTAGCTGCACATTTTTTTTATGATATACTAGCCTATGACCATCTAGAATAATGTACCTTTCAAATGGTGAAAGAGTTTTTCAAATAGGTGCAGTGGTTCCGCAGATTACCCTCCACATACTCACAAAATTCGCACTCTCCCTTTTTATTTATAATGTAGATTTTACTCAGTCTATCATTCTTGTAAGAAAACTGACATAGCCCTAGTGTTTTATTAAGCTGTTCATTCTCAGACTTGTAATCAGAGAAGTGTACATGAGGCGTGATAATTTACGAGTATTCGCCACACGCCCTCTGCCGCCTACGCACACAAGTTATGACTTCATACCATATAAATACGAAGAAAAAGTACGTAACTTAAGTGAGGGTAGAACTTGATGTTTTAGGGATCTTATTGAAGAGAAAACAGCTTACCTAAAGGTACCTATGTTCTATTTTTATCGGTCTTCATTCAGCTTTTAGTTGAGAAATTCGATTTAATTATTCAAAACTTCGAAACGTTTGTCTAGCTATTGACTACCATCACATCAGCTAGTCCATTTCTAAAAAAGCAAGGGAACATGAAGCAAATCATATCACGCTTGATAGACATATAAGTAATTTTTTTATCAGGAGTTAGTTGAGTCGTTCGTAGATAAGCACCTTAAACTGCATCTACCATTTTCCACGGGATAGGCCTCTTCATTTTAATAATTATTCTACAAAAATATCTACGCGACACCAATTTTAATAGCAAAATTATACATCGTATTAATTATAACTGACTTACAAACTTGTGAATTTTCGATCATCGAGACGTTCAAAGTAACGAATCGGTAACTAGTACCTAATCAAAGTTTGCGGTCAACTGGGACCCCTCATTATGAATTCATAAACTTCAACCCAAGTTTATTACACGAAACCCTGCTATTGATAACTTGATGCCTTTAATTATGTTGCTGTCGAAGTTAAATATATAATTATATAAGTTATATATTTTGCACCTATTTGAGATTAAATATCAAAATTACAATCAAACACACACAAAACCGAAATTGTATCCTACAAAATATACTGGGTGGCAGACAATGGAAATATTTAAAGGGGTCATTACACTCATCATTATGAACAACTTATACTATGGTACCAACCCTGAAATCGCGAAAAAAAAAAGTCTGCTGTTCCATAAAGGACACGGCACACGCCCATAGAACGCTGGGCTTCAGATTGTGTATGTCGGTACAAATATGAAATTAGTTTGGTGTGATCGAGTATTTAAAGAGTATTTAAATTATTTTTTTATTTGTTTTTGTACGTAATTGGGTTAAAGAGAAATCTTCGTATTTGTGACAGTGAGGTTAAGTATGGTGTGAATGATCCAATGAAGTACAGCCCGACTAATGAGTTCTCAATTCAAAGGTTTTCGTTGCTGTCGACATGATATTCTGTGGAGGCACGCGCCAGCCAGGTTTTTTCAAAATGTCAACGGCATAATCATTTTATTTCTTATTTATTTCGATTTTTGATTTAAATATTTAAATCTCTAAGATAAATTAGGCAAAGAACAATAAAATTAAAATATATTTTTATTTTTGGTTAAGCTTTTATTACTGTACCATATCAAGCCCAAAACTACCAACGTCCTTTATGTTCTCATAACTCGACAAAATGTATGGAACAGATCTTATTTTCGCGATTTCAGGGTTGGTCCCATAGTAAAAGTTGTTCACAATGATGAGTACAATGCCCCTTTAAATATTTCCACAGTCTTACCTGCCACCCTGTATAGACCTCTAACAATGAAATAATGATTGTAAGTGTCTACATTCCTACGCTTGGCAATCGCATTAAACGTATTTTCTAACACACAATTTCAACAACCTATCCATCGGCTCTTTTTCCTACTAGAGATAGATCCTATTTTGACATAAGCTATATAGAAGTAAATTCAAAATTCTATCTGTAGTACCAAAGCAAAATAACTAATAGATAGACAAATATGTAATTGAAAACGGCCGTATGAGGATATAAACACAAAGGACGCTACAACTAATCCTCTAACAATAATCCACCTCAAAGACAACAACAGGGAGACACAAAGGAGACCTTTTTTAAAACTGGAATCCCCACAGTACGAAACAACACCAACCGTTGCCAAAAGATGGGTCTGAAAAATGACCATATTTGGCAAAGGAACACGATACGGAAATCTAGCTCAAAAAACAAAAAGCCAGCTACGCCTATAATTTCCGATTAAATACGAAATTAATCGAAGTCGCTTCATATCATCGCTTCCCCTTAAGTATCGAAATTCTCGAAGCGAGACGAGCCGACGTCAAATACCGACATTCAATATCAGAAACTTAATGTTCCAACGAAGAATTAATATCACGCCGAGGTCGCCAGCGATCGGGGATCAATAGGGATCAGTGTCGTGCGAACGGGCACTAAGGCACACAACAGATGGATAAAGAAGCTTCACTAACTCACGCAGACCCGGTAGAGGAAGCAAATGTTATAAAAGTATATATCGTACAATCTGAGACTGTAGAAGTTAGATTCTATTCCAGTTTACATACTGTGGTCTGTAGTAGCTATTTATCTGCAAGTATTTCTTCGGTTGTTCATATTAGCCTGCTGTATCTTTCTGCGTTGCGACGTGTGGTCGATACGCCCTCGCTGTTTGGCGCAGAGCGTGGCCGTGGGACGCGACATTCGTAATTAGTGCATTAACGATCGGGTTCGTTTCAGCGAGTATTTTTAACAACACGCTCATGAAAATTATTTTTATGGACTATAATGCAGTCCGTTTTGGGCTTGCAGCATTCACTTAAATTATTGGCAGTTTTAAGCTTGGTGCTTGAAATTTGTATGGTTAGTCATCCAGTCCAGTGCTTCAATCATATTATTATTCTTCTCTCAGTTAGATCAAATTCTAAGAGCGATGTTTTCTTGCTATATCTAAATCAGGGTTGTTGCGGATCCCGATTTTTTCACATCCGCGGATGCGGATGCGGATCTTAAGATTTTTTTTAAGAAACTATATTTGTGGAGAAATAAAATTATTACAGAGTAATTTTTAATAAATATTTAGTAATGAAAGTACAAAATTGGAGTATTACCTACATTTAATAAAAAGTAAAATTTGCCGCCTTTTCGGCGTCGTCTATTTACGCAGAGGTTCGTAAATTAAACCCGAGCTACTGAACAATTATTCGCTAGGAACACTGGCTGGTAGTGTCAATAAAAACCTGCGTGCTATTGGTGACAACTTCGCTCCTATTGGTTAATGAGCCATGCACGGCACGCGCCACTCGCCGGGCCCCGCCTATTTCTTTCTTGACACGACTTGTGCTACATCTGCATCCGCATGAACATCCGCAATTATTATTGCGGATGCGGATGCGGATGCAGATGTCCAAATCAATGCGGAGGCTCCGCAATTGCGGATGCGGATGCGAATATTCGCAACAACCCTGATCTAAATATGACGTAATATTTTCTAACCTCAACCCACTAACATTCCCCTACGAATGCCACATATTTCACAAAGGTAACGCAGCCAGCTGTATGACGCGCTGTCGTAAGTCACCACAACTTTATTGTGTGTGAAACCAGTGTACATATTGAAGTTAGCGACTTACGTCTTCATATAGGCAACGATAACTTAGGAACTGAAGTTATGCGTATACTCCCATGTTTTTAAATGTTCTTGTATTTTATTAAAACTAAATCAATTAATCACAATTCACTGCTAGATATGTCCTTTTAATATGATTACTGTAATCTTAATAAGTTAACTTTACAATTAATTACAACGGGCTAATCGACGCCATGATTGGTAAAACCGTTGAAGCTACAACTATTTTATCTAAAGAAAGAAGAAGCCTTTTTATAAAGGTGTTAGAGCTATCGTTGCTCCAGTGCAAGAGAGAGATGAAGCTATCCAGAACGAATAGCACTACCCTTTTTCCGATTTTAAATCTTCATAAAACGGTCCCAGTTCCTTGCCTATTCACTAGAAATCTCTTTTCTTCGATTTCTCATCTGCGCTTTGATTTAACTTTGCTTCAACATTTCCTCCTTTTCGATGAACTTCTACGTGTCTGATAGCAGTTCGGGGTATGCAGTAATATCGTATTGACTTTACTGAACGCTCTAGTGCTCTTGTGACAGCTTAGGGACGCATTGCTTCCTAGGATCGCTAGTTATATTGCATTTGCTGTCCCCGTTCTCTGTTGACTGTTATTGCTTCTATATCCTCGACAATCGTATTCTTTAATATCGTTTACAATTTTATATTTTGATCTGTTTCATTTTTATTCGTTAGCTATTTTACCGAGTCTGACCGAAATGAAATCATTGTAATAAAAAGAAAATTTCGGGCGTAAAAGCTTATGAAAGCTTATATCATAAGCTTTTATACACGAAATTGAAACTGTTTCACTTTCAAGTTAAAATAGACTTTCGAGAAGCGCTATAATATGTAATGATACCAACGAAAAAATACAAGAAAAGTTAAATTACAAAACCCACGATCTAGCCAACGCTACAAAATTAGACGTGTAAAGCTAGCATAAGAATCATCATTTGTGAAAGTCAATACCCATGGTAAAGTATCACAGATAGAGGGAGAACACGCGAGGATGTGATTTGGCGAAATACTCCGCTGTAATTGAATGGCCGATAACGATGTAGCCTTCTGTGAACCCTTGGTATATAACAGCTGTTTTATTAAGCACTGACTGCCGTCTTTAATGGTTATTAGAAAAAGTAAAAGTATAACCTACTCGGTCAAGTCAAATGTATCAACTAAATACACTCGGCGTCACAAAAATCGCACCTCTTCGAAAATAAGTTTTAAGCATGTGCCGCCATCAACGAATACATTAAACCCAATTAATATTGGTATCAATTGAAAGTATGTTTAACGACCTTTAAATTAACAACAGTTAGAATTCCTAAACACAACAGATCTCATTAGCACGTTACGTTAAAAAAATGTTGTCAAAATACGCATTACAACGGCCACTAATTGCACCTCCCTACAAGGGTATAAAATGGGCGACCCGGGTTAAATGTGGGTCATTCGCTATTCAACCTTCGAAGTGAACACACGTGAACAGTTACAGCAAGAAAAATACCCCAGAAGATGGATACCACTGCAGATGAAGCCGCTCAAGTCATTGCACTACTGCAATCAGGGATGCGGCAATGTGATGTTGCTCGGCAACTGAACTTGAGTCGTTTTTCCGTTCGACGAGTGTTCCAACGCTTCCAAGAGACTGGTGGCTATATCCGAAGACGTGGATCTGGAAGACAACGGTGCACATCCGAAAGAGACGATCGCTTCATTGTTTCGACGTCTTTACGTAATCGGTTCTCCAATGCTGTTGAGCTGCAACAACAACTGCGATCAGCTCGCAGAACTTCTGTAAGCGTCTCCACGATTAGAAGAAGAATGCGGGAGAAGAAAATTGCAGCTCACAGGGCTGCTACAGGGCCAAAATTGACTGCACAGCATAGGAGAGACCGGTTGCAATTTGCCCGTGACCATGTAAATTGGACAATAGACCAGTGGAGGGCTGTGCTCTTCTCGGATGAGACTAGGGTGTGTCTTTTCTGCAACGACAGGCGTCGAAGAGTGTACAGGAGGCAAGGAGAACGATTCGCACAAGCCTGTATTCAAGAGACAGTGGAATACGGGGGTGGCTCGTGCATGTTCTGGGGCGGCATATCAATCGACGGCAAAACGAACCTTGTGTGTGTTTCTCGGACTGGAAGTGCTCGCGGGCAAGGGTCGCTGACTGCTCATCGGTACATAACAGAGATCTTAGAGGAGCAGGTTGTCCCTTATGCGGGTTTTGTTGGCAGTGGGTTCACGTTAATGCACGATAACGCCCGCTGTCACACCGCTTTAATTGTAAGAGACTACCTGCAAGAAGTTGGGATCCCTGTTATGCGCTGGCCGGCGCGAAGTCCAGACCTGAACCCTATTGAGCACCTTTGGGATGAACTGAAACGGCGAGTACGGGCACGTGATCCTGCCCCTACCACTCTTCAAGACCTCCAAGATGCTGTCGTTGCGGAATGGGACAACATTCCTCAAGAGACTGTTGTCACATTAATTAGGTCCATGAGAGAACGCATGGAAGCAGTCATCAGGGCTAGGGGGGGTAACACTAGGTTTTAAGTTGTTTTTAAGGACTTTGTTGTAATTTTTGCTGATAAAATTAAATTTAACTTTTTAATCATTTGCATTAGCTTGCTTTTTTTTATTCCCTGGTAAAGAAAAAACCAAATCTGTTGATTTATTCTGAAATTTAAATAAATTACCTTTCCAATGATACCTTATAGTCATATGTCTACTATTGATTAATAGGGTTAAAATGACTTTGAAAGGAATTCTTAAAGAGGTGCGATTTTTGTGACGCCGAGTGTAGTTCCTATAAATAGCCCATTTTACGTTATATCTGCAAAACCGATCTAGTAAAGTGCCTGAAAATGGACACCCTTGTGGGATAGCGACGAAACTTTTGGAAGATTGGATCCAATAAAGTATCGAATATCACTAAAATGCTATAAATAGACTTAAATAATATAAACGTGAAAAGCCTAACAATTACAAAATCAGGCAGTATTTATCTTAGTGTTCAGTTCCACAAAGATCTTTGAAAGATTTCTTATTCACCTACTCTGAAAGAACTAAGATCACACCGAAATACAGCTTTTAACCAACAAAATTCTGGTCAACATCAATCGGTTTCGTCCAACAACCTTCGTATACTATAGTTAAGCAAGGTGTGTAAGCAAGCATGTTAAGCCAACCGTCAAACACTGCCGTGTCTGGACGGAACCCGTGTAATAGCTTTGTGTGAACTTCGGAATATTGGGGCTTTGGGCAATGGTGCAAGGTGTTGATGAGCTTAGCGATTCCGATACTAGTGACGTTAATAATAACTTCGAAGATAAGCTTTATTTAGTTAACAAGGATCGATATGTTCAGTTCATTAGCTTAGCACATAAAGATGCCTTTCAGAAAATTCAAAATTAAACAGAACAAGACAAACACAATCAAAGAGATAGGGACTTTAATTGAAATAAAAAAATCTGATTGTTCATTCTTTGTTTGAAGCGACTTACGCCTATATACTTAGTTGTTTTTTTGGAAAACATCTGAAGGTAACGTAGAGTGACGATTGTATGTAAGTTTGCTGGCTGGTCGTCCTTGGGTAATTTGATAATTTCAATTACAGGTATTTATTTGCTGAGCACACACACAGTACAAACATAATACAGACAGAGAAGGGGTCGATAATGATGTTGCTATAGCTTAAAATTATAACATTAAAAGTGTTAATGTTGGAGTTGCCAACAACATCCTCGACCTTGGCGCAATCTCACTAGAAGAAAATAGTCCGATGAAATGAAATTAAGGAATTAAATCAAGTCAAGGATCTTTTCCAGAATCATAAATATGAGGATAAGTCTGCTTGAGTACTACTCTGCTGATAAAACCAACTTCCATTACTAATTCCTTTTGGAAGTGCGCAAGTCCCGTTTGCTAAATGTTTCTTATTTCTTGTTCTGTCTGCAGTTGACATCAAACAAGACAGCAAATAAGATGAAGACACAAACTGTTTAATTGCTTTGTGTTCGAGCTTTTTGTACCTCGTAACATAGCCCTGAGACAATAATATTGTATTCGTCTAACAATTTCACTATTATAACATGTATAACACACACTAATTATTATCATCACTAAAAGCTTCAACTCTGAGATTTTCAAGGATTCCAATCTCCCGCCCACAAATTACGTCATTAGCTAAGACGCTCCCGTCTTCAAATAAGGTATGATTGTACAAACACAGAAGGATACCAAAGGGATTTGGGTTCAATCCACATGAAGTTGGTGGCAACTGAATCTGATGAAGGTTATTAAATGTGAACTAGATACAACGCGTTTGTTATGAAGGACGTTAGAAACGATATGTATAGCATTATAGATTCAGTTTTTGTAACGATGTTACAAGATGTCTCACGGAGGCGGATTGGACTTAATAGTGCTTGTAGAATTGTAGATGCACGTGTATATAGTTTCTGTGTGCGTAAAGGCGGCTCGACCAATACTGAGCGCTTTCGAGCTTGCGTACATAGAAACAATGTGTACGAGCACCAGACACACACAAAAAAACCCGACATAGAATATCTGTAAGTTTAACTCTTGTAACTTTTTTTTTTAGCTAGTGCTCTACCTGTCTAGCTTAGAAAAGGTCCAGACTAGAAAGGACAGCGAAAGGTATTTACGATTACTATTACTAGAAGGCTGTATGTCATGAACAAAACGAATTCCGTTCAAAATCAAAAAGATTCCGAAAGAATTTTATTGCAAACGCGCGGATTGAATTAAAAAGGGTAGGAGCCTTTCAAAAGGGAGGTAGCCTTGCAAAGTTTTGGCAACTGTTGCAAACATAAGCTCCTATTGATGGACCGATTCATTCGCTCAGACTTTCGTATTTATAAACTGAGTAAGCTTAACTTAGATTTAGAAGTGTAAAGCGCTGTAGGAGATATATTATAGGTAGGTGAGACGCTTGCTCTAGAAAATGAAAATTGGCTACCTACGTGTTTCGAGTTGATTACACAACTTTACAAGAAATTCTTGATCACACTTTTTCGCAACGACAAATTATATTCTCTGAAATACACGAACGTAATAAATAATAATAGTATGAAGAACGCAAAATAAAGCTGATTTGTTTAGGACTTCAAATAGACGAAGATTGGTCGAATTAGGTTGATTGAAAGAGGGTCTTGGGACAAAGGACTACGTAAAAGAATATTTTGAATAAAATCTCACAAACGTTGAATCCAATCGATTCAATGCCGCTTCTACGTTCCCCGAGGGTAACACTCTAAACACTAGCCACAAAGAAGAAACTCGGGACTTCCGCGAGGACCAAGTTCTATAACAAGCCATCCAACAATATACCGAGTTAGCAAGTTTTGAAACTAGAATATTTATATGCAAATATTTCTAAGGAAATGTTCAAACTTCACTGTATTTTCATGACAAATGTGACTTTTAACTCCGCCGTGCTCCTTGGGTATACTGAGGACTACTTTAGTAAGTATATTTATTTTGGAAACATTATACAGTCTGTTAGGTTAACAAGGGACATATTATTAAGTATTCGATACTAGTTCGATTAACTCGATAAACTTCGATAAACTTCGATACTAGGGACTACACTAACAGACTGTATATTGCTCCTAAGTCCTCAGTTATACCCAAGGAGCACGGCAAAGATAAAGGTCACATTTATCAACTAGTGTTAGAACTATCGATTACTGAGGACTATCTCCTCTACTGTCCTTCAATATCACCCCGGCATATTAACGAAGGATTTACATTTATTAAACTTTCGGGACCGCTACGCAAATAGCTTTTAAGGTTTACTTCAGAATAAATTACGTATAAATAGAAATGTAAATTATTCGCGAGATATTAATAAATCTGTGAAATGTCTCTCTCTGCGTTAAATGTGTCTGTCTCTGTGTCAAATAACAGTTAACCTTATCATCAGGACTCATTGTGATTAAAATAAGAGACTGTAAACAGATTCCTTTGTACAAAATTTCATTATGTTACCTAGCACAAAAGCTGACAGATTCAAACATAAAATATTCTAGTATAGCAAGTAAGAAATAGATATCTTAATGTCTAGACTACTTCAAATAGTTGACTAATCCTACCCAAATCAATCATACTAATTAAGAGTTTTCTGATATAAGCAATTTTAGCCATAGCTGGCGATTGGATTTCTGCCAACTTTTGCTATCGACAGACCGGCTCGGAGCCTCTAGGATTAATACCATTATTAACTAACTGAAAATGATCTACATTAACGTTATTTAAACTACATGGTCCTAAACATAATATACGCTAAAAATAAGTTCAACTGCCATGCTTTGAAGTATAAAAACTATCTTTGTTCCGTTGTGAAAAAGGGATTCTGCTATTCGTCCTGTAACATCGGAACATTGAGGTAGGAGGATAAGAGGGGTAGGTATATACTTGTACATAATATTGAACCGTTTCCACACACTTTCAACTAAATATTATTATATTTTGGTAGCTAATACATCAGTCTTGTTTATAGTTAAACATAAAATCACAATGCCGAAATTCTCTCAACAGCTTTAAACGCCCAAGTATTTCAATTTCTCATTCCGAAAATTCTGTTCTATTCAAAGCACTTATTCACCACGCGTGCTCAATAATATTATACAAAGGACTAACAGGGTAGGTTGTGGCAAACGGAATTAAACCCTACGTGTGTAACACGTCTTTGAAGTTATGCCTGCTGAAATACGAATTAGGACTATCCCAAATTCGGTGTTAGGATTAGTGAAAATTTGAAAGCAAACGCTTTTGATGAATTTCAGGAACAAAGGGCATTAAAAACTTTGTTGACGAAGGACTAAATGCTTGTACTTCCTAAAAAGCTTTTACCGAAATAATTAACTCCAAAATACACACTCAAAATTACCTCACCATACAGAGTTCTAACTTTTTAATTGTCCAAAGTTAAACGTCTTAATTTAATATAAGGTGTTTCGTCATAATCTGCAGATAAAACAACATTACAATTTGCTTTATATTTAAACGTTATTACAACTTTGGCACCTAATTTAGCCAACAATTCCTCGGTAGCCAGCACATCTTGGTCTGTCATGGCAGCGGTGCTTGCGACGGCAAGTGTCAATGATAAATCAACCTTAGTACATTCTCTTAGTTCTCATTTTGGTCACAGGTCAAAATATACTGGTCACAGTGATTCAAAAATGATTGTTCACGTCATTAATCAAAGTTTCTGAACTCAATCAGCGCTGCAAAGAGTTTTTGTATTGTTTTAATAGATTTTCGAGGCTCGTTAGTGGAAGCTAATTGTCCGGTTAACGTTACAAAGCCGTCTTAATGCGGCTTTCAAATGTATTGTGGAAGTTTAATTATTGTGTGGGAAAATATGGAAATTTCTCATTAATATATTTAACTTGTGCAATGTTGGGATTTATAAAATGATTTCACTTTGTAAGTGAGAAAGAAAATGAAAATATTGAACAGAGCAATTAAGATTTCCGAAAGAGTGACGGAATATGAACAACGCGACCTAAACATTTTAATGTATCCAACGTGGTGGAGAGTAAACGACAGACCTCAAAAGTACCCATTATACTCATAATTATGCGCAACTTTTACTATGGGACCAACCGTGAAATCGCAAAAAAAATCATCTGTTCCATATATTTTGTCGATTTATGTGACACAGAACACAAAACGAAGAACCCACCTTCTTCGTTTTGTGTTCTGTGTGTGTCCTCCAAGGTACAAAAGGTAACTCGGAAGGAACTTGATTTACAACGACTAACAAGCACCGTCCTGTCCCAAAAAGGTTCTGTCGTATAACAACTTGACAGTGACAAACAAAAGGTCACTGAACCCAATGTTCTTGACAATCTCAGACGTCATGAATGTTAAAGAAAAGCAAGTCTCTGGGAATAAAATGGAAACATTTTGCTATCACCCTTTACTTGACAATAAATTTTCTGTCTCGAAATTTTGAGATCCTTAAATAGGGGTCCAAATTGGAATTTCCAACAAATACAGACAATTTAAATAACGCAAACAAATAAAGATTTCTTCTGTAATGAGGAGAATTATATTGTAAGCCGAGATCAAATACTAGAAACATTTCATTTGTATACGAAACAATGTGAGTTAATAAGAAAGCTGAAAGCATAGAAAGTGATCTGAGGCTGAAAGGCTTTATAATATTTGCTTCAAGAAACCAGAACTCACATTCTTAAAGACTGGAAGAAATTTTTATAAAATTATTAGAGTTTCTTATTACCAAAAATGATATAAAATATTTTAACCTTCCCAAAAACGCTGACAATAATTCAAGCAAATTTACACAGAGGCACAGAGGCGGGGACAGCAAAAATATCTTTAGGATAAAGGCTATAAATCTTTCGCACCGTAGCAAACAAATTGGAGAGTCCACCAAAACAAACAACTTTGCGGAGCAAGCACTTACACATTTAGGGAGATACGCAGATCCATTACAGTCCGTTGTGATAAAAATGAGAGAAGTTTCAGAGTTATCTGGCAGAGGTCCCTTGGTGGTTCAGTATGCGAACAAGTTAGCCACCGTCCTAGGTAAGTGATAAATGCGAGAAAGATACGCAGTGTGAACTTTTGAAATCTTCTATCTGCCTGCAGATAAATTTTACAGGAGGAAAAATAAAGTGATTTTTTTTTTGTAGAATGTATTGCAGAGATATTTGTATTTCTCTGAACGAACAGCAAGCAAAGAAGCGGCCATTTAATTTAGGAGGTTATTGCTTGTGTTATCGGTTCTAACAGTCTCCGTTATATGGCGTAAAAAAAGATATGTGATCCCCTAATGGTAAGGGTCAAAGACGCCTATGAAAATCTGCATTACCACACTACCAGAGCCATCGTTGTCAACCACAGAGACTAAGTTGAAATGTCTCACGTGCCCTTCAAACTGGAACACAGCAATGCTGCTTAACTAAAGAAATGTGTATAATGGTGTTCTACAAAAAGCTCAACTACTATTAAAATCAAAGATATTAAGGTACGCTACGACGTGGTTTCGGTAAAAACGTTATGCGACAAAAGCCTCTACCGTACGGATTTGTTTTTTAAATGTTTTGGCTCTGTGCCGCGTCGCGACTCTTTTTCACATACAGCTGAGGGCTAGAGACACTTTAACGCAATCCCTCTGAAAGTCAGAGTAACAACATTTATTTCTGCCGACGACAGACGAAGGACCGTAATTGACTAAGTTAGTTGGACCGTCCCTTATGAGGGTACTTTGTGAACCCGACTGCCGGGAGTGACGAAATCAATTTGGGATATTTAATCTGATTTTTGTTGTTAAAGTACGTTGGCAATTGTTTCTGTTACAGATTTCTTTTGTATACCTATTATGGGTTTTATGTTTTTACCATTGAACTCATCTGCTACGTCTGACTCGCAATGGGTCCAGTTGAAAACCAGCGTCAGGCACTGGTTGTCTGGCATTTATGCCACTGAACCTATTTGGCACAGCCGCTAGGCACACAGCAATAACTATATTATGTCTTTTTTTATTTTGTCTGTTTATTGTGTGCAAAAAAATGTTTCTTTCTTTCAGTATCAACGGTTGTGGAAGAAAAGATTGATGTTCATCTTCTTGAAATAACTACATTATGAATCAAGTTATGATCATAAGCAGTGACGTCTCTTCAGCTCATTGCGTACATTATACTACCTAATTTCTCTTACTTGACTGCACTTAACGAAGCAGCAGCTGTAACGTAACGATGTTATCCTCCATTTCCCGAATGAACTTTACCCCAAACCTCAGACATTCATGTTATAAAATATGAAAATATTCACCGACCGTCCAAAAATAGCTAACTTATTCTCGCTACAATCACAATTTACGAGAATTTCAGAGGGCGTAAAAGTTATATTTTCGTGTCATTATTATCAAGTTGGAACGATACGCCCACACCTCCAATTTCGACGACCGGCTCTAATTTCGCTTCAAGTGATGGTAATATTACTCGAATAAAATCGGTTATCGAAATGATCGGGAAATGCGAGAATCGATTCCGGCGCCAGTAGATTGGGGAAGTCGTAAGTGTTATGATTTTTCCATTACGTATTCATGATTATGCCCAACGGGTTAAGGAGATTTTTTTTATTCATTTATTTCACTTGGAGGAACAGCCTTAATTATTTATAGAAATTGCTGCACAGTAATAAATAAATGGTGTACAGTCAGGGAAAGGGATTCTATAGCAGGTACACTATCATTCATAATTGCTCGTACATACATTCAAACTTCGAAGCAACTCGGATTCGAAGCTTGCTTGCTTCGAAGTTTGAATATACGACCAATTATAAATGATACTGTACCTGCTAAAGAATCCCTTTCCCTGACTGTACACCATTTATTTATTACTGTGCAGCAATTTCTAGATAATAGAGCTTGCTTCTAGATTTTGGCGTAGCATGCCTGATAAGGACAGATATCACTAACGTAAAATAACTGCCTGCCTGCACTGCTAAAGAAAGATAGAAAAGCATAGCAACTTGAGTAGTGGAAAGCATGATTTTAAATTAAATCGGGACTTAACGCGTACAGAACATAATAAAAATAACAGTATTTTGACCAAATTCGACTCGAACAAGTTGCATTGACCATGGTCACAAGAAAACTTCTCTAGGAGTCTTCTCGTGACCACGGTCAATGGTCAAAATGTTATTTTGATTATGTGTTTGTGTTCTTTTATGAACGTGTACAATTCGCGAAAGTTCAGAAACTACTTACTAATGAAAAGCGCCTCCAAGTAAGAAGCTTCATCTTTATACCAGAGATGAAAATGAAATGAAAATGAAAATGAAAAATGAAAATGAAAATGAAAATGAAATGAAATGAAATGAAAATGAAAATATTTATTCCACATAAAATAGAGTTAATATGGTGTTGAGTGGTTTACAATAGTTCTTCTATTTTGCCACGAAGTGACATGTGAAAATTCAAAAATATATCAATTAATGTCAACTACGAAATTACAGTAAGATAATACAAATAATGTCAGAATAACTCATTTACTGTATAATATGCTTTGTCTAGTAGCCAGTTTTTAAGGCTTTTCTTAAACTGCACTAGTGGAAGTTCCTTTATTGGTTCTGGTATTTTGTTAAATATCTGAACACACATGGCATAACAATTCTTTTGATACAGTGTAGTCCTTGGTTTTGACTCTAGTACTAGTCTATTACGATTTCTTGTATTTCGAGGAAATTTATCTTTAGCCTTGATAAATAAGCTTGGATGTATTCTGACAAATGTTCCTATTTCATAAATGTACATACTCGCCAACGTTAATATTCGCAATTGTTTAAAATAAGGCTTACAGGATTGCTCTGGAGGAATACCGACTATAGCTCTGATACAACGCTTTTGAGACAAGAAAACTCTGTTCACTTCTGTAGAATTCCCCCACAGTATCAGGCCATATCTCAACACAGAACTCACATAACCATGGTAAGCCAACAGAGTCGTTCCCAGAGAGGAAGTTTTTCGTAATCTATTCAGTACGTAGACGAATTTATTTAGTTTATTGCATGTTACATCAACTTGTTGCTTCCAGTCATTGTGCTTATCTAAAGTTATTCCTAAAAATTGTATATAATCCGTTTCATTTATTCTTATGTCATTATATAAAATATTTCTATTAACAATTGCTGATTTTTTACTTTGAAATTGTATGTAATTAGTTTTATTTAAATTTACATTAAGATTATTAGATTCTAACCATTGCATTATAGATAAAATTGTCTTATTTATTTCATCTTCATAATTAGTCAATTCATTAAATGTCAATATTACCGAAATGTCATCCGCAAATAAAATACTTCTGTAATTTGTTATGTCAGGGAGATCATTAATGTAGAGCAAGAATAATAATGGCCCTAGCACGCTTCCTTGCGGTACTCCACAGTTATTTACTTTAAACTGTGACCTACATTGTGTTTTTTTGCCATTTTTATCTATACTAGATGTTTCTACACACTGGAGTCGATTTAATAAGTATGATTCCAGCCATTTAAGTGCTGGTCCTCGTATTCCATAGTCTTGTAGTTTTTGCAGTAAAAGTTTGTGAGACACAAAGTCAAAAGCTTTTGACATGTCAAAAAAAATAACCATTGTGGGTATTTTCTTGTCTACATTTGAGACTACATTATGGACCAGAGTGAAAGCAGCTAACGTGGTCGATTTCCCTTTTTGGAACCCATTTTGTTCTGGTTTTATTATATTGTTTTTGTTGAGGTATGTTGACATTCTTTTATGCATTGCTTTTTCAAAAATTTTTGATATTATAGGGATTAAAGTTATCGGTCTGTAGTTCGTCATGTCAGTTTTGTCTCCTTTTTTGTAAATTGGCTTTATGACCGATTTCTTTAGGCTTTCTGGAAATAGTCCATTTTCAAAAGATGAATTTATTAGGCAAGTTAAAACAGGAGCAACAAGATGCGCACATTTTTTTAATATGGCTGTAGCAATTCCATCATAACCAACCGATTTGCTGTTTTTGAGCGATAATATGATTTTTTGCACTTCTAGAACACTTAGTGGCCTGAGAAAAATACTGTTTGGAATCGACGCCTTATTAGTATTTTTAATATCTTTGGACTGTTTCGTGAGGTTAATATAAAAGTCATTAAAATGATGAGCAATCTGATTTGGCTGGTTTATAATTGTATTACCAATTTTTATTTCAGCAATGCAGTCTATTAATTTTTTATTACTGTGCTCATTTATAACAGACCAAGCTGCTCTACACGTATTTTGTGATTCCGATATGAATTTATGGTTACATATTTTTTGCGATTGAGACAGACAGCGCGTTAATATGCTCGAGTATTTTTTATACTGAGCTTTACTTTCTTTGGTCTTATATTTGTAGTATTTGTATCGCAAGACCCTTTTAGTATTGCAGCTACGACGTAATCCTTTTGAGATCCATTTAAGATCACGTTTTTTAAAGTTGACTTTGTGTTTTAGAATAGGAAAACACAAGTTATAGTATAGAACAAAATCCTCATGAAAGATATTGAATGCTTTATTAGTGTTTGACTCAGAGTATATTTCGTTAAAGCTAAGACTACTGATGCAATTTACAAACTTGGAGACATTATCAGAACCATAATCTCGTCTTGTGATATATATATTGTCGGTTTGTTTTAGCGCAGTTTTAACTGGTATATTTAACATTTGCGCTGTCTCATGGTCTGATAATCCTAATCTTAAAATCTCACTCTGAGTTTTATGTATATAATTTCCTATAATGTGATCAATACACGACTGCTGTCTTGTTGGCTCCGTTATATAAAATCTTAAGTTATAAGTATTAACTATGTCTATCAGCTGTTGTACTATTTTCGAATATTTAAGGGTATTGATATTTAAATCTCCTAATAGAATTATTTTCTTTGTTTTAGCAGTAGAAAGTTTGAATAGTAGAAGATCAAGACATTTAAAAAATATGTCGGTATTTGATTGTGGCGTGCGGTAAATGCATATTATTATAAGTTTATGGTCAATGACCTCGATGCCACAGCATTCAAAAACCTCTCTGCAAGCAAAATTTTTTATAAAACCGATCTCTTTACATTTAACACCTTGTTCAGTGTAAATACACACACCGCCCCTGGATTTATCCCTGCAATAGTGAGAGCTTAATTCATAGCCATTGAGTTTGACAGTGTTTTCATTTCCTTTTTTAATAAATGTTTCTGTAAAACAAAGTATGGTGGGTAACTTTTTAATCAGGTTTAGGTTACTTAGTGTTATTTCTAGTAAGTCTTTCTTTGACATAAGGCCAGCAATATTTTGATGGAAAACTCTAATTATGGCACTATTCTCTTTGGGAACGAAAAAACTTTGGCGAGTCTGTATTTGAAAGTTCTGAATTTACTTTTGTATTCAAGGATATGTTTTTAAAATTGCCGGAAATAATTTGATCTGTATGGATATAGTAGTACTTAAGATTATTAAAAATATTTGTCATGCCATAGTTATTCAGTACGCCACTGCGCTTAAAAAACATTGTATCATCGTATGTCAGATTATAATTTGAGTCAAATATCATTACGTAGTCATGAATAGATATGTCACGGTACAGTACAGAGATACATCTTTCTATTGTTAATGTCATCGCTCAATAACATTTCTAAACGTGAACCAAAATAAATACCGAATACGGCATCTTAGTTACACCAACTGCAATACATTCTACTTTGGTTGCCCATCTAACATCATCCTCGATCATATTTCACGCAGAAACACCAACTTACATTTTAGAAGCCCAAGTTTTACGATTTATATAACTCAGTCTGGCGTTGAATATTGTAAGGAAAGTGGGGTAGCCGAGCACTGGGAAAACCTAAACTAAATAGGAACCTCAGATCATAGAAAAAAGGAGATATGCCATCATAGCAAATTACTACGGGAACCACTGTCGCCACTTTTAGAACAGTTTGTGACACAATTACAAGCGCTCCTTGTATTGTATCTAACACTGTAATTCGTCACTCAGCACTAGCACTAAACTAAAAGACTGTATGTTATATCATCGATTGCGTTCGGTCCGTCGCCTGCGTGTACGTTTTAATTACGTTCAATGTGACTATATGAAAGCATCAAGTTCAATAGCGCCTTGGCACATCTCCCTTGTTTCTATGATCTGAGTTATAGGAACGAACGCCTTGGGCTCCTACCTACATTTTACCTGCCCGGTCTGGTAATAGAATGTATTATAGCGGACGCCTCGGAGCCTACTAAGACTTTAAGCCGTTTAGCCGAGACACTGAAATGAATAGGCTTAGCGTTGGGATAGATTTAGAATTTATTGAATTGGCGCCCACCGAGGGCCTTAAAGTCTGTCATGAATCTTTTAATAAAACCGCATCTTAGAGAAGGAACCGTTAATAGAATATAGAAGAAATAATCAGGCTTTTAGTAAAATCCTAACTAATATTATAAATGCGAAAGTAAGTTTGTTTATTTTTAACCGACTTCCAAAAAGGAGGAGGTTCTGCATTCGGTTGGTTTTTTTTTTTTTTTTTTTTTTTTTTTTTTTTTTTGTTTTTCATGTATGTACACCGATTACTCCGTGGTTTATGAGCCGATTTACGTGATTCTTTTTTCATATGGTAGAAGAAGCTCGCGAGGTGGTCCCATATAAATTTTATTAACTTTGGTTGAGTAGATTTTTAACGAGGTGTAATAAACGGTATTTTTGGTGTATCTCGATGACATCATGACGATGATGAAAAAGTGATATTGTGTAGGTACATGAATTCCTGAACGCAATCGATCTTGATATTATGCATACATAACATCACGCCGATATTTCCCGCAAGGTTAGACAGAGGTGTATAGTAGGTACACACAATTTTTTTATGCTTATGTCGCATTTGATAGAAGGCTAGGGAGCGAGCCTATTGCTATTACTACTATCTACAGTTCATAACCAATTTATATGAAACTTCGTAGGTAGATGTCTTTTACAAGCCGCCATTAAGGCCTATAGTGAAATTACGAAAAATAAAATTATTAGGGGGGGCTCCCATACATGAAACTGAGGGATGAAAAATAATATTTTCGCGCACCCCACCATGTGGGATATCGTTGGATAGGTCTTTGAAAATAACATGAAGGTTTCTAAATACCTTTTTTATTTAAGTGCATATTGAGTGAACTAGGAGCTCCCAAAGTCGTTAACAATGTGTGTCCCCCCCTGTAATTTTCCAACCGCGCTATCAAAAAATCTGGAAAAAATCAAGCTTATAGCATTTAATAAATACTTTCGATTGAAATTGGTTTGAACAAGATACGTCACAAAATTTTTGAAATATTCACTATTTTCCATTTTGAGTTTGACAACCGTAAAAATAATAATATTTCATAATATTATGAAATACAAACTTGTATTTGCGGTCGGAACACTCAAAATACTTCTTGCTATGGAATCCTACACTGCGTGGTCCGACACGCTCTTGCCCGGTTTTTGTTTACTGAAATGCTCTCATCCACCAACATCTATAAATATAAGTACATACCTATTTAAATTCGTGGAAGTAATCGATCTCGGTAAAAGTACATAAATGATCAAAGTCGCTCTGTCCATGATTTAATGGTACTTTATTGTAATAAATTAACAACAACAAAAATGGTTACACTACACTAAAAAGATAAAAATAAAAACAGGTTTAAAAAAAACCGACTTCCAAAAACTACACTAAAAACTATGAAATAAAAATGTTAAACTTCCATAAATAAAAATCTAAATGTATATTGAAGTCGGCGGGGCCTAGCATAAATATAAGCAACATTATAGATTAAGGAGGAATGAAAGAAAAATTTAATTTGTCGAGGCGCAAAGCAAGCTGCACGTTCGCTGCACACACTGCGCACGTTCTTCCTGTTCAAAGGCTGAGAGGTAGAAACCTGAAGAAGAGGCCCCGCCGACTTCAATATACATTTAGATTTTTATTTATGGAAGTTTAACATTTTTATTTCATAGTTTTTAGTGTAGTTTTTGGAAGTCGGTTTTTTTTAAACCTGTTTTTTTACCCTTTCACTCCTAAACCGATCATCATGGAATTTTGCATATACGTTGTCAGGGGTACAGAAAAGGACATAGGGTACCTTTCACCCAGAAAAAAAGTACTGTTGTCGAAGGAAAGAACAATAACTTTCGACGGTCACAATTGCTTTAAGACGCTAGATGGCGCTACGCGTATGTGACGCGGACGAATTCGCGGGCCTTGCTACTATACTTGTAATTTTTTAGAACATGTTTTTTTTTTAATGTAGGTACCGTACTTTGCAAGTCTCTTGTTAAACAGAAATTCAATTAAAATCATGGTACAGCAAATACTTCTGAATCTTTCCACAAATACTTTATGAAATACGAGACCATGGTTGAAGGTAAAATCTCTAGGGAAATTGAGGCTCATGATAAAACAGTATATTAAAAAGGTAAACCCGAGGAAACTTCGTACTTTTTGGATGCATTAATAACTTAAGTTTAAGTTAAGCAGTGATAGCCTGGTGGTTTAACTATGTGCCTCCCACGGCGAATGGTCCGAGTTCGATCCCGAGGCACGCACCGCTGACTTTTCGAAGTTTTGTGCGTATTAGAAATTTATTATCACTTGCTTTAACGGTGAAGGAAAACATCGTGAGGAAACCGGCATGTCCTAGAACCAAAAATTCGAAGACATGTGACGTCCACCAACCCGCACTGCGCCCGCGTGGTGGACTACGGCCCACTCCCTCTCACAGAGAGGAGGCCTGTGTCCCAGCAGTGGGAACATTATAGGCCGATTATGAAGTACGAAATAAATGTATTCTCAATAAAAACACAAAGTCACATAAGAGCAATAAATTAACTCGTTCGTTCGTTATTCCATCAGGTGCATTCATTTTTAGAAAGGGTGTTATATGCGATTGCATATTGAGCTGGTTGAGTTTTGAATGCATTAAATGAGTGTACACTCTTTATACATGAGGTATACAATTGTGCTCGTTTAAATGTTAACATTTTCCTGCCATATCAGTTCTTATCATTTGTAAAACTAAAAAACTAGCTCGGCGAGTGCTAGGTACTTTGGGTAACTTTAGCTAAGAATATAATTTAGTTTAATTATGCTTTTTTTGTAAATATTATAACTACTCAATGTTCATTATTTTTATGTTTAATTGTTAAATATGAATCCTTGAAAATCATTTTACTATTTTGTTTTGTGCAACTTGAAATTAAAATTGTACGAATCCAACTGAAAGAAGAAAACCTCGAAAATTGAGGAAACACGATAATGTCCTTGCTTCAAGACACAATTTCTTTTGTGCGAGAACACGGATCTTACTTGTATTGAATATTGTATTGTTTCGTTTCCTTTTCTGGGAAGGAAGTTAATTAGAGAATTTATTGTTTCATGCATTGGGAGGGACTATTAGGTGTAATAATTACACTAATTTAGGATCTTATACATAATTATAGCAAAGAGCCTAATTAGCGTTTCTTTTATTGCTTATAAGTAATTATGTTCCAGATTTATCTTACGTTAATTAGGCGTTAGATATAATGTAAGCCTTTAAGAGTTCTAAAAAAATTTTGATATATCACAAGTGCAGTGATGATAGCATACTACTGAAAGAAGAATTCTCAAATGACGATGAGATTGCAATAACAGTCAGCTATATTAGGGATAAAGAACTTGATTGTATGTTTACTGAACGACAAATACTTTGCACCAGCCGGCCTAGCATGACCACGATAGAAACGGGTTTTGTCTACATAGAAATAGACAAAGTGACAGATTGTAGAAACATTTCTACGTTTTATGAATGAAACGGTAGAAATGTTTCTACAACCTGTCACTTTGTCTATTTCTATGTAGACAAAACCCGTTTCTATCGTGGTCATGCTAGGCCGGCTGAGCAACCGAGAAAGACACCGTTTAGCTAAATAGGAATTCGTATCACCGCGTTTTCAAGTTCAATGCGCTATTGTACCCACAGATACGTAAAAGGCAAATAACATGTACCTTTATAAAACGTAGAGCAGAAGTAAGAAAGAAAATTAAGACCCACTATAGAGAACCGAAACGGCAAAATGATAGACCAACATATACGTCATTGTACATTTGTAAAGAACGTTTTGGAGGAGAAAATCGAAGGAAAGAGAGAGATAGGGGTGGACGAAGACAGTTATATAGCTCCAATAAAAGAAACAGTAAAGGTCACGACCACATAACTAAATAATAAGTCAATAGAAATGTTATCTACTACATTTTACTACCGGGCTATTGTCGCCGATTCGCAGCAGACATCTTTTACAAACCATAGCGATTATAACCCAACGTAAGTAATTACTTTGGAAACTCATAATTTGTGAGTGTATCTACCAATACATTATACCGATATCTTCGACAGATTCGCGTGGGAAATGTGCGATCGTGTTTTTCTAATATAAGACGGCGATCAAAGTCGATCATGATGATGGAACTTGTCAAAATACAAGTTCCATCATCATGATCGACTTTCATGGATTACGTTCCAAATTATATCGTCAAAATAATACACGCCATCTTATAATCATCGTCTAAAATATTAACAAAGAACAAACACAGCACAGCTAACTCCAGAAAAATTGCATCCAAATTCCACTCTTTCATCTGGATTATAGTTGTCTCTTCCAATTTTCAAACACACATTCATAGTTCGGCGTAACAATGCAGTAAACAAGGTATATAATGGCTTGCAACAAGGGAGCAGCCCACGAACAATTTCACAAAGTGCTGTTCGATAGTCAGTGTTGATAGTAAATACTATGAATTTATAGCACACTGAGGGATAAAAAGTTCTGAAAAGTTTATTAATGCAATTTCTGGTAATACCGTAGATAGAAAGATGCGAGATGTCATGTCAGCTTGTTTCTGTTGAATCCTTTAAGGAATAAAAGAAATGTAGATGTAGATTTTTGAAAACTCTTTACCCGAAAAGAAACTTTACAGAAACGCTTTACTTCAGAAGAACTTTGTATAAAATGTGGTTTGGCAAAAAAACATTTAATTTAAACTTATAAAAACGTTTGCTCTCTACAAAAGAAAAAAACACAACCAATTTAGTCCAACAGCAAAAATAACAAATTTAGAACCAGCGACGGAACTGGAAAAACATGCACCTATTCCATTTGCCGTCACATAAATAAAACTAGACGCCTTTTAGGTTCTCCAGAAAAATCGATTCTCCCTCCAATCCATCCATTATGTATCTGGGTCGTATATTCTCTAAATCTGGAAGTACTCTCCACTCAAGTTTGGTACCAAGAAGGTCCATTTAAAAACAAGGTCAAAAGCTAAATCGCGGATGGTCCGCGGCTGAAAGCTATTTGTTTTATCCCGTGCTAATAGCCTGGTCCAAAGGCTAGTGCAATGGCGCGAGATGGACTGAAAAATTAAATAAATATTCATCGGGAGGTGATTCAATTTGTGAATTTGAAACATCGAAAGGCAGAGGTCGAACGGCTGTAGTTTTAAATTATATTCCACTAGCACTTTACGACTTACCTCCCCTGATACAGTGTGATAATAGGCTTAACAGACAAGTCTTATACAGATGAGGCTCCCGCAATGCGTCACACCTAATCGATCTTACTCGTCACGTCACTGATCCGGGAAGATCGATCGTGATTCGTGTGACTCATAATCTATTCCGTCACAAATCTTGTCTAGGTACTATCTCATGCTAAGCTTGCGAACAATCAATACCGTTTCAGCAAGAGCTTTCAAATAATTAATTTTGTATAATATGTAGAATGTTCTATAGATAAGTATAAGGTATTTTAAGAAGTTTCAAATAATTTGGATTTGTCGATGGCATTCGATCGAGTTAATATAATTGTAGGCTTTCCTCAAGGACTCGTTCTGAATACGATTTTTTAACGTGTTTCATTAGTAAGGAAGTATTGACAGGTTTTCAGCAATAAGCAGCCAAATATTATCAGAGTGCGAGTTCGAATTGCAACTTATCGCGTTAATCGAGTAAACATCTCGCGTAGTGAATGGAACAACTAAACACGTGCGTTAGGGTCTTCACTTTTGATTGCGAACCGATGTTCGATTGGTCTTTGACTATAGTAATTTATGACCTTCGTTAACGTTCAGGCGAACCTGTAGCAAAAGGTCAGTTTTTGTTAGAGGTAAGAGCCGGAGCTACAAATGCTTACCTGGCTACAAAATGCTAATTAATAATAGTAGGCAATATTTCCTATGCTATTTTTCAAAGGGAAGCCGGTAGGCGTATTGCAGGGACCCTTTGCCACTGCCAGGCACTCTCGAGGGTTTAATGAGAGGTACTAACATATTTGATCGCCTGAAAGTTAGCTAAAATTATTAAGGGATCGAAACAGCGCTATCTGGCGACATTAATGGAAAACTATTTGCGAGTGGAAGTTAATACGTCATAGTCAACGATTAACAAACATCGGCTCGCGGTCGAAAGTGGAGACAAGAACGCACGTGATTGGTTGTTAGAAGCACTTTGCGAGTTGTACTTCACGAAGATGCGCTCGCTTGTTTAATATCCTCGATGAGTTTGATGTTTACTCGATTAACGCGATAGTGCATTCTGCGACAACGTCACAAGTGCAGGTAACAGGTTACGTCCAGAATTAATGTTAGAAAATGATTTAGTTAGGTACCAATAAAAACTAGAAGGATTCTCTAAAAGGGCTCTTGAGCTAGATAGGACATGAAATAAAGATTTATAAGCACGAGTTGGATCAGTGATCTAATCGTAACGTTCCTGTAGGCCTCGCAAAAAAGGCTTTAAACAGTTTATACCTATGTGCCGCAATGCGTAAAATAGAAATCGTTAAAAAGTCGAGGCTATTGCAAAACTATAAGTTTCAAACTCCCGTGGCGCCTGAATATAAGGACTACGGTTTATAGGAGCCATGACCAGTGGCGGATTAACTCTGGGCCAAGTTTATGTAAGTGCCCACAGGCGCCAGGGGCAGGGGGGCGCAAGACAGAGCAGATAACTCAATGTGGCAGCCAGACAGGCGCGGTCCCAGGGGTGCGGTCATGGGGGTCATGACCCCCCCCCAAAATCGTACAAAAATGCGCCAAACACGGTAATTCACGGTATAGCACGTCGGCATTAATCGGTATGACCCCCCCCCCCCAAATCTTCGGCTGCGGTATGACTCCCCCCAAAATCGTCGGCTGGGACCGCGCCTGCAGCCAGAGGAGTGCCGACGAGGTGCGTACCTAGGAGCGCTGTCACATTAAATCCGTTCCTGGCCATGACATTCGGCCACATCTTCTTAGACTGAAAGCCGACCATAACTTTATTGGGAAAAGGCTAGACGTGATGTGGTAACCATATTCGCCAGAGTACTCGTATTATTATACCAAAACACACCGCCGTGTGGTTTTTGGCACAAATAAGATCCTACCTCATCCCTTTTCAAAAGTAACCCATCAGTTACATCAAGGTTATGTATACAGCCAGTGTTAAAAAAACACGTTTCCACTTACAATTAAACAAGCTCATTACAGATAAAATCGGAATACATATTGGCACTTGTCCAAAGGCCTAATCACCATTTACTCCGAATTTATTTGTATTATAAAAATGTGAGTAGCAGTGGCGAAAGGCGAGGGGTGGCGAAGGGCACAATAAAATAATTACAACATTTTTAAATAATTCTGTTTTACTTATGTCATACCTATGTGTTTCTTGTCCGTTCTTCTCCATAGGAATCTACGTTTTGGAACGGGCAACTAGCTTCAACTAACGGACTGACAACTATACCTTGACAATTCAAAAGTGCCTGTAAATGGTCTAATTGAAATAAATGTTTTCACTTTGACTTTGTGTTTATTCTCTGTGTTTACATTATTTCGAACAGGTTTAACATAGGTATGTAAGTAAAACGGTTTTTAGGGTTCCGTACCTCAAAAGGAAAAACGGAACCCTTATAGGATCGCTTTGTTGTCCGCCGTCAGTCACCGGACCATAAGTGGACCCATCTGCCCATAGATGACGCCATTAGAAGTATGCAGTAGCGCCATCTATGATCATATTGCGGAACCCTTAGGGCGCGACGCATACTCGCACTTGTCCGGTTTTTTTTTTATAATTTTGTTATCTACTATTTTATTTTACTGGCTTCCCCTCACACTTTGCCACAGCTACTCACATTTATAATTCAAAGAAATTCAGAGTGAGTACCTGTGGTTTTTCAGGTAAAAAACTCTATTACGCGGCACAGCCTCAGTCCGGAAATCCGTTAGTACGTACAGAAAACTGATTTTACTTTAACCATCCAATTTCCTTTGTCTGTTTTTATTCCGTAAGTGTAAGTACTTTTAGATTTCTCGGTCGAGATCAAAGGTAAACCGTTTCTAATCTTGAAAAAATACATGCGGAACTTCAAAGGGTATGCCAAGTAGTGAGCCGAATGGGAATTTTCTATTATACTGTATTTTCTGTGTAGTCCTAAAATAATTTTGAGAGTACATGGAAAGGTAACCAGGAAAAAGTAGCAAAACATACGATTTTTTTTAATTTTATTAAAATTCGTACCTGATTTTACGGTCACATTTTTTACTAAAATAGAGCTGTCTAACTTTAAGTTCCCTAATTTTCTGTACCTATAAATAAAAGATATTGTGGCGTAATAAATTCTAAAGCGTTGCTACCAGTCTTTCGAAAAACAAAATGGCCGAAACATCCCCAATAAGGTCAGTAACATCAATTCACGCAGGTTAACTTCCCCAGGTTACGGCAAAAGTCAAAGCAGAGGTAATATATCTGACACCCCAAAAACCCCATATAAAACCATATTAGGCACCTGACAAGGGTCGCGTGCTACCGGCCGGGTCAGGAACACGGCACGATAAATAATAAATTGAATATTATTCATTGGATACCGGTTACCATGATCTAATAAGGGAGAAATAAGGACTTTCGCATGAAAATCAAAACCGATTTCGGGAAATCGGCCGTATAATATTGAATGTCCCAAAATTCTACTATAACTATAACTTAACTCTAGAACTACGTCGGCGCATGACAAAGGAAATAACATGATTCATATTGAACGCACAGTCATTATTTTTCGCCTGGTCGTAGACAAAACCTTTGCATGATGAATAATGCCTTTTCATTGAGGCCAAACGATGACATTATAGTTAGGATTCCTTCAAAGATAAAGAATATTTTGATCGAAGTCGATCTATAAAATGCTTTGGTACTAGGTCACGTCTATAGTTCATATCATAAGACAGGGATAAAACTGTAAAGTTAGAAAGGAAATTATTAGAAAGAGTTTTAGTAGTATAATGCATATAATAGCTTCATTCAAGACCCTTATCTGCAATTCTATTTCCTAAGAACAACAAAAGCATCCCATCCGCGTTACGTCATCGACGCCATCTTACGTCAATTGTTTCACGGTCTAAAAATCACATTTGTTCGCGAACGTTCTAGTAACGAAATTGCCAGATATTTCTGCAGAGTCGGAAGAAATATAGTTGAATACGTTGGGGAGTATAGGAATAATGTTACCTCGAGCATTGTGAATTGGTATGTGCGCGACAACATTTTAGACGCGACTCTTTGTGTTGTAAATATATTTGGAAAATTTTATATTCCATATTTTATGATAAAGACCCAAGGTTTCCTTTGAATTCTCATTATATGTATTGTTGTACCTCAGCTTGTACCTATCCTCTCTTTTCTGAATATTTGGTGACGCAATTTGAGTATATTTTGATTCTACACACCAATAAATCACATCACAAAACGAAAATTTAAAATCACCCTTACGTAAATGCTTATAAACATTCCGATGAGGTTATTAAATAAAACATCGCTTAAAGCGCTTCACTAAAAGCTTCCAAAACCACTGTTTAGTACATAACCGTTAATTGCAGGTATATAACCATCATTATCCGTGATAAACTGGGAGCTAAGAGCGTCGGAAGCACTCAAATACCTGATCAAACTCAATTAGTGGGACCATTACTGAAAATGTCTCTGGTAAGAGTATCCTGGCGTCTTGCCTCGGTTTGTTAGTTATATGGAGATAATACGAGCCCTGCGGACTAAAATAATAGCCTAAAGGGGATTTTTTTTAGGAACGGGGTAAGCCAAAATATTTTGGGACTACTTATAATGGTGCTGTGTGATGTAATGATGTGAATGAACCATGAACAGTTAATATAGTTATGACCATCCGTGGATTATGCGTGGCTTAATCTGCTGAAGCTTAGGCTGACTAATAGCATGTAAATCAATGTGAAACCCTAAAGTATTAAAAGGATATCGTAAATCAAGCATAAGCTGTCTCAGAAATCGTGAATGGAAATTACACACTTCCTAGCACTAATCTCAACAACAACAAACAATTTAAAGAGAAGAACTTAAAATATAAATCCATATCAACAACTTAAGGAAAAGAAGTAAGGGAGGATAAGTCAGAGAGTCCCGAGAATAATCCGATCAAAACGGTGCCCTCGGGCAGGCACTTTGCGAAATACCATGCCTTATACAGTTGAATATGAAAATGAAACAATATCCCATTGTAGATGAAAACCTCTAGATCAAACCAGATAAACGAAGCTTTAAAGCTTAATGGTGACGCCATCCGGTATTTCATATTAATTGCTGATTAATTAAGCGTTTTGGTGAACAAATTAAATCTATATGAAAAGGGGAGTTTCAATTTTAGTATCTAAATTATGCTGATGGTAATGTTTTAATTACATGAGGGTCAGAGAGTAGAATTACATAATTATTTAGAGTTTAAAGTGACATGGTGGAATTGAGAGAGGACTATGTCAACAGTGGACTATGATAAGCAGAGTTCACTGTTTTGATTAATTGTCTCTTCATCTAAAATCGAGTAACTCCCATCTACCCCGGTCGTCACGCCCCGTTAACAGGAGAGTTGGGAAAAATTGTTCCATCGATTTTCCAAAATAAATCAAAACCATATTATAAAGTTAACATTTAAAAGGAAACAATATGGAAAATGTATTGTTGGCTACAGCTAATTACATTTCCGTAACTTTATTGACTCCTCCCCTATCCGATAAATCGGAAACATTTTTCGACGTCAACGCCCCTAACAAACAGTAGCTAGACAAATAGGACACAAAGAACCTTGACATTCAAGAATTGTTCCAATATTTAACGAGTAACCTTTTGTCCCGCCATCTTTGTCTGTCTGTCTGTCACAAAGCTGCGAGGTACAAAGACCCCTTGCGTCATACCCGCATTATGCCTCGCCCTAATTCTCCCAGACCTGGCTCTAAGCCAAATAACACACTCATGTGGCTTTCCAACTGCTCAGGAAATCACACCGTGTAAGTTTCCACTTCAGGGAAATCGAACACTGTGTTTTGTCACGCCAACTACAGTGTCTATAACTTCAATGAAAAATGCACTTGCTTTCGGAAATGCATTAAGTTTATCAGTTGTGTTAAAATACATTAATCGCAAACCATAATTATGTACATACTACCACAACGCCATCTATTGTAATAGTTATCTGTTCTTGTTGTCTATGTCTGTTAATTAGTCTTAAGTTATCTGTGCTCCTAAAAAATAAATCCTCTTTGGTTCTTTTGTATTGTACACGGTGTTTCATTTGCAAAACCTTTTATTCAATATTATAATTAGAATCACTAATCCGAAAATCTCTGCACCAATTAACAAGTTGAAATTCCATCTATTCTAAACAAAAGCTGTTTGGAAACTTTAAAGTTTATTTGTTTGGGTTTGATCTGAACAAGTCTGGTTAGTTGTGCTCCATCAAGTTAGCTAGCCGTAGTCTGCAAGTTTCAGCATTTGCTATTCAACTGGGTATTTTAGTCTAAATTGCAACGTCGCGTCGTCACGATTCACGCAGTCGGGCAGTAATGGGGAAAGCTTTTTCAACTTGATTTCTGCTCTATAAAGTGTAGTTTAGTGTATTTTAGTGTAGTGTGTGTTTTTATATAATGCATGGGTCATCGTATCTAAATGGTCACCCAATATAGGACATTTATGCGTCAGCACTTCTTGGTTTTTCAGCATGTAAGAAAAACCCTGTTCGATCCCAAAGGACGCGGTCATTATGCTCATCATTTTGAATAATTTTTACTATGGGACAAATTGCGAAAAAATAATTGCTGTTCCATACATTTGTGTTCACATAAATCGATAAAATGTATGGAACAGCAGATTTTTTTGTGATTTTGGTCATAATGATGAGTATAATTTGGGATCGAACAGGGTTTTTGTTACATGCTGTATAGTAACTATACTTTGTTTCTATAAATATTTCAAACGTACTCGAAAACAATCAACTCTATAAACACGCTATCAAAAAGCCTCTCCCACGCCAACTGATCTTCGATATCTCAGTTCTGGCTGAACTAATTCAAAACTTTTTATCTGGCGACGCACTCATCTGCCTCCGTTTTGTTCACAGTAATGAGTTTCTTATCTAAGTTAATTAATGGACGCCTCTTTCGGCAAGTTTCATTAACTCTTCTAGTTGGTTTTGGGAATTCTATATCATTTATAGCTAGGAACTTATATCACATAATGGTATTGTTGTTTTCTAGAACCGACCAAAGAAAAAAATTGTTTACATGTAAAGTTTTAGTGATATTATTATCAGATCTCAATACTATGTCAGCTTAGGACGACAGAGCTTCGTGCGGGATTTTGTCACACTTATCTAGATAAACTTGGAAAGTAAAATATTATCTAAATGCCTTTCATTCAAATCGTCAGAACCGTTTCCGAGAAACTAATTAAATAGGTATGCAAGATAAGATTGCTCTCTTATTTCAAACATAAAATCCACAATATTAAGTCGCAGTTTTTTATCTATTCATTTATATCCCCTCCATCTTCCATTGTTATACGTTTTAACATCTGTGGCGTTTTATATGTGTCAACTAACACTCTGTTTTGTCCTTTTTCAGCATGGTCAATTGATTTCATCTCTACAAACACTGATTGATCGGCCTTAATATATGAATATTTAATTTTTTAAACCGACCACTGTCATTTCCTACCTTGATCCTGGTAAAATCATCGTCAAACAACGATGGAGCCATAACTAGAAAAACTGAACTGAACTGAAGTCGCAGTTTCCTGACAAAATACGAAATACTTTACAAAGCTAATTATTTACGATCGGATGAGACTATTATACTAGTTTACACCAAGCGGACAAGGAAAGGATTTGATAGTTGAACCAGTGAAGAGGAAATCTCAACTCATTGACAACAACTGCAACTGAGTCTGTTCAGAAACGGGGGGTGTATCTCTCCATAGGGTTGGAATGAAACATAGTCTGTTACGTGTTAAATTCAGTACATTTCAAATTCGGTACTTCACAATTTTTCCGCCTGCACATTCGGATAGCAGATAAAGCGGTTTTCAATAACCTATCTATTGGCTCATTTTCCTACTCGATCGATTTTTCACATACCTACGTAAGACGTAAGACCTCTGTAGATATAACTAGGTATAATCATTTGAGACAATTGCATACGTAAGTAGTGACTAGTTGCCAATCGCCAATAAATTGGCATAAGTAAATTGTCTTACTTGAGTCTGCCAAAAACCTTATTGGTACAAGTTGCCAAATGTCTGTAACTTGGCTACTTGCAGCCATACATAGAAATAACGTGTCTGTTTCTAGAAGGCCTAAAAAACCTATTCACATTATATTAAAGCAAAAATAGGCATGTCTATAAACGTTGTCAGGCTGTGTCTAGTCTGAAAAACGGCTGAACAAATGCAAATGTATTGCGCAGTACACCAAGACTTAAGTGTGTTAATATTCTACACTGTTGTACTTTGTCGTAGTAAAATGAAAGACTATGTCATTGACATTTGTAATGTTCATGCTAACGATCGCTGGTACAATAAAACAACTGCTTTGCTTTAAATTACGCACTTACCTATAATAAAATACGTAATATGTACTAGGTTTTGCTCGCGGCTCCGTCATGTGGACTTTAGTATTCCGTGGAAATTTCGAAAAAGTCGGCCTTATTCCTATGTAGACAAGCCGGCCTAGCATGACCACGATAGAAACGGGTTTTGTCTACATAGAAATAGACAAAGTGACAGATAAGGTAAACAAAACCTCTGTGCAAAATTTTAGTTTTCTAGGTCCAAGGGTTTGGGCTCGGTGTTGATGATTCAGTCAGTGAGTCAGGACTCTTCCTTTTATTTGTTGACTAGCTGTACCCCGCGGTTTCGCACCCGTTGCTCAGCGCTTAAAGATCGTAGCGTGATGTTAAATAGCCTATACTATTCCTCATGAATTTGCCTATCATATACAAAAAGAATTTTTCGAATCCGAGTGGTAGTTCCAGAGATTAGCGCGTTCAAACAAACAAACTCTTCAGCTATATAATATTAGTATACTTAGATTATAGCAATTTGCGTACATTCACGAATGGCGAACCTAATTTTATTTTGTGAGATTATGTCTAAACGTTATTATGTTCTACGCTTTCAATTCTTCCACGAAACTTGGGAGTATTTAGTCTCTTAATACTGTTAGGGTTGCCAAATAAAATATAACCACCACTTATCCAAGGAACCATTTGGCTAAAGCCTCGAATAAAACGTAACGTTCCCAGTGACCCGGCCTCAATGACGTCATTAACGGCCGCATAGTAACACGCTCGCACCAATCCCGCAATCTATCGGGATCACAGCAATCAACCCGCTTTACTTTGGCAAACAACCCATGGGGCCCATTATCGCACCCTGGGGGACGCCATCACAGATTTCCATACAATTCTATGTAAAGTTAGTAAATAACAGTTTATTTTAGGAACAAGAGAAATTTCCCCTCAGCAAATAAGCCATTTTCGAGGGTCGATGTAAATTGTAATAGAGTTAAACGATACTATGTACGAACAAAATTACTCATTTGATTGCGAACTACTGCAAACAATGGGTATTTAATCGATTAATTAAACTGTTGATGCTGACAGTCATTATTGCATTTACTATTATGTTTACTGCATTTTCAAAATTGCGACAATTTGCAGGACACACGAGCAAAATAACTATTTGATAAAGATACATTTACACAATGTTACACTTTAGACCTAGAATAAGCGTTCGACTAAAGTAGAAGAAAAATCCGAATAAGTATATACTTATTTGCCAAAAGCCTTTCATATTTCAGATGATATTAGTGCTAATGGTCCCTTTTACCCGGCTGTCCCAAGAGGAGGGTAATGTTTTCAGAGAGTATGTATGTCTATTTCTTTGGAACGCTCTGTAACCTAAACGGCTTGATGGAATTCAACATAATATATTATGAGGTGTCGATAGATTCGTCATTGTGAAAGTGACATAGGGTATAATATTTTATTTCTTATAATGCTTTGTTTTTTTTCTATGACTGAGACCTTTCTTTGGGCATTTTGCTATATTTAGCTCATAAATTTTTTGACTATACCTATTGCGGGTTGAATCCCTTCTTATAAAGAATGTACATTCTACGTCGTAATTTTGTTTATTATTATACAGAAGTGATTTAACTGTCAAGTCCCGCCGTCCAGTGAGTCAGGAACCATTGTTTATTAATTGTGTCTCATTAGCTGGGATTTGATGGGTTAAAAGACGATTACCAAGTTGGTCCTACTATTCCTTAAGTTAGTTACTAATTACTTACGTTTTCCTCGACGGTCTTCTTGATCTTGGCGCTGGCCTCGCTCACTTTAGCACCAGCCTTGTTGACGGCGGAGTACAGGAAGTTGCCCAGGGACTTGGCGCCGGCGACCGCCTTGGTCGTCACTGTCGAATTGACATACGTTCAATATAAATTGCTAAAGATTCTTGTGTGAATTTACAAAGAATTGATCACTGACGTTATAAAGGAGCTAATTCTTTTCAAGTCTGCAGACGTCTACAGAGAGTACATACATAGATAGACTTTGCTAAGACTTAACTAGCAAAGATCTCAATCATAATGCAATCTTTGAATCCATCTAAGTGCTTAGCAAAGTCCAAGTTCAAAAATCAACAACTTACGAAAAACTTTGCTAATCATGCACTCAGACGAACTCAAAGGTTTTAGCAAAGACTAAGTACGCTCTATATGTAGATATCAGTCTTAGATTTTAGAAAGGAAGAGCCCAAGAAAAAATTGTATTTGTGTATCACAAATACATTTTTTGTGCCCGAAATTCCAAGCCTTCGAGGGTATAAAATATCTCGGATTCACGAACATAATGCAAACTTGGAATCTAGAATAGTAAAGTACCTACATTTAGAGCTAAGTACTTTTCTCAGTTTCTACATTTTTGAAGTACGAAAAAGGGATTCAACATAGTGTTGAATTCTAATGGCTTTGCAAACATCTCTTTGAGCTCTTTGAGATAAGGGATGAGAGGCAATTTAAAGCACTTCGGTGAAGCTGAATTAAATTTAGCATTCGTTTTAGGAAAGTTATTTTAAATTGCTTCGGCACAAAGCTTAGCGTAGTTTCGATGCTCTTGGAAGATGTTTTGTAAATATCTATTTTATAAAAAAAAATTAATACATATAAATTAGAAAAATATAATAAAAATAAGTGTTGAAATTAAACTAGTTTTTCAGTAGCATAAACCACAGGTGTTGAACAATGTCTGAAATAATAAAACCAACCACAATAATCCTGAAAACCGCACGAACAATTTCAGCTTTGCATTTTTGACATTTAATTTTTTAAGTTAAAAAACGTACACAACGTTTGCAGCAGAGAAAAACGTAAGCTTTAACTGTTAATGCGATTTGCATGTAAAACCAATTTTATTTCAACAAAAATAAAGAAAAAAAACAAAAATACTAACACTCGTGCATATCAGGCATTTCCATAGCATCAACAGTAAACAAGTTTCTACTCCGGTCACCTGGAAATGTGCGAAATAAAAAAACTAATAAAAACAATTAGCAAACTACAAAAAAAAAACAATACCTACATATAATACAAAAATTATCTATAGAAAAAAAATAAAACATATACCTAACATTTTTACTCTAACTTTGGAAGCTAAGATCCAGAAAATAGCAAAATAAAAGTTATCTGGATATTTTCGGGACGCGTCAAATTGACCCCTAATCAAAATCTGTCAAGGGGTACATAAATAAGCACTTCCCTTTATAATCCATTGCTGGAAATACGCAGTAACATAATAACTAGGTCTGGCGAAGGTCTGAGTGAAGGGGACTCGATCTAATAATACCTAGTTCAGACAACTCGTCATTCAACCAAGCGTTCATGTTGGTTAGACAACTAGGTTTCTTACGCAAGCCCATGCAAATTCAATAACGAAATCTATGGTTTTTGTGTTATTAAGGCAAAGGAAAATATTCCAGGAATCCTAACTAATATTATAAATTCGAAAGTAAGTTTGTTTGTCACCTTTTAAGCCGCCTAAACCACTGACGATCATAATGAAATGTTACATATACGTTGTCAGGGGTACAGAAAAGGGCATAGGGTACCTTTCATCGAGAAAAAAGTAATGTTCCCGAGGGCATAAATTAACGCAAGCGAAGCGACGGGCAAAAGCTAGTTCTTAACAAAAATCTAACAACCAAAATAGGAAGTTACAATGTTCTCAAACGTTAGCTATGCTAATTTGCCTAATTTACAATCTAGCATCATTATCTACAGCAGTGGTTCCCAATCCTATTCCTAAATTAAGGTCCGTGAAACAAAGTCATGAACCCATAAACGCGGTCGGCGCTTCTCGACATTTTTATTTTGAACATTGGGACCTCTCAACCGAACAATAAAGTCCTATTGGTCATAAAAGGTTTGGGATTGGGAACCACTGATCTACAGATATATACCGTTTCCAACGCCGCCGGGCTGCTCCTCCGTAGGGGTGCCTCCGGTGGAAGCTGGCCTGCTGTCCGCACCACCAGTGGCGCTGCATCCAAGCACACAAGTTTAGTTAACATTCGTGTAAGGGTCAACCCTGGGTCCAGGGTCTTCGAAAGATATTGGAGTGATAGAAAGGACGTTTAGTTTAGCGCAGTTTGTACCCAGGGCCCTAGGACGTGGCTCTTTTATTATTTCAATGTAAGATAGAGATGAACCTATACAAGACATAAAGCAACGTCTCTTTCTAGCAACGGCTTTAACACTGACTAAGCAGTATCTAACCTTCGCGTAATTTTCCCATTTTTCCCTAATTAATTTCGAACTCGAAATCTACCAATTAAATAAAAAGTAAACGTCTAAATTAAAGTTAACGTTACGTTTCACTGAAACCTTCATAATCATTAGTGTTCATTAGTAGTGCTGATCATTAATTCCTAAAAAGCTCAGCGTTACAAAGAAATCACCACCCATTACCCTGAATCACGAGTTTCGTGGAAAAATCAATAGCACTAATATATTCAGGTCCTTCGCTCGATATATTTGCGGCCCAAATCTGCCAAGCTAAGCACAAAGTTGAAGCGAATGATCCGTATATTGGTCCCTGAACTCTTACATAATACCTATCCGCTGGCGAAGAAGTCGGGTCGATGGTTTATGCGTGATTCATCGGATGAACAAGGCACACTTTTATTGCGATATATTAGCCCGAAATCTAGGATGATTTTTGGAACGAAGTTCCAAAACGCGGCTTGCGTAAGGTAAAAGCGTTAGGGGTATAAGTATAACGCTTCCCATGCGACTTTCTCTGTCTCTCTCTCTGTCTCTATGTATACTAATATTATAAAGCTGAAGAGTTAGTTTGTTTTGAACGCGCTAATCTCTGGAACTACCAGTCGGATTCGAAAAAATCTTTTTGTATAAATATGATAGCCAGATTTATGAGGAATAGTATAGGTTATTTAACATCACGCTACGACCCTTAGGAGCCGAGCAACGGGGGAGAAACCGCGGGGAACAGCCAGTCTATTATATACGAGACGTGAGGAACTTCCTGACGGGTCTCCTGATCGCACAGTATTTTTTTATAATTGATTTGACGAGCTTTTGAGCACCTGATAGTAAGCGATGATGCGGTCGACGATGGTGCACGTCATTTGCTTAGAAGTAACCGATTCACTCTACACTTGAAGACTCTAACGTTATAGCAATCGGGAGACATTCGGGCATGTTCGATTTCTTAGCTGTACGCACAAAGAAGGTGTTCCCGAAACTTGATAAGATTGAGTAGGCATTACATTTATTTTGACGGAATAATGAGAGTAAATAAATTATGATTATTATATTCAGCCCTTACCGACCTACTGTTGTCTGTTCAACAAAAGCCTTCCTAAGTCTTCCACCCTTAGTTATTATTATCATAAAAATATAAAGAAGACCTTTTTCTTCCCTTATAAAATTTCCTCATAGTGCCTATATCTAAGGCTAAATCATTTCCTGTACCGATTCTCGAGTTAATTCATTATTTTTTTTAATTCATGTGCTGACGCAAATAGGGCGTCACGTACACGTTTTTATGATTTTACAGCAAGGAAAACGAAATAAAAACGGTTTAACTAATGCGCAGTAAACTTCTTATCTAGAACTATGGAGACTTTGTTAAAGTCCAGCCAAATTCGTTTATGAAATAAAATGATTCAATGTAGATCAGTGTATTTTAGTTTACCTACAGGGTACCGCCCAGCCAAAAATATTTAGAAAGGCTACACTATTTAATGTACTGTGTAAAGACAAAGAAACAAGGGTTCAAGTTTAGTTAAAATTTTGAGAATGTGACTAGACCGAAACATGAGTTATTAAAAAACAGTACACTAAGAGAATGCACAACAATGAGAAATTAAAAATGGGGTTTGAGCAGAATAAATGAGTTCGTAAAGTTTGCATGTGCATCTAGAAAATATCTAGGTATGTTCATTTGTGTGATTTTTTCTAATTTGTTCTAAGGTATTCAGTCGTTTTAATGAAGTAGTTGTCTATGTTATGTAATCATTCTGCTAAAAACTAAAACTTGATGTCTTTGTATCTAATTAAAAATGCAGCAAGTGTAGTGTCACGAAACCAATTTAAATGGTTGAATTCATGTACAGAATTATTGATGTAAAATATGAAATATTTCGAGAAACAAATATTCTTAAAGTGCTCGATAATTTCAAAATGAGATGTGCCAAAAAGCTGTGAAAATAAATTTGTGATGAAAATAAGCGAAGCGTATTTGTTTATAATACAATTTTGAAGTGCCATATCAAAAGCATCCGTGTCGTAGTAGGCTTATTAACCAAAGTTACGAAACTCATGAGCATAAAATGTTGTGTTGCAATAACTTGTAAAATTATATGAATATTGGGGTTGGTGTATTGTAACTGATAAGACCATTTCTAATCAAGATATATTTTTTATTATATCTTATCATACTGTTTACTGGCTTTTTTGCTACCTTATGGTGTTCTGATAACATTAATTAGTAGCTTCCAGTGTAGTACTTACCTGTTTTTAAATATAAGTCCAAAGTATTAATATTTAAAATCCCGGTAAAAGCAAATGTGAGTTGAACAATTTGCTGGATTTATTTCAAATTAATAATACTTACATGACAAAAATAATTTTTTTTTAAGGAATTAGTTATATCCACAATAATTAGCCTAAAAACTGAAAAATTAGACTAAAATTGAACAACAGAAACAACACACCAACCAAGAACCGAAACAATAAAAGCATAACAAAACTCCGCTCCAACTCATTACATCCGCCAACCCCTCGTACCTAATATACCTAGAATTATCATCATCATCTTTGTTCTCAGGTCGTGGCTCCGCTGCCTCGGCAGGTTCCACCGGTACAACCTCAGGTTCCGCTGGAGCGGGCTCATTTTTCCTAAGACCGGGGATAGGGATTCCGGAACCAAGCCAACCGGTCACAGATGACTTGACATTGGTGATGAGGTCCAGTTTACTGCCTCCTTTTGTGGGACTGTAAATAATAATGCATGATAAAAAAAAATTTGGACAATTAACATTAATCAAATGTTGTAATAACCCTATCTGGTGGCAGTTATATGTTAAAAACGAAAAAAAATATATGTAAAAAATGTTATTTAGGTGTTAGGTGGGTACCTAAATTGCACTTTTTTTTATTTTGTAGTGTAATAATTTTGTTCCTAGAGTTCTTAACATCATCATCATTGTACTGTACCTACATTGTACTGCCCACTGTACTAAATATTGAAAACTACACAGGCAGCTGTCTGTATGTCTGCTTCTTCCAAAAGGATTATATAATTTTTTAACCATAACTTACATTTTGTTTAAAACCTGTGTTTGTGTTAGAGCCTTATTATCTCAAAACATAATAATACTATAAGAATTTTAAATAAATCTCTTATGAGAACCAAATTAATTTTATGAAGGAGTTCTCTTTAGAAATTAAGTGCAATTTATTATAAAAGTACCTACTTGACCTAGATAAAAATTCACTGTATCTGAAAATCAATAATTGACGAAAGCTTTGTTAAAAACTGATAATTAAACTCTCTTCACAAGAACGGCGCAATGGATAAGTGACCAAAGAAACCATAATTTGAAATGTAGCAAGATATCTAAAGCTAAACCTTCAATAAAAAAATAAGTCGCTTTGTGGTAAATACAAATTTAAATATGGTAAAGACCTATTATAATTTTTATCAACGGATACGGTCCGCGAGATAAAATCAAGGCAAAGAAAATGTAAACAAAATTCCAATACCTTAGTTTTTCGGCCTCTGCTGCCGCCGCGGCTGCTGCTTGGCCTATCTCTTCCTTCGTTGGGGTTGGGACTTCCTCATCTTGGGGCTCGCCTTTAGCAGCCCCCATCCACGAACTGACCTGATTAGTGAGTCCTGAAAACATTTTCACTGGCACTAGCTAATCAAACAACTACACAACACAATCACTCAGCGAATTCACTACGCTGCGACAGTTTCGCACATGACCCACGACACGGACGGTCTGCTATGCGGCTGTAGAAAGCGTGATCAGCTGAAAAACTATATGGAAAACCACGATCGACCAGGGAAATTGAGGAAGAATCCACTGCGCATGGAAACTTGCGCTCCCTCCTGCGCTATTCTATTTACGCTTTGAATAGTTGTATCCGCACAAAGCAAAAAGGTTTGAAAAACTAAACCTGTACTTATGCGATATAGTAATAAGGACTAAAATAGCGTAAAAGATTTTCTATCTATGGTATTAACTTGAGGGTTGTATTGTATACGTCAAAATTATGTCAAGGCACAGATAATCAAATATTTTAATTTCGTTTAGTTATTGTCTAAGCAGTTCATAAATACAAAAGAATTTTTTGTCTACGTGGCGTGGGTAAATCGTAAGTAATGACGAAAAAGTATTTCAGTTTCTTGTGTTCAAAAACGGTAATAAGTATGGTGTTGGTGATTGTATCATTTTGTATCCTAAATAATTCTAAATACCTATTTAATTGTTTTAAAGTGTAGGTATATATATATATACCTATTTAATTGTTTTAAATTGTTGTAAAGTGTTCATTAAACATCGAACATGTTTTCCGTCACGTGGTCGAGTGTTTTTGCCAAACAAAACGCGTAGGCCACGCCCCTTTTTACCCGACTGCGAGACGCAAAGGAGGGTAATGTGTTTATCAGTCTATGTATGTATTTTGTTCATTAAACATGTTCGATGTTTAATAAACACTCAAACACGTCGCAGGAGACCCGCCTTTATAATAGGTATAATGTACCTACATATTTAGTGTCGGTGTTCCCAATCCCAACCAACCTAAAAATGTTGAAGAGTTTGGGAACTGTTTTTAACAGACATCAAAAAAGAAGGAGGTTCTGAATTCGTCGGAATCTTTCAAACTAATCACGGCTCTTCACGGCTCTAAAAGTTATGCTCTAACTAAGGTCGTGTTAGTTTGGTAAGTATGAGCTTGTTGGACCATTAATTTGTATGAGAATGAGATATCTGGGGATATCACAAGGACTCTAACTCTAAAAAAAATACCACGCGCCTGCTTCAAATTGGTAGGTACACACACAGGTAAAATAAACAGGTAACTAAAGATGGGTTAATACCGATATTTGTCAGTATTAGTTAATATGAATATATTCGTCAAGTGATATTATAATATTTTAACTAATATATGAATATTACTGATATCGTATCGTACGTATCACTATTCTATTCTTGTAATATGTTTATTTTACCAAGCGATCTTATTAGTTTTTAAAGGATGTATGCTAGGTTTATATGCTTTGATAAATAATTTTAATAATAGCATAATTACGAGGCACTCATTTAAAGAATGATTTACGACTAACGTTTTAATAACTAATTTCAGTAAATGTTGTTATGATCTTAATAATAATACTGGGGGAAAAACCGTGGTAGGTTATAAAACTAATATATCTCCAATAATTTTACTATAAAATAAGTAAATGTAAATAAATACACTATTAGAAACTCTACTAAAGAGTCCAGTCAAGAAATTTTAAAAAGAGTTGTTGTATTTGTATGTAAAATCCCGGGTCGCCATAATATAAAATATCCAATGGAAAATAGTCCCTAAGTTCTGTACAATAGAGATCGAATACCCGCCAGACGCTCTTATTGGTTAATCCATTCGGTCATTCATTTGGCTCGCTCACTCGCACCATCTTTACGATACGAACGACACAGATATCCGTCACGAATATTCACGAATATCAGATATTATCCAACCGATGTTGAACGATCAGTGTATAAATAAAGTGGATACGGAATATTAGCATATCAGAATCCGTCGGATTACTGATATGTGAATACGCTTAATATTACTAATATCTTAACGAATACGAATATATCGGTCACATCTTTACAGGTAACATTTAAACAGAAACAGAACTGTCCACAGACGTTTGGTCGTGTTCGGATATAAATAATACCACCACGTTGTATTACAACAAGATTATATTTAGGGAGTCACTCAAAAATACAGGGGGTCACAGGGTCACAGTCACAGACATAATATTATCATGGCCGCTTCGCTTGGCGTCAGTACGAGTGAATTGCCTTGCCGAAACAAATACATCCTTCCGGCTTGTCAGTGTTGCTATGTATAATCTTAATATTATTTACTACGGCTGCCCATGCATGGGTCAGTGTTGCCAATATGAACAGTTATATACTAAGGCTGCCCATGCATGACGCCACAGACGTATAATTAAATTATCCAAAAAAATATGCGTAGAACTGAGCGGCATATTTATTTTTAATCTGTATTGAAAACTGGCAAATAAAAAAAAAACTTGACATTTTCTGACTTGATTCACAATTTTTGTTTGCAGTGAATTTTTACAACAATCTCTGTGTTTTATCTAACAAATGTAGGATTCCGTAGTCCCGGAGACTTTAAATTACGGTTATACCTCGATTAAGACGTGAGGGTAAACAAAATTTCATCATGACTGAAACGCGAAGAATACAGCTTCACCTTGGAAAATGTATAGAGGATTTGGACAAATTATACAATGTACCAGATTTGAAGTCTAAAAGAGCTACTCTGTAAGTAATCTCACCCTTTCAAGCAAAAAATATCGTCTATATTCGAAAATACTACGTATATTTGTTAATTTTCTTGTAGGTTATGCAAAACTGCTCAAAAATTATTCGAAAGTGCGGAGGAATCTCGCGAGAAGGGAGATGAGGAGTACTCTTATGTTTATTACATGAAATACTTGCGAGTGATAGCTTATATCAGCAAAGACAAGGATTATTTGAAGGACAAGTCTTATTTTAACAACATGTTGGGTGCTAAGAACCCGAACAAGGCTATAGACCATGCTGAGAAGCTCAAGAACAGCCTCATAGACAGGTAACATGTTAAAACAATTGTTTTTGATAAGAATTGTTTTTGTTATTCAACTGCTTTGACTTTACATGCACTTATCTACTATTAAGTTATGTACTTTGAGTCATCATAATGCAAATAGAGTTGCAGTATTGGGCAAAATGTAATCTAACTACTGATTACTAACTACGACTACATAAAGTAGTTAGTAATCATAACTACTAACTACATAAAAAAATCGAAAAATGTAGTTAAAAATTTTGATTACTAACTACTAATTGTAGTTGCAATCACGATTACTTGATTACTTTTTATAACTACAGATTTAAAATGATGTTGCGTCATTATAAAAGTTCATGTAGGTACGGTACTTAATAAAGTAACTGGATGGCGTTGTTACTTTCTAAATCGCGATATGGTTTCGATGATTTCGATGATGATGATAATGATTTCGATGATGATGATGATTTCGATGATGATGATGATTTCGATGATGATGATGATGATTTCAATTTCGATGATGATTTCGATGATGATGATGATTTCGATGATGATGATGATGATGATTTCGATGATGATGATGATGATGATTTCGATGATGATGATGATGATGATTTCCATGATGATCATTTCAATTTCGATGATGATTTCTATGATGATGATTTCGATGATGATTTCGATGATGATGATGATGATGGTAATGATGATGATGATTTTGATGATGATGATTTCTATGATGATGATTTCAATGATGATGATTTCGATGATGATGATTTCAATTTCGATGATGATTTCGATGATGATGATTTCAATTTCGATGATGATGATGATGATGATTTCTATGATGATGATTTCAATGATGATGATTTCGATGATGATGATATCGATGATAATTACTTCGATGATGATGATGATGACGGAAAGGGTCTATAGACATTTTAGTAGGTACAAGAATTAGGTTTCGTGGCCAGGTTTAGTAAGCATTTGTAGCTCGGCTTCCCTCTTACAAAAATTCACCCTTCGCCACTGATTACTACACATTACATGTTTATTTAATTGCAAAATATAAGTTCATAAATTTAAATAATCAGTAATCATAACTACTAGATTACAGCAATCAAATTAACAACTACTTAATGTAGTTTGATTACATGTAGTTAAGTTACATGTAATCATAACTACAAGTAGGTTATCATAACTACATGTAGTTAACTACTTTTAATCGTAGTTAGTAATCAGATTACAACATTGTAGTTAACTACGCCCTACACTGTAGAGTTGGTTAGAATTTTTTTGTCAAACAATTCTGTTATTGGGTTTTACTATATGCCGTCGACTGTCACAGCCTTCTAAAGGTTGGTAACAGTGGATAATTAAGCCATCCTGCATCCTCCTCACTCTGCGTGATAATGTCAGGCACCCATGTGCCCGGCTATCATGCAGAGCATTAATTATGTCTCATTAGTCAACAGTCAAGACGATAAAAAACTCAGCAGAAGCCTGTAGTCTGGATTTGTTACTAGCAATAGGTGGTAGGCAGGTCCCCCATGTCATAGGGGGCAACCCTGTGACTGGACCTGTCCACCACCCATGAGCAAGTAAAAATCTCATTGTAGAGTAAAATTATTTTAAAAGAACAACAAAATAACCATTGTGACCATTTCAGATATGAGAAAGAACAGAAAACAAAGCGATTGAACGATATAAAAGAGAATGAACTGATCAAACAGAAGATTGACGAGAATAGGAAGAAGGCAATGGAGACCACACCTGTTATTGAATCACCACAGCCTCTTGGATTACCAGGTAGGTTGAATACTCAGATCATAGAAACAAGGAGATATGCCATCATAGTAAATTAGTACGGGGTATTAGTAGTTGAGGTTTTAGTTTGACCAAAGTGGTCAAACTAAAACCTCAAGCTCAATAGCGCCTAGGCGCATCTCCCTTGTTTCTATGATTTGAGGTTGAATATAATGCTGGCTCCACACAATCATCCAACACTCCAACATGACTCCAATTTATTCCAACTCACTATCTATACAAAAAGACTCCAACACCATCAAACATGCACAAAGTATATCTCCACACATGGAACACACATTGAACAACAGTTGGACTGTTGGACGATCGTGTGGAGCTGCATAAGAATCGTCTAGACCCAGCTTACTGACAGGACTGGTTTATTTATGTATTTTCAAAATTGCATTTTTTACTGACCATCAAATGGTTTAGATTGGAACCACAATAAGTAACTTCCTTTTTCCTCTATCATTCCTTATCAGTCCAACCATTGATATAATGAATTAGCAATCTAATGAATGACTAAAACCTAAAATCTTTTAGCAGTAAACTAAATCATTTATGAGTTATTTTTATTTTTGTAAAATAATGTCTTTACATGCATCATCCATATTTGACTTTATGATCCTCGTATCATGCAAATTAATATCTACATTTTCAAGTTTACTTGAAAGCCTTTACGTCTATGCTAATTAGATGATGAACATTGACCATATTTTTTTTTTATCATTATCACACCAATATTAATGCAAAAGCCAGCCTAGGACCCACAGAACCACATAGGCTACTTTTCATGCTGACAAAGTCATGGGCAACAGCTATTCCTTAAAAATACATAAATGTATTATGAATTTGATTCTTCCTCAAATCAGATTTATGTGGCACATACCTACCATATTAATGCAACTATTTTCCCAATAGGTATACTTTTTGCCCAACTCAAGAGCTACCAAAGACCACAATTTCCTGCTCTGCTATACTGCTAAGGTGACTTAAAGAATATTTTCTATACATATTCAGCGTTCTTACATAAGGCTTCTTGTCTCCAGGTCCTGATGAAGTCACGATCAAGTGTGAGCAGTTATACACCATCCTGAAGAGTGGGAAGCTGAAGGTGATGATCTTGGATGCAAGGCCGGGGAAGGACTATGTGGAGTCACATATCAACTATCCTGCGTGCATCAGTGTGCCTGAAGAGTGTATTTCTCCTGGGTAAGGGTGCCTATTATTTATTTATTGTGTGTTTATCAAGAAGCAAATATAATAATGTTTATGTAGAATTTTTTTTTTTCAAAACTTGCTTTTATAAAAACCACTGCACAGCTCCATCTTGAGACCCTACACATCATCTAGGTCTATAGTACTTGTCACGACTGATGAGAACTTAAGTGGTATGGTGGATTGATTAGAATAGCTAGTAAGAGAAATAAAATACGGAGTGTGGTAATAATGGTCGTACGACCATTTAATTACACAGAACGAACGGAACAAGGAAATGCACAGTAGTGACATCTATATAATATACAATGTACCTATTAGGCGCGTTCACACAATAGACTATTTTATGTTAGAGGGGCTGCGTTCATTATTTCAACAAAGACTAATCCCGTTGGGGCTTAGTCTTTGTTGAAATAATTAAATTTGTGTTTGGGCTTTGGTACTTGTCAAGACTAATCAGACTTGACAAGTACCAAAGCCCAAACACAACGGAGTCATGTTAAGAAGTTGAGGAGCTCCTATAGCCACCTCTCGGCTCCATCATGAGACCACCTCCATGGTACCATATTATTGCATGGTGATTGACGTGATATATGCGTTCTCCGCTCAATCAATTGGGGGGAACTGTTCTAAAATTTTGTTACAAAGTTATAAGTCTATCGTTAAAGTCTCCTTTAAAACTTAATGACCTTTTCTGCAACTCAGCGTTAGCCTCATACTTTTTTTTTATTTGAATGGTCCTCTATATTCCGATTACCAATAACCCAGGCAATCAGCCAACGTGCTGGAACAGAACTTACCATCCGCGTCGCGGCCGGTGTGGGCCGACCGCGCCACCATGGAGCTGATCGTGATGCTGGACTGGAACAGCGCCGCCGCCATCCCCGGCAAGACGCTCTACCTGCTCAAGACTATACTGCTCAAGGTAGGCCCTTCTAGCCTGTGTGAATCAGTGGCGTGCCTAGAGGACAAGCCTGACGCATTTTTTTCGTTTTAGAGAGTATTTATATTAATGGAATTGGGGAAGCCTATTGAGCTATCAGGTTTCTGCTGAAAAACGGACTGAACCCACCCTTATTTTGTAAATGACCCATAATAGGGATGTTAACTACTTTTTTTTATTGTGAATCTGTAAACTATTTGAAAAAAGACAATTAACACCAAAAAAACCGATGAAACATCTACAAAATTGGCAAAGTTATAAGCGTTTTAAAATGATTTGCTAGACACGGAGGGCACTACCTACTAGTGACGTAACACCACCTACTTCCGCTTCGCGCGACAAAGACGGAGCGATACTCCCTCCAATAACTTTAAAAGCGTCTATGTTTTCCATTTTGTGATAAATTATTATTTTTGCCTTAACTTTTTTGTTGTGCCTATTCCTTCTTTGAAATAAAATAATTTATTTGTACTTTTTTAATAGTAGGCCACTACCGTAATTGGAAGCGCTATGGGTATCAAACATGCGTTTCCTTAAAATAAGCGTTTTGTTTAATTTGGCGACTGACTTAACGTTCTTAACCACACCTGATATAATCATAGATCTAATGTAGAATTCCATAGCTTAATTATATCCACTTGTGCACTAACTCTGACGTCCGGCGCGTATATAGTTTATGCATCGAACCGCAAATTATTGATATTGATCGGAGTAGTAACAGCTCTGTCTTCGAGAAATAGGTGTAATGTTTGACAATGTTGTCTGTGCCGCAGTGGGACGTGAAGGTGCAGTACGCGCGGCAGCCGCTGGCGCTGCTGGGCGGCTACGAGGACTGGCTGCTCAAGTACCCCGCCTTCACCACCAACCCGCAGGCCGTGCCGCCCAGGCAGGACGACTTCATGGACGATATGCTGGGCAAGTAAACTTGTAGCTTGTATAGGTACCGGCGTGAGTTATGAGCACAGATCATGTACATTTTCGGCACAAGCCCTCAGTCTTCGCGCACTTGTCGTGGCAGTCAGATTAGAGCAGAGCAGTATTTTGTGTTTTTCACAAAATGGCTTTCGATACGGAAAGGTCACAATTGGCTGCTATACCTCGCTACTCTATTATTTTGGCTGCCCAGTGCGTGGGTGGCTTTTATGTACAGACTAGCTTCCGCCCGCGGCTTCGCCCGCGTTTCAGGAATAAAAAGTAGCCTATGTGTTATTCTGATGTATAAGCTATATTACTGTAAAGTTTCATCAAAATCCGTTCAGTAGATTTTGCGTGAAAGAGTAACAAACATCCATACATCTATCCATCTATCCATACAACTTTACATCCTCACAAACTTTCACGTTTGTAATATTTGTAGGATACAGCTTTTTACAGTTTTATCATAGTATAGACACGTGTTGCAGGTGAGATCGACTACCCCAACTGGTCGGATCTGAGCCCGTCCGCGGCCGCGCCCCCCCCCAGCTCCCGCGGCAAGCCGGGCGAGCCCGTAGTGGACAGGGCCAGCAAGGTAACGCGTTCCTTCCACCACATTCTGTGTTTAGTCAAAACATTTCAATTAGACCATTTACAGGCACTTTTGAATAGGGATATTAACTACTTTTTTTTTATTGTGAATCTGTAAACTATTTGAAAAAAGACAATTAACACCAAAAAAACCGATGAAACATCTACAAAATTGGCAAAGTTATAAGCGTTTTAAAATGATTTGCTAGACACGAACGGCACTACCTACTAGTGACGTAACACCACCTACGTCCGCTTCGCGCGACAAAGACGGAGCGATACTCCCTCCAAAATCTTTAAAAGCGTCTATGTTTTCCATTTTGTGATAAATTATTATTTTTGCTTTTACTTTTTTGTTGTGCCTATTCCTTCTACTACCGAATTGTCAAGCATTAGTTTTCAGTCAGTTTGTCCGTTAGTTGAAGCTAGTTGTCCGTTCCAAAACGTAGATTCCTATGGAGAAGGACGGGCAAGACTCACACTCGCACTCCTCCTCCTTTAAGAGTGTGAATCATGAATGCCGCTAAGACAAACTTGCCGGTGAGCGCGGCCAAAACAATTGCTATCTCACTAAGCGCCGCCGTGTTAGAAAGGGATATGAATTCAGATTATAGAAACAAGGGAGATGTGCCAAGGCGCTATTGAGCTTGACGCTTTGAAATGGTCACATTGACCGTAATTAAAACGTACACGCTGGCGACGGACCGAACACGATCGATGATATAAATACAGTGTTTTAGTTTAATGCTAGTGTTGAGTGACGATTAACACTGTCAGATTGAGGTTGTGCGGAATTTTTAATGTGTGGGAGTTGACTATTATGTCATTCCATCATTTACTTAATTTCTTGGATCACAGTATTCAAATCCTTTTGCTCGGCACACTGCTCTCGTGCTGCACAGTGGGCAGGTGTTCACCTACAGTATGTCACGTGCACAGTGGGCAGATATTTACTAACAGTATGTCCCAGGCCGCAGCAGTGCAGGTGTACTCAGAGCGTGCACGCAACATGCAGCTGATACTGGAACAGCAGGAACGCATCGCGGACACCTCGCTTACCCTCGAGATGCAGAGGATTGAGGCCGAACAGGTATGTGTAGCTTAGTTTTGTTATACGTAGGGAACATTTGGAAATAGAACGAGAAAATACATTTATTTGCGTCGACAAGACGCGTAGAAATTAAATTGAAAAAAAAAAACCAGTTTAAATGACCTCCATAGTGTAGGGTGGCTAGTACTACCAAGAGGTTAAGCTGTATCTCTGGTTTATCTCAGCGGAATTAGATGAAACGTAGCTTAGATTTTTAGCTGGACCCTAAGCTATCGAACTGTGAAAACCACATCAAAATCCGTTCAGTGCTTTTTGCGTGATGCGCGTTTAAACAAACAAACAGCCAAAAAATAAAATTTTGGGTATGGTTACATCCCAGTACCCTATCCCAATTATTTTTCTGGAATATCTTCAATGTACAGACACGGTATTTTTTCCATTTTATAATTAATACTACATACTATTTGTTTCTGTCCCTCAGGACTGGGAGAAAGTTCGAGAACAGCGCGAAGGGGAAGTCCAGGACGACCTGCGAGCCATGTACAAGTTGCGGGAACAGGAGATCATCTCGCAGCTCATGCAGCTCGAGAACAAGCAGTACGATATGGTGAGTACACCGGCGTAAGCGGCGACAAGGTCACGCGCATGATGTTGAAAAGCTTATACTATTCCTCATGAACGTGGCTATCATACACAAAAAGAATTTTTCGAATCCGATTAAAAGAGTAACAAACATTCATCCATACATCCTCACAAACTTTCGCGTTTATAATATTAGTAGGATAACATTGCCCTAACATTGTGTGTATGTAACCAAGCTGCTACCGTTCTCGCCGTGTGTGCCCGGGCATTGTCGTGCATGAGCAGGCAATCTTGCCCCATTTGTGTTCTGTGGGGCAAGATTACGGGCCCCAGCACCTGTTGGACGTATCGTTCTGCCGTCATATTGCCCCGCACCCAATGAGATTCGTCCGTCCTCCAAGACGAATTCCTGCCCAAACCATAAATTTTTCCTCCTTGGTATGGGTGAACTTTCTGAGGGTTCTGAAGACAGCTCCATCGTCCAGGAATTCGCCAAACACGCGTCCTTCGTGAATCTGGATGGAAGCCGAACCTGGATTCATCCGTGAACAGCACATTGGACCATTGCTCACGGCCCCAGTCCACGTGGTTCCGAACCCATTCTAATCGTCGTCCACGATTGCCTCTCCGTAAAGGTGGGACCTGGAGTGGTCTACGAGAGCGTAGATTGCTTTCATGCAGTCGCTTTCTTACAGTTTGGTCACTCACAAGCACTTGGTGTTCCACTCGCAGCCTTTGGACCAATTGAGTCGCCGTTGCATTTGGTTGAGCTCGCGCAGTAATTTGCAAAAATCGGTCTTGTCTGGGGGTCTTGTGATGCGACTTGGCCCCCGGTGCCTCTCCGCTACTTCACCTGTGGCACGATAGCGTGTCCACAATCTTGAAATTACATTTTGGTGGGTCCCTATGGCCTCAGCAACATTACGCTGAACAGACCCAGCTTCCAGCATTCCCACAGCTCGTAATATCTCCGCCCTCGTCAAATGTTGGCGTTGCATGGCTACAATACCTCAATTTTAACTTTATCTTTCGTTTAAAAATGAAAAAAACTGTAACTAAACGTAATTCGTATTGTTTTCTAAATTTCGCACAAATGAAAATTCCCTGGTTATGGCCACGTGGTTCGACTGCATGGTTCGATCAATTGGACTACGTGAACTATTTTTTCCAGTTGGTTCGATTAATCGAACCATGTGTTCTTGAGAATCCTGATAGTTCGATCAATTGGACTACGTGAACTTTTTTTTTCAGTTGGTTCGATTTGTGTTCTTGAGACTGCTGATAGTTCGATCAATCGGACTACCTATGTGAACTTTTTTCAGTACCTCAAGGTCTTTGGCGTTATCTCGACCCTAGTCGAACCGGGTTAGGTGGCAACTGGCACGCTAAAAAACTGGCCCGCGTACGAGTTTACTAGAAATAGGTAGTGGTAAACTGGCACGAATAGTCTGATGATACTGTGCCAGTTTACTACTTGCAGAATAGGTAGTGGGTAAATGGCACGAACTACTTCTAGGTACGTGTTTAAAGATCGTCCTTTGATCCATATAAAACACTGATAGGTGATTACTAGAGTACCAGGGTGCCATAATGTTGTAGGATATTGCTTTCACACTGAACCTTTTCATTTAAATATTTTCTTTACAGATTCCTTGATTTAAGCCTTAAGGTACCAGGCTGCCATAATATTGTAGGTTAGTGTTGTGTCGCTTTCACACAACACTAGGGTTAACTAGGTACTTTAAATATTTTCTTTAACGTTTTGCTTTGTGGTACCAGGTTGTCATAACATTATAGGATTTATTGCTTTCATGCAAAATCTTCTCATATAAATATGTTCTTTGCAGATTTCTTGCTTCAAAGTACCAGGGTGTCATAATATCGTAGGATTTTGCTTTCGCAGTTTCTTTACAGATTTCTTTCTTTACGGTACCAGACTATAAAAAAAATAAAAATATGGACTATAAAAACTTAGGATTCCTTTATATTTCGATGAATCGAACCAGGTGAACTGGTCATCGTGGTTCGACTATGGAGTCGAACTTCGCGGTCCTAAGGTTTAGTAGTTCGCCTGGTAAGATTCTAAATTCGAACCAACTGGAAAAAAAAGTTCACGTTGTTCGATTGATCGAACCACAGAACAGTAAAAACAGTAGAAGGAGTATGAGGCCAATTTTCTATGAATACCAGTGTCGCCAAACTCACATATTCACAGTTGACACACACTATAATTTCTGTATTATGATTGGCTAAAAACAACAATTACGACAAGACTTATACACAACATTATTTGCATCAAATTAAACCTTAATAGCATTCCATTAATATCAAATTCAAAAATTAATAATGACAGATTAACGACCTTTTTCGTTTTGGATTAAAATATATTCCAACACGATTATGTACCGCTATTGGACGCTAGATGGCGTTTATTATTCTTATTTTCAAATTAGAACTCTGTAGTTGTTGTAATATGAGTAGAATTTGAATGGCCTAAACCAGCGGCAAGCTATGATGGCCGGTTTGAAGTTTGTCCGCTCATAAAGTTTGGTAAAAATTGACAACTACTTTTGAAAGAACAATTGCTGCACTTTATTGTCAATAGTAGCGCGTCACTGTAAACTATAAAGTACAGTAATTGTTCTTTCAAAAAAGTTGTAAATTTTTACGAAACTTTATGAGCGGACTGAAACGTCGACTTGACGTTTAAGTCCGCTCATAAAGTTTCGTAAAAATTTACAACTTTTTTGAATGAACAATTACTGTACTTTATAGTTTATAGTGACGCATGCGGGTAATAGTGATGGGGTATATCATACCTACTATACTTATCGATAATAAATGCCGTCTAGTGTCGAGTAGAGGTAGGTACTTGATTGTTTTGGAGTATGTTTTAATCCAAAAAAAGGTCGTTATATTGTTGTGATTAATTGAATGATGTGAAGAACGCTTGAAAAGGGATATTTTTTAGAAATGTTCATAACATTATATTTAGAAAGCTTTCTTTCTAATGTTATGGGCATTTTTGGGACGGATGGTTTTTCAAAGGATTTTACAAATGTCAAGTGACTTGACATTTGACAGTGACAGAACAGGCAGTTGCCGCGCTTTTAAAAAAAGGGAGTAGATGTTACGCTGTGAGTCTGTGACCGAAAACTAAAAGAAATGATTAAAGGTACTTACATTAATAGATATAAAAGTGTTTAATGAACTATTCATAACAATTGTTGATTTATTTTACAAAGTCGTAAAATGCTATAAAATAATACTCTAAAAATTGGTTATTTAAGAACGCATGAGAACGCTGTACCGCCATGTTGTCTGTTTATGTGACGTAAGTGACGTCACCATATTCATTAGCTTGCGGATTCTCTATAAGAAAAACCGAGAAAAACTGACTGTTTACTATAGTAGAGAGTGTAGTGACACAGGTTCTAAGGCCGCGGCTGCACTCAGCACTGGTACGGTGACAGCGACGGGACAGCGATTTTGTGAAAACAAACTCATAAGTATTAAACATTATGTCGGTGGCCGCACTGCAGAAACGACAAGCGACATTTATTTGTTCACGAAATCGCCGTCGCGTCGCTGTCGCCGTACCAGTGCGGCTGCGGCCTAAATAACATGGCGACTAGTGTTTTCGCGATATTGGATTAATTTCTAAAATATTCGTGTTGTTTTATGAATAAATTCTGAAATATATTGCTAGAATAGAGCAAAAACTATAACAATAAGGTACCTATTTTTTCAATGAAATGTACTACAACTAGCATAAGTATTACAAACGCTCTTTTGTGAATATATATTGAGATCTCCCACACATTAAAAATTCCGCATACCCTCAATGTAACACTGTCATTAGCCTCCATCACTCACACTAAACTAAAACACTGTATTTATATCATTGATCAAATTGATCAAGGATCTTGGCTCAATAGTGTTTTGGCACATCTCCCTTGTTTTTATGATCTGAGGAATTACCAGACAACTTGTCTGTCGTGCTTAAGATAATCGCAGAATTAAATACATAATTGAAATGTTGAGAACATCTTCATTTCTGTATAAAAATAATTTGACTTACTGCGATTATTGTAAGCACGGCAGTTGTAGCTATAATATATTTATTACCTATTACTTTTTTTTATAATAAAATCATCTGCCATAAAATGTAGCATGCAGATCGTACCTCTTGTATTAGCGGGGAACCAATTGAATTTTCTGGATGCGTTGATCCACTTTTCTTTCATTAGATGGATATTTTGGAAAACGGAAACTGTCAAGTTTTCTATTGTTGCTGTGATATTGATTTAAATTAGACTATGGTATCTCATCTAAAAACATACTCGCAACCAGCGGCCTAATTGTGTAACTCAATTTTTTTCGCCATGGCTTTCATATTGACAGTTCAACAACATCCATTACGGCATTGAGCTAGTTACGGGAGCACGGATTAACAAACATACGGCGTAATGAATGTCAAAAACAATGCCATGGTGATAGCAATTGAGTTACGCAATTAGGGTGCAGCTTCACACGGGGTGATATGAATAACGTATCTCACACCAAACCTTTCTCAAGAAATTGATAAGATGGGATTCCATTGATGAGAACAGAATGAAAATTCCTGCAGTAAATGAATGTGCACAGATAGACGCAGCGAGAAACTTCATTTTATAGATACTATTATAGGCACATAGAAGATTACTAACTTCGATTAGCATCGGAGCTCATTTCATAGTTTACCTACCGAAAAAATATTTTATAAAAAATGGTCGATACATTTTTATCGATACCTATTGGATGCACTAATTGAATAGCAGGAAAAGTCTGATTTCGTAATCAAACATTCTAGAACAATTGATTACCAGTAAAGGAAAATTATCCGTATTTTAGATGAAAATAAGGATCACTCTTTATTGTCATTCTTGTACTATATTTGACAGAAAGAAAATAAAATGTATTTTATGAATTAAAACTGAAAATATAACATAACGATGGTACGAAATTCCTCCATGAGTTAGATTTTTACCGTGGCTATGATTTTTACACTCTAATATGGAACATTAGGGCATTTTAGTATACTTTTATGATTTTTTAACGGTAGTGACGCATATGTTCACGATAAATATCTGTCATCGCGACTGCGCTCACTCAAATGGTACATATGTCTCTCAGTACTCATCAGTGGTGATAGGGACCACGCCCACTTACTACTTCCATCTTGTTCTTTATTCCGTGGATCGAACCATGCGGTCGAACCACGTGGCCATAACCAATTCCCTCTCCTACACATCAAGACATTTTTATGCCACCTAAACAAAAGAATTTTCAAAAATATGAATTTGGATTTAATCTGAGATAAATTACAAACAAATCGGTGTATAAAAGATTCCATTGCGGCCAGTACTTTTCGAGTTATTTAATTGAGTATGAAATATCCCTAGACCGTGTTGATGTGTGTATACAGGGTGGCAGGTTAGACAGTGGAAATATTTTAAGGGGTCATTGTACTCATCATTATGAACAACTTTTACTAGGGGCCAACCCTGAAATCGCGAAAAATAATCAGCTGTTCCATACATTTTGTTGAGTTATGTGAACATAAATGTATGGAACAGCTAATTTTTTTTTCGCGACTTCAGGGTTGGTCCCATAGTAATTAAGTTGTTCATAATGATGAGTACAATGACCTCTTAAAATATTTCCACTGTCTAACCTGCCACCCTGTATATGTGAATATTTCAAAAAGTTATTAACGTATCTTGTTCAAACCAATTTTAATCGAGAGTATTTATTAGATTTCAAAAACTTGATTTTTTTCTGATTTTTTGACGATAACGATAACGATACCCCACATGAAGGGATGCGCGAAAATATTTTTCTTCATCCCTCAGTTTCATGTATGGGGCCCCTCCCCCTAATTATTTTATTCTTGTTCAAACCAATTTTAATCGTATTTATTTTTTAGATACTATTAGCTTGATTTTTTTCAGATTTTTTGATAACGCGGTTGGAAAATTACAGGGGGGGGGGGACACATTGTTAACGACTTTCGAAGCTTCTAGTTCACTAAATATGCGCTTAAATAAATAAGTAATTTAGAAACCTTGGTCTTATTTTTAAAGACCTATCCAACGATACCCCAAATAAAGGGTTGCGCGAAAATATTTTTTTTCATCCTTCAGTTTCATGTATGCCCCCCCCCCCCTAATTATTTTATTTTTTATAATTTCGCTACAGGTCTTTATGGCGGCTTACAGAAGACATCTACCTGTGAAGTTTCATACAGATTGGTTATGAATAGTAGAGCAATAATAATCATTAACGGTTTTATTAGGAACAAGAGAACCAAAGTCTCCGTGAACAGTTGGAAGAGTACCAGAGGCGGGAGCGGGAGGAGGCTGAGAAGCTGGCTGACACCATCAGCGGGGCCACGGAGGAGACGGAAGTGCCGGATGTTGAAGGTATGCACGTCTGCCCACTCTCTTGGGAAATAGGATTAGCTTGATGTTATGTTTCTTAACTGTAGCACAGATAATATAATGCGTACAGATGCTTTATTTCGTAGAAACGTGACTACCGTAACTCGGGCTATCTTCGGGCTATATTTTTTTTCTTGTGTAGACGATTTTTTTATATTGAAACAAATGTTTTTCGTGGTCTCTCAGAGCGTCAACGCATGCTGTCGGAGCAGGCGGCTGCAGCCCGCGAAGTATCAGCAGCGCGCGCGCGCATCGCCGCCGTCCGCCAGCAGCGCGAGCAGCTCGACCGCACCCGCGAGCTGCTGGAGGCTGAGCGCAAGCGCAGGCTGCAGCACGCGCGCGACAACAGGAAGCCCGCCCTCGACAAGCACGGGGTACGTATCTGTACTGGTACAGTACACTCTAGCGACACTAGCGAGCAGCTCGACCGCACCCGCGAGCTGCTGGAGGCTGAGCGCAAGCGCAGGCTGCAGCACGCGCGCGACAACAGGAAGCCCGCCCTCGACAAGCACGGGGTACGTATCTGTACTGGTACAGTACACTCTAGCGACACTAGCGAGCAGCTCGACCGCACCCGCGAGCTGCTGGAGGCTGAGCGCAAGCGCAGGCTGCAGCACGCGCGCGACAACAGGAAGCCCGCCCTCGACAAGCACGGGGTACGTATCTGTACTGGTACAGTACACTCTAGCGACACTAGCGAGCAGCTCGACCGCACCCGCGAGCTGCTGGAGGCTGAGCGCAAGCGCAGGCTGCAGCACGCGCGCGACAACAGGAAGCCCGCCCTCGACAAGCACGGGGTACGTATCTGTACTGGTACAGTACACTCTAGCGACACTAGCGAGCAGCTCGACCGCACCCGCGAGCTGCTGGAGGCTGAGCGCAAGCGCAGGCTGCAGCACGCGCGCGACAACAGGAAGCCCGCCCTCGACAAGCACGGGGTACGTATCTGTACTGGTACAGTACACTCTAGCGACACTAGCGAGCAGCTCGACCGCACCCGCGAGCTGCTGGAGGCTGAGCGCAAGCGCAGGCTGCAGCACGCGCGCGACAACAGGAAGCCCGCCCTCGACAAGCACGGGGTACGTATCTGTACTGGTACAGTACACTCTAGCGACACTAGCGAGCAGCTCGACCGCACCCGCGAGCTGCTGGAGGCTGAGCGCAAGCGCAGGCTGCAGCACGCGCGCGACAACAGGAAGCCCGCCCTCGACAAGCACGGGGTACGTATCTGTACTGGTACAGTACACTCTAGCGACACTAGCGAGCAGCTCGACCGCACCCGCGAGCTGCTGGAGGCTGAGCGCAAGCGCAGGCTGCAGCACGCGCGCGACAACAGGAAGCCCGCCCTCGACAAGCACGGGGTACGTATCTGTACTGGTACAGTACACTCTAGCGACACTAGCGAGCAGCTCGACCGCACCCGCGAGCTGCTGGAGGCTGAGCGCAAGCGCAGGCTGCAGCACGCGCGCGACAACAGGAAGCCCGCCCTCGACAAGCACGGGGTACGTATCTGTACTGGTACAGTACACTCTAGCGACACTAGCGAGCAGCTCGACCGCACCCGCGAGCTGCTGGAGGCTGAGCGCAAGCGCAGGCTGCAGCACGCGCGCGACAACAGGAAGCCCGCCCTCGACAAGCACGGGGTACGTATCTGTACTGGTACAGTACACTCTAGCGACACTAGCGAGCAGCTCGACCGCACCCGCGAGCTGCTGGAGGCTGAGCGCAAGCGCAGGCTGCAGCACGCGCGCGACAACAGGAAGCCCGCCCTCGACAAGCACGGGGTACGTATCTGTACTGGTACAGTACACTCTAGCGACACTAGCGAGCAGCTCGACCGCACCCGCGAGCTGCTGGAGGCTGAGCGCAAGCGCAGGCTGCAGCACGCGCGCGACAACAGGAAGCCCGCCCTCGACAAGCACGGGGTACGTATCTGTACTGGTACAGTACACTCTAGCGACACTAGCGAGCAGCTCGACCGCACCCGCGAGCTGCTGGAGGCTGAGCGCAAGCGCAGGCTGCAGCACGCGCGCGACAACAGGAAGCCCGCCCTCGACAAGCACGGGGTACGTATCTGTACTGGTACAGTACACTCTAGCGACACTAGCGAGCAGCTCGACCGCACCCGCGAGCTGCTGGAGGCTGAGCGCAAGCGCAGGCTGCAGCACGCGCGCGACAACAGGAAGCCCGCCCTCGACAAGCACGGGGTACGTATCTGTACTGGTACAGTACACTCTAGCGACACTAGCGAGCAGCTCGACCGCACCCGCGAGCTGCTGGAGGCTGAGCGCAAGCGCAGGCTGCAGCACGCGCGCGACAACAGGAAGCCCGCCCTCGACAAGCACGGGGTACGTATCTGTACTGGTACAGTACACTCTAGCGACACTAGCGAGCAGCTCGACCGCACCCGCGAGCTGCTGGAGGCTGAGCGCAAGCGCAGGCTGCAGCACGCGCGCGACAACAGGAAGCCCGCCCTCGACAAGCACGGGGTACGTATCTGTACTGGTACAGTACACTCTAGCGACACTAGCGAGCAGCTCGACCGCACCCGCGAGCTGCTGGAGGCTGAGCGCAAGCGCAGGCTGCAGCACGCGCGCGACAACAGGAAGCCCGCCCTCGACAAGCACGGGGTACGTATCTGTACTGGTACAGTACACTCTAGCGACACTAGCGAGCAGCTCGACCGCACCCGCGAGCTGCTGGAGGCTGAGCGCAAGCGCAGGCTGCAGCACGCGCGCGACAACAGGAAGCCCGCCCTCGACAAGCACGGGGTACGTATCTGTACTGGTACAGTACACTCTAGCGACACTAGCGAGCAGCTCGACCGCACCCGCGAGCTGCTGGAGGCTGAGCGCAAGCGCAGGCTGCAGCACGCGCGCGACAACAGGAAGCCCGCCCTCGACAAGCACGGGGTACGTATCTGTACTGGTACAGTACACTCTAGCGACACTAGCGAGCAGCTCGACCGCACCCGCGAGCTGCTGGAGGCTGAGCGCAAGCGCAGGCTGCAGCACGCGCGCGACAACAGGAAGCCCGCCCTCGACAAGCACGGGGTACGTATCTGTACTGGTACAGTACACTCTAGCGACACTAGCGAGCAGCTCGACCGCACCCGCGAGCTGCTGGAGGCTGAGCGCAAGCGCAGGCTGCAGCACGCGCGCGACAACAGGAAGCCCGCCCTCGACAAGCACGGGGTACGTATCTGTACTGGTACAGTACACTCTAGCGACACTAGCGAGCAGCTCGACCGCACCCGCGAGCTGCTGGAGGCTGAGCGCAAGCGCAGGCTGCAGCACGCGCGCGACAACAGGAAGCCCGCCCTCGACAAGCACGGGGTACGTATCTGTACTGGTACAGTACACTCTAGCGACACTAGCGAGCAGCTCGACCGCACCCGCGAGCTGCTGGAGGCTGAGCGCAAGCGCAGGCTGCAGCACGCGCGCGACAACAGGAAGCCCGCCCTCGACAAGCACGGGGTACGTATCTGTACTGGTACAGTACACTCTAGCGACACTAGCGAGCAGCTCGACCGCACCCGCGAGCTGCTGGAGGCTGAGCGCAAGCGCAGGCTGCAGCACGCGCGCGACAACAGGAAGCCCGCCCTCGACAAGCACGGGGTACGTATCTGTACTGGTACAGTACACTCTAGCGACACTAGCGAGCAGCTCGACCGCACCCGCGAGCTGCTGGAGGCTGAGCGCAAGCGCAGGCTGCAGCACGCGCGCGACAACAGGAAGCCCGCCCTCGACAAGCACGGGGTACGTATCTGTACTGGTACAGTACACTCTAGCGACACTAGCGAGCAGCTCGACCGCACCCGCGAGCTGCTGGAGGCTGAGCGCAAGCGCAGGCTGCAGCACGCGCGCGACAACAGGAAGCCCGCCCTCGACAAGCACGGGGTACGTATCTGTACTGGTACAGTACACTCTAGCGACACTAGCGAGCAGCTCGACCGCACCCGCGAGCTGCTGGAGGCTGAGCGCAAGCGCAGGCTGCAGCACGCGCGCGACAACAGGAAGCCCGCCCTCGACAAGCACGGGGTACGTATCTGTACTGGTACAGTACACTCTAGCGACACTAGCGAGCAGCTTATAATACAATTTTCCAGTATTTGTTGGTGGCAAACGATTGATTAGTAAGGGCGGGTTGCTTCAAACCATCCTGTATTCGTAAGTCAGTACGTAATCATTAAGTCAGTATGAAATTGTCATACAAGCCGCCATATTTGACGGTTACAGATACGTAACTGTAAGTTGAAACAACATGGCCTAAGACAATGTAGGTAATAATAAATAAACAATGCGTATCGCGACACGATCTACTCGCCCGCTTGTCACCTCTGCACGCACTGCCGTGAGACAAATCGTAATCTGTCACGCACGAAATGCACACATCTTTTGCCGAACATTCGGCTCTTCGGCCGATATCGTGGCCGTATATTAAATATAATAAATCACTATTCCTGGCATCTCTACTTTAAATTGTTTGTCGATATAAATTAAACATGGAAACACTATGCGGAGCTCTCAAAAATCTGGGAAAATGTTTGGTTTTTTGAACTTTCAAATTACCGGACCTTTGCAAGGTAAAATATTTTTTTTTAAGGAATACGCTACATATTATACAAACACTATTCCGGTATTTCATAAAATAAAAATAATAAAATGTAATTATTTACATCTTATCAACATCAAATAACACATAGATCCCTCCCTAATACAATTTTTTTTCCGCCATTTTACGAAAGTGCTCCATTTATTGGTTAATGGTTATATTATTACATCTCATGGTTCGAGTTCGATTCCGAGACACGCACCGCTGACTTCGAAGTCATGTGCGTATTAGAAATTAATTATCACTTGCTTTAACGGTGAAGGAAAACATCGTGAGGAAACCGGCATGTCCTAGAACCAAAAATTCGAAGACATGTGACGTCCACCAACCCGCACTGGGCCCGCGTGGTGGACTACGGCCCACTCCCTCTCACAGAGGAGGCCTGTGTCCCAGCAGTGGGAACATTATAGGCCGATTATGCTATGCTTATGCTATTACATCTCACTGGGCGTTGTCGCCGATTGGTGCGCACTAAACAAGATTCCCCATTTGTAACGAGGTGGTCCTACTAGGGTGATGGAATAAAAAAATGTTACAAATTAATAAACGTATATTGTTTTGCAACCCTAGTAGGTAACCCGCCGGTGAAGCCGGGCGGGGTTCGAAGAGCTAAGATTATTGGTTTCTTTCTCGTGTAGACGGTACTCTCCTGGTAGTCCACAGGAGGTAGGCGGCCGGCCGACGTGAAGCGTAGTCGACGCAGCGCGCGCAGCTCGCGGCAGCTTCGCGAGGTAGGTAGATGCGACAGCAGCTCAGGTGTCCAGCCACACCCGGCAGCAGCGCAGGATGAGTACGCGTCGTATTATACAGAGGCGTAGAAGTGGAACTGGAACCCTGGAATCCACATTCACAGGCGTCTTAGGTAGTGCTCCAGATCGTCGACTGCATCAACCGGACCGCAACCAATGCGGAACTACCAAGGAGATAGCCCCAACATTAATTTGGTTAATTTGGTGATGCAGTCTCACGGTGTGGTTAAAAGAAGACAGTAATAGGGCACAGCTAATGTGCAGACAAGCATTAACTAGCTATTAGAAAAATAAATTAATTGAGGTAGGTAGCAGAAAAATATTTAAAATAAATTATATTTGTATTAAGTACTATTGAAAAACTATAGCCACCTCCTTTTGCAAAAACTAGAAAAATTACATTATTATAACAAAGTAATTAATTTACATGACTAGGCAATACATTTAGAATGATTGCTAGCATCTGTCTACCTATAATTGTGTGCATATAAAAAAATGACAAGCTACTACTATTTAAATTTAATAAAAAAACAAAAAGGTTAACTGAAATTAACTGATACATGACCCACCATCATGACGCACACATAAATTAACAAAGTTTTATTATTAATTTTCAATTGGTGAGATTCTAGAATAATAACGTTTAATGTTTCTAGCACAATATAACACAGCTCAGACTATGCTGGTTTAGGCACACCAACATTAAAACAAGACCTAGGTTTTGACACTAAAACAATATGCACGTTATTATTGAAAAAAAAAGATTAGCAAAGTGAATTTATACACAGCGTTACACAGCTAAATTACACAAAGATTACAATTGTTAGGCACATCTAAACAGCTTTTCAAGACTTACCGATTTTCGGGTTCACACAATAGAATTTACTTTGTTTTTATAGTTAAACAATTACTTTCACAACACGGTAATTTACTTAGTGTTTAGACTTGGTAACTAGGTAGGTCAAAGTACGTAGTCGCAGGCGCAGAGTACAGGTTGGAATGCACCTGGCAACTCCCAGAGGTTTTTTTATAACCTCCTGGGACGTTCACCTATTTTGAAGATTACCATATTAGGTGATCTTCGCGAAAGAACGGCGATTCGTTCCAGAAAAATCGAAAGACTAGCCGTCGTCATTGGCTTACACAATAACACTAAGTATGGAGGCGGAGCTTATGCACCTCGACCGGTCTGTCCCGGCGCAATTTGTTACTCGCGCGCGGATAGGTTTATATTTGCGGCTGAAATATTATAGCATCACCTACATACATAGAAAAAATATTTCTTTGTTCCTACAGCTGATTAGTACGGAGATGTTTTTTTGTATGTTTGTTGTTTTATTGGTAGGTATTTATTATTAGTAATTGTACAACGTTACACATTAACTCCATACAAGTAACACTCTAAACGCACTATAACAAAATCACCGTGTGCAGGACGAGGATGGCGACTCCTACATGATGTCGCCCGATAGTCCAGGAGCCGCCGGACTCAATAGGTCACACTCCTCGCCTAATATCGCCAAGGTAAACATAACATGGCATTTTCATACTTGTCTAGCCATTTTCCACTTAGGCTGGAGTCCAGTCTAACTAGATATGGCTGCCATTTGACCTCCACAATAGTGTTGCCGATCGATAGTCAATTATCGATAGTTAATCGATAGCTTACTGATAGCAAGAATATCGTTTTTTTTTCGATAGTATCGATACTATTATTAGCTCGAAACGTGGCAATACTATTAACGGAAGCAATACTATCGATACTATCTATAGTATTGTTTTCCAGAACTTCGATAGTATCGATCATTTATAAAGCAATAGAGGTACTATCGATACTATCGATAGAATTGTCTCCACCAATAGTGTTGTCACGTTTTGAGCTAACGATACTATCGATTGCCCTATCAATAGTATGGCCTTTTAGATGAAAACTATCGATAGTTCGGCAACACTACTCCATAACTCAACTACTGCGTAATACCAGTAATCTAAGGTTAGACTAGTTAGATTTTCGGGTTTCTGACGAGCCGTAATGTCGTCATAAATGAGAAATGGCTGTTTTGTTTGCCGTGTTGATACTAGAACATTCATCTATACAGGGTGTCAGGTTAGACAGTGGCAATACAAAAAAGGGTCATTGTATTCATCATTATGAACAACTTTTAATATGGGACCAACCCTGAAATCGCGAAAATGGTTCATAATGATGAATACAATGACCCCTTTTCGTATTGCCACTGTCTAACTTAACACCCTGTATATTCACTAGAATATTCATCTTTTTGGTCCTGGATATCTTTATTCCGAGCTAACATCTAAAATAGTAATTGTTCTAACGTGTTTTCTCACCAGGTGTCTTCTGACGAAGAGGAGCCGTGTGTGCCGGTGTTCGACCGCAGCACGAAGCCGGCGAAGGTGGCGCCCTCCAGCGACCTGCACCAGAGAGACTTCCAGCCCGTCTGGGGAGACGTGGTGAGTCTATTGTATTATTACGGTATATCCCGCAACTTGAAGACCACAACTTGCACAATGTAAGCAGCAGTCGACTTGATATTGGGTACCGTATGTTAAGTTAAAAACGTAACAATTGCTTGTGTTCAGAAACCACGCTGTTGCGTAGAAATATGAAAAAAAAATGCTTTTCCATACATTTTATCGAGTGATATGGATATCTTTGTACGGAACAGATAATCCCGTAATTAATTGAACTAATTTTAAATACTCAAATACCCCTCCTCCAATATTATGTCCCTCGTTTAACATAACCGAAATATCTCAACTCAAAATTTCTCGTAGAATAGTTCAGATTAAGTAAACAATAATGTGTTACTGCCGAAAGATTTCAAGCTACCTACACTTAAAGTTGTATGCCAAATCTAATTTCTAAAGTCTTTATATACATATATACATATACAGGGTGGCAGGTTAGACAGTGGAAATATTTTAAGGGGTCATTGTACTCATCATTATGAACAACTTTTACTATGGGACCAACTATGTAATCGCGAAAAAAAATCAGCTGTTCCATACATTTATGTTCAACAAAATGTATGGAACAGCTGATTTTTTTTTCGCGATTTCAGGGTTGGTGCCATAGTAAAAGTTGTTCATAATGATGAATACAATGACCCCTTAAAATATTTCCCCTGTCTAACCTGCCACCCTGTATATACTAAATGTTCCGCGCAGCTTCAGGTCGAAGCGTGATGTTAAATAGCTACTATTTCCCATGAATCAGGCTATCATATACAAAAATATTTTTTCGGATCCGACTAGTAGTTCCAGAGATAGCGCGTTGAAACAAACAAACAAACTCTTCAGCTTTATAATATAAGTATAGTTAGACATGTATTTTGATTCGCTTAGCCGTCGCCGTCGGACGCACGCACTTTAATATGTGACTCATTACAACGTCAATGCATTGTAAGTGCAATACAGTAGCAGTACAAACAGTAAGACAATTGCCTTTGACATTATTTTAATACCTCTTTAAATCAATATAATACTATAATTTATTTATTGTGAATCATAGGTTCATAAGATGTTGAGGTAATTGTACGAATAAGTCGAATATGTGTCTATTTCCCACCGCTGAGGCATACAAAATTCAATAGTAAAACAAAAAAGTGTATATTTTCGCCGCAATTAAAATAATAAAATCAATTTTACCCTGTTTTTGAACACGTATTAACAGTTTTCCGTTCACTCTATTGTGACCCGTACATGTTAGCTTTCAAGCCGTGTCTCCTGCGCCCTGTTTTCGTGTTCGACGAACATCGAACAGTGAACAGTGAACGAGAAAGGGGCGTAGTCTACGTGTTTTGAGTGTTTTTATTCGTCAAAACACGTAGACCACGCCCCTTTATCGTTCACTGTTCATTGTTCGATGTTCGTCGAACACGAAAACAGGGCGCAAGAGACACGGCTTTACGGGCGGAAATTGCGTGAATCGATAAAATTAGGTCTTGTAAGCCTCTTACCCATGTACAAATAAACACGGAATAAAGTTATGCAAGGAATAACGTCAGTATAACTATACATTTTTGACGTGTATGCTTGTCATAACATTGTTCCGTGTTTATTTGTACGGGGGTCAATGTTCTCACAAGTTGCGCTACTGCACCGCGTGCACTGCGTCACCTCGCGGCGTGGGTGCGATGACGAGCATCGCAGTCAAGGCGAGGAATCCCACCGCGTGCGCTAATCCGCCGCTAACTAACAACAAACGTGCCATCACACGCTAATCACTTACGAGTATAATAAACTTGCTGCACGAGTAGGGCGCTCATTTACAATAAAAAAAAACGCGTGGGGTCAGGGGATCCCCGTCAGGAACGAAGTTCCAAAAATTTCCGAGAATTTTATCTAACTAGCTAACCAAAGGATTATCCTAAAGAATCGAGTCACGCAAAATTTGCTCAGGTATGAAGCGATGTCACAAAATTATTAAATTACTCCGTCGCGCGTTGATTACATCGTGTTATCTCTGAAACTAATTGTCTGTATAAAATACTTTAAACTCCAAAAATCATCTCCATTAAATACTTGTGACGATGAAACTACTAATTTGGATAAGGATTAATATTTTATTGATAAATGTGTCCAGTAAAATATCGCCTAATTATATTGTTATTTTTAAAATATAAAAACAGATTTTGTGGCTTAAATATAAAAGTTAGATATATAATAGCCGGATGTTTTTTGTAGAACTATTTAAGGCCAACATTTTTGTCATACATTGTTTTCACATATATCAAACCATGTAGGCAGTACACGCGCAAACAACCTTTTTTTCCGACTTCCTTAATAAAAACCGTGACAGCTCGGCTAATATATAACACATTTATAAATTATATACAAAAACCTTCCTCGGAAATGTGTCCTTCCATTGGTGAAAACCTTATGAAAATCCGTTCAGTAGTTTTTGAGGTAATCGATATAGACCGAAGCCGCGCGTGCTAATTTGTTGAATAGGTATAAAAGCGAAATGGCAGAAAACGTCATCGCCGTCATCGCTTAAAATTTCTCCCAGTTCACTCGTACGTAACGTCCGTAAAGGAACTCCGTTCCAAAAACAATATGTCGACACCCTCATCGGAAGAAGTCGTACTAAAGTCGTTTGTAATGCATAAGAACCGAATTATGTACTTCTGTTATGTACTTTTCATTGATTTGTTATGATTTAAAATACTTGATAATGATTTGCTTAGATATGGTAAAATATATGCTTGAGCATGGCTTTGGTATGTTTAAAATTCACAAAAATATAAATTTGCTAATATTTATTTAATTCAACTATTTTTATCATTCGTGCTTTTCGCAAATTCGTTCAGTGCCCCAACACTATTAATGTAAATATGGTATCATTATTTTGCTTGGAACTGTCAAGTCACTGCAAACAATTAAAAGTCCGAGTATAAGTATACCGCGACCGTTTCGCTCAAGGCCCCCAAAACCCAACTCAAAATACCAACTTCGCATAATGCCAACTTCTCGAAACGCCAACTTCTTATAATGACAACTTCGGTGCACTTCGGAGCTCCTTCCACCTGGTGATAGCCCGGAAATCGCTTACACAATCGTTCACTAGCAGGCAGCTTTAACCTCTGCCCTCCCCACAAATCGCACGGCAACACGTCAAAGGAAACGTGACGCATGTCTTGACCCGGTAATCCTGCTAACCCCACCTGGCGTGTAGTGTGCCTCATGATTGAACTAGTACCATTCGCCGTGAGAGGCATATGGTTAAACCACTGGGCTATCACTGCATTTTCTCTTTATTTATATTTTTTTTTAAAATTACCAAAAGTGGAAATATTATAATGATGTTGCTTTTAAACTGGAATTATGTGGTAGGTTACCGACTAAAACTATTCCGTGCTCCTTTTTGCCCGACTTCGGCAAAGCCGGATGCATTATGATTTTATTCCACCTTATGTCTTCCCGGATAGGCCGGATATCGCTTACACAAGCGTTCACTAGCAGGTTGCATTAACCTCTGCCCACCCCACAAATCGCCCGACAATACGTCAGAAGAAACGTGACACATGTCTTGACCCGCTAATCCTGCCAAAACTCCGCACATTGGACGCCATCGCCTGGCGTGTCGCGTGCATGCGTGCGTGGCGTAGGGCTTCGTCGGCCACTCCGAATATCTATAACATTACACTTCACATATTTGTTAAGCTGGTACTAATTAGTTATTGAATTTACTCCTAGTGAAAGAATTTTTATAATTCCTCTTTCTAATATGATTTTTTTTTAAATCAGTTCATTTATTACTGTTGGTGATATACAAAAAAAAAGTGTAGAAAAATATGGCATTATTTTTACTTTTTTCAGTATTTAAAATACTTAATAGAATTTCCTGCAACGAGGGTTACATAAATATTGTTTTAAGAATTAATTATATTTTTAGGTAAAAATAGTTTTAGCTAAACAGCTTGTCCACGTTTTAGCCTAGTTTAAGCAATTCCCTTTAAAATACTTATTAACCTCGTTGCGGATGATACGTGGCTTTATTGTGACGTGTAGCCTACACGTGGAGTGCATTACCAACTATTTCTCAGTATTAATCAACTTAAACCTTTGCAGCCACTTTCTCGGTTTGTGGAATAAAATTCACATAACACATTTAATTAAGATGCCATAAAAATGGAACGAATGATTTATATGTGTATGTTACGTAATTTGTTAAAACAAAGAACTAGCAGTAATCACACTAATATTATAAATGCGAAAGTTGGTGCGTGTGTGTGTGTGTATGTTTGTTACTTCTTCACGCTGAAACGGCTGGACGGATTTGGCACACAGATAGATTATAGTCTGGAATAACACATAGGCTACCTATTATCCCGAAAAACGCGGGCGAAGCCGCGGGCGGAAGCTAGTAATTATTATTTTTATGCGAATAGAAAACGGACCCTCAATAAAACCAATTGGTGATTCCTGATCTAGTCTGATTAATCTCTTTACCACCATGACTCAAACTATAATTACACCCATAGTCGATTAATTAGTCTGTCTGACGAGCCCCCTAGGAGGCACAAAAATTTCCAGGTGGCATGTGACATGATCTCAGATCATAGAAACAAGGGAGATGTGCCAAGGCGCTATTGAGCTTGACGCTTTGAAATGGTCACATTGACCGTAATTAAAACGTACACGCTGGCGACGGACCGAACACGATCGATGATATAAATACAGTGTTTTAGTTTAATGCTAGTGTTGAGTGACCATTGTAG